>ML681991.1:6549256-6641898 GCA_007922195.1 Podocnemis expansa | reverse complement strand
ACACACACACACACACACACACACACACACACACACACACACACACAGAGAGAGAGAGAGCGAGAGAGAGAGAGAGCAGGTTATTTCGCTACCGTTGTTTCAAAAACACCCAAATACCGCTTATTTCAAAACACCTTATTTCGAATTAACAAAATGTTCAAAATAAGGAAAAAAGCGGGAATTGCAATAGCATGGTCACACAGTGGGCATGCTAGTTCGTCCCAGGGGCAGGGCACCATGGGAGGTGTGGCAACATGGCTGCCTCACTGGGCCATGTCAGCGGCCATGTTGGTAGGCACTCCCATAAAAGCCGGCCCCGACCGCATGTCCCTGTCCACTCTGGCTAGCAGCGTGCCACAAGCGATGAACACTGCCTGGCAGCCCAGACGGCGCCAGGCCACCCAGGGACCCTCTGCCCACCTGCAAAGTGCTCTGCACTTGTGGGCCGCCCTGTTGGTGGATGCAGAGGGTGCCCAGCCTCCACACTAGGCCTTCATCCACCTCATCCTCCGGGCTGCCCTCGTGCCCCTGCCCTCCTCTGTGCCCCACCAGCTCTGGGTTCGGGAAACCAGCCCAGCCTGGTGGGAGCGAGTCATCCTGCACACCTGGGGTGACGAGGACTGGCGGTGCAACCTCCACCTGACTAGGGCCAGCTTCACTGCCCTTGTCACAGAGCTCGCGCCGCAGGGACACCCCCAATGAGGCATGCCATCCTGGTGGACAAAAGAGTGGCCATTGCCCGATGGAAGATGACCACTCCAGAGTCCCACCGGGCAGTGGCACAACTCTTCGGAGTTGGGCGATCCACCATCTGTGCCATTCTCAGCGAGCTCGCCAGGGCAATCAACCGGGTCCTGATGAGCGCAAGGCAGCTTCAGGCCATCACCCCGGGGATGGCTGCCCTCGGTTTCCCCAACTGTTCGGGGGGGGGGGGGCTTGATGCCGCCCACATCCCTGTGAGAGCCCCAGAGCACAGGGCAGCGGAGTACCGCAACCGGCGAGGGTACCATGCCATGCTCCTGCAGGCCTTTGTGGGCCTCTTTCAGCCCATTGACATCGGATGGCCAGGGAGGACCCACGATGCCCGGGTCCTCTGGCACGCTTCCCTCCACTGGCACCTTCTCTTCCCCCCCCCCCCCCCGCCTGGCCTCCCTTCTGGGGGGGGGGGGTAGTGGTACCCGTCCTCGTCATGGCCTACCCCTTGCAGCTCTGGCTCATGCGGCCATATTCAGGGCCCCTGGACCGGAGCCAGCAGCTTTTCAACCACAACCTGACAGGCTGCCGCCAGGTCGTGGAGCGGGCATTCAGCCGCCTCAAGGCCCACTGGCGGTGCCTGCTCACCCGGCTCCACCTTGTGGAGGCGACCCTGCCCCATGTCATCGGGGGGGGGGGCGGGGGGGGGGGGATGGATGTGTGGTCCTCAACAGTTACTGTGACCTGCGGGGAGAGCCCAGCCAGCCAGCATGGGAGGATGAGGCCCGATGCCTCGCTGCAGACCTCACAGAGCCTGGGCCCGTGCCCACAAGGGAACAGCCATCCCGACGGGCCCTCCCCATGAGCGATGCCCTCTGGGTTGCATTTGCGAAGGGGGCCTCTGAGGGCCAGGCCCACCCTGCCCTACACCCCCACCCCCCCCCCAACCCCTTCACCCACAGCCAGCCACCACCCGTCCACCTGCACTGTCCACCAACCCCAATAAAAACACTGAACCACAAAAAGACGGTGCAACAGGGGTTTATTAACAACAGGGGTTTGGGGCGGGGGGGGCAGCAACTTGGGCGGGTAAAGGGGGTGTAAAAGTCTGGAGGGGGGGGTGCACCCTGGCCGCGCCCACGGCCGCCCTCCGGCTGGCGTCGCCTGCAGGGTGGTCCGGGCAGTGAGCCCTCCACAGACCGTGGTGGTGGTAGCTGTGTAGCAAGCCCCCAGATCGCAGCTGGCAGCTGGTCGGCGAGGCGACCCAGGGTGGTGGCCAGCTCGGTCGCCACCTCGATGATGCGTTCCAGCTGTTGGCGCTGCTCCTGGCGCCAGGCCTGGGTGGAGGCCTCCATCCATTCGCCCAGGTCCTCCAGGGCCTCGAGGAGCTCCGAGCGGGTGCGTGGGACCCGCCTCCACCACCGGTGTGTCCGCGGGCTCAGGCATCCGGCTGCTGGTGGCAGTGGCAGCTGGTGCGGGGCAGCCCTGCGACCTGCTGGAGGGAAGCAGAAGACACATCAGCCCCTGCCACCTGTTCACCTTGTCGGTTCACGCCTGTCTGCTGCACACACGACTGCCAGAGGGTCGCGGGATCCCTTGGGCCAGTGCCCTGAGGAAGGGCTCCCAGTCCCCAAGGCCTCAGAAGGAGGCCAGGGCAGTACCTGGTGGGGGACATTGGGGGACCCTGGGTGGAGCCTTTGTCTGGCTGGGGTAGTCGTCGGGGTCCCTGGCCCACCTGCCTGTACAGACCAGTATTCTGTGGCAGTGCAGGCTCCTGCCACCCCGCTGGTCAGCTGCCTGACGAACCCCTGTATTTTAGACAACCTGCTGGACTGGGACTGTGAGGCTAAAAAGAGACACAGGATGGTACAAAGGGGACCGTGTCCTCCTCCTGCCTGCCATCTGGGAACCGCACACGGCGGGGCACATGCTAGTCATGCCCACAGAGGTGGGCTGGACTCGGTCACGCCTCGATGTGGGGGGGGGGAGCACGGCTATCTGCCAGCGGTGTGGCCTGATGCTGTCCAGCCGGGATGCAGCCATGGCTCCACCTGTCCACTGCCCCCGGGTGCACAGGCCTCCTGTGCGCCCGGTGCCACCCGTCCCCATGCGACCCATGGCGGGGGGGGGGGCTTGGCACCCACCAACCCTGTGCCCTACCTGCCCTGGTACCCAGCCCTGGCCCCCTGCTGGACAGGCCCAGCCCTGTGTGCCTCGGTTGGGGGGGGGGGTTACTTACCCACAGGGGATCTGGACGTCCATCGTGTTGTCCCCGGCTCCATGTCGGACCCTGGGGCGGTGGTTGGCCCCTGGTCCTCCCCGCTGCTCTCCGCCTTGGGCCTGGCGAAGAGCTCAGGGCTGCTGGGGGTGGCCTCCGCCACAGCTGGTGGTGGTGCGGCTGGAGGCCCCCTGACAGAGACGTTGGAGCACGGGGGTCGCTGGGCCTGACAAGGGGCTCGGGTGCCCTCCTGAGTCCAGAGCCTCAGCAGGGTGGCCGCTGGGCTCTGGACCCAGGAAGACGTGGAGCGCCTCATAGTAGGGGCAGGTGATGGAGCTCCCTGCCCCCTGAAGCTCCCAGGCCTCCTGGGTCCAGGCATGCTCCTGGCGGAGCTTTTTGATTTTGCCCCGGACCTGCTCCAGGGTCCATGGGTGGCCTGCTGCGGCCATCTCCACGGCAATGTCCATGTAGATATCCCAGGTCTGGTGCAATGACTGGAACTGGGACAAGTTGTCTGGCCTCTGCCAGACCCCTAGCAGACACAGCGTGTCCTCCCTGGTCCATACTGGGGCCCTGCGTCGCCCCCCCCCCCCCAGCGGAGAAGCCTGCCTGGGTGGCCATGTGGCTGTCCGGCAGTGAACACGCTGCCTGCCAGGCACACCCAGGCCGGAACGTCCTGTTCCCTGGGGTGCTGGGCACCCTGGGAGGACAGTCAGACGGTTGTTTCAAAACAACATGTTCGCACGGCATTGTTTCGAAACAAGTTGTTTCAAAACGCCGTTGTTTCAGCCCCGCATGGGGTTTAACTTGTTTCGAAACAACGTGGTTGTTTCAGAACAACGGTTCCTGTTGTTCCGAAACAACTGTGCGTCATGCGAACAACCAAAACCTTATTGTGAAACAACCTCCCTTGTTTCGAAATAAGGCGGCTGTGTGAACACAGCCAAAGATGCCAGCGTTAGCTAACACTACTATGGCTTAAAATTTAATCACCTCAGCACGCTCACAGCTAAATGAAATGTGGTGGGGTGGGAAAGGCTGGGCAGCTAATGTGCTTCGTAGTAGAAGAAAGACTTGGAGGCTCAGTAGCCCTGGCGTACTATGCTTTGGATTTTAAAACCCACCACCTTGGCTCCCCTAGGGCAATTTTAGACCATTTCTCATGAAAATTTATCTGGTAGGGCCAGCAGCTGCCCAGCTCTATCTAGGTGTCAGGCGGCAGCGGGTCACGTACAGCACACACACACACACACACAGCTAGTCTTGCGCCACACAGCACTTGTGCATATGGTGGTCAAAGAGCTGTGGCACTAATGTAAAGCCTTGCTTGCCATGTCAGCATAGTCACTCCCTTTCATTAGTCTCTCATGTAGATAGAGGCTTGCGATGATACGTGAGGCCAAACAGTGCTAGGCTGGAAGCTATTTGGCATATTTCCTGCATGAGCGCTGCCCACACAGCACAGTCCTTGTCATGTGCTAGCAGGCAGGGCTGTGCCCACCTCCGTAGTTCATGCTGCTTGCCATCACTGATCATGTCCCTGCACAGCTTATAGGCACTACATAAATAAATAAAACTTTCAATCATGGATGTAGCTGAGTAAAAACAGACGGGAGTGGTGGTCCGTGCTCTTGGGTCCTGCAATGATTTGTGGCCTGAACAACTCGTTATAGAGGTGGTATTTAAAAGAGCCCATTGCTAGCTTCCATAGTGACTATGCCCTGGGCACTGGCAGGGTGCTCACTCTCCTCATGCAGTGCCCCCCCCCACCCCCCAGGCCTTTTTTTTTGGTGGAACACCCTTTTTCTTGTTACCATGCTGCACAGCGACAAAAGTGAGGCAGCTGGCCAAGCTTTTTCCCAGTCAAACAGCCTAACTTAGTTGGGCTTGGGCACACTGGCACACGAGCCATGCCGCTGACACGGCTTTGACCTGGGGCCATTATGGTTGCTAATACACAGGCTCAGCTGGGCCATGACAAACTGGGAGAGCCACAGATGATTTCACGTTGGTTTTTCAGGTTATGTTTAGCTCACTGGCATAGAGGCAGCATGTACCACTAAGTGTGTGGCTTGCCGGGGAATGCGTGCCTGTAAAGAACTGGAGGCCACTGTGGAAAAAAGGCCGGGCACATGGGAGGAAGGTGGTACTGAACCCATGAGGAATGGTGGCGCAAGTAGTGCTAAAAGCCAAGCTGGCAGCTGGAAAAAAAGGAATAAGCTGAGGGCATGGCTGGGAAATGTGCCTGCAGTGCCAATCAAAGGCCAGGTTTGAGCAGCTAAAAAAAGTGTCATCTTCAGCCTCTAAGGAGAAACAGTCTGGGGTGCAGGGAAGGGGGGGGTGAAGTAAAGCAGTCCCTTTTTCATGGCTTTGCCCAGCATGCTTTGGGGGGGGCAGTTTTAATTCTCTGGGGCATGGGCTGCAGGCTTTGGTTTCAGCCTTGGCTAGTGAGACTTGGTTATACCAACCCCCCCCCCCGAGTTGCCAGGGTTTGAGCTTAGGCTTTGCCCCCCCCCATGCCTCTCTTGGGGGGGGGAAGGGGGGTCACCTTGTTTTCTGAAGAGGGTCGCACTGCAATGGCATTTGAGACCTGTTGCACTAGGTGACCTGGAGCACTGGGCAGGGCATGAATAGTCAGGTGTTCACCTCGGTGACAATGTGGAATAGTAACTTTTGGTGCCAGCCTTCCTATGACGCTGGGTTTGGGCCTTGTTTAGCCTGTCTACACTACATGGTCAGGCTGTAAGCTGGTCATAATGATACAGCCCACACTCAGCGGCATCAGGGTGTCATAAGGCTAAATTCAATGATGTGCGTGAGGCCCATGGTACTGGCCATTCTTATGCCTGGAAATAAATACTGCTGGACGCTATCTGCGTGGCAGCTACTTCAAGCCAGTAGGAACATGTCGACTGAAAACTGTTTTTGCCTCCCCCCCCATCAACATTTTCCAGGGCAAGCAAATTGGCTTCAAACCCCCCCCCCCTTTTTCTGGTGACAAACAGCTTTTTGTGGGCGGTTCAACTGGCCATAGCTAACTATCAGTTGTGCCTGCAAACTTGTGGCTTCAAACATTGGCGGCCTTTTTGAAAGCTTATGCATTTGTTCTCCATTTTCATAGAGCAACTCTGTGTTAAGCCGCCACACTCAGCGTCACATGAACATGGCTGTTTGCACTGGCTTACACACTCATGCACAATGAGGTAAATTTCCTTGACAAATGTCAGCTCGACTGCCACTGAAGACATGCTTTCATTTATTGCTGACTGGACTTTCTGACGTACCAGACTGGTGAAGTGAAACACTGCAAGGAATCAATGTCTAACCATGGCAAAAACCTTGTTTACACTAGAAAGGGTTTACTGGTACAGCTGTCCTGGCATCCTCTCCAAGCCTAGAGTATTTTTTTCAATATAATTTAAACCAATTTCCCATTGAAATAAATTATATGAACACAAGGACTCAATCCCTCCCCACATAACTGTGGCTACATTAGGGCTTTTGGGGGTATAAACATTTTGGAGGGGCATTCCACCGCTAAGTGACACCTTGGCAAAAGTTACTAGCATACACCAGGCCAGGGATAATGGTCTATCTTTGCATTTAGAAACTGCCTGGCAGAAGAGAAAAGAGGAATGCTGTAAACTCTGATGGCTATTAGCTTTATTACAGTCACTTGGCTGCAAATGTAGTCCAAAACTCAAATGGCCGACACAGGCTATGAAGCTAGATATTACATGGATGCTATCAACATTCAGAGGTGGTTTAATAACCCCCTCAACCGACAAAAAAATAAGACTCTCGTAAGCCCCAGTGGACACCTACTGACAACATTTGCAAAGCAGTTTAAAACCACATGTTGTGTCTTGAACCAGAAATCAGTCAAACAATCATTCTGAGACATATGCAAAGGTTTATGTAGTAATATGATATGTGAGTGTGAAGGTGACCTGATCTGCGTAGTTTGGTTTGAGCTCCAGCTTCAGTGTGAAAAAGGCGGTTGAAAGCAACAGCAGTGGTTGCATTGATACAATACACTCCAATATGTGTCCCTTCCCAGACGAGGTAGTGGAACAAAAATCTCAGGCTACCACAGACCCCCTCCTATTGACCAAAAACAAAAGTGGCATCATCAGAGGACACTTGTTTCTTCAAGGATTCTGCTCAAAGCCTTGGGTCGGAGCGTCTGAGAGCTGATTTCTCTACCCTACAGTCCACTTCACAACCTGTTACAATAGAACATGATGGGAAACATATAAATTGATGCATGGCAAAAAATAAAACCCAGCTAATTTATCTCCAAAATATACTAATTAGTGTGTTAGCGCTGCAACTGTTCCAGCATGAACAGGTGCAGGTCCAAGAAGGAGAGAAATCATGTCCTAGTTGAAGCACAACAAGGCGAGCTGCTACAGAAGCTCTTGGCTCGCAACCAAAGCTCAACAGACAGATTGGTCTCCTTCATCAGGCCTCCTTCATTAAGCCTAGCAATGGAAACAGCAACACTGGCATCTCAGCCAAAGTTTCTTCTTCTACCCAGCCCTTCCATTCATTGGCCCGATTTTCACCTTTTTTTAAAAATTGTGACAGAACTGAAACACGAAACCCCCTCTCTTGCTCTGTCAGCCCTTGCCCAAGGGGCTGGAGCAGGTGCCTGAGTGATTAAGTTGAGTCAGAGCATCTTTTAACAAGACGAACTAGAACAGCTGATGACCTGTTTGCAGCCACTACTTCACACCGCTCCACCATCTTTGGCTACGTTCACACACAGGGGGTTATTTCAATACAAGTTGTTTCGAAGCAACTTGTATCAAAATAACGCCTTATTACGAAATAAGTTAATTAATTTGAATTAAGGAAAAAAGCTCAAAGTGAAATAGCATGGTCAGACAATGTTATTTCGAAACGAGTCACCGTTGTTTCGAAACAACGTGTTCTGATGGGATTGTTTAGAAACAACATTGTTTCGTCACCAAATGGGGTTTAAGTTGTTTCAAAACAACACCGCTGTTGAATTTCACAAGCAAATGGCCTCTCTCATGAATCATCCAGCCCTTCTTGCAGTGAATTTGGTAGGAAACATCCCAAGAACACTAATATTTCGCTACTTGTACTCCCCAATGGCACCCAGAAATGGCTCATAAAACACAGGGCCTCATTCACACAACTGAAATTACACTAAAGGGCATTTTAGTGTGGCTCAACTTCTAGATGAGAATTTTACAGAGGGGGGGTCAATGGATGGCTGAATTATTTTCCATTCATTATCCCTCCTGTTTTTTTCCAAACTCAGAGGATCTGAGTCACAGTTGAAAATGAATGCTTTGAGGAACTGCTTTATTTTTAACATCACTTCAAAAGGCAGACATAATCAAATCATAGAAGATTAGGATTGGAAGGAACCTCAGGAGGTCGTCTAATCCAACCCCCTGGTCAAAGTAGGGCCAACATTGACTAAACCATACCAGCAAGAGCTTTGTCAAGCCTGATACTGAACACCTCTAAAAATAGAGATTTCACCACCTCCCTAGCTAACCCATTCCAGTGCTTAACCACGCTCCTCGTGAAAATATTTTTCTTAATAGCCAAACTAAAGCCCCCCCCCGCAACTTGAGACCATTGTGCCTTGTGCTATCATCTGCCACTACTGAGAACAGCCTGTCTCCATCTGGCAAATCCCCCTCACTTCCCTTCCACAGATTAAAGTAGACCAGTTCCTGCCGTCTCTCCTCATAAATAGAACCAGCCTGACTGTCTAGGAGAACTAGGTGATTGACTAGGGCATCAGGCTTTAAGGGGTGCCAAATGAGATGGAAGTACATTTTTTTCTCTATTTAAAAATATATATTAATATGCTATCTCATATAAACAAAGGTAGCACTCTTTGACAGGGCTACAAAAGTCACAGTTTGCTTAGAGGGCCAAAAACCCTTGGGATGGCTTTACTCATAAATCATGTCCTCCAGCCCTCTAATCATTTTTGTTACCCTCTGCTGGACTCTCTCCAATTTGTCCACTTCTTTCCTGTGGTGGTGGTAGGGGGGCCAAAATGGGACACAGTACGCCAAATATGGTCTCACCGGCACCAGCTAGAGGGGAATGATCCCATCCTTTGATCTGCTGGCAACACTCCTACTAATGCAGCCCAGTATGCCGTTAGCCTTTTTTTAGCAACAAGGGCACATTGTTGCCCCATGTCCAGCTTCTTGTCCACTGTAACCTTCAGGTCCTTTGCTGCAGACCTGCTGCCTAGCCAGTTGGTCCCCAGTAATGTGGAACAGCGATTCAGCATTACAACATGATCATGCTTCATGTAATTCTGTTAGCAGCGCACCCCCCCCCACAACACCAGGTGAATGGGGTGCTACTACCAAGAGTTGCACTGCAAGCTGCACGGCATTGCACAAGGAATATGGGACCCACTGACCAGTCATGCACAGCATGGAGATCAGCCCTGCATGCTAAGGTGGCTTTACATACCCTCTCCCTCCTCTGAGCTGACGACTGCATTGGGTAGAGACAGTGCCCCTTGTTTTGTATTACAGCTGGTAAATTATGCTAGATTCCAAATAGTCACAAAGGGCTCATGGGCGGTTTAACACAACGTGGGGGCCCCTTTGCTGTGTGGTGTGGAGGTGGAGCGACCCTGAGCAGGAGGCTGGGCTCTACAATTTCATTGCAAGGGCAGAGCCAGCTGCTGCACCGTGCAGTAGAGCCTCAGTCACCCCGCGTGTGCCGGTCGGCCCTGCTGCCCCAGGGGGCCGATCAGCCAAGCCGAGGACGGCCTGTGGCCCCAGTCCCCCACCTAGCATGGGCCCTCCCACAGGGACCGGGGCCCTAAACTTGGGATAGGGGGACGACCATGGCCCCAGGTGAGGGCAGGTGGGCAAGCAGGGCCCACCAGTGGAGGCCCAGATGCCCCTAAGCCACCACTGAATGGGCCAACACACAAAGGACTGGAATGGCATGGCACGGCATGGTATGGGGGGGGCATGACACATTTCCTCTGGCATAATGCCTTCTACTTGCAATGCTGGCTAGAAGGTTAGTGAGTGGGGCAAAAGTCCTTGTGCCTGGTGCTATGCTACCAGAGGATCAGTCAGCTGATCCTCATTTAGGGCCAAATTGGACATGTGGAGCAGTGCATTACAGCCACATTACACCACAGACTCTAGCCCATAATATTGGCCTATTCCCCGCTTTCATCACTGCCTTCTAGAAATAGTATGACTGGAAGAAGATAAACATCTTGCAAATAAGAAACAGTCCTTGATCAGCTCTGTTAGCAAGGCATTAACAGACAATAGCAGTCATTAGGCACATTAAACCACTACTGCTCATCTTTTGCTGCTCTCAGCAGGAACTTTTATAGACCTACCAAAAGTTTGAACGGTTTTTCACACTAACTAGTGAAAGCTCACTAATAAATTCCTCCGCCGCCCTCACAGCTGTGACTGAGTTTATAGAGTCTCATTCAAAACACTCATTGATCAGCTAAATTTTTAGCTGCCATGTAAAGAAGATTGCCATCTTCTTATCCAAATGAATAGCATCCTGTGGGCTTATTATTCATGTGGGTTTGGTCTCTTTCACTGAAACTCAACTACCAAGGCTCTGATTCTGCCATGTGCTAGGTACTCTCGCTAAGTTTTTTTTATGGCCTTCAATGGGTATTGAACAGCAGGCTCTGAATTATTATCAATTTCTTGCATGTGGCCATTAATTGCACACCATAACTAATTCTGTTATGCGCAAATGTGTTGATGATGGATTAGATTTCTATGGTGTGATGCCAACAAAACTGCAAATATATTATTTTGGTTCATTGCTAGATATTAGTAATAAACTAGCCTCTTGGATTAATTGTCAGTATTTGTTGGCACATATGTCTTCAGGGTTGTTTTTGTTGGGTTTTTTTGGTGGGGATTTCACCCGAAACAGTTACAAGATTAAAAGTCTCAACGTCCAGCCTTTGGAAAACCCAACTATATGTCTCTAAATGTATCCATGCATCTATTTGTACTGGGATAATCTTATTGGTGATGTGTGAAGTTTCCCCAGAATGAGTATCCCTAAATCCTTTGTTTAGTTAATTAATAATGCATGCTGTACACAGTAAGCACATGAAGCTCTTTGATGCTTTCCGCAGAACTACAACAATCCATTTATTATTGTGCAGTGGCTACGCAGTCAGTGCTTGTCATTCATCTTGCTGTAGTGGATGCTTTTGCATTAGCCCCCTGCTCATGGAGTCCTGTGATACCTTAAGCGTCGCTTTCTTTTTTTCAACAAACACCATAAGTAGCTGGCCCTCACCGCTGCAAAGTACAGCTTGGACCCATGAATGCTCAAGCCCACTGAACCAGAAGGGAAACAAAACAAGGGTCCCCCAAACTGTCTTATTTTTAAGATCGTATGATTTTTGGTGACGTGCCTTCTGCTTTTTTTTTTTGGCTGTGTGGCGTTAAGAAGACGGGTTATGGCAACACATCAGTAAGGCAGCAAGGACTAACCACTTGAATGCAATCCCATCTAGGAGTTGAGGAACATATGCATGCAGCCAGCCTGTGCCACTACCGCTATATTTTTATTTTCAGAACGTTAATGGACTCAAAGCTAGTGCCTACTTGTGCTGTCTCAAATGCAATATAGTATGTGTCTTGTCCCTCTGAATAGCTCTGGGGATGGCTCTTCTGAAGAGTCAAGGACTCCACTGTAGTGCTGACGACGGACACTGGCTGAGATTCTAGCCACTAGCAGTAAAACAATCACGCAAAGTTGATCTGGGGGGGCATATGCCCAAAGAACTGAGATGATTACATGACAACATTAAATCAACAAGAAGCAGCTTACCACATCTAGCTACGGAGGTGTACCTGCTGCAACGTGCTACCTGTTTGTTTAACTCTCCTGCTACACCAACATAATAAAACCACCTCGAGACGAGGAGTAGCACTCAGGGAGAAGTAGCTATAGCAAGGCAGGGGTAGTGTTAACTCTGCATTGCTTACACTGCCCTATAGGGCCTCCAGGAAGTATCCCACGGTCCCTACAGTGACTGGTTTGACCTCCACTTACCTGCAGCCCTGTACACAGGCAAGCACCCCTCGCCTTTTAAAGCCCTGAGAATGTCTAAACTTGTTCTTCCTGTTTGCTCCACATGGAGAGGTCACATAGCATCTGCCCAGTTGACCGTGGTGCTCCCTGCAGTAAATACGCTTGTGCCCAGAGTACACCAGGGACGGAGGCTCTGCTGGGTCTGTGGGGCGAGGAGGCTCTGCTGTCAGAGAAACACTCCAGCCACAGGCACTTGGATACCTACGGGCAGATTGCTCGTGGCATGGAGGAGCTTTGGTACAAGAGGTGCACAGTAGAGCCATGCAAATATCCAGGAGCTGAGGCAGGTGTAGCAGAAAGACAGGAAGCCCAATCGTTGTGGTGGTTCAGTGCTAAAGACATGTCACTTCTCCAAGGTGCTACACGCCACCCCCAACAGTGACCCTCCACCATCACCAGGAGCCCCCATGGATACTCTGGGAGGGCTGGAGACAGCAGCCAGTGGAGTGAACCCTAAAGATGTCATGGTGGATGAGGAAGTGGAGTTGGAGGAGGATGGGAGACAGGTGACAGAGATACCTGGTGACGTGGTGAGCCTGGAGCCGTAGCTAATCCAAGCATTCTGGCTCTGTCACACCGGATGAAGGAGAGGGAAGCTCTGGTAAGTACCCCTTATGCTTTGAGACTGCAAGGAGAAATGAGGAAATGCTCGGCTTTTTAAAATCAGGGTAGAAGCTGGACTGAAACAACTGACACAGGTAGAGTTTGTATCTGCTTTGCCTTCCCCTGTACAGTTAGACAAAGGGGCCCTGCAGAAAAGTGTGTTTATGAACACTATGATGCCCCAGGAATCCTGCATTAGAGCTCATTAGAAAACTTTCCTGGGAGCATGCTGTAATCCTGTGCAGAAAGTTTGCTGGTAGGACTATTTTCTTCTTCCAGTGTGGTAGGAAACTTGGCTGTGCAAACTGGCAATTACTTCTGCAGACACCAGAGCTGATAATGAGGCTAAATAAGAGGCACAAGACATGTTCTAGGAGGCACTCCAATCTTGAGAGGCTTTGGATGGCAGGCAGGGACTACCAATGAAAAACAGTGAACGGATAGTCAGAATAGGAAATAGAAACAAGAGCAAATGACATGGTTTCTCAAGGACCGAACAGGCATGCTGATGCATTCATCCTTCTCTTGCAGCCCATACAGAACTGACTTCCATTCCCTCCCCATATTCCCCTCACACATTCCTGGGCCTGGCGTAGCACAGAAACTCCAAGGTGCAGGAGATCTTCCAAAACGACAGCAGGACATACAGTCATAAAAAGAGAAAGTATCTGTATTGTCTATATAAAGTAGTTGCTGCTAAAGCTCATAAACCGTGCCAAAAGGTACACTTGCATGGTTTAATTACTGCACATCCCGCATTCATTACAGGTTTCATACTATGGTGCAAGAAAACAATGCCTGGCTCAATGCATTACAGAAACCTACATTACTGTGTCTCCTTTTCCAAATGCTCCTTTAATGCCGCCATGATCTGAATAGCACCCCACTCAGCCCCTCTAACAGCCCTCATTTCACTCAAAAAGCAGCAGTCAGATGATCCACCTCAACACTTCATTCCTGTGGAAACGTCTCCCTGGTTAGCTTCACAAATATCATGCAGAGCGTAGCAGGCTGCTGTGGCCATTCAAACATTTTCCTTACTGAGGCCTGGCCTGCCAAAAAGGCAGAACTAGTGCCCCTTTTAGCAGCCAAAGGAACATTCAACAGTCATTTCGCACCTGCATTTGAAGTTATCGCTGCAGTCAAGGTTTTCTGTTTAAGCTCTACCAGCCCGCCCTTTGGGGAATGCAGGCGATGCCCCTCAGCACCCCTCCGTGCATCAGGAGGGGCCCACCCACTGACCCCCCCCCTCCCCAATTGGGGCTGTGTGTGTGTGTGTGTGTGTGTGTGTGTGTGTGAGAGGCGGCTCTTTCCCAGTCGGAGCTGGGCTCAAGCCATGGCAGCTGTGTGTTGGGGGTGAGGGGAACCAGAAACACGCCAGGCCAGGGGTTAGAGGAGCTTCTGAGGGGTGCCCTTCAAAGCCCTACCCATTTGGTGCAGGACCACCTGGGAGCGGGTGGGAGGGGGGTACAAGGCTGCCCTATCCCAGCCAAGGCTGGACTGCAGCATTGCTTCGGTGGGCTCGGGGGTGCATTTGTGGCCCCCCCCTTCAGCTTCATATCCTGCTACAAACTCTTCCCCACTGAGGCAGTTGGGGGGGGCAGGACCCCCTCCTGCCCCATGCAGGGAGAGCTGGGCAGGAGGGAGTGGCAGATGTGGGCTCAGCTCCTGGGCACTGAACACCCTCAGTACACCATTGCCCCCATGGAAATCTTTTAGTCTGGCAAGAAAGTCCTTGCTTGCAACTTTTTGTACAGGCCATTCGTCCTGAAGCTGTATACACTGATGTTGGTGAAACAAAATGTGGATAGGCGTGCCATCTCCTACCCCCACCGCAGTTAGGGGTGTCCTGTTGCCACAAACCCATTCACTATTTCATGCACACTGCCTACAGGAGGCAGTTGAGTGATGGCCCTGCATACTTGCATCGCTGCAACTCCCATGGTGGCCTTTCCCCCTCCAAATTGCTTCGTGACTAAGCCGTAGCACATCTTCCACATACTTGCTTCGCTTATGTTAAGGCAGCGCTTCTTTTGGTGTCTTTGCACTGGAGAGCAGGGGCAAGATCCACACACAACGCCAGGAAGGCGACTTTGCACATCCAAAAGTTCTGCAGCCATAGCACATCATCCCATACCTACACAATGATGCAATCCCACCATTTCAGTGGTTGTGTCTAACCCCAAAACTGATTGTGCACTGTATGGCGCTGCTCCACGAATGCCAAAAGCAACTTTGAATTGTTTCTGTCCATGGCACTCAGCAAGGCAGATGCTACAGTGTCATCATCATCAGATTTGCAGTTCATGAAATACAGCAAGATCAGCTGTGCTGTGTTCATAGCACTCATCACAAGCCAAGAGAGCAGTGTAGGCTCTACATTTTCAGAAAGGGATGGGAGGAGGCAATGCAGTTTACAGGCACAGTTGAAAATTGGCACAAAACATAGTAGGAAGCCCCTGAAATGATGGGAGGGGAAAAAACTGCTCCATAGACTACTGAGCCCACCCTCATGGAGCACCGCGAACCCTTTCCCAGACAGCCCAGTGGCAGATGGTGGTGAGTTGCACCATAGGATAGCTACCCATGGTGCACCGCTTTCTCTGTCCATGCAAGAGCACCTGCTGCACCATCACAAGCAGCTCTGCGTGAACATGCAGCAGTCAGTGTAATTACAGGGCACATGGACAGCGATGTAACTTAAGCCAGCTTAGCTTGTCGGTCACACATAGCCATAGGCCCTCCTCCCTAGGGCTCAGCTCTCTGGTTATTGTAGGTGGTTATGGGGCAACTGGCATCTGAGGCTGTGCCGTGCATGAAGTACCCTGCAGGCCACGTGGGCCCATGTTTCAACATTGGATGATGAATGTTTCATAATAGAATGAACTGCTCCGCTAAAATAAATAGTTCAATATATTTTATATCTGTAAGGCTACGTTTGTTCATCATCTTGAAGAACACCACCCTCCAAAGTGAATTATATGTAGCATGATATCATGGGGAGCAAATGGGCACCAAAGATAGAAGCGGCAATTCAAGGGTTGAATGGAAAAGATGAGATTGGTCTAGCCCAGTATGAAGTAAAGAGAAGCAACAAAGAGGCTTTAAAAGCATCCACAGTGTTGAGTTATGACACTACTGTGCTTGTGAAACAATCTCATTTTAGCTTTTTATTGTCTTTTATGGTTATTTTATTACCAATACTCAGCAAACTTTATTTATTATTTTATTTCTCTCTCCCCATGGCAGAATGTTTCTAAAGAAACCCTCCAGACCGCTCCTATCTATTATGGTCTGGAGCATAACAGTGATGCAAAGGGCTGGATTTGTAGTTTTGGCGAGTCTTTTTCTTCCAGTTTCAATGCCATCACTCAACTACCCAGCTTTTCTTCAGATTCTTTGCTACTATATTAGATATATATATATTTTTTTGCAGCTGAAGATGACTAAGAGTGGTTAATAATGACGTGTGTAGGTGAAGACACTGGAGGTTCTTCCCAGGTAACACACTGAAATAAGCCGGCTAAAATATATGCTGTGTTTTAAGAAAGAGTGAGTGAGCAGCCCGCCAGTCGCAACAGAGATTGTGGCACATTTCACTGACAAAGAAGAATCATTCTTTTTCTCCTTTCCTGACAAATCCAGACGAATCAAGGCCTCATTCGCAGCACAGACTTGAAGGCCATTCAAGGCCATCTTTTAGTGGGGGGCCTCCTGAAAAGGCACCTTACATTTAAAGAAATGGATCCCTGTTTTCCAGGTTCACAGAAAGACTGCTATGTGTATAGCAAAAACGAGAATCCTGTGGCACCTTAAAGACTAAAAAATTTCTTCAGGCATAAGTTTTTGTGGGCTCCAACCCACTTCATCAGCTGCACCTGATGAAGTGGGTTGGAGCCCATGAAAGATTATGCACAAAGAAATTTGTTAGTCTTTAAGGCTATGTCTACACTCGCAAATTAGTCCGGACTAAGGAGGCTTAGTCCAGACTAATTTAGCCCATAGCTATACTAGGCATTCCTTGGTTCGAACTAAGAAATTTTTTAGTTTGAACTAAGGAAAGCTTAGCTTGAACTAGTTAGTACCAAGATTAGTTCAGACTTCCACACTTAGTTCAAATTTTAGTTCGAACTAGTCACAGGCAAGACCCAAACTGAGCTATTAGTTCAAACTAACCACACGTTCTATTTCAAACTGTTAGTTTGAATTAGAGCGTGTGGTTAGTTCAAACTAAGAAGTTCCCAGCTAGTTTGAACTAACCCGCAGTTAGTTTGGACTAACCTCAAATGACTTAGTTCAGCCTAGGAAGTCCCAACTAATATGGGCTGATGTAGACACAGACTAAGTTACCACAGATCTTTCATTGTTTTTGCTGTACACAGGCTCACAAGGCTACCATTCTGGGAACTGCTATGTGTGATATTCAGTGACCATTCAGGTCCAGGTTCTCCAAGATGTTTAGATTCCTAATTTCCATAGAAGTCAATGCAAGCTAGGTGTCCAAATAGCTTTGAGGACCTGGACTTACAGTGCTTGCAAGAAATCTGCTTTATTTTGTGTAATTCCAACTGGCTATGCACAGCGCCAAGTGTACCACAGCGCTCTATCCAGATTCTCTCTCTGGGATGCTCAGCCCTTAAAGGCACAGCCCCCGATACTACATCAAGCTTGCTTTGCTTTACCTTATTGCATTATATCTAAGTGGGCCAGGGTCCAACCTGAAATCAGTTCATGATGTTACAAAGTCATTATGTATTAACTAATGGGCTGGAAGCTCCTGTCACTTAGGCCTGGGCTATGTTACCAAAGGGTAATGAGTTCAAAAACAACTGCCCACAGTTTTTGAGAGGATGCTGAACACGGTTTAGTGGTTAGCACAGACCAGGACAACCTGTGTCAGCTAGCTGATTAACACCCTGTCCCTCCACTAAGCATTTACTAAAGCCCTGTGGGTTTTAATGAGCCCATTTATAACAAACAGAGTCAATCGAAGCTACACATCTCCTCTCAAAGGGCAGCTCTTCGCTTCTTGATTGTTTATGAGGTGCTAAGAACGCACACCACCTGGAACAGCCTACAGCAAGAAAAGCTGACGTCAGGCTCTTTGGGTCTGTCTACACTGCAACTAAAAACCTCCGTGTCAGCTGACTCAGAGTTGTGGGGCTCAGGCTAAGGGGCTGTTTAATTGCAATGCGAACATTTGTGGTTGGCTAGAGGTCAAGGCTCTAGCGCCCTGGGCAGTGGGAGGGTCCCTGACTCAGACTACTGCCAGAGGCTGATCGCCTACATCAAAATTAAATAGCCCTTTAAACTGAGCCCCTTAGCCTGAGTCACTGGCCCAAGGGAGCCATTGGTGTCTAATTGCAGCATAGACACATCCCTTGAGGGCCTGGGCCACCATGCCTTGGGACCTCATCACTCTGCCTCACGCTAAGGCCTCCACATGTGCCCCCCAGAAGACTGCTCTCACAGAGGCATTGGCATAGGGCCAGCCTTCTTCCAGCCGCAGCCCAGGGGTTAGCAAAGCAGCAAGGGTGACATTAGGATTTGCCCTCTGCACCCTCTCCCAGAAAGGCAGGACTGGCAGAACAAGGCCTTCTTGGCACTTAATCAGCAGCCATAGGGTATCTGCAGTATGGGCGAGAAGGGGAGTGGACTCAGTGCATAGTCCTCTCATCTCATGCTGTACCCTCTGCAGGGGACACGTGGGAAAGGCTTTCCCTCTACTCCTCCAGGGCAATGGTCTTGGAATTAACACCCAATGGGATGCACAGCATGTGGCTGTTCCTCTCTGTCCAAGCTGCTGTCTCAGACTCAAGCAGACATCACTGCTTTGGCCCTCAGATTACAGGTAAGCAGTTTTTCTTATCAGCCATGAAAGCTCCAGTGTTGTTTTTTTTAAAATAAAAAACTGAAATTGTGATGTACTCACATGATTCTGCAAGCCGGAGGCCTAGGTCTTAGCTCACCAAGGTGACAAAAACATTGTAAAGCCAGATTACCATGAAAAAGTGCTTGTTTGAGAAATGTAGTTTAGAGATGTCACTGGAGCCAGGATTTCACCTGCATGATCGACAATTACTGTTCACCCACACAGCATGGGGGGGGGGAAGACCTTACATTGAGCTGTGGCATCTAAATTCACCACTTTATTGCATTCCTTACAATCAAAACTCTATAGCTGGTTGCTTCCTAACAAGCTTCCACTGCCAAGCAAAAAGGAGACATGAAAGAGGGAAAATAATTTGTACACCCCGAAGGCTGCTGAGGGGTGCGCCCACTGTAGGGATTACTAATTCTTTTCTAAAAGAGGTATGGAGAGTCATTAGAAAGAATTCAGTGGGTGTAGTAATATTGTAGCCAAATGATGCCCAGCGCATGAGCAAGGCACTCCTCCTCTTCAGTACGGAAACATCATGGGTTCTAAAATAGTGACAGAACGTGGGGAAGTTCATACAGGAGAAAAACCAAAAGACTGCTACGACTGCAGATCAGGGAGCATCACACTGGAAAAAAACTGCAACAAGTAACCACATTATGAGCTGTTGTTCACACAGTGGCTGGTGCAGGTGGCTATCATTCATGTCACCCCACCCCACTGGATTATAGCAGACACCAAAGCGAGGAATGAGAACCAAAAAGAAAAATGACCAAGTCATTCTTGTTCAGGCTTCTATATGAAGAGGGATAATAGGATGCTTTGTAGAATAGGCCAATACTCTCAACATTTTCAGTAACATGGCACACTTCAATGAGACAAACAGTTCTATGGCACAACCACTTTCTTCAGCTGAATTGATTGCTCATAAAAACATCTCATTTAATGTGGTTACTGTCTTACCCAGGAGGTTTGCAACATAGTGCACACAAAAAGTTAAAGGCTCAAATGCATTAATGTTTCAAATCCAGGAAACAAATACACATCATCTCAATTTTGCCCTTTGGCAAAATAAGTTTAGAATGTTCACACTTTAGAATCGAAAGACTGATATCTCACTTTTAATTTGAGGGTTCATTTTCAAGCGTTTTATGAATTGTGATTTTGGCTGGATAGAATATTGTTTAAGAAGAAACAATGTTTTACATTACCTTTGTACAAAATTTCAGGGCACACTTAGACAGCTCTTGCGGCACACTTGAAACCCACTGGAATAGGCTATGTTAATAACCACACCACTAAGGGACAAAAAGTTTATCACCTACTTGTACCTCAACTGTTTGAATATTATTAATTCTCAGTCTAAGGAGATGATGGATTCTCCATCACTGACCAGTTTTAAATCACCATTGGATGACTTTTTTAAAAAAATTCACTCTAGGAATTACTTGTGGGGAGTTCTGTGACCACTGCTATACAGGAGACCTAACTAGATGTTCTCAATGGGCAGTTTGGCTTTGAAATTCATGTTAAAAACCATGCAGCCTCGCATTTATATGTGATGGAGCACTACAAGGGAAGGGCTCTCTGTTACTACAGAGAAATCTTTTCCAGGTCTGTGGTTGATGGAACTGACCCACATGGTCAGGCTCTAACGGCCTGCCATATTTGGGGATAAGAAGGAGCTTTCTCCTGTGTCCAATTGGCAGTGCCCTGGGGTTTATTTATTTTTGCCACCTCAGGAACATGGTGTTTGACTCACTTGCACATATAAGCGATGGCTTCTGTGTAATCTGATGTCTTTAAACCATAATTTGAGGACTTCAGTAACTTGGCCAGAAGTTAGGGGTCTAGTACAGGCATGGGTGGGTCTGTATTTAAAGACTGTCAAGTCTATAGAGTCTTTATACCCCCAAAGCTCACTACTGTTCAACATATCAGTGTGGTTGCAATTTTTTTTTAAAAATCCATTGTTGTTTTCTTTGCAGCCCCTTTTAGCATCAGTTCTCTTGGTCTGAAGCACTAGTACCTTTTTCCAGTTTTATGCTAGTTCAATTCCATTGAGTTTCTCCTTGAGTTGTAAATGACATCAGTGACTTGGTTCTGCGCCAGGGAGGGGGGAAACAAACCAATGCCACATACAAAATGATAGGATGTAAATTAGCTGTTACCACTCAGGAAAGATCTTGGAGTCATTGGAGATAATTCTCTGAAAACATCTGCTCAATACGCAGTGGCAGTCAAAAAAGCTACCAGAACGTGAGCCACTGTTTTGATATTTTTGTTTTATCATTATCAATATTTTCCTAATCTCACTATATAAATATATGGTACGCCCACACCCCAAATTCTGCATGCAGTTATGCTTGCCGCATCTCAGGAAAAGATATATGAGGCATGGAAAAGATACAGAGAAGGGCAACAAAACTGATTAAGGGTATGGAACAGCTTTCATATGAGGAGAGATTAAGACTGTTAATCTTAGAAATGACTGGGGGAGGGAATGACAGAGCGCTGTAAAATCAAGAATGGTGTCAAGAAAATAAATAGGGAAGTATTACTTGCCCCTTCAGATGACAAGAAAGTGGGAGGGGGGGTCACTCAGTGAAATTAATAGGCAGCAGCTTAAAAACCAACATAAGGAAGTACTTTTTCACACAACAAACAGTCCACTTGTGGCTCTTGTTACCAGCAGCTATTGTGAAGGCCAAAAATATAATGGGGTTCAAAAAAGCTTAGATAAATTGATGGAGGACAGGTCCATCAATGGCTATTAGTCAAGATGATCATGCACACAAAGCTATGCTCTGGGTTTCTCCAAACCTGTGTGTTTCAGAAGCTAATACGAGGGATGGACCAATCAAGAATTGCCTCTGTCTGACTGACCAGGCACTGGCCATCATCAGAAACAGGATCAATCAAATCATAGGGCTGGAAGGGACCTCATGAGATCATTGAGTCCAACCCCCTGGGAATTGAACCCAGGACCTTCTGCATGTTAAGCAGAGGCACTAGCCACATTGGGCTGGCCCACTATGGCCTTTCTTAAATTATACTGGCAAAAAATTAGTATTATTTCTATTACTACTACTACTACTATCTTCAAGTGTCTGATGAAGTGTGATTTTCTCCCACAAAAGCTCATGTGATAAATAAATTCATTATTCTTTAAGTGACACAGGGCTCCTTGTTTGTTTTGCTCAACAAGACTAACACAGTTACCGCTTTGGAAGCTGTAGGGGAAGGAACTCTCTGCCACAACCCCTCTACTGTTGAATGAGGGATGCTCAGTGAGAGAGAGCTCACTTATATACACCTCCTACCCAGCACTGCTCCACTGGAGACTTTGGGGATTGAGCAGACCGCGACTGAAACTCCAAACTGGTGGGGTGGCAGGACAGGTGTAAAAGGTGAGGGAGAGGAAGGGTTTATGTTTTGTTGCAAGGGGCCTGGTGCAAGAGTTGTTCCTTCTCCACTGCAGCATCCAAAAGGAGGGTGGAGAGAGGACTCTTTGCTGCAGGCTTGCGCTGGTACCTATAAAGCTGAAATCACAATAAGGAGCTTAGGTGGTGGAGCCTCAGGAATGAACCAGGGAGTCCTCCTGGGGCTGGAGCTTGCCTGGTCAAGGGTATGTCTGGACACTGGGACTATGCTACCCTAACACCAGGCTGTGAGTGGGGTTCAGTGGGGGGGGCTGCTGGAATAAAAGAACATTAGCTTACTGGTTGCTCAGTGGATAAGAAACTGAGGTAAAAGACTATTGCTAAAGTCCCCATGAGAATGACTATTTTACTTGTTATTCATACAACCTGTACTGTAACTGGTTTTGTCCCATGTTGATTTTGTGCTTGGCTGTCCCCTAATAAAGTATCCCCTTCTCTGGCAGTGTGGGGCTGAATAGTCTCCCCCCCCCCAGCTGCTGCCAAAAACTGCCTCTACAAGTACAGGAGTGGCAGCAGCAGGCCAGAGCATGAACGCCCTGCCATTGCCACAGACGCTTGTGGCCATGGTCCAGGGTGAAGAAACCATCACTATCCACCCCACCCCCAAAAAAGCCATGTGGCACTAAAGCTACCAGCAGCTTTTGTAGGGGGGTGTGGGTTGTTCCATCCCCTTTAGTATCTCTGTGCCGTTAGGCACCAGGGTATATTACCCAAGCACCATGGCAACTTGGTGCCTGGATTTTGTCAAGCCCTGTTTTATGCACAAACTTGGTGCCGAGGGTGGGGAAGCATTGTCTATTTCCCAGGGAAGGTTTTTCCCAGGTTTCTGGGTGGGAACTTGCAGCAGGTTGGTTTGTTAATTTTAACAGACACCCAATGCCCTTTGCATCTGGCTGCAGGGTCACACTAATAATAGACAAGGATTGACTTCAATAAGGTTTAGGGCAGTGGTTCCCAATCTGGGGTCTGCGGACAGCTGGGGGGGGGCACAAAGTGGCTCCAGGTGGGCCTATGGAGACCCAGGCTGCTGGACAACAGGGCGCTTCCCCCACACCGAGGGCTTTTAAAGCTCCCGCACCCTGAGCATGCTCAGGGAGTGTAGCCTGTGGGGGGGGGCAGTTGCAGCAGCTGGTAAGGGGGAAAGGGAGCCTGGGGAGGGGTGGGGGGTATTGAAAAATGGGCCAGTGGGAGGGAAAGGCTTGGGGACAGGGGCAAGGGCCACATTCTGCCCCCAGGGGCTGCGTTGTGCCCTGTGGCAGCACCACTACATAACTGTAGCCGGTGGGGCCACAGAGTTTTATAATTAAAAAAGGTGCCCCCAACCTGGAAAAGGTTGGGAACCACTGGTTTAGATCACAAATCCTTCAGTGAGATAGTAAGGCTCAGCTAAAACCAGTTACCAAACCCCAGTCCTGAAGCACTAGGCCCAGTTTCTGATCGCAGTTGCTCAGTAACTCCCTGGGGTTCTCTGCTCAGGGTCCCCTCTGGATCCATAATTTCATACCAGTGACCCCCCCACTCAAATCCCTATTTTTTCGTTTGTTGTTCCTCCAAATTATTTGATGCCTGGGTCTGGTGGCTCCTTTCTTTCAGCTGAGGGGGAAGGACAGAACCTTTAAATGTGGGCAAGCATACGTTTGCCCCTCCCAAGGCTTCAGTAGGTGCAGCATAACCACAGTGACTCCAGCAAAATTGAAGTTGAATCTGACTGGAAAAGCGGTTCACTCTGTTGGTGAAATAGTTCAGTTCTTACCTTATGCATAAGCATGTCTTAGTGGTTAATCTGTGCAACATTTGTAGATAAACTGTGCAACATTGGTAGATAAACTTAGCTACTTCAATATTTTAATTCATCCTGTTTTCATCCCAAATCATTTCTTAGAACAGTATTTGAGAGTGTTTGATCTCTTTCCATTGTCTAACACACTGATGAACCTTTCTGTCTGAGCTTCTTCCTCCTTTAATTGTCTGATCACCCAACCATCCCGTCAAATAATTGAGCAAGTTAATAATGCAGGGGAATCTTAACAAAAATCAAGTTCCTCTCCTTATTAAGCAAATGCATTACATTTGATGGTGTTTTTTATTTTCACTGGGATAATTTAGAAAAGCAATTAAAGTCTTCTGAACACGTAGCATAAATTAGGAACACAGCACCCACCTGGAGCCCAAGACATTGACAATACCATTTTATAAATAAAAACATTACAATATGTAGTTCTTACATAGCAATCTGTATCCACAGATCTCAAAGGGTATGTCTACACTTACAATTTAGTTTGAATTAATGAGGATTAATTCAGACTAAATTAGTGCATGGCTACACTGGCTTTCATTACTTCAAAAAAAGGAATGCCTTAGTTTGAAGTAATGAACGCTTACTTCAAAGATATAAAACCTCACTTAACTTTGAAGTAACAGTTAATTTGAACTAGCTGTTAGTTCGAATTAATTTAGTTTGACCTCCTTCATCCCAGGGTGCCTACTTCTGCCTATGTACTGGGTGGGGGCACGGCCCTTCTTGGGTGCCACATTGCCATGCTTCCCATGGTGCCCCCCTCCTAAAATGAAATAAGTTCTGTCCATGGACATGCTAGTTCAATTTGAGTTTCTAGTGGAGCCATGTTAGTTCAAATTAACCATTATTAGTTTGAATTAACTAATTAATTAATTCAAACTAAGTTAATTGGAACTAACTTCTTAAGTGTAGACATAGCCAAAGGCTGTCACAAAGGAGTGCAGTATCATCCTCCACCACATTTTAGAGACAGGTAATGGAGGCACAGAGGTGGGAATAGAAGACAGGCCTCCTGAGCACCAGAGCTCTAGCCACTAGCACACACTTCCTAATGTCTGTGACTCATAGCAGTTACCTTGATGGCCGCCCCTCCCGGGCCATCACTAAAGTACATAGAAGGTGTGAAGTGAACAGACGGCCCCTTCACCTTAACTGGATGGCCCCCTTGAACTCAACTGGATGGCCGTTACCACCCTGGGGGCCCATTGTTTTGCAGGGCTTGGTGTAGGTGGGCTCTGCCTAACTGCAAGGTTCTGCAGGGCATGACTCATGCCCCCATTGTTCCCCACATTCCCTGTAATCAGGGAAAGGCGGGAAATAGTCTTTAAAAGCTGAGGTTCTGGGGTGCTCAGGCAGGACGGTTTTCAACATCTCTCCTGGCCTGATCAACCAGAAGCTGCCTCTTCCGCTCACGAGTTCCCCCTAGAGCGTATCCACGAGTTACCCCCACGAGTTACTGCCGGCCGATTACGAGTCTCCTTCTCCAGCCTGTAATGCTGTTACCCTTGCTGCTAGGAGTAGTAAGAGCTTGCCCTGCAATCCCTCTCTAAAGTTTTCTATTTCTTTATTGCTGCCTTTGAACTGCTCTCCCCAGCTTTACAGGCTTGCGTGTGTAACTTTCTGTTTGCTTGCCGTTCCAGTTTGTGTTAGGAGCTCCCCTGTCTGTAATTGCCTCTCGCTACTTTGTTTCACTCAGTGTATCCCTTCTCCTTCTGGGTTGTTTGAACTGGCTTTAAGAGTATCATTGTGTTTTGCAACATTGTATAAAGTTAATTGATAGCCTTAGAAGTCTTAAGTAGCTGTGAAGATTGTTCTCCTTTAGTTCATAGCCTTTAGAGTTGTTTTTGTTAAGTTGCCTTCGCCCTCCCCTCCGTAACTTCCCCAACCTTAATAAAGCTTTTTCTATTTAAAACTCTCCTTGTCCCCTCTTTATTTCTTGATCCCCCCCCCCTCCCAGTGCTCCAACTTCTTTCCTTCTGCCCCTGCCCTCTCCCACTGCGACTCCCGCTGCGCTGCTGCCCCGCTGCGGCTCCCAAGGCTCCTTGCCCTTTTTTCCCCTGCTGCCCCACCGCCTTTCTGCGGCTCCCAGCTCCCAGCCACTTTTCTGCGGCGTGCCGGGCTCTTCAGCTGCCCCACCACCGCCACTCCCGAACCCCTTCTGCCTCCCCCGCCCCAGCGCTTTGCCAAACCCCATCTGCCTCCCCCGCCAGCCGCTTTCCCAGACCCCTTCTGCCCCCCCCAGCTACTGTTCCCCAAGACCCTTCTGCCTTCCCTACCATTTTGCTCCCCTCTGCCTCCCTCACAAACCCCTGAATCCCCTTTCAGCCCCTCCTGCTTCTCCCCATTGCCCGCACTCCCACACACCTACAGCCCCTCTCCTGCCTCTGTCTCCTTACCCCAACCCCCAAGCACCTCCTCACCCCGCTGCCTTTCGACACACCCCCCCACTTGCCTTCACTCCTCTTCAGGCCCCAGCTTCCCTGTTACTTATCTTCTCTGCCACTGCTGCACACTAATTTGCATTGTACCCCCTTTTTCCTATAGTGTATTAAAGTACCTTTTAGGTTATAGTGAGTAGGGCTATAGTGTTAGTAGGTTAGTTGAAGAACCCTATTGTTCCCCAACCTGTCCCCACTCCCCAAAGTTAGGTACGCCCCCGACACTTTACAGAGACCACTGTGACAAACACCGACCACTGCTCACTTTACCCTATACTCATTTTAATAAAGTGTACCCCAAATCTACCCCATACCCCACGGGTGCAGTGGTTGCCCCCCAAGATCCTCAAATCTCTGAACCTGCTGGCAGGGTCCCTAACAGGGCTAGATCCTGCAAGGTGTTAAGAAAATCCTCAGATTCCTGACCAACACTTTGCAGAACTGGGCCATTATACAGTGTTTTTACTGCACCCTTCATCCACTAAAGGCCTGGATATTCAAGGGAATCCTAGAGGTTCACATCTGACATCTGCTGAATTTCTATGAGATGCGCTCCTAACTCCCTTAGCCCATTTGAAAATCCCAGCCTAAAATGTCTCCATAACAATGCGCAAACAGCACCACAGAAATGCAGCCATCTCTGACCTGGAGGCAAGAAACAAACAGTGCACAGCAGTGACCAGAATGGACATTTTGAACAAAATAAGGGAAAAACTCCATACCTTTGCAAAGTGCAGAAAAGGAGTTGTAATGTCCACACTAAGTAGAGGCCTGCAGGTTTTCTCATAAAAAGAAAGCACACAAACTGCATTGTACTTCCTTTATCTGCCTTAGATAAAAAGAAAGGGCAACTAGTTTACCCTGTAAGGATTTGAAACTGTTTTTACATAGTTTAAGACCCATGGGGATGCCACTAACCATCCTTTCCCAGTGAACAAAGAACAAACCAAGGCTATGTCAACACTAAAAGGCTCAGGTAAGTCAACTTAATATGGTCAACTTAAAGTCGATTTTATTAAGTCGCTTTAGAGAGCCCCATTTGTAAACTTGACTTAAATGGCTCTCGACTTTCTTCAGTCAATTTTAATGGCCACATTTTGTTAAGTCAACTTTAAGGGTGAAAGTTATTAAGTCGACTTAAGTATGTGCTTAAGGCAACTTAATGAACTCCAAATGTGGCCAGGGAGTTGGTTATATCAACTTAAGCCCACTGAAGTCAACTTAATCCTCCAGTGTAAACATACCTCGAGGTAGCTGGGTGAAGGTCATACTAGCTCAGAGGTACATGTCAAGTACCACATCACAGGACCTTTCAGAAGATCAAAACCAATGTCATTCACCTCAAACAACCTGTCTTATGTGCACAAGGTGATGTCAATTCCATTGTACTTGTTTAGATCTGCTTAAAACCTGAGAACTGATGTGAGTCTACTTTCAAAGGGCAGCCATGTTAGTCCAGACTGGCAAAACAAACAAGGAGCCTTGTGGCACTTTTAAAGACTAACAAATTTATTTATTGCATGAGTTTTCATGGGAGAAAATCCTACTTCATCAGATTCTTGAAGATGGGGAGCTTCCAGAATGGGAGGAAAATAAATGCAGAGAAGTGTAAGTCATAGGATAAGGTCAGCCTGTGACACCAAATCAATGCAGTAGTTTAGATTCAAACACTGGAGAACCAGCATATAGAGGAAGGTGAAGTCAAATCACATCACCTGTTGTAATAAGAAAAGAATCCATAGTCCCTATTTAACCATAAAGCAATGGTTGCAGATCTACATATGAAGTCCAATTCTGCAGTTTCTCTTTGAAGCTTTGATTTTTTTTATCCATTTGCTTTAGCACAGCTATTAACAAATCACCAATGGAGTCAGCAGGGAGACTGAAGTGTTCCCCTGTTGGTTTTTGAATGCTGTGATTTCTGATGTCAGACTTGTGTCCATTTGCTGTTTTGTGCAGAGACTGTCCTGTTTGTTTAACAGGCCGGGGGGGGGGGGGGGTTGGAACTGCTGGCATATGATGGCATAAATCACATGGTGGATGAGCAAGTGAATGTGCTCTTGATGAAGTTGGAGGTTTGTGAAGGTCTTTCGTGCAGATATGTGCGCAAAGCTGGCAGCGTGGTTTGTTGCAGGGATATGTACCTGCTTTAACGGTTCTGCTGTTAGCCCTATAGTTGCTGGTGAGTATCTGCTTAAGTTTGGGAGACTGCCTGTAAGTGAGAAGAGGTCTGTCTTGCAAGGCTTGAGAGAATGAGGGATCATCTTGTAGGATAGTCTAGATCCTTGAGGATGTGCTGTAAAGGTCTGACTTGGGTGTTGTAGGTGATGACTAGAGATGTTCTATAGTTTTCTTTCCTAGACCTCTCCTGTAGTAGTTGACTTCAGGATACCAGCCCAGCTCTGTCAATCTGTTTCTTCACTTCCACATGTGGGTACTGTAGTTTTAATAATGCTTGATAGAGATCCTGAAGGTGTCTGTTTCTGTCTGAGGGACTGGAGCAAATGTGGTTATATCTTGGCTCTAGACAACGGATAGTGTGGTTGTGACTTGGATGAATGTAGGTAACTATAGCGATCAGCAGGTTTTCAGCATAGGGTGGTGTTCATGTGTCCATCCCTAATTTGTACTGCAGTGTCCAGAAAGTGGATCTCCTATATGGATTGTTCTAGGCTAAGTTTAAAAGTGGAGTAGAAATTGTTGAAATCTCTGTGGAAATCTTCAAGAGCATCCTTACCATAGGTCTACATGATGAAGACGCAATTAGTGTAGTGTAAGTAGAGGAGAGGTGATTTGGGAGGAAACTTGAGGAAATGATGTTCTAAGTCAGCCATAAAAATTTTGGCACATTGTGGGTATGGATTTTTTCTTATTATAACAGGCAGGGGCATTCCTGGCACTGGGCACCCGGGGCACATGCCCCGAATCCCAGTGCTGATGCCCCGGATCTGGCGGGGTCACCCCTCTCCCGGTCTCCGCCAGAGATCCAGGGACCAGCCGCTGGCAGCCGCAGCTGCCCCGTCCCCAGCTGGAGATCTGGAGCCCAGCTGGCCACGGTGGCCCTGTCCCCAGCGGGGATCCAAGGCCCGGCTGCCCGTGGCTGCGGCAGGGAATCCAGGGTCTGGCCACCCACGGTGGTGGCGGTCCCGTCCCCATCCCTGTCTGGGGATGCAAGGCCTAGCCGCCCATGGTGGCTTCCAGCCCTGTCCCCGGGCAGGGGGCGGGGCCTGTGGGCAGGGTCTGCAGGCCAGGGGCGGGGCCTGGGCCGGTGCCCCAGGTCCCTCCCCGGGGCAGCAATGCCCCTGATAACAGGTGATTTGACTTCACCTTCCTCTGTATGTTTTTCCCCAGTGTTTGAATCTAACTGCTTTGATTTGCTGTAATAGTCTGACCTGATCCTATGACAAGCTTACAGATCACAGCAACTTCAGGGTGTCTAAGTCGAAGAAAGCAAATTAGAAAACGATCAGGAGATCAAAGGTATTTTCTGCTAATTTTACCCATGCACACAGTTCCACTGAATCATCTTCATCTCTAGTTGAGCTTGTATCAGAAGGGTGATCAGGATTTGACCTTATTTCTAAATGACTTTTTAACTTGCTTGGTTTTACCATGGAAGGAGATCTCATCCTCAGGGCATGGAGGATGCTGGACAGTCTTTCAAAGATAGTAAGAAAAGGTTTAGCAGGCAGTCCCTTTAAATGAGTCACTGAGGCTTCAGAGGAAACTTCTCAAAGGTCCCAAGTTTGAAGAAAACAAACCAGCCTGGGTCCTGGAAACAGAGAAGGATTTAAGCAGTCAAGTTGAAAGTCCATCTGAGCAGGTTTGAAAAAGACAGGGGAATTATATGGGCGTGGTGCCACCTCGAGCATCCTGCTGCCCATCACGCTGACCCTGCAATGACCAAATTCCATCTGTCAATCAGTCCTGCAGCTAAATCCATCTACTCCTGACCCCTTTGGGGTTGACAAAGGTGCAGATACAAATCCAAAGTATCCCCACACCAAAGATCCTTTGAGTCCCTCTTGAGCTATTCCTCAGCTATTTTTGAGGCTCAGTCTTTGGCTCCTTCCTAGACTCATCAGTCCTTATCTTGGTCATGACACCCCTTCCTTGGGGCTTGCAGAGAAATCCAGGCCCACCCTCTGCTCTGGGTCCTGGCCCAGGGATCCTGTATTAAGGATGTTCTGTTCTTTCCCCCAGGTCACTTCCTACCTCCATCCGCAATATGCTGCTTCCCTTGCTGTCTCTGGGCTGATTCCCATGCTTCTGGCTTCACCTCAAATCCTCCCAGCTCTTCTTTCCTCCCCAGGGCTGCCAGCCCCCTTAGGATTACATCTCTTTGCTTTGCCCACTTTTCAGGACCTACGACAGGGACAAAGTCCATCCTTTTGGCCTTCTGTCTGCTTCCCCTGAGACTAGGAATTCCCTAACTCCTCTCTCCTGGGGCTTTTCAAACCAGGCTCTCCTTCCTCTTTACACCCAGGGTCACTAATTAAATTACATTGCCAGATAACAACCAACTGAGGGATAGCTGCTAGATCACAAGCAAAACTTAGTCCAACTCCCATTAAAGGGCTAGCCAGTCTGTGAGAAGAAAATAAGATTAAATAAAGTTGATTAACCAAGCGAGCTAAAGAGAATGAAAAGCATTATATGCAATTGCATCAGGAGAAAAAGTTGTGCTAAAGAGGCCTAAGAATAAATGAGGAGTGGGATGATATTAATGATGACTAAGATATTTAACTTTGTAAAATGTGGGACTACCTCCAGAGCCAAGCTTTTTTCCTCTGAGTACATCCAAACTTCATCAGCCGCTAACAAAAACCCAGTTCAATTGGTGCTGGGTGACACTTTCCTAAATCTACAAAACCAACAAGGACAATGTTTGTTCTGAATCCCCTCTGCAAAGAAAAGGACCCTCCACACAGGGATTTGATCGCAAGAGAAAATCCTCACCGCTACAAGGTGGTGGTAAAGCCAGATACGAGAAACAATAAAAACAGGGAGTGTACCACAGCCTGGAACAGGCACTTCCAAGGCCAGTTTGAGGGGCACTGGCTTCACTTAATGGTTTATTTATCAGAGGGAAGACAAACAATGACCTTGAGCTAAAATGACATCGTTTTATAAGTAGAAAGAGACCACTCTCATTTGTGAATAGAATAAATTGCTCCCGAGGACTTCCCTAAGTAGTACATAACAATTCTGTGCCAAATACTAATGTGTTTATCTATGCATAAAAACTCTACTCCAGCTATTAGGGTGAAACTACCACTCTAATATATAATAAACAAATAACACAGCAGCAAGCAAATATGCTCTACTTACCTATAAATAACCCTACAAAACACTGAATGTATCATTTTTAGGAGGGCAACATTAAAGGACTATTTCTAACATTTATTTAGAAGCACCATATGTGTTTGATCAGTTAGTAATGAGGGAAGAACAGGTTCTTTAAATTTAAATGTTTTAAATTCATTTCCAAAGATCAATGCAGTAATTCATATATAAATCAAACATGCACATCAAAACACTGAACTTTGGAGAGGAAGCTTTCATACAAACTCACAGAGAAGTTTAGTGAGATTCAGCCAACCTGTTAGTGCAAATCTTCAGAGTGAGCAAGAAGAAAAGTGTATAATCTAACTTTCTGGAAAGTGGTCTTTGTTACATGTAAAATAAAAAGAGAAGCAATCTGTCTGTTGGATTGTAGGTCTGGGAAGATGTGATTGAATATAGAGTTAATAGAAAAGCCCTTTTTGTTACACACATCTAAATTCAATAAATGTCTTAAAGTTCCCCATCTTATGGCCCATGTACAGTTTTTAGACCTCATCTTTCCAGCTAAGAGACTGTGAATAGATAGAATGAGGTGAAATGAAGAACAAAAAAAAAAGATAGTCAGGACAGATCTTTCCTACAAACATGTGGTTAACACCATGAAAAATTTTGAACTCCTGGGTCACCTAAAGTGAAATGAACTGAATTTTTATTTACATGTCACCTTGACAGGTCTGTTGCACTCAGTGTTTTTTTGGGAGAAAAAAAAAGGGGGAAGGCTGGTACTCAGCATGATCTGGCTCCCACCCCAGCTGGGGACCCAGGGCCAGGCTGCAGTGGTGGCAGGAGCCCAATCCAGCCCCGACTGTCACTGGGGATGCAGAGCCGGGCCAAGGCAGCCCCAGCCTGATCCACCCTGACCCTGACCAGGGACCTAGAGCCGCTGGCAGTGGTGGCAGGAGCTACGGCCGCATTGCTGTGAAGAAAAGGTGCCCGTACTCAGGACCCCTGCCTACCATCATAAGAAAAGCAATGTCTGTGCTCTTGAAAGAAACCGAAATGTTTAAGTCAAGCTTAGAAGGCAACTGACGGAGCTTGTATAGTGCCTGGTTATTCTGCCTAACTCTGGACAGTGATGTTTTTTAATAAAATTAACACTCAGAATCACTCCAACCCAAAGACAGATGGTAATGCTTCCAAAGCTATGGACATTCATTAAATCAATCTGTGTGAGACTGTAACCAACCAGTCACTTGCTCAGTATTGGCAAACAGCACAATTGTCGTCTGAAGCTGCAGTGTGGTAAAACCTCAGTTAATTACTCTGGTATGTCCATTTTTACAGGACTGGAGCCTGGGCAAAAATAGCCTGTATGATACCCTATGTCTCCTCTAGTGGGTCTGTCATGAAACTTACTATAAAGCAAGGAATCCTATGGCACTTTTAAAGACTAACAAACTCATTTATCACGTGAGCTTTTGTGGGAGAAAATCCCACTTTGTCAGACGCTTTGAAGCTTCAAATCTTAAAGTGCTACAGGAGTTGTTCTTTGTTTTGCTGAACTAGAGTAACACAGCTGCCCCTTTGGACCTCCCATAAAGCTGTAGTCTTCATTCACAACTGCTGGAGATATATCTGAGCAAGACTTTGCTTACTAGTTCCAAGATCATGACTACTGATTTCTGCTGAAGGTGACTGTCAAACCACTATCATGGTTAGTAAGTGACCATGCTATTTTGAATCATATTCCTTTTTCAATGGTGTAACCACCTGATTAAAGGGCAGGCATCTTGGAATAAATGACTTCTGAAGTTTCTGAGGTCAGATCTCTAAAAACTAAATCCATAATGTCATTATTTAAATATACTTAACAGGAAAAGGATGACCATAGTAACAAGATATTGACTTTTTCGGTTATGTGTCTGCACATTGCATAGCACAATGATGCCCTGATCTATGACTGGGCCCCAAGATACTACAATAAAACACCTAAATTAATCTTACCAGAGACTTGCATATGCCTGGAAATAAGTCAGCCAAAAGTTTTTACAGTTCTCCAAATATCTCTTACTAGGGATTAACTGTGTTACTGAGAAAGTCCTGCAGAAAATAATCAAAGTGCCAAATCCTGCAGCTGAGTCCACTTGAACCCCTTGCCCTCCACTAAGTAATTACCTGTACGAGCGAGGTCTCACTCAGTTCTGCCTGCTGACACACGCTGGCATTTGGGGGAGGTGAGCTTACCACCATTGTGCACCACATTGCTGCAGCAGATGGACACAAACAGTAGCAACTCTTCAAGTTCTGGGACTGAGGTGGTGGAAAGCTGCTGCCTATGGCCGAGAGAGAAGGTAGGCAGTACACAGTCTGCTCAGAGAAATAGTCAGTTACACCCAACCACGGTGGACCCTGTTTCTTATAACTTCAAAATTTAGAGGTTTTACCACATTAAAAATATTAGCAGAATCACCACACCTGGAACTGAAGGTTTCTTGCTGTCTTAGAGCAAAGACGTAAGTCCATGGGTAACCTCACACACGCCAATGGTCTCACTGAAGTAAAGGGTCCTCACAGGTGTAAATCGTTACAAGATTGGGCCTTTAGTATTGAGCTGAACAGGAAGGGATTTTTCTCCCCCAAGAAAACTTTTTGATGGAAAAAAATGTTTCTTTTTCATCAAAAATTTTCTTTGACTTTTGGTAGCATTTCCTCAAAAAAAAATCTTTTTTGACAGACAACCATCATTTTGGTATTTCCTAACTTTTGAGTGACTTTATGACCTTATTTTTCTTTTAGCACAGATTTTTGTGTGTAATATATAAAACTTAGTAGAAATGTAATGAACATTTGTATTCCTTCCATACCCTATATGCAGGATTGGGTATTTTGAAATTCTATTTGTTCAACCCATAATGGACGAAATTATCTTTACTAATACAAAACAAAGATCTGACATAGTTCACAGGATACAGCAAAGATGAAATTGTATATGTCATACTAATGCATATCAAAGGAATTATGCAAATCTCACCCATAATTTTAAATGTCACTGGAAATGCGTCATAATTAGGGCAAGATCTATAGAAGACGCCTTGCAGAAACTAAAACCTGAGGATTAAGGTGAGTGATGCAGAACCAAAATGAAGTGGAAAGCACATAAAGAAAGAAGAGCAATAAATAAATAAATCAATTGGTACTTTAGAGTTAGAATGGTCAAAACACATTGAACACCATGGCTGCGATTTTTACAACAAAAGAAACAGATTTAGACAGACACATCATCTATTAATTTTAATCCCTTATTGACCTTGAAAACCTTAACCATATAAGGGTCAAACTTTGCAAAGTCTCATATAAGAAGCAGTGAGCTGGAGACTTTAAAAAATAGGATTAGAAACAAAATCTGGCTATGCATTTAGTTTTGTACTATTGGGGATATTTAGGTAGCATTGTTAATCATCTTCATGCTTAATACTTCGAGACTCTCAAAGGAGAAAACTTAGCAATAGACCAGGAAATGCCATTACAGAATTGCTGAGGTGAGAGAGCAAATATGGTTACCATATGTAGATCAAGAACCTGTTTACCTTCTTCCCTTCTTGCTTCCGCTCTCACTCCATCATATTTATGTGAAGTCTCATGGGGGCAAGCACTGTACAATAAGTGTGTCCTAATGAAAAATGTACAAGCTGTGTAGGTTTTGTTGTCTCTAACACCTGAGATCTTTTTTTGAAAAAATTTCAGTGCAAGAGGAGGAAAGATGAGCTGTTTTTTTTCAGGGGATAACTGGTTCTCCTATATGAAAGGAATAAGAAATCTCCTTATTTTGTAAAGGATGAGCAATAACTACAATTAGTAACCTCAGAGCATGTCAAAAGAGAGGCACTGCATCCTTCACTCACGATGCCTGCAGCAAAAGAGAAAGCACCTGCATTGCCTAGTCAAGGAATACGGATGTCGGTGGAGTGAGCTGAAGCCGTCCCAGATGCCATGGTAAAGTTCTGAAAACAGGAGCAATTATGCGATGTGTCAGAACCCTTGGGGAGTGAACTGGCTATATGTAATTTGGATCTGGGCTTCTTTCATAGGCAGTGGAGCTGTCAACACATACTGAAACTGCAGGCTGAAAAAAGGCTTTGGAAGCTACTTCACTTGTGATGTGAACTCTGTAGGACTTCACAAAACCATCTGAGTGATTTCAGTTTGTTGGCAGCATGCTTCGTTTTTCTGGCGGGGGGTGGGGGGACCAATATTCAAATCTTATCAAAAACTCTTTGGTCCTTGAAATGCCAGACTGAATTAGCTCAAATGTCTGAGGTAGTTTTACAGCTCCAGAAGAGATGAAATAAAAAGCAAACCTAAGTGAACTCCTCAGTGACACCCAACATCAAAGAGCGAGGAAGGAAAAGGTGATTATTTAGACCTATCCAGGAGACAGAAAGCATGACCTACTTGCAGAATTAGAATTTACAAAGCACATAGGCTTTAGCATTCAGGACCAAATCTGAACTCCAAAGCCAGACCTCTGCAAACAATACCTGTCTGGTGATATCTGCATAAAATACTTCATTGTCAGTTGAATTAAAAATGCTCTTTTCCTCAACTTGACGTCTGATAGCTTTCCTGGTTTTTGCTATTGCCCAGACAATCACTCCACATGGTTTCTGAGATGAAGGGACTATAGTTTAAGGACATCTGGGGCCTCCTGTTGACAGAAATGATGGGGCCACTCACTACATCTTCATTCATCTGGTCACAGTGTCACTAACCATGAAAGCGGCAGACAGAGCAGGTGTGAGGTCCTGTTGGGGTGGGACTAGGACCCAGGTCTCCAGAATGTCCGATGTTCTCATACCACTACCCAGCAGTCACAGCAAGACCGCACATGTCACCACACAGACCCTTTGGAGGTAAACGTCACAGGAAATAGCACCATGAACGACTGGATGGGCAGCTTCCCTTGTGGCCCCTGGTTGACCCAGCCCCCCTATTTAAGCCCAGGAGGAGTTCTGGGCAACGAGCTGTAGAGCTGGATCTGCCTCTCAGCTTATCCTTGGACTCCTGACCCTGGCTCAGACACTTAGCTTCTCCCCTCAAACTCTGACTCCAGTCTTGATCCCTGGCTCCAGTGCTTGGAATCTGACTCCACCTTTGCATCCCTGGGTTTAATACCTGGGCTCCATCTTCACCGTTGACCCTAGCCTTCAGCACCTGAACTCTGTCTCTGGCTACACAAACCAGGATACGTCTACACTGGATTCTTAGGTCGACTTAAGGAAAGTTAAGTCGACCTGCAGACCCCTGTGGCCACACTGAGCTTTTATTAAGTCAATTTAAGTGCTTCTGTAAGTCGACTTAATAACACCACCTCTTAAGCATTAAGTCGACCGTACTAAGTCAACTTAAGCCAATGCAGCTGGGGAAAGTCCTTAAGTCGACCTAATTGGCCTCCAGGCTCCCTCCTGGAGTCCCTAGTCACCAGGGACAGCTATCCACAACACACCACTCGTCCATTGACCTAGCAGCTGCCCGTCAATAGGAGTTTTCAGTAAGGACTCTCTAAGTCACCTTAACAAGGTCAACTTTAAGTCAACCTTGATAAGTCGACTTAACAGAGTCTCCACTGTACGCATACCCCTCAAGAGTCAAGAATCAGTCCATTCTTTCAACATCACCTTTTATCTCCTTCTAGGCTTTTCATTTCCAAATAACATTTCTCTTAGCCCTAAAGATTCACTGCTGATACCGAGGCCCACTACTGAATGGAGAGGTTTTGGGGATTTGCAGTGTTGTCAACTCTTGAGTCTCATGGAATTTGAGGGTTTTTCTGAAAGCCTGAGCTCCTAAAGTCAGGTGATAAAGTGCAGCATTCAGTCCTCATTTAAAATAAACAAACAAAAAACAGCAGTTCAATCTTCTAGCTTGTCTCATGGCGGCAGACACAAGTTAAAAATAGGAATCCAAAAGGCTCAAGAAGCAGAAGGCAAACAAAAAGAACTGCAAGATTATTATTTTTAAACAAATCTCCTAATTTTGGGGAGCCTGAATCATGATTTTGAATGCTTCAGGAAGGCAATACCAGACACGCAAAAAGTCCAATATGTGCAAACAAGTCGTCTTCTAATTATATAAGTGTATTTGCACAACAAAAGCTGTGCACCAACTTCTGAGATGCACAAAGCCATGAGCATTGCAAACCATTTTTACAAATGTGCATGAGCAATTTTGGAGAATGCATACTAAAAAAATGTGTTTGTGAAAGCTTAGCAAGTTTGGCCTTCACCAAAAAATTAAATGTGAGGAGAGTAAGGAAATGAGATTCTCCCACGTTCCTTTAAATATATCCAGGAAGATTTAAAACTGGGTCTGACATGAAGTCAGCTGAAGGTTTTTCCAGTCCCTTAAATGGACTTTGGATCAGGCATATATCAGAAGGATTTCCTTCTGTTATGCTTCTCCAAACCTTTCTGGATGATTTAAGGGTCAAATTTCATTTTACAGCATGTAAGCCCTGATTTTCTAGATAATGTTCCCCTTTCTTCCACAAACCAACTGATAAAAATGGAGGTGTTTCCTATGCATTTAACTACAGCCTAGTTTGTAAAGGATGGTTTATTTCTGTTAAAGTCTGTTTTTCTTTGTTTCAGTTTTCAACGCCAAGCTGTGATCCACGCTGACTGAGGGACAGACTCCAAATGAGTCAGCTGTACTGAACATAGACAAGGAAAGTGGTTTCCTTAGCAACAGGAGATCTGTGAAGGGGGGAATTGAATGGCTTTTTTACTGTAAACAAGTTTCCTCTCATTTTAGCAATCTGCATGCAGAACTGAACCCAGAATATTGACATTTTTGAGGTTTTTCAGAAAGATTTCTTATTTGATTAGATATTTGCAGTTTTGCTTGTTTTTTTTAATTTTTATTTTTAATTAATATTTTAAAGCAGCAAAGAGTACAATTTTAAAATAGTTAAATCTGAAATGTGTTCTTACATCTGGAGACAAGGAAAAATGAGAAATATTTTAAATCAATAACATGCATATATGAGAAAGTCCTCATATCAACACATCCAGAGTGCTATGAAGTCTTTTTTGATCATACATCATAAAAGAATTGTGCGTCTTATATGAATCTAAAGGGAAAATGTCAGAAGTGTTACTAGAAATCTTGTTAATGGCGCATGCATTCAGGAAATTCCCCTTTCCAGACCTGAGGATTGGAGATAAACCGATTTATATTCCAAAAGAATCTGAAATGCTCCTGAAAATGTTTTTATTTTCCTCCTCTTTCTCTTGAAATGCTGCCCAGGGAAGAAAACCACAACCCTTTTTGCATGCATAGGAATCAGCACCTTCCCATCCATCAGTTATCCCTAGGCTATCTAAAAATAGAAAGGGGAAACCCGCCTGAGATCAAAGAGGTTCATTTACAAAGCACGCCTGGAAGACTGAGCTGCACACTTCCCATTCCCATCACGTCCGCAGTAGTCGGATGGCAAGAATCAAACCATTACTTTGAAAATATAGGAATGTATTTTCTGCCTGTCACCCACGCTGGATAACCGCTATGGGTACCTTCTGCTGGAGCCGAGTTAAAAATTAATAGCAGCAAATAACATAGTCAGATAATTTAGCCCTTACATTTCTGCTGGTGGGCAGGCGGGGGGATTTCTCCTCTGAGAGTCCTGGATGGAAAAATTCAGTGAGGATGAGGGTTGCTCTACACGGGGTTAGACATGGGTCTCATGACCAAGGCTCTGCACCCACCCTGTGCACAACAATGCCAGAAGGAGCAGCACGCCCCCTCCAATATGACAGCCAGGAAAGTCACCAAGAAGAGAAAAACGCACGAGCACGGAGGCTATGACATTAGAAATGGGGTCAGCTCCTCACCCCTGCTCCATCCTATTTACAGCTTGTGGGAAAGGGCCAGTGTGATAAACAGGAGCCCTTAACACCCCATAGCCTCTATATTTGGCTCCAGCAAGGGCAGAGGCTGTCAGGCTACCTTCCAACAACCTTTTTTGCAAGCCTGGTTTAGAGGCTGCTACGGGGCAGGTCAGGGGAGGGGCTCCAGATTCTGTACAGCTCTGTGAGCAACAGGGCAGCCTGGGGAGGTTGCCGTAATTTAGACCAGTGTTTCTCAACCACTGTGCCGAGACACATTACTGTGCTGCCATATAGCAGTAAATGTGTCAGAGAGAGCTGGGGAAATGGCTGGATTTGGCTTGGGGTGGGTGGGCTGGTGTGTTGTATAGGACTGCAATATGCCACCAAGAGTTTCGTGACCCAGAAAAGGTTGAGAACCACTGACTAAGAAAGGCCCCCCAAGCAGGAGCATGCACAAGGCAGGGGCCCAGGAGGGGCACATCTTCTGCCCTATGCCCATAAGCACCAGGGGCACAAAACTCTTCTGGCCCCGGGGCCACGGGGGGGGGGAAGTGCACTTCTCCAGTCCAAGGAACATGTGCTCTTTCTGCTACAGCCCTGAGACTGAAGGAGGGCCGCCTCGTCCCACTCACCTCTCCTCTGGTATAACAAATCCCTGGCTATAATGGCTCAGTGGATTGGATCCCCAGGGGCTTGTTATAGCAAGAGTGTGCTCTAGTTCCTCACTACATCACGTTTAATGGCCCCACCAAACGCAGTCACCTTTAAATTCCTGCATGCAGCTTTACCCACAAGACGATGTTACTGTGGAAGCTATGGAGATGCTCAAGGACCATTATTTTCGCACGGGCGTTGGTGATGGAAATCATGAATTTAGTGTTTGTAATTACCACTTCAAACTGGGGGCACAACAGCACTTCCGGTGCCTCATTCCAGCATCACTGACTCTGGCAACAAAAAGGTGTCTCCCCTGCCATCTCAGAGGTACAGCATAAGATCACATGCAAAAAGAATTCAATGAAGAGACAGAAACCAATCTCCAGCAGGCTCAGGCTTTCCATCTGATTTATTGAAGCATGTAATTGGCAGTGATACATCTATCTCCACGGATGCTTCATAAGCAGAGTATCTGAGCAACCACAGACAACCAATTAATTTAGGTTCACAAAACAACTCTGGGTTAGGGGAATCTGAATATCCCAGTGCTGCCAACTCTCATGATTTTATCACAAGTCTCAGGCATTTTCTATTTTGCCCAAAAGCCCGAGCTGCTGGAATAAATAGTTGTGACGAGAATCTTGGCTTTCGTTGTTTCAAAAAATAAGGTCCTGGCCCCCAAGAATGCAGTAGAAAAAGGTTGATGTAAAGTCTTAAAGGTTTCAACCCTGGAAGAACATCCCCTCCCCTCGAAATTACTTTTTGAGACAAGCATCTTGTTAAGTTTAAGCAAATGTAGTGGTTTTTGAATACCTGGCATTGTCAATAGTATTATTTCCATGAACCAGGTAGGCAATGGAGATTCAGCCTCATTAAGCATCTGAGGTAACGTAAGGAGGAATCTGTGATGTCAGCAAGAAATGAACCCAGTTCTTCTGAGTCCCACTCAAGCCTCTGCCCTTTCTGTTGATCTAAAGACAGCTCAGGACAGTGCTAAATGGCTAAAAGCAAGTGGCACCACCTGAAATGACACTGGTATCCTTCGAATTCCACATCACAGTGGGCAATCTGGCTGGCAGTCAGAAAAGAAACTACACAATTAATGGCCAGGAGAAACAGAGCTGTGTTAGCAGAACTGGCACTTGCAGGTGAGGTTTGAGGCCCAGCAGAGGACAGCATGAAGGGGTGGATATGACTTGTGCCGTAGGTAACTAAAGGATGGTATTTTCAAGGTCTAGCAGTCTGGCATCTTGACAAGTAGAGTGAGTCTCCTTTCTCTTTGCACCGGGGTAAACCAGGAATCATCCCACAGACATCAACAGAGTCACACATGAGTAAAGCTGATGTATATGAAAGTAGAACTGCACACCCAAGGAAAATGTGGGCCTGATTCTCAGTAACGTTTCTAAATTTGGAGAAATAATAGATGGGTTTAAGTAATTTCTGCCCTGCATTCCAGGGCTTTGCAGGTGACTAACCAGCCCCTAGTGTAAGTCAGATTACACTCTACTTCCCATGACTCTCAGGAAAGCCACAGAATGATGCACTCTGACTGTGCCCCTATGACAAAATGTGGGAGTAGGGCCAGCGTACAGTCTTTAAGTCAGGTCAGCTGCCCAGGGTAATTCTCAAGAAGTTATTTCCACCTCTTTTAAGGTACCACCATGGAACCAGAACATGACAAAAGTATCTCATTACAACTGAGAATCAGGCCCTCTGTATATATGAAAGTTAGCATTTGAGTACCCAAATATCTCTTTGTCCTTACATAAAGGTATATGGGTATGTCCACACGCAGGCATTGAATCGAAATAACGCTGGTTATTTTGATTAAATCATTTAGTCCACATGACGTTCCCTTGTTTTGAAATGACGAGCTCTGTCATTTTGATACAAGGGAACTTACACTGAATCCGTAAAACCCAGTTTAAAATCGAAACGGTGCCTAGATTGAAACGGTTGTTTCAAAACAATGCCATTAGGACATGTTGTTTCAAAACAACATTGCTTCGATTGGAAGGCTTTGCATGGCACCCAGGAAGGAAGGTCCACCCCCTCAGCACCGTGACCAGGGAGGGAGGCGGTGGTGGGGAAGGGGTGGGATCCGGCACCCCTCTTCCCTGCCGCTACCCAGGCAGCGGGGAAAGGATCAGGGGTGCCCCTCTTCCCCACCGCTACCCCGCCAAGCAAGCTGAGATCCTTTCCCTACTGCCTGGGAAGCAGTGGGGAAGAGGGTGCCCCTGATCCTTTCCCCACCGCTGGGGAAGCAACAGGGATTCATGGGCACCCCCATCCATGCCCTGGGGGCTTTTTCCCCTGCCACTGGCTCTGGAGAGCCAGTGGCAGGAGATTGGGTGGCAACATAGCCCTTCCAGGGGGCCATGTTGCCACACCTCCCACGTGGTCCCTCTCCAAAATCGAACTGGCAAGTCCTGTGTCAGGCCATGCTAGTTCGATTTTTTTTTTTTTTTTGGCCTGGCCTTGTTAAATCAATTCAACTTGAATCGATTTAATGATTTTTATATCGATTTAGCTTAAATCGATTCAAATTGAATTGATTTAAGCATGCATGTGTGGACATAGCCTACATTTTGCACAAAAAAAATTGTTAATAAAGACAAAAATAAAAGAATAGTTTTCTTGTAAGACTCCTGCAAGGGGCACTGCAGTCCCTTGACTTGAGAATGTCTTCCGAACTTCAAAGAGGTCTGTTGAACATTACCCTTCTGGCCATTTACTGCCCAATCAGGCAAAACAAGACAGAGACGTTAGGATAAGTGTCCACACAAAGGACAGACCGGCAAGCTTCCCAAGTTGGCGGCTGTTTCAATTATTTGCAATCACTTGGCATATATTTACTTTTGGCTAATTGCATGGCAGGCCAGTTTTAAGAGAACACATTGCCTACTGTGAATCAGATCATTCTAGAGCATTGCCAAAAAAGAGAAGCTTAAATACCAAACTTCAGTAACTTAGTGTAGAAACAGAGAGTATATTTAGTCATAAATTGAAAGGAACATAGGAATGGAATAATAGCCCATCTAGCCCAAAATCCTGTCTTCTAACAGTGGCTTCAATAGCAATGGAAAGAAAAGAACAATTTTTCATTTGGTCCAACCCCCACCATCCAGGCCCTAATTCTGGCATTCAGAGATTCAGTGATCTTACAGACCTCTATCTGAAATCCTCTTATTTTCATCTGTTCTTAATGGAATAATCCCATTCTTTTAAATCTTGCTTTATATGGAAGCTCTTCTACGTCCTGATCATTTTTTTCCCATCTTTGCACTTTTTCCACTTCTAATATATCTTTTTGAGAGGGGGGATGACCAATAATGCATGCAGTAGCCGAAGTGTAGGCATACCATGGATTTATAAAATGATGCTATAATTTCTGTCTTATTATCTATCCCTTTCCTCACGGTTCCTAACATTGTTAGCTTTTTTGACTACTAACTACCGCACGTTCAGTGAATGTTTTCAGAGAACAGCCCACGGCTCCAAGATTTCTTTCTTGAGTGATAACATCTAATTTAGACTCTGTCATCTTGTATGTATAGTTAAATTATGTTTTCCAATGTGTGTTACTATTATTTATCAACACTGAATTTCATCTGCCATTTTGTTGCCCTGTCACTCAGTTTTGTGAGATCCTTTTATAACTCTTTGCAGTTAGCTTTGGACTTAACTATCTTGATTGATTTTGTAGCCTGCAAACTTTGCCACCTCATTGTTTACCTCATTTTCCAGATTATTTATGAATATGTTGAAGAGCCCTGGTCACAGAAAAGGCCCCACTATTTCTCTCTCCTCTGTGAAAACTGACCATTTATTCCTACCCTTTGTTTTATAGCTTTTAATCAGTTTAACCTATCAGGGATGTTCCCTGCTATCCCAAGACAGCTTACTATGTTTAAGAGCCTTAATATGTTTCTTAAAGCCCAAGTACTCTATATTCACTGTATCACACAAGTCAACATGAGGTATGAGTTCCCTTCACAACAGACAGGTTGACTCTTCCCCAACATGTGTTCATCTGTCTGTCTGCTAACTTTGTTCTTTCCTATAGTTTTAACCAATTTGCCTGGTATTCAAGTTAGGCTTACCAGCCTCTAATTACCAGGATTGCTTCTGGAACCTTTTTAAAAAAAATCAGTTTCACATTAGCTACTTACCAGTCAGCTGATATGGAGGCTGAAGGATGGCAGTGGTTTTCAAACCTCTTTTCCTGAGACCCAGTTGAAAAAACTCTGTTATGGCCATGACCCAACAATCTCATCTTTCAGCAATGCATTCCAGTCTTTTGGTGTTGGGAGCAGCACTGCAATCCAGTACCTGAGGGTCTGCGACCCAGTACTGGGTCCCAACCCCTGGCTTGAAAACCACTGATGTAAGGGTTAGGTTATAAACCACTGTTAGTAGCTCTGCAATTTCATATTGGAGTTCCTTCAGAAGTCTTCAATGAATAATATCTGATGTTGATGATCTATTACTGTTCACTTTACCAATGTGTTTCAAAAATCTCCTCTACTGATACCTCCATTTGGGACAATTCTGAGATCTGCCATCTAAAAAGAAAGTCTCAGGTGTGAGACTCTCCCTCATGCCCTTTGAAGGGTAGACCAGTGCAAAGAATTCCTTTCGCTTCTCTGCAATGGCTTTGTCTTCTTCAGTGCTCCTTTGGCACCTCTCCTCTACGGTGGCCACACTAATTTTTTAGAAAACGCCCTGTTTCTGATGAACTCAAAAAATTGCTATTAGATTTTTTGGCTTTTGCTACTTGCGCTTCAAATTCTTCTCTGGCCTGTCTAATTATACTTTTACACTTGACTTACCAGAGTTTGCACTCATTTCTACTTTGCTCAGTAAGATTCACGAGGAGGTACACACATCTCTGAGGGCTCAGTTCGGTTTTACATGCCTAACCTAAGAGGCTGTTTCCAACTTGCATTTTTTTATTTTTTGTACCCATCTCTTCCCTGTCTTCTTTTTACCACTGAATACAACAAGAATGAGTAATGTCTAGCCATTATTCCCCCACCACTGTTTCATTTCTCCTTCTGCCATTCTGTAATATTTGCAAAGCTGAAAAATATTAAGTGGTAGAGTTAGTTTTATTTTTTATACCATATTAAGTTTTCAAAAAGTTTCAAAAAATGGTATAGAGTAGCAAAAGGGAAAAATGACCACTACCATCTCTGGACATTATTCATTTCATTGCATGTGAGGGCAAAACAAATAACTATAAGAGGAAAGAAAGATGAAAATTCTAATTTTTTTCCCCAAAACAGTGTGAAAAATTAAAAACCAGAAGTGTTTCCTTTTGACCCCCGTGAATTGGAAACAACTTCAACATTTTGAAAAATTTCACTTTTTTTTTTTTAATATTTTCAATCAACTCAGTGCCTTGAATGATTTCTCCTAAGTCAGTTTTGTTGAGTAAGATGCTACTGAACATCAGTAAGAATATCAGCATTTGGAACTCAGTGGTGTGGCCCCAGTTCACAAAAATACTTAAGCACTTGCTTACCTTGAAAAAAGTGAGACTGCTTATATGTTTAACATATGTCATAGTGACCCCTGAAGTAACAGAAGTTATACCAGGAAGAAGATTAACACAAAAATAGTCAGTAACTCTAGCTTTTATTGCTTATATTACCAACATATTACCTTTGGTTTTATTCTGACATCTGTCATCTTCTATGGCAAGGCTGCAGATCTAAATGCACACCTGATTCAAATTTTGTGGTTAATTAATTGGCTCATCCGTTGGAAGCAGATCTATTTTAAATACGTGTGAGTAGATACTCTACTGAGTATTTCAATCCCATCTCTCACTCAGTTGAATGTTTTATTGTTTTAAGCATTTTAATTACACTGTTTTAGAGTTCTTTGGTCCTGAGTAATCTCAGGTATTTTTGGTTCATAAAACAGATGATATTGAGCTAATCTATACATGCTGAGTGGCTTAAGTTTCAAAATGCCAAAGTTAACTTGTTTTGATTTTAACTAACTCATCCAGTCTCTCATTCAAGGAGATGATCTTTGCTCTACCTGGGGCATTATGCCACACCTATCACTCTGCCCGCCCTATCCTGAAACCCAAGCAGCCACGAGATTCAGCATCTTTATGTCCAGTTCCAGGATAGAACATTAGTATCTGCAAAACTGAGAAGCTTCACCACATTCACTCTAACATAGCTTAATTTGCAGGCAATCCCATTGCAGTGTTACTGAAGACAATAGAGTCTAATATTATTTATGGTCCAGAATCTCATTACAAAGAAACGAACAACATCGGCCTGATCAAATTACAATTCTCATCTGCCTCCTATGTATTAACAACAGTAATTCTAATGAAACATGCTAAACAGCTTCTTTCTATGGAGTGAATCTACAATAATTTGAAGACTTAGTTTAAATTTTGCTAGAAGTCTCAAGGAGAGGGGCACTGTGGAAAGAAATATCTGGTATTGAGGTACCCCCGGTGTATGTGCTGGTTGTTGGGACCCAGTCCCTAGATCCTTGGAAGCACGGGCAGTTTCAGTCTCCCAGGAGAGAGATTAAACTAAGAGCAACTCTGCCATCCAATTTGTGTTGCACAATACGTAACTGGAAAAGCTTGTGAGATGACTACTGCATCCTCATAGACTCAGGATGAAAAGCAAAGTTGTATGTCATGTGATTCATCTCTCTGTCCGATTGGTAAGTGAGGTTAGTCAAGAAGAGGATCAAGAGAAGAGAAATGTGTTTCACATTTATTTTTTGAGGACTCCTAAATAAGTTGGAATGATGGGGTAATTTTAATGCTACTAAGAAGACAGGCATTGACAAATTAGATCTCTGATAAGAGAGTTCTTCCAAATTCTCAAAGCTGCAAAAATAATCCTATTAGCCATTTTTCCCTCTTAGCCTGTTCTTGTACTGGTTTGAATGGCTTTATTTTCAGAAGGATTTATCGGTTTATACATTTGGAACATTTAAGTGACCAAGGGACCATTTATTTTGTACATGCATTCAAAAAAATAAACTGTATGTCAATCTTTGACTTTAATTTGTCTTTCTCTGTGAAATCAGACAGACATTCTGGCTAAGTAAATGAGTTTGAGGTTTGGTTGGTTTATTTTTAGAAGTAACTGGTGGATTTGTAATAACAAAATTAATAAAATGCTTACAAAGGATTGTTAGGTCATTCAGTCAATGGTTGAAAGCAACTGAAGAAATTTTAGTGTTGGCCTTTTTGTTTGTTTCATGCAAATTAGGATGTCAAATGTTCCACACTTTCATGCCATTGATAGTCTGGTTTTTAGGTATCATTGTCAGTAGCAGGAATCATTAATTACAGTATTTTGAAAAACATTCTTTGCACAGATACCCCATTTGTCCCATTTTTAAATTTGTTTGTCGCACAGTAGAGCTAGAGAGGTGTGAAAATGGAAGAAACCAGTGGTAGTACAAAAATAGTGGTAGGACAACAAATTCTACCATTTTTCATCACACGATATGCCACCAAAAATGTGTTATTCTGGCAATTTTTTCATGTAGCAGTCAGAGACTCATAAGGTACGTCTACACTGGAGGCTCTGTTAAGTCAACTTAACAAAGTTGACTTTAAGTCAAATTAAAGTCAACCTTGTTAAGTTGACTTAGGGAGTCCACACTGAAAACTCCTGCTGCCTGCCCATGTCCACACTGGCAGGTGTTAGGTTGACCCCCTCCTGGTGGCCAGGAACTCTGGGAGGGGGCCTGGAGGCCAATTAATTCAACTTAGGGGCTATTCCCTATCTACACTGGCTTAAGTCAACTTAACAAGGTCGACTTAAGAGCTGATGTTAAGTCAATTTAAGGAAGCACCTAAGTCAACTTAATAAAAGCCCAGTGTGGACATGGGGGTCTGTAGGTTGACTCAAGCTTCCTTAAGGCAACCTAAGGCTCCAGTGCAGCGGTACAAATCGACTCTAAAGTCAGAAGGGCCCAATATGATCATTTAGTGTGATCTCCTGCACAATGTAGGCCACAGAACCCTCATCACCCACTCCTGTAATAAACCTCTGGCCTATCACTGAGTTATTGAAGTGCTCAGTTCATGATTTAAAGACTTGCTGGTACATAGAATCCACCAGCAAGGGAGCCGTGCCCCATGTTACAGAGAAAGGTGAAAAACCCTAACAGCCTTTGTCAATCCAGCCTGGGGGAAAAATGCCTTCCCGACCCAAAATATGGTGATCAGTTAGATCCTGAGCATGTGGGCAAGACTCTCTAACCAAATACACAAGAAAGAATTCTCTGTAGTAACTCAAAACCCTCTCCCATCAAACTTGTCATCTCAAGCCATTGATATATCTAGCAACAGTAGGCAAAGATCAGTCAATTGCCAAACTAGGTCAGCCCATCATACCATCTTCTCCATAAATTTATCAAGCTCAGTTTTGAAGCCAGTTACGTTTTTGCCCGTACATCTCCCCTTGGAAAGCTATTCCAGAACTTCACTCCTCTTTTGGCTAGGAACTACCCTGCAGAGTGAGATAGCTACAGTCAGAGCCCCACCAAAAGGGCTGCAGAAAGATAGTTCTCCAAGGAGGGACTAGGGCAGTATAGACTGACCAACATTTCCCTTCCCGGTCAGATGGAGGCACGCTCCACAGGCCTGAACGGAAGCCCACCCAGAGTATACTAACTGAAAAGGGCTGAGGTGAGAAGCCAAAAGGACTCATCCTAGGTGGGGCAGATTTAACCCAGGCCTGCCCCACTAGCAGAGACAACCAGACTCCTGGCAAAACTGAGTGGGAGCTTTGCCACACTTTCTTAAACATGGGGAACCAAAACTGCAAATGATATTCCTAATGAGTTCTCACCAGCATCATGTATAATGGTATTAACACCTTCCTATCTCTACTGGAAATACCACTTCTGATGCATCCTAGGACAACATTAGCGTCTCAGTCATCCAGTGATTGACCAATGCACCCAGCTCCTTCTTTGCCTCCATGACTTCCACTGATGCACCCCCAGCTTATAGGAAAAATCCCTGTGTCAGATTCAGCTGCACCCATTGCCAGACCGGAAGAGGGAGTAGAGGAATGCCCCCTTTCTGAAAGCGGTGCTCTATGTGTTGGTAGAGGTTAGGCAAGAGTGACAGAGTGGGCTACTCCTGGCCTACCCCACATGAATTCCCCTTCAACAGCAGAATCCCAAGCTATCTTTAGAGTCCCCTTGCACTCCCACGTAGTACAACAGAGCTACATTAGGAACGAAAATCTAATCTACAGTTTTACCCAGCCCTGTCATGTGCTGTATTCAGAAGCCTCCTACATCCACTACGCTCTGCACATTTTCCAACAGCGCTTGCCTCAACAAATGAATTTTTTGACAGGCTAATGGATCAGATCTCCAGCTACTGTACATCACCTGCTCCACTGATCATTATGTTACCTATTCAATGAATGGAGCTGTGCTGCCTTACCAGCCCAAGGATCTCATCCAACATGTTTGAACCAAAACCTGTTCAGATGTTTCCCCCAATCCTCTCAAATGTGATACTGGTGAAGTACACATGAACTGCTAGAAAGATACGTTAGCTGTACAGAAGTGTGCCCACATGCTGTCATTAAAAAGGCCAGAAAATCTCATTTGACTGTAATAAAAATATTCTGAGATTAGAATTACATACTTTATTTGCTGTAAAAAGGAAAACGTACATGGCATGTAATTACTTTTTTAAGACACTGATATCAAGCATGTGGTTGGTGCAAATGGCCAGAAAATCAGCAGAGATCATCATTAGTTATCATGCAGTATCCCTGCAGATACAATTGTGATTTACATGTAATTTATTTCTGCTCATTTAGACTGCTGTTATTCCGAAGTCCAGATGGTTTCTAACTTCTCTAATCCTACATAAAAGTGGTGATTAGTGCACATTATATTTGTTTTGTGACTGCAGAGGAAATGTAATCCATCTGAAGAAAGACCCTTATGGTCATGCAACAGGAATTCTCTGCCTATACTTTGCCATGAGGGAGTGAAAGGAAGTTCTCTTTTGTTGTTCCAACATCCTAGTTCATTGCTCAAATTTATTATGCTAGCTTTCATAAATAGAAGGTAAAGGTGCAGCAAAAATCAATGGTAATGAGAACTAAACTACATTAATATTGAACAGGAGCATAAGGTTATTCTGCCTTTGATTAAGTCATTACTAATCTGCATAAAATATGACATACTATTTTCTTACATTGTTCATAAACAATACTGTATGTAGAAATACGTGGAAGTGAAATAATGGTTTCTTTAACAAGGAAGTCAATAAATCACCCACTCACCATCTGTTTGGGTTTGTTTTTTTAAATACATAATTAGGACAGCTAAGTAATTACCCTCAGGTTATCTGCTTTTTGTTAGTGAAACATTTAGATTGACTTAGCTATGTTGATGGAGTTGCAGCTAGAGTGATGGAAGAATGCTTCCACCAACCTTGATACGACAGCTTGGGAAAGTGAATAAGATGCATCAATGAAAAATCCCTTCTGTTGATAGAGGAAGCATCTACACCTTGGTGCTAGAGTGGCATCAATGCAACTATGCTGTTGTAGTGCCTGTGGTATAGACATGGCCTTATACTAATAGTGGGTTAATATCCTCAACCAAAGAGATTTCGATTCCTTCTACAATGCATTTTTGATGGGTTTGAAAATTAGATGTAACAAAACATGTCAGAAAAGGTTCTATTATCACTATACAAGGCAATTCTAAATTTTTCCCTTAGAGTGCAAGCCCTGTTGACTTGAGGTGATTTTGAAAAACTCTCCTTGCTAACCTTCCACATGAGTCCCAGGCTGAGCTCATCTTCAGACTTCCTATGCCTACACCACTATTGCTCCTCATGGTGCAAGCATGGATCTTGCCAAAACAGACAGCCAGAGCAAACTACAGAAATTTCCTTTAAGAAGGCAGACATGGAGATACAAAAATATATGCAGCAGGGGAGTCTTTTGTGCACCCTGCCACTGCTGAAAGTGTGCCATGTGTTCACCCCACTACCACTGAAAAAGTGGCAGTGGCCTTTCACGGTGGGGGGGCCCCTTCACCACCACACACCTTAGCACCTCAGTTTTTCGTCTGCCCCCTAGGTGTGTGGCAGATTTGTTGAGGCCTGAAATAGAATAATGACCAGGATGTGAAGGCCCTTGTGCCTCCAGATTTGGATGATGCATGGAACATAATGTCCCAGTTCAAGCAAAATATTTAAACCCAAGCTTAAATTTAAGAACCTGCTTAAATCCCACTGAAGTCAACGGAGCTTAAGCATACATCTGTAGCCAAGCATGTGTTTATGCACTGTGTGAAATAAACATGAATTGTTTAAGGCCCCAGCCCTGTAAGTGATCCCTTCAGGCAGATATTTGCAATGCAGTCAATGGGTCTTAAAGATGGAAGGGCTTCCTGGCACAGTTAGATGCAAGCTTTTGTCAGATCCTTCATGTTCTTGTCTTGTGTTTCTCTAGATCTGGCCATCTTTTGATGCTCATGTGTAATGCCCAATAATTCAAGTTATGTATGTGTTGAGAGGGAGAGGTAGCCCCATTTTTAGAATTAATCTATCAAAAAACATTAAGAACTTATATACCGGCCTAGTGCAAGCCTTTTGGTGCCAAGGGCTGCCTTTGTGTTGGCACAGCTGTCAGCTTATTATTAAACGGAGGCCATTCTTGAACCCGTCTGGTCCGGGTATGAACTGCTGCATAACAGATTATTAGCGTGAGCTGTTGCAGTTGGGATATATCAGCAATATAGAATAAGCAATAGCTGTACTGATGAGGCATTGCTGAAGGAGCACCCTTCAATTTTACATGAAGGAAATCAGCTAAGCACACCATATTCTGAGCTGATTTCCTGCTAAGACGGTAGGACTGCTGACACTAAATGTTGCCAGCTGGGGTTCTCAAATCCAGAATCAAAGAGGCTACTGAGGCCCTGCCAGGACTGCAGTGTGAACAGCAGAGCCAACGCACTGAAAGCAAGATTGCAATGCTCTGTTGCCACACAACCACTCTTGGAAGCAGACTTATTAACATACTGTAGCACGGGCCGTGCCCCCTTGGTTAGGGGGCGTCCTCCCCTCGGGTCTCTAGCCCCTGTTGGGCGAGACCACCTGGTCCTTTGTCCCCTTGCCCTAGGCAGGGGCTTGGCCCACCCGGAGTGGGCGGGCCTCCTAGTCTTTCATCCCTCAGTCAGGGTCCAATGAGTGGGTATCACTGTCTCAGGAGTGGGGGTTTAGGGCTCTCTCGTGTCCGAAAGGGTTGTAAGTCGGGGAAGGGGGTTGGTGCTGGGTAATGGGATCAGTGGAGGCGTGGGGTCCTCCCACTCCACTGTGTCCCAGCTCAGGTCCCCAAGGGAGGCTAGAGCTGTGGGGCCTGGGTCAGCGGGGTCCGGGCCGCAACACACTGACCGCCGAGTACCGGAGGCTTCGGTGCATGGGTCAGCGGGGTCCCGGCCGCAACACGCCACCCGCAGAGCGTCGGAGGCCTCCGCATAGGGGTCAGCGGGGTCCGGGCCGCAACACGCTGCCTCAGCGAGGAGACCCCCCGTGGAGGCCCGAGCCTCGATTTCCCCCTGGCCACCCTGGGGCCCTCGTCTCGGCCATACCTCGCTGTCCAGTTCCTCCGGGTAGTCGCCCAGGGGTACATTGTAGAAGCCCTCGACCTCATCAGGTGGAGGCAAGTCCGGAAGTGTGTCCAGCTCCTCAGCGAGGGGTAGCTCCTCCAGGTCACGTGAGGGGGGTGCCGGCGCAGGATCCTCGTCAGCCAGGGGTAGCTCCTCCAGATCGCATGGGGTAGGCCAGGCGCTGGGCTCTTCAGCGGCTAGGGGTAGCTCCTCCAGGTCCTCCGAGGTAGCTTGGGGTGCAGGCTCCCTGTCCGGTGTCGGCTCTGGCCGCCTCGTCGATCCCCCTCCTGGGGGTCTCTCCAGCTGGCGGGGAACGACCCAGGGCTCGGGTAGGGGGCCCCAGTCGCTGCCTCGGGGTGGCCCTGGCCAGGCCGACGGGTCCGGTTCGGGCTGCCAGGGCCCAGCTCCTCCCTTGGGCTGTGCAGGGTCAGGAGCAGGCGGAGTTGCAGCCTTCCCCTCCACCACCCTGGCCTCAACTGAGCTGCCTGCCTCTCCCTTTATACTTCCTGTCCCGCCCCTCCACTTCCGGGCTGACTGACAGCCCCTGCCTGACTCCGCCCTCCGGCCATTTTGCAGGTTTAGCTGCCTTTTCCCAGAGGGTGACCACATCTCTTTGCTACACATACAAATAATGCTAATTACTGCCAGGCCTGGTCTGCCTGAGTGAATGGATGGGTGTGGAGAAAATTGTTCAAGGCATTCTTCTGGAATAGCCTCTTGGGTTATGGACTGAGTTAGCATCCACAGTCCATTAAGCAGCTTCTGGCCATGGCTGAAGGCCTGTGAACGTAGTTCATTTCCTCATGGACCAGAATCCTGCATCTTTCTTGTTATGCCCCTGCTCTAACCTCCAGGGCTGCAACAAACCTTTGGTGCACGATGCAGAAGAGGTGAAAGCTCCTGTCCGTGCCCAGTGGCAAAACAGCACAGGCCTTCATCTCCAAGCTGGAAAGATATAGGCCCATAATCCCTAACCTACTCCATCCCCTTTGCACTGACAAAGCAGCAAAGGGGCCAAATGGTCTGTCTCCCTTGTTGAAGATATCTCCGTATGCAGGACTCTTACCTAGGCAGCCACTCCTTATTCAAGCAGAGGGATGCGTCAGGCTGTGACTGAAGCATACCGTACACTGATAATTCCACAGACACTGTCTTGGGACACCACTAGGGTTTAGTTCAATGGCTGTAAACCAAACCTCGACAAATCTATGTTTCTGGTTGCCATGTTGACCAGTTTTAATAGCCTGTCACCTAGCTGCACTGCAGAAATGTAATGGAGGAGTGCTTTCACTGGTGACCAAAAATAACATTTCTGGCACCTAACTGTGAGCCAGTTTTGTCCACTCCTGCTGTAAACTGCTCTAAGGGTAGGATTAGAACACAGTGGACCAAAGAATCACAGAGCTGGGACCTATGACCACACCTCCCTGCTGCCTGAATCAAACTCTGCCACAACTTAGAACACAGGCCTATGCTACCGCTATGCTCCCTGGATTCTGCAAATGTCACTGTTTCAGTTCGCACACTCTACTATGACATGAGTTCAGAAGGGGTTGGGTTCTTTGCAGCTTTTCCTCAATTAAGGGGCAAAATCAAGTGACTGTCATTTATACTTTGATGGGAGGAACATGTAAAAGCAGATTCTTTTGGGATGAAAGCACAGGGCAGTCCTAACAAAGTTACTGGAGTATAAGTACCTACAAGCAAATTTTCATTCTAAAATGTATGGTTAACTAGTTTGGAAATAAAAGGACTACGGAGAGAATTTGACAACAATTTAACAAAGTTAAAACAGCTACTTTAATAAAAATTGTTGAAAATTTGCTGTGTTTTATTAAACAGAGAAATCAAACAATAGTTAAAGTGTTGTAGTGGTCACAAATAGACTGAAAACTACAGAAGAGACCACAAATCCAAAACTGAACATTTTTACTGAACATTGTTCAAACTGCAATTATTTCACATATTACAGTGTGGAAACTTTCTGCAGCAGGTTTACAAAAAAAGGTATGATCCAAAGGCCAAGTGAGTTCTCATAGATTATAAAGTCAGAAGGGACCATTAGGATCAGCTAATCTGACTTCTTGCACAACACAGACCACAGAATTTCATGATCCCCTTCCTGCAATAGATGCCAAACACATGACTCAGTTACTGAAGTCCTCCAGTCATGGTTTAAAGACTTTGAGGGACAATGAATCCATCAGAAACTGACCTATGACCCACTCCGGAGAGGAAGTCAAAGCCCACCCCAGAACCTATGATAATATGCCCTGGGGGAAAATTCCTTCCCACCACCAAATACAGCAACCAGCTAAACCCTGAGCACATGGGCATGACTCACCAGCCAAATTATCCTCCGTAGTAACTCAGAACCCTCACCATCTAACATCCCATCACAGGCTACTGGGCATATTTACCACTAACAGTCAAAGATCAGTGTGTTGCCAAACTAGACTGTCCCATCATACCATCGCCTTTATCAAGCTCAGTCTTGAAGCCAGCTAGGCTTTTTCCCCCACTGCTGACCTTGGAAAGTTGTTACAGAACTTTTTTCCTCTGATGGTTAGCAAGTTTCATCTAATTTCAAGTCTAAACTTCCTAAAAGCCACTTTATATCCATTGGTTCTTGTGTCCACTTTGACATTGAACTTCAATAATTCCTTCTTCCCAGCTATTTATCCTTCATAGGCAATCATATCTCCCCTTAACCTTCTTTTGGTTAGGCTAACCAAGCCAAGTTCTTTGAGACTCCTAAGGCAGTATTCATTTCCTCAGATCATCCTAGTAGCCTTTCTCTGCACCTGTTCCAGTTTGAATTAATCTGTCTTAAACAAGGATGACTGGAAGTACACACAATATTCTAGCTGGGTCTCCTCACCACTTTGTCTAATAGCTCCCTATCACTATTGGAAATATCTCATCTGATGCCTCCTAGGACTACGTTAGCTTTTTTCACTGCCACATCAAATTGGTGGCTCATAAACATCCTGTGTTCAACCAATATGCCCACTCTTTCTCCTTTTTCACTTCCAACTTATGCGTCCCCACCCTCTGATAAAAATTCTTGTTATAACTCCCTAAATGCATGACCTTGCATTTTCCTTTATTAAATTTCATCCTATTCCTATCACTGCAGTTTACAACGTCATCCAGATCTTCCAGTATGATATCCTGATCCTTCTCTATATTGGCAATACTGCCGAACTCTTTGTTATCTGCAAACTTTATTAGCACACTCCATTTTTTGTGCCAAGGTCAGTAACAAAAAAGCTAAATAAAACTGGTCCCAAGATCAGTCCCTGAAGAACTCCACTGGTTACGGTTTTTTTTTTTTACACCTGACTCCAGCCTGACAGTTCACCTTTCAGCATGATCCATTGTGGTCTCCCCTTTAACCTATTCCTTAACCACCTTTCAATTTTCATATTAATTCCTATCATTTTGAATGTAACCAATAATTTCCCTTGTGGAAATGTTATCAAATGCCTTACTGAAATCTAGGTAAATTAGATCCACTGCACTCCTTTTGTCTAAGAAATCTGTTATCTTCTCAAAGAAGGAGATCACGTCGGGCTGGCACAATCTAACTTTCGTAAAACCATGTTGCATTTTGTCCCAATTACCATTAACCTCAGCATTGTGAACTACTTTCTCTTTCAAAACCTTGCATACTACTGAGTTCAAACCAACAAGGCTGTAATTAACCAGATCACTTTTTTTCCTTTCCTTAAACACAGCAACTAAATCAATGGAAGGAGTTCTGGACTAGGCCCTAGGAACCGCCAAACCTCAATCATCTTTTTCTTTTTGTACTTACATATTTTTTAACCTAAGCAGGATCCCTATTAACTATCTCCACCCACCCCATCTGATGATCCCTTAACAAGGCTATTTGGATTCCAGCCAAGCCCAGATTCTCTGTCTCAACTGCTGTATTCCATTTAAAATCTCCTAGTGGTAATGCCAAACACTCAGGAGGTGTCAAAATTGTGTGTCCAATTATAACTCCATAACAATCAGACAGAGGAACTGGCAGATGGCTATCATATGCTTAAAGTAAAGTAAAAACCCATTTGTTTGCCCCATCAAATTAAATATTTTTCCTGTTTGAGTTTGTATTTTAAGAACAATTTAGGAAAACCTGCCTATGTGCAGAAACATTCTGTCTTCCGTTGGCTCTGTCTGCATCAGAGCTCTTTTTGGGGTGGGAGGGGGGTGACTCTAATATGTCCCAGATGCCAAGATGTTTCTTAGAAGTATCTGGCTCTTTGGCACACTACTTGGGCAGTTGGGTTGGCAGTTTCAAAGTTGCCTGAGCATAGTTATATGTCCCTCTTTGTGTGCGTCTGGGATGGCCTTGACCTTCTCTATCACATTTCTTTTGTTTACCTTTCTGTGAGAGAGGTATTATTTCCTCTTTGGGGTCAAGACTCAGGCAGTTTCAGTGTGTTAAATCCACAAGGAGCTCTTAATATCAAATCATAGTGGATATCGCTGCATGATTAGAGAGAAATTGTTGGATCACACTAAGCGAAGGTGACCTGGAGATCATGAACAGCTGTCTCATCCCTACTGTCCTTGTGAGAGTAAGATAAGTTAGATTTTTGGAAAACTACAAAATTTCATAAAGATGCATTGTTCCAGAAAAAATGCTTTTGTTTTATAACCAACTCTGATTTTTTGAAGCACCAGCTCTTGTAAAATGAAAATGTACATTCTTGCACATGCACACATCAGAAAACTGCTCCCTATGATCGATCACATCATGGTCTGCTGCAGCACTTCACAACCCTGGAGACTTTAAGGCCAGAAGGAACCACTATGACCATCTAGTCTGACCTCCTTTACATTGCAGGCCATAGACCCTTACCCAGCCACTCCCGAAACAGACCCCAGTTAAGTTACTGAAGTCTTTTAATCATGATTTAAAGATTTCAAGCTACAGTGAATCCACCATTTACACTAATTTAAACCTGCAAGTGACCTATGCCCCATACTGCAAGGGAAGGCGAAAGCTCCCCCCCATCTCTGTTGATCTGATCCAAGGAAAAATTCCTTTCTGAACCCAGATATAATAGTCAGTTAGACCTGAGCATGTGGGCAAGACTCCCTCCAGCCCCATCAGATAACTGGGAAAGAATTTTCTGTAGAAACTCAGAGTCCTGATTTATTACAGAGAAATACTTCCTTATGTCTGTTTTAAACATGCCACCTATCCATTTCACTGGCTGACTGCGAGCCATGGCTTTCTTGGGGAGACACAATGGGTTTGGGGGGGAATCAGAAGCGCTTGGGGAAAAAAACTGAAATGACATGCACGCTTTTGTTTATTTCTAATTAAAATACTATTAAAGTAGGCTTAAAATCCCTTATGTCATACCTATAAGCCCTGTGTTTTATGCTGTTAGGAGCCCCAGTGTAACTCTAGGGGACTGAGGGAGAGAGAGATTCATCTCGTTTTTATCACAGAAGGGTTTTTTTTACCAAATGTCAGCACTTCACAAAGCAAACATTTGCCTGAAGACAACTGGATTTGAAACCCGTTCTTGGTACAAGTGGGCTCCATTCCAGCCTTAAGTATCTTAGCTCAAGAAAATTTATTTGAATTGTCAAGTGATCAAAGGGTCAGGAGTGACAGGTATAGTGGATAGCAGGAGGTGAGCGGAGAGCAAGTCACTTCACCTCTGTTTTCCTTCCTGTCCTTTGTCTCTGTTGTCTGTTTAGGTTCCAGTCTCATCAACACATGGATGATTTCTTATGATGTATTTGTACTGTACATAGTGCAATGGGGCACAGATCTCAGCTGGACCCTCTAAGTGCTGCTATTTTACTACTAATTCATTTTTCTTAAATGTTACAAGATATCTACAACCCAACCTCTGGATGAAAGTACAGCACAAAATTTACAGTAGCCCATGCTGTGTGCTAGTTTCTTTCCTGCTCTGAGAAGGTCACAGTCTGAGGACAGACAACAGAGGTAACAGAAGAAAGCGAAGCTGGGAACGACAATAGGCAAATTACATACAAATAAACGTGCTTCACAGTTAGCAGCATGTTAGTGCAAAAGCACAATGATACACATCCACACAGTGTCAGAATACTTTCATTTTGAAATCCATGTATGTATTTCTTGCACAGGCCTAAGCCAGGCTTTGACAAATCTATATTTCTGGTTGTCATGGCAACCAGTTTTAGTCACCTGTCACCTAGTTCCACTGCAGAAATATAATGGAGTAGCATGCACTGGTGACCAAAAGTAAAATTGCTGGTGCCTAGCTGTGAGCCAATTTTGTCCACCCCGGTAAGGATTGTAAAAAAACAAAAACAAAAACAAAAACAAAAACAAACCCCAAAAAACAACAACAAAAACAAAAAAACCCTGTGTGCTGCTAAAGTAATTCTCGGGCATGGATTACACAGTTCAAAGAAGCTGTCAACAAAGTTGCCCTATTAAGCGAATACATAATGAATGTTCATAGGAAATGCCTCATTAGATGAATGTCCTTACAATAAACTACTTAATCATTTTATCTTTCATATATCTATTAAATTGGCACTGTAGTCCAAACAGAAACCATTTTGCTATACTTCTCAGTTATCTGGTTTTAATGAGTCTCTGGAGGTACAGCAATGGATTTCGCTGCCAATTACCAGTCAGTTGCACACTGCCATGGAAACACTGAACTAGAGATGTCTGGTGTTCCTGTTTGTAAACTGCTATGCTGTAAAGTTAGGTTACACGTAACAGGGGCAGAACACCTCAAATGGCAACTTACATAAGGAAAGTAAATCCAGAAGAGGGATCTGTGCTGATTTTCATAGTCAGCTTGAACTGAATATTTCATGCTTGTATGGAACTACAGTCATTTTATAGCTCTGCCTAGGGTGAAATAATTACTGGGAGGAAGACTATGGTACTCTTACTCATGTGGAGTAGTATCAGACACCCATTAAATCAATGGGACTATTCATAGTCAGTTTACTATCAAACGAGAGCTAAAATATCAGCATAGCCCAAAATGATTTCCATTCTTCTTTCATCCCAACATTAACTCCTACGTTCATAGAAAGTCCAGGGCTTGTCTACACTAGGGGTGGGGCTGTAATTATATCTTAGGCTGTCAAATTACAGAGGGAAAAGGTGAGTGATCACACCGAATTGCTTGTTTAGGTGTCTCACATCCCCACCACTCATGTTAATTCTTGAAATGCATTGCACTGTGGGTAGTAGGTACTGGGGGTTGTGGTGAAGCAGTCATCCTCCACTGACTCTCCCTCCCCTTTTCTCTGAAGGAAAAAAGTAGGGATAGCTTTCCTTGCTGTTTCTCTGCCAAAGACACAATAGACAGGCACAGTGATCATGCAGAGAGAGGAATTAATTGAAAACTTTCTGGGGCTGTTGTCATGGTAAAGGGGACAGGAAAAACAGTTTGAGCTACTCTCTGGTAGATTTTGACCTCAGTGCTGCACCACTTGCAGGATAGTGTTAGCAGATAAAATTACAGCTCCATTTATTTTATTTTTCAAGTGTACTGCTCTGACAGAGGAGACACAGGTTGCAGGAGGCTGAGATATGGAGCATTATGTCAAATTTCACTGCCAGTGTAGATCAAGCCTCCGACTCTCTTTTTCAAAGTGTGTCAAGCCCAGCAGATGTAGACATATCCCCGCTGTGCTCAAACTAAATCAAAGCTAGTTCAAGGAACAAAAGCAGTGAAACCACGGCAGCACGGTTAGCTAATTAAGTGTGCATCCAAGACCCTGAGCAGGAGGAGCTTGTCTGTGCCACCATCTACCCTGCCACAATTTCACTGCTCCTGTTACCTGAGTTAGCTTTCCTATAGATAGGACATTGTAGCTTGATCAAAGCTATGCCAGGCACATCTAAATGTGCTGCAATAACTGCAGTGTAGACATACCTTAACTCTGTATTCCTGGTTTTTCCACATGGAGAAACAATGGAAGTTTGAGGTTCTGCCGAATTTCCTAAGAAGGGAACTCCAGTGTTTGAGCCAGGGGACTGGGCCCTGGGAATTATGGACACTGCTGAATTTCAGAGAACTCTTCCCTCATTAGTAACATGCCCCCAACCTAGATCAGGGACTGATTTCGCTAGGTGCCGTACATACTCATTGTGAGACACTGTCTCCGCCCCAAAGAGCTCACAGACTAAACAGATGATAAGAAGGATTTGATCACTTTACAGATTGGGAAGTAAGGCCCAAAGATGAAGTGACTTGCCCAAAGGAGTCAGGGAGTGGAGCAGAGCCTAGAAGTAAACCCAGGTCTCCTAAACTGCACCCTTGCAGTGTGTAAGGCCAGAAGGGGCCACCAGATCATCTAGTCAGATGCCACTGGCTACCAGCACCATTCAGCACCCACAGACTAAACCCAGCAACTAGTCTGAAGGATCACAGTGTGCAGGAGACTAAACTATATTATGCCATAGGCAGAGCATAAGAGGGATCACAATGCATTAGTGTAGTGGCAGGGAAATGATTAAGTGAGATTTACCCCAGTAATCCTGACAAAAGACCCACCCCATATGCTGCAGAGGAAGGTAAAATGGAAAACAAAAGGATTGCCAAGATGACTGGAGGAACCTTCCTTTCTTCGTGACCCTGCACTTGGCCATCGGTTAGACCCTGTGCAGCACCTCCTTCCTTTTCCATAAGTGTTTGAGATGGGCGGGAAACATGAGATTTGGGTTGGGGGCTATCGTGGTGATAAGGAAGTTGGGAGAGGGGCAGGGAAGAAGGTGATGTCCCACAATGGCAGGAGAAAGGCTGTCAGTGACACCTGAGGGTAGCTCATGGGGCACTACTAGTGAATTTGCTTCCCAAAATAAGAGACTAAGTTTTCAAGATCCAAAGGGGAAACCATGTTAGTCTAGTCCAGCAAAAAAAAAAAAAAAAGGGTCCTGTGGCACTCAAAGACTAACAGGTTAAGTTTTCAAGAGCCCAGCATGCTGAGCACATACACTGGTCACTGAGCTCTGTAGAAAATTTGGCCCTGGGCCTCCTACTGAAGGCAACATCTCAAAGATGGAACTGGAGCATGGGTTTTGAAAGTGAACAAGGGAAGCCTTTGACGCTGTAGTCAAAATGGGATACTAACATTTTTATGCTGACTACATGGGTAATTAATGCACATGGACTAGCTGAGAGTCCATAGTTATTCTGCAGTCTGAATCCAAAATTAGACACCTGCAAAAAAAGTCACTTCTATAGGAAACCCCACTTTATAACTACAGAAGAGAGGCAGAGGCAAAGCCAGAGAAAAGCAGCATTGCTTTGAAGTGTACTCCACAGCTTTGGCAGTCATTTAGAGACTATCCTCTTGTTACATGCAGAGAGGGTTTTTTTTTTCTTCTCCTACCCTATGAGTAATGAACTTTCACGGAGATATTAATAAGGAGAAAGCACTAGACTGCAGTCAATATCATCCACTCTAGACAACGCACTCCAGTCTCTGACAGCCCAGCTAGGAGACCTGCAGGAAAGGATAGATGCCATGGTCTGCTGTTGGACGACAATACCAAGGCTCAACTTGCTCAGCCTATCCACTCTGAACTTTGTAAAGAGACTAAGCAGTGTAACGGGCCAGTAAAAGTCTTGTAGCAGGTCAGGGAAGAATTCCTCTGACACAGGTACTGCAGAAGAGAGACTGATCACCCCTTCATAAATCCTGTGTTGGGAGTGGTGCTGGGGCAGGGTCACAGAAGGCAATGCTGTTGCGATTCCAGACACTGATGTGGAGGCTGCTATAAAATAGACAGGCTCCCAGGATATGTCTAAAAGAGCCCAGTGACCTCCCCAGCCTCTGTAACAATCCAATACTGTGAGGCTACATGGGCAGCGTGACACTGGAGCTATAAACTTACCCAAGGAGTTTACAGCCTCAGAAAACTGTTATGCAGAGAAATCTCCTGTTGGCAGTGCCCTAGTGCATTGTTTTGCTCTGGTGAAACAGAATTAAACTTTAAACAAGATCTAAAATGACTGAGTATCAGGTAGGTCCCTTGAGGTAAAGGTACTTCATTTATACTGTGGTAAACTGATCCCCTTGGAGGGTGGGATTGTGGGTTACTGTTTCTAAACCCAATCAAGGGCCAAATTCCTCATGTCTTGAATGAGTGGCAGAATTCCCATTGACACATCTGGGAGTGAGCATTAAATCAGTGGAGACTTTTCAGATCAAAGTCAGCCTTCACAATAATTGGTGACGTTTGTACAAGGCAGTGCATAACCCACGGGTTGACAAAACCCGGGTGGCCAGGTCACAATGGCACCCAGAAATTTGACCATGGTGCCTAGCTGCACTGTGGCACTTAAGAAGCAGAACACCCCCAGCACCTAAAAAAAGCCACTGCTCTCCTTGCACCACCACTACTGAAAGCACCTGGATGGGGGTGTTTTTTTTGATGGTAGAGGGCTTTTATCACACTAAAGTGCCACCAAAACTCACAGCAGCAGCAGCTTTTTGGGGGGAGTTCTGAAGTGCCACGGCACAGGTAGGACCTTAGTTTTTGGGCTGGCCCCTAGGCGGATGGCACATTTGTCAAACCCTGGCATAAACACATTTGCACTAGGATTTTTTTCTCTCTTTACAAGGCCTCGACTCAGCAAAGCACTTATGCAAATGTTTACCTTAAAGCAATGGGCAGGAAATTAACATAATACAGTAAGTGAAGCTCTACAATGAAGTACAGTAAGTGAAACTCTATAATGAAAGTCTTTAACAAGAAATAAAAGGGTAAAGACAAAAACCATCTGAATATTTTCCCAGCTTCCTATCTCATTAAATAATCTTGCACATTAGATGTTACTATCTGCCCGCCTTTCTGGACTTGAGTGATAATGGAAACTCATTAGAGAGAAGAGACCTGTGATAATCAGCTAAAAGCTTTCAGTTGGATTGTGATAGTTTAGGGGGAAAGATATTAATATTGTGCACCATTAGAAGAACTTCAGAGAGTTCTCTCTAACCAGTGGCTCTGTCTAGCCAGGAAAAGGAGAAAGATAAAAAAGAAAGTTAGTGTGAAATATTTGAAATTAAAAGGTCACCTACTCTCCTCTAAAGTGCTTGGATAACAGGCTAGACTACTGAAGCCAAACGCTAACTATACCAGACTTATTTTTATATTAAAGGTTAGGAAATCAAAGGTGATGATGTCCACATTCTAAAGAACTGCAGTTGACTTTACACTGACATCTAAAATTCAAGAACTTGTTATTTATACAGTGGAACAAGCACACAGCTGAGGCTTAAGTCATGCATTATTTCTTACTCCACAGGATAAGGTAATCTGAATTATTTCATCCATGTCAACCTCGCAACTCCTATTGACAGAGTGAGATCAGCAAGCATCCTGATGTACGCCGTTCATTTCAGTTACACAATATAAGTCATTTAAAGAATTACATTAAAATAAAAGGAAAGCTCACATGTTGTTGGCTGCTATCCTTTGGGGAGCCACAGCAAAATTCACTGGCACTCAAACATCTGTCATTAAAGATCGCAACTGTGAGAACAATTATAGTATATGACTATTGAAATCAGTGACTACACTTCTGCACAGACAGATAGACCAACTGTATTTTCTTGTCTAATTTTGGGTGCATTTATAAGCCAGTTTTGGCTAGTGTTGGAAAATCACAGAATTTAGAACCTGTTAGCACACTGAAATTAGAATCACCTCGCCCAGCTCCCTGTCGCCAAACCATCTTTACTAGAGGTCTAGTGTTTTGTGAATCACAATCATGTTAAGCAAAACAAACAAGGAGTCCTGTGGCACTTAAAGACTAAAATTTATTTATCTCATGAGCTTTCATGAGAGAAAATCCCACTTCATCAGATGCTTCAGAATGCCCCTTGCTGCTGAAAAAAGCTGCCGCCTGTTTCAACAGCGCTGTGGTTCATAAAAGGCCTGCTGCTACCAAAAAGGAAGCCACTGCCCAGGGTGACTTTGGCAGTGGCGGGAAGAAAGCAGCAACACTGAAAATGTCAGCACTGATAGCTTTTAATGATTAGTATTAGTATTAGTATTATTTTAAGGCAGCAGGGGCATTCTGCTTTTTAAGTACCATGGCACAGCTAGACGACTTGGTGTGGGGATTTATCAAGCCTTGCGCAAGGAGTCGGTTGAGTTTTGGCAGTGGACAATGAAGTACAAGGAATGATGGGGACCCTCTATAGCTATTCACATACAGAGCAATTGTTGAAAGAAGTTCAATGAATTACAACTTTGGTGAAAAAATAATGAACTTTTTCCTTCACAAGGGTATCACTAAGGAGTACAACACCAAGTACACATTATTTTTGACAGCATTTCTATGACAATTTAAACACTTCACTGTAAATTAAATCATAAGACGTTTTTCCCCTTAGGAATAACACCTCTTAAAGCCGTGGCTAGAGTACATTCAAAATCAAGATCCTAGGAATCGGTGGGCTCCGAGTGGATCCATGGATTTATGTTCCATATTCCAATGCCCAGGAAATGTTGGTTGTGCTTTGCAACACAGCAATCTCAGGACATACTGTACTGCAGTGTTGTGTCATGACAGCATGGTGCACACATTCCCACATGAATGCAGGTTCCCCACTCCTCCCTGTCATAACTTTCCTTAATTTCTTTTTAACTATATGCTACATAAGAAGTAATATACCTTTGATACTCTAATTCTCTACATTAGAATAATAATTCCAGCCAGACAGCTGGAGTGTGAGGCTCAGAGCTGGCAACTGGGAAGTTGTCAAAGCTTTGCTTCCAGCTAGGCAAACCAAGTTCAAATACATAAACATACATGGAATGCTCCAGGGACAAGGTGTCCTAATTTCTAGGTTGTTGAAAACTGTGGAATGCAGGGAAAGTGTAAAGATAACTCAAGACACCAATGTTAGAACAACAACAAAATTAATTCATGAAGCAAATGCAATTTTGTATCTGTGGGGGTATCATGCACTTACAGTTTCCAGGAACTCATAGGTTACAATGCAGTATATTTAAAGAGGCACTACCAAGGGTTTGGGATAAATCTGGCCTTGGTTTTTCAAATATATGTTTGATAACTTTATGGCTCCAAAGTAGGAAAGCATATAAGCACATGCTGAGCTATAACCATGTGTTTCAAATGGACTTACTCATGTTTAATGTCAAACAGATGCTTAAGCACATTCCTGAATCAGGACCTACATTTGGCCATTTTTCCTGTAACCCAAGGTTCAAAGTTTCTTTTCAGTGCCAACGCACCAGCATTTATGTGGAAAGCCCTAATAAGAAATCAAGAAAAAAATAAGGCAATCAGATCATACCATACAATGGGGTGCAGCAATAACTGTTTTCATCTAATGTACTGTGCCCAAATCTGCCCCACCCTCACTAAAAAACAGCCCTGATCAAAAAGAACCACAAGATACTGCCAGTTGGGCTAATCAGAGTTACACAGGCCATAACTGAAACTAGCCTCTCGCATCTTTTCCTGATGTCACAACATAAGAATAAGGAGAAAGTTGATCCAGAAAAGGTAGTGAATAATCAACACATACAAGAGGAAAAACACAAGATATGCCTGGCCATAGGTCTGGCTAGTCTGATCTCCTGGCCCTGTAACTGCACAGCAGAGAATTGAGAAGAAACCCATAATCAAACATGCAATGCTGTGTGTAGGGTACACGTTCCATTTCTTCCCTGGACGACAATCACCTTGTGATCTCCACACCCAGAACTTTGATATTTATTATCCTTACATTGATTAGCAACAATTAGCAATTAAAGGATCCAACTGTTCTTAAAATCACTTTCATGAGAGTGTAGTTTGGTTGCCTAATGTTCCTGTTCTTTTTTATGGAACAAACTCTCTGGCCAGACTATATCTCCCATAATGCATCCTGGCCAGGTCATGAAGCATGGACTGCAGTCTCCAAGAAAGAGGACATAGTGCCTCATGGGTATGTAGCTCAATCTACAGAGGAAAATGGAGACATAAGGCTCACAACCTACAATTCCCATGAAGCTCTGCAGCAGCATTTCCAAACTCAACATTTTTGAGCTTTTTAAAATTTTGTGGAAAAAAGGAATTCCTCATTTTTTTTTTTTTTTTGGCCAGCTCTATTTACCATGAGAACAACCACACTGGATTAAAGAAAAGATCCATCTAGTCCAGTATTCTGTCTTGCAGTGGTGGCTGGTGCCAGATGCTTTAGAGAGAAGGAGCAGAAAAGGACAATTTATAGGCCAATCCAACCCCCGTACAAACCCATCCAGTCTTAGTTTCTGGCATTCCTAGGTTGAGAGACAGCCAAAGCATGGGTTGTGCTCTTGACCATCCTGGCGGATAGCCATTAATGACACTATCCTCCATAAACTTATCTATTTTTTTAAGTTAGTTATACTTTTGGTCTTTTCAACATCACCTGGCAATGAGTTCCACAGATTGACTGTGGTGTGTAGTGTGGAAAAGTATTTTCTCATGTTTGTTTTATATATGCTGCCTATTAATTTAATTGGCTGACCCCTGATTTTTGTTTTATGTGACGGAGTAAATAGCTCTTCCTCATTCGCTTTCTCCACACCACTAATGCTTTGTAGACCTCTGTCATATCCCTCTTCAGTCACTTCATTTTCCAAGTTGAGCAGTTACAGCTCCCCCACTAGGAGGCTGCATCCACTGCGGCTCTCAACATACTTGGTTATTGAAGGAATTTTTTTTAAAAAGGCTCCTCTTAGCTTTTGGGTTGCCAACCCCTGATCTACCCCTTTCCTATCCGATTCTGTTAGCTTTTTTAACTGTTGCTGCGTATTGAGCAGATGTTTTCAGAGACCTATCCACAATGACACCATGATCTCTTTCTTAAGTGGTAACAGCTAATTTAGACTCCATATTTTTGTATGTATAGTTGGCACTATGTTTTCTAATATGCATTATTCTCCATTTATCAACACAATTTCATTTCCAATTTGTTGTTTAGTCACCTAGCTTTCTGAGTCAGCTTGCAGTCAGTTTCAGACTTACCTATCTTGAGTAATTCTGTATCATCTGCAAACTTTGTCACAACACTGTACCCCTTTTTCTAGATAATTTATGAATATATTAAACAGCACAGGTCCCAACACAGATCCTAGGATGCATTATTTATCTCTCTCCATGATGGAAAAACTGATAATTTATTCCTATCCTTTGTCTCCTAGCTTTCAACCAGTTACTGATCCACCAGAGGACTTTTCTTTTTAATCTGCAACAGCTTAATTTGTTTTAGAAGCCATAATGTAGGATCATGTCAAAGGCTCTCTCAAAATTCAAGTACATTATATCCACTGGATCACATTGGGTATGTCTACATTTGCAAGTTAGTTTGAATTAAGGAGGCTTAATTCAAACTAACTTAGCACCTGTCTACACTGGGCTTTCATTAGTTTAGACTAAGGAATTCCTTAATTCAAACTAATAAAAGCTTAGTTCAAACTAGTAAGACCTGCCAGGTGGTTCAAACTAAGGACAATGTAAACAAAAAGTAACCCTTAGTTCAAATTTAATAAGTTCAAACTAAGGGCAGTTTAGTTTGAATTAACAACATGGACAAATTCAAACTAATGTTAATTCAAATTAGTCCACACTGTTAATTTGAACTAATAAATTTGAGTTTAGTTCGAATTAAACTCAAACTTATTCATTCAAATTAACAAATTCGAACTAACTTTCCTAGTGTAGACATAGCCACTTGTCCAAATGTTTTTAGACCCCCTGAAACAATTCTAGTGGATTGGTGAAAAATTATTTCCCTTCACAAAGGGCGTGCTAACTTTTTCCCCAACACAGGAGGCGGGTGAGGGTCTGCGGCCTGCATTGGGCAGGAGGTCAGATTAATTGGTCATATTGGTCCCTTCTGACCTATGTGTCTAAGAGTCTTTGTATCATGTTCATCTATTTGGCCAATAATCCTGTTCCTTACTATAATTCCAAAAAAATTGCCTGAATTACTGGTTTGTGATTGCCTGGATGGCCTGCAAAGCCTTTAAAAAAAATGGCATTACTTAAGCTATCCACCCGTCATCTGGTATAGAGTCTGATTCAAATGATAGGTTACATCTATCTGCTACTAACCACAGTGCATAGTTCCACAATTTCAATATTTTGGTTCCTTCAGAGCTCTTTGGTGAATACCATCTTGTCCTTTTCCAATTTTTTCCAAAGACTCCTCTGACAGCTCAATCTTGGACTATTCCTCAGATCTGTCACCTAAACAGAATCTCTGATGTGGGAATTTCTCTCACATCCTCCTCAGTGAAGGCCAAAGTAATGAATTCATTTAGCTTCTCCGCAAAAGGCTTTGTCTTTCTTGAGTTCTCCTTTAGCAACTCCATCACCTACTGGCCCCACTGATTGTTTGGCAGGCTTTCTACTTCTGGTGTACTTGAAATCAAATTTGCTGCAAGTTTTCATGCCTTCTGCTAGTTGCACTTCAAATTCTTTTTTGGCCTCACTAAATCTTTTATGCTTGCCTTGCCAGAGTTTGTGTCCTTTTATTTTCCTCAGTAGAATCTGACCTCCAGTTTTTTAAAATGTCTTTTTATCCTTAACTGCATATTTTTTACCCTTTATTATTGTTATTTGGGGTATATATATAGCTAGAAACTGTATTATGGAAGGTTTATTTCTTTAAGTTTCCATGAAGTTTGCAGGCCTTTGTAATTGCATAATCTCCTCTAATGATGTTCATGTCCAGTTTGAGACTCCAGCAGCCTGATTTTCTCCCTTGCCTGGTACTTAATGCAGCCATTTACACCAGTGCATAGTGGATGTAAAAATGCTAAAAAATAGCAGCATTTTACACTCACTTTACTATGATGAAAAGTCTACAAAGATGCAGAGGTATTGAGAATCAGGCCCCAGGGATTTAATTAATCCTGTCTTGTGTATAGTCTAGAGAAGAATACATTGTAATTACTGTGTACAGTTTTATATCCCCTGCTGTGTAAGACGCAGATATATAAAAAGGAATCCAGATGATAAAAGAAGCAGAGGACAGAATCTCTCAAGACAGATTAAGATAAAGGTTGGAGAAAAAACAAGAAAGAGGAATATTGGTGTAAATATGTTAAGCCATAGAAACAGGAATGCTGGTGAAGGAATTACTGAAGGCAGAAAAGGAGCTAAACAAAAAAATACTGAAAAAAAAAATTGAATAGTGCAGGCAGCTCAATAAAGAAATAATTTGCTAGCTGATCACTGATGTATTTACTGACACTAGAGGTGCGCTCTAATCGAACAGGTGTGTTCTAGAACAATCCTCAATATGGGCCTGTAGTAGTTAATGGACCCCAAACTGCTCCAATTAAAATCCATAGGAATTCACTCAGAGAGGGATCAGAGCCAAAGATACTGCAGACCCGGAGCTGTGGTGGTTTTATTCAGAAGGAAGCTCTGTGGGGTTATTTCTTTATTATGCAGCATTACACAAGGGAAGGATCTCACCCCTAAGGGAGGATCTCAAATTAATTTACTAAAATGTGGTGTCCTATATGCTAGTTTCAAAGACTAAACTTTGAAGGATTTTGATGCTCATTTCCTATTAAACTGAATACTAATAGTGCGTCCAAAGTTTACCTCTCTAACCTGAGCTTTAAAGCAACAACTGTCAGGAATCTACTTACAACAGGAATGGGCAAAATTGGCTCACAGCTAGGCACTCGCAATTTTACTTTTGGTTGCCAGAGGGTGCTCCTCCATTACATTTCTGCAGGGAAGCTAGGTGACAGGCTACTAAAACCAGTTGCTATGGTGACCAGAATCATTGGTTTGTTGAGGTCTGACTCACAAGCATTAACACAAATAATCACCATGGGTAAGATTCTGGTCCATCAATCACAATGAATGCTATTATTTATTATGTTTATTACAGTGGCACCTAGGTACCAAGCAAGATTACACAGCACTAAACATTGAACAAACATGGAATAACAGCCAAGGACATCATTCCAAGAGTAATCTGGCTTTAGAGGGAAAACTTGAGTATGGGGCTATTCAATATGAGTACAGAAGATTCAAAACCTGGCCTGGAATATGGATAGTCCTTTCTTACTCAACCATTGTGGGTGGCATCATCTGCAGCAACCAGATTACAGGATCTGCCTTGCTATTGAAAATAGTAATAAAAAAATTCAATTTTTGATGAAATTTTGATCAAATTTGCAAATTGAAATTTTGACTAACAGTTTTGCAAAACTGCCACCCTATTTTTCAGTTAGCTGAAGCTGCTACTACCATTCAAATCAATTCTGTTTGCAGCATTGTATCCATACTAAGACATTCCCTAAAACCTCTATTTGATTCTGTCTGCATTCACCCCCATTAGCCACTGCAAAGACTCTAGTAGTTTTATTTTCTATATTTTAATCCAGTGTTGAACAGGGCCCCATTTACTTCATTCCTAAACTCTCATTTGAACCACAGCATTCAAAGACAGGAGACATCATTTTTCTGCATCTTTTTACAAGCCGACAGCATCTTACTTGCTTTGTGCTAATCATAAAATGGATTTGTTACAATTTCTGCAGAGTTGCTCCTCTAATTTCTGGGTGCTCAATGTGACTCCCCCCTCATGGCCCAGCTTTTGCCCTGTTTCACTGATTACTGATTCTATTATTTTTGTTTTATTAAACATTTTTGCTAGGAGCTGCTGTTTTATTATGGCTTTTCCATGACTTGTCTTTTTTAATGATGGTTTTATTTCCATTGTTCTTTTTAATGACATACATACCAGCCACTTCATTCTTTTCTGCCCTGTTCTGTGGGATTTTTATTTATGGTGTAGTGACTTCTGTAGATATTTAACAATTTAGTTAGTTAATGTTAAGTCTGGATGACTTAGTGACTGGTCCTTCAACCTGAGGTAATTAATGCCAGAAACAATCTTATCCTTTAACCATGAGTGGCTCAGCTCTCTAAACTCAGAAGACTCACTTTTAATCTTCAGTAAATATTGATCTGTCATCCCTGTCGGTAGCTGTACAGCTGTCAGCTGGTTACTGATGCCTTCCATATGTTCTACTCTGTCCAAGGATATTTTATTCATGAAATTATTTAATTTCACATCCAGATTTTTTCATTCAACCTCAGATTCAAAAGTCAATGTGCTTTAATCTTCCAAGACTCTTGCTCTCCCACCCCATGCAAGAAGAACAAAGTCACGCTGTTGTGGTTTTCACATCTGGCTTCATAGCCATTAGATCATGGTTGGGACTCCCTCCATATTTAAACAACATTACCTGTAATGTACACTCTGAATGGGAATTTGATAGGATTCTGGGTCACACTTCATATTTATAAAGGGGAAATAGATATTAAAAGCATGTTATAGTCATGAGAAGTATGTGTTAAAGGTAGTTAGCAGCATATCCACTAAAGGTGTTACAAAGGGTTAAAGCAATATGGGGACCTATTGGACCCCAAAACAATCAGTTCACTATTTATTAATGCAGCATTAATTCAAAATGAACCCTTAATGTAGAGCAAACAAGTGCCAGCTTGCTTCCATGCTGTATTTGGAAGCTCAGTCCGTATTGGATCACTTCTTCATTATCCAACATTCACATTAAACACCAAGTAAAACAGCTGTACTGGAGTAACCAGTGCTAGTGGGTTCACCCATCAACAGCAAGTATTTGTACTAACATAGCTACTCCAATGGTTGTAATTGCACTATGGAGATTTCCAGCCCTTTAAGCTACTTGCCCAGATATCAATTAGGGTGCAGGTGAACTTGGGTTATTCATGCTGCTGTCCTTCTGGCAGGATGGATGAAATGACTCAAAAGAGTAGGTTTTCTCTCTATCATCTTTTACTTTACAACAGGAGGGTCAAGGACTGACTGTTTAAATGTGCATTAATGCTGCACCAGACCATCTTGCATTTGCTCCCCAGAGCTGATTGTTACCTCTGAATACAATCAGGATAAGTGATTTATGAAGAGTTCAATCATATCTCAGGAGACAGGGCAACAAACAAGGAGAATTACTTGTCTCTGGACCTCTTTCTCATGAATACAAAATGGTAACGTAAATGGAGGTGTCTAATCATCTCCTGTCATGCAAAGGAAAAGCCATAAATAAATCTGGGGCAACCTTCCCTCAAGGGGAACAGAACAGCCCCAGTTGAAAACACATTACAGCCCTTTAACCTTGTACCTTTTTGTTCTTTGTGTTATTCTAAACAGAAGGCTGAGGGAGCCCAATGCTGATCTATTAAAAGACTTTGTGGTCTTTGGGGGCCTGATCAAACACTGATTTGAGTTCAATGGGAAAACTTCCACTGAACAATGGGCTTTTTGGACCAGGTCCCTAGTGCATCAAAAATCAAAACAAATTATATTCCAGTCAGCCCTGATCAATCGGAATCAATTTAAAACCCTATTCCCTGATCTTAAATAAACTTGAGATTAACACACGCACTCGGGTCATACAAGGGCGATTTCCAGTTACTTCTTTTGGTGATGCCAACACACAGCAAAACCAAGCATGCATTAAACTGAGTCTGTTCAAAAGAGGCAAATCATTTGCAGACTTGCTTCTGCCCATCGAAGCAAACCAAAATCCTGTATTTATGCAAGAAAGCCCTCAGGGTTGGAAAGACTATTTCTGTTAAAAATGCCTTAAGTAATTAAAGTTTATCTTAACTTTGTCACTGAAGAATATTCAGTGTGCTCGCTTTTCATTTTACTGAGGAATTTGAAAGACTACATGAGTCCTCAATTAAACAAAGAAATGTACACTAGAATGAGCCTCCGGGCAGGTCCTTACTCTAGTAAATACACGAAACAGCTGAACACAGTATTTCTTTTGATGACAAGATTGTCACCATCTTCAGTGAAGTTGAAAATTGAAAGAAAAAGGAGACCCTAGCAACATGCTATAGTTCAGAGAAAATTTAGGCATCCCTCAAGTTTCACGCAAAAACTGGGGAGGTCCTTAGAGTCTGTGTATTTGAAAAGAATCAGGCCACAATATGTTATGCCTCTTCCTACTAAACCTAGTTGCCAAGGTGTTTTGATGGCTCCCCTTGCTGCTTTATATGAGAATATCCTAATCAACCCAGCCTACAGGAAGGAGAACTCGATTTGTGTATAAGCATTTTTGTCTGCTTGCTCCTGTTTTGTTTTTCCTTTTGCTTGAGAGAGTGTATAAGAAAGAATGTGTGAGAGAGGAGAGAGAACTTCTTATGGAAAAGATACTTAATCAAAGACACAAGCTATGGTACTTATCAAAGATATAAGTTATGTATTCAGCTGTGAACCTTGACAGGCTTCTAACAATGGTTTTAACACCTATTACTCTTCTGCAGATGTTGTTGAGGCTATATCCTATAGCCCTTTAATGGAGCAAAATTCGAATTGGAGTTTTGCTCCAGTACGGATCTCTGACATCACCCGAGACACTTCTGAACTGTGTTCTGATCACTGGCTTAAGATTCAAATAAAGCATCCTTTTCTTTGCATTGAAATCAGTGGGAAGTTTCAGAAAAAAAAAATTACAGTTCCTCTCTGGCCTACATACCTTATTGCTCTTCTCATGTCCTCGCGTCTCTTATCAGAAAAGACACAATAGCAAGAGATGGGAATGATCTCAGTGTCGGTTCAAGCAACTCCTACTGACTGTTTTCAGCAAGAAACACACAAGGAAAACTAGAACATTCACTGTATAACAGGTTCCCTTTCCTGGCACAACATATATATTATATATAAAAATTATATATAAAATTTATATATATATAAAAATTCCTCTCTCACCCCTATGGGTGGTATGTGTCATCCTCAACCTCGGGTCCTCTACCAGAGGCCTGGGAGTTTGAGGGTTCTGCGCAGTATCTTAGCTGTTCCTAGCACTGCACTCTTCTGGACAGAGAGCTCTGATGTTGTTCCTGGGATCTGTTGGAGCCACTCTCCCAGCTTAGGAGTCACAGCCCCGAGTGCTCCTACCACCACCGGGACCACTTTGGCCTTTACTTTCCACATCCGTTCTAGTTCCTCTTCCAGGCCCGGGTACTTCTCCAGCTTCTCATACTCCTTCTTCCTGATGTTGCTGTCACTTGGCACTGCTACATCTATCACCACCGCTGTCTTCTAGTCCTTGTCTATTAAGGTGACTGTATAGCATAGTGGTTAAGAGTGATGCCCTTTGATACAGGAGACTGGGGTTCAAATCCCCGTGGGTACCTACCTACCTTTCCACTAGGGGTCCTTGGGCAAAAGACCCCCTAATGCCTCACTTGCCTACCTCGAATATGAGAGTGACATGAACTAGGAGAGCCATGCTGGCTTGGACGTCCATGCCAGATGCTAGGGAACCAGGACAATTTGACGACAAGTGGGCTACTGGAACAAACCATACGTGGACGAGAACTTGGAACTGACGGAATGCTACTACAAGAGTAGACCTAATGAGAGGGGATGTATGAGGGAACTATGGATGGACAAAAGACCTACATCCACACTGAGAAACAGCTAGTTACCCAACACTTCAACATAGTAAAGAGGCAGCTGCTCTCACAACTTGAGATAGACCAACTCCACATTACATCCCAGACTCAAGAAGAAGACCCAGAAGAACAACTAGATGTGCAGCCAACACCTGAAGCTGGAACTTCACTGCCACCCCTCCATTACTAGAGCACAGCAGCTGATATGAGGCATAAGATCATGGAGATGTATGTGTGTGTGTGTATCCCAGGCTGAATCAAATTCTGGCATAGACAGGAAGGCTGCACAGATGTAATCAAGGACAGAATATGCCCTGTGGTTTTCTCTGTTTGGTCCCAAAGGCCTGCGTGGCAAGGCAAGACTGATGTGTTAAGTGGATTTCAAACAAAGGCACCAGGATTCTCCCTCACCCACTCATTTTACTATGAGGGAACAGCACAAAATGAAACCAAGGAGAAAGCTTCATTCATTGCACAGGGCTCCACCACAGACTGATTTCCAAGTTTAACACAATATAATGTCTGCCCCGTTCTGCTTACACTCATGCTCTTGAATCTCTTACCATTGCTGTCATGGATTCATTTGCAGGAAGTGGTGCAGCATACAGGGTCACAGGAAAGAGAAGACATCGTCACTGAGGGTGCGAAGACACCACTTACGCCATGTGCTCTCCTGTTTGAGCATTGCACAGTAGCTAGCACCTGGTGCCACACCAAGCTCAGCCCTCCCTTGAAACTGAGCCTCCTTCTCCAATTCTCTCACCGTAGCACAGTCATATCCCAGCTGATCTTCTGCAGGTCATCCAGTAAGAAATACTAAGTCTTGTGCATGAGGGCCTGATTCCTCCTGAATAGAAAATCCAGATGTTGACCTGGCAAGAGACAGCTACTTTGGGAGACAGAGTCAGAGCTGGGTTGTCCAGCCTTTAGGGAGCAGTAGGAGTCTCTCTCTCCTGCAGTCCCAGCCGGCTTGTGGGGGAAGCAGCCCTTTCGCTCCAGCCCAAGCCTGCCAGGGTAGGAGGAGCAGCCACTTCTCTGCTCCAGCCCCAAGCCTGGCTAGCAAGGACCACGCTTTGCTGTTAAGGGTCTTCACTGGCTTGTCTCTGCTTACTTATTCTCTGGTACTGCATCTTGATACTTACCCAAACAAAGATGGCAGCTCCCACAATTAAAGTCCAGGAGAGAAAAACTGATTCTGAATGTCGAGACTTCAAAGGGTCTTGGACCAAAGTTGGGTTTTTTTTGTTTTTTTTTTTTTTAATTAAGCACAACAGGAATGCATTTAGTCTGATTCATCTGGAAAAGACAGCCATTTTCAAGAAATGAGATACCAAGCAGCAGGGCCAACCCAAGATTTTTTTGGTGCCCTGGGTACCTGTGATTTTGACACCCACCCCAGTGGTGGCCTGGACCGTGCGGGGCGGATGGTGGGCCCTCCTTCCCGCTCCTCCTAGCTCCCCCCCAAACCTTGTCGAGGGGCACAGGCCGCACAGCAAGCCAAGCAGAGGTCTGTGGCAGCCCTGGTCAAGCAGCGCCATGCGGCAATCTGGGTGGTGGGGCCAGCCATGTAGAGGGCCATAATGGACCCAGGCGGTGGACCTGGCTGGCCGAGGGGCAGGGGCTGAGCAGCAGCTCGTGAGGCCACTAGGTGGGTGGTGAGCCACATGGGACAGGTCAAGTGGCGGGATGACAACTGGCCGAAGGGCCCCAGCACCCCCCTCCTATCCCCTCCTGCTTACCTATTCTGGGGAGCACCCTTGGCACCCCTTACTGTTTAGTGTCTCAGGAGACTGCCTAGGTGGCCTTCATGGTAGGACCAGCCGTGTCAAGCAGCATTATTGTACAAAACACAGTAGCAAATGTGACAGTCTTATAGGGCAGGTGAGAACTGATCAAGTAACTGTGATGAAACTAAGCTTCATCAAACAACAATATTTCTCACCAGCCTCCTGAGTGAGAAAAAAGTTGCAGCATGGCCCCTCAAATGAAAAGTTTGGACACCTCTGAGTTAGAGGCTCTTGGAGAACATAGGCATCAGTGCGGCACTGACACATTTTGCATTTACCACAGGTAGGTCTCTTCCCACTCCTGCTTACTTCAATGGGGAATTTTCTATTAGTATCTATGGGAGCAGAAGCAGGGGTCAAAAAGATATTAGAAAGAAAATATATGGAATAACATGAGCCCTTCAGAAAGCCAGGTTTTAGTTCAATCAGAAAATCCTGGCATTGTTGGGAAAATAGTCACCATGCAAAACACTAACAGGTTACTTAAAATCCATTCACATGGCCAATGGCCACACCTGGTGTGCATTGCTAAGATTTTGACTACAGCATCATTATAGTTTCAGGCAGCAATGGGTGATCTTTCTTTACTCTATAAATTGAAGCACTAAACTATTAGGAGCCTTTGAACTAGACAGAATAATGTAACCCTAAATGGAAGTTTAAAAAGAAATGCTAGGTTCCTAATAAATTCTGGGAGATGGGTGAAATAAGAAGCCATTTCATTCCCTACACAAATATATCTCTCTCTTTATACACAGACAGAAATTCTCCAACTTTGTACTAGACCTAATTAGGTTTTAAATGAGATTCCAGCACCCATAATAGCTTATTCTGATTGTTCTTTTTATATCATACAGGCACTGAATATTCATAGTGTTCATATGATTAAGTACCAAATCAATAGAAATGGCTAGTGGACTTGTTTAAATTAATACTTTTGCTGTATAAATTTGAACTCTGAACGTAGTATCTGATATACAGTTGAGTTTTCCTCTTATAAGAATCAGTGGTTGATGCTGTTGAGGGCTAGGGGTTGAGACGAAGATTGTGAGAAAACAGTGTGTGCACAAGCTGTCCAGTCATACAATGGCAACAGCAGCAGCCTGGTCAGCGGGCACTCAATAATGATATATGTCAAAGACCTAGTCTACACTGCCACGATGGGTTGATGAGAGATACACAGTCTACTTATCATAGACTGTGTATCTCCCATCAGCTTACTTACACTCCCTTACTACAGTGTTTTCCCTCAGCTACGCTGATAGGAAATGTTGTCCATTCGATGCAGCATTACTGTCTTGTGAGGGATGGAGTTACTGCACTGAACAGAGAGCATTTCCACAATTAATTGAGTGGGTCTCCACTGGCCACTTAAATGATCCTGCTGCATCAATCTGTGGAGATCAACCGGCTGTTCAATGTATCCCTCTGCATTGCTCCATGGAGGTTCACTGGCCAGTTACTCCACCCAGGGTCTCCACTAGTCACTCAATCGATTCCCTGCATTGACCCATGGAGGTCGACTGGCCACTCACTCCATCCCAGGGTCTCCACTAGCCACTCAGTCAATCCCACTACATCGAACTGTGGAGACTGACACAGCAATTTCAGTGTAGACAAGGCCATAGTCTGAAGTTCACCACAGCTGCTCTGCAGATCTTTAGAAACACCTCATTTATACAGCCTGACCATACTGTTGCCCTGTCCTGTAACTGGTTCAGAGATGCCCAGAGGTCCCTTGGCAGATCAAAACCTGGTAGACAGATGGGTGGGTCAGTGGCAGTCAGATGGCACATGACCAGCATTCATTGGCCTGAATCTGTCCACTGGTTGGATTAGTATTAGCTCATCCTGCTGGGGCTGGGTTCTGACAGGGAACGTGATGTGTTCGCTGATCCACTGCCCTAGTAACACAATATAAAATGGCATCTGTGTACAGAACCAGTCATTCAAGAAGGGAACGTTACAACATTTTGGAAGGCATTTTCTAGGGTCTCTCATGGACGACAGCTAAGAAACAAACCAGGAATAATAGGCTATGTCTACATTACAGGGCTCAGTTAAGTTGACTTAATAAAGTCTACTTGAAGTCAAACTTTAAGTAGACCTTATTAAGTCAACTTAGTGAGGCCACATCACATCAAGGCAACTTTATAAAGTCAATTTTAAATGGGTCCCCTGGCTTAAGTCAACTTTATAAAGTTGACTTAAATGGCCCCACTGCCCTGAGTTGACTTTATTAAGTCAACTTATCCCTTAAAGTCAACTTTAAGGGCAAGAGCTATTAAGTCGACTTAAGGAAGCCCTGAAGTCAACTTACTAACTGCAAATGTGGCCAGGGCTTTGCTTATGTCAACTTAAACCTCCTTAATTCAACTCAAACCCATAGTGTAGACATACCCATAGACATTTAAAAAGGAAAGAGGATGATAGTAACTAGAGACTAAAAACAATGATCAGACCCATGAATCTACACCTCAGCAAGGGTGTGCTGGAGTTCTCCAAAGAAAGAAAACACAGGTACGAAATGATGCAATAGTGGTTGACATTAGCAATGAAGTTGGTGATGGAGAAAGAAGACAGTCCAACAACGTGAGTTTTCCACGTAAACCCAGAAATACAAGCAAAGGAGAAATCAGCAGACATATAAGCTTTCCTTAAGAGAACACAATAGCGATATGAACCCTTCCATCCAGCAGATACCTATGAAAGAAGGGAATCCTCTGGCAGTACTTCTATTATGGTTCACCATGTTGATGAGCCTTTTACTTTCAACCATTCTGCATTTTTGATCTCTCCAGGTTTTGTATACGTCTGTGCAGATTGCTTATTAGAATCACAGCAGTTCTGAGGCAAGTCAGGGCTGCTGCACATTTGGGCCCTTGATTGCTCTGCAGCTGTTCGCCCTGCTAACACTATCTTAGTTCTCATTTTCCCTCCCTAAGAGAAATCACACTGTTAAAAGGCAGAATACACTGGTTGCCAGCGTATTTCTAATCTTACACAAAGTAAAGTGCAGCTCCCAACCCATGATACACACTGTTGGCTACTTAGCATGTGTGTGGACAGCATCAGCATGTTATCATCATGTAATCATTTTGGCCACTGATTTTATAGTCAATGAGTTAGCTTTTACTTTAAATAGAAGAACAGGAGACAGAAGGGGTGTGAGATAAACTTTAGGAGGGCTTTTAAAGCGTTGAACCTGGAACTTTGGAAAAGACACCACTGTTAGTTGCACAGTTTGATTAAAAAAAACAAAACAAAACACCTTGTTGTGTCTTTAACTTTGCCCCATCTTTCTTTCCAGGGACTGGCAGGCACACTTTTTGTCTCCTTCTTCTAATTCTCAGAACCTAAATTGGGTACTGGAATTTACACTACCATTTCTTCCACCAGAGCACAAATCCACAGAATAAAAAAAGTATGCATGCCTTCACGAACACTACAGGAACTGGCATCTTTTGTGATAGAAGTGGAAGGACCTACCCCACACAAAGAAAAAGAGCAGCTCATTACAGTCATGCTCATATGAAAGGTCATGTTTTTAAATTTGATTTTAATGTCAGGTAGCAGCAGAGGTTATTAAAAAGCCACAAAAAAAGGAATCATGCGTCCCTATAACAGAGCTTATTAATTACGCCTATGATGGTGACTGTTAGTCAAAATTATCAAGACAGCTAGTTGCACTACAAAATCTTCTTTAATTAGCCAGAAATGACTGTTTTTAGAATCATAATGTTCTTCTACCTAGGAAGTGAGGTGTACTATGTGTTTCATCTTGAATCAAGGAGCTGTGAAGCTCCCACAAGAGCTCACTGGCTCATAGATGCATCATCAATTTTACACATACAAAATCTTACTGCAGCATTGGCAGGTTTCCATGTTCTCCACAAAACATATTACATCAACATAACACTGGGTTTGACAAACAAGAATGTAGCATCTTTTCCCATGACACGATAATTTAACAGTACACCTAGATAAGCCAAGAATGTTACAGGAAGTAGTCACCAATTAGGATTCTGTTGAACTCATCGAAGGAGAGATTTCTCCACTAAGTAACAAAAAACATCTCATGCAATGGAATATGATGAAGAATCCAAAGCAAAGGGCTTGATCCTGCAAGCTTTTGAATACTGTAAGCCTGAGCCACTAAAACACTTAAGCACATAGCTAATTTAAGCATGCACTTCCATTAAATTCAGTGGGATTTCTCACACACATAAAATTAAGCATAAATTTAAGCATCCTCTTGGATTAGTGTCAGAGTACTCAGAACCTGGTAAGATTAGGCTCAGATAAGTGATTTGATTAAGGATGATCAACCCTGAAAAACTATCTTGAGTGGGGCTTTTTGGGGAAGAACAGGGAAAACATAGTGAATATTTTTCCCTTTTTTTTTTTTTTGTTAGTTAGAAAATTGTTAACCAGCACTATAGCTGGATGAAAAACAAGGGGAATTGTGAAATATAACTGACACATTTCCACATTATTTGCTTACATTCCCAATTTTGAAATTTCATTCAAGTTTCAAAATTCAAAACATATCAACCTGCTCCAGTTATCATCTCTTTAGACAATTTGCCTGGCTGACAGTGAATCTTCTGATTGTTTTATTAACTGAACAATTTTTAGGTTAACTATTCAAAACAAATCACTTCTTCCTCCCCTAAATAATTAAAATCAGAACAAGAAACAATAGTCTAATGATCTCCCTGATCAAGTACATCACATGATCTGCAACTTCAAATCCCTTCTTAGAGTTTGCTGCTTTGCCCTGGTGTAAGGGCTCAATTGTGCAAATTTCTGAGTGCTCTGGCCAGGGCTGGCTCAAGGCCCCAGAGGGGATGGCCTGACCAGGGTTGGGAGTTGGCCCATGGCTTGGCCACCCCTGGGTGGGGAGCCACTGGTACTATAAAGGAGTCTGGGTCCTGCAGCCTGGAAGGCAATGGGGGGCGTCCAGGATTACAGGGGGCTGCAGCCCAGCTAGCACCCATGGGGTCCTCATGGCCTTGCCAGCTGTGGGGAGATGGGCCCTTGGGCCAGAGGCCATGGCCCCGATGCTCCTGCCCTGACCCTGGGCTGGCTGGTCTGTCCTAGCAGCTTGTCACAGGCCAGCAGGGCCCCCGGGCTTCAGCCCTTAAAGGCCCTGTGAGAATCCAGCCCTGGCTCTGGCTTTATCCAGCTAATTTCTGGGCACCTAAACTGTGCTTGGATGAGTATTTAACATGGAGAATTTGTCACCGCTACAGAGTTCTATGCAAAGGCCATTGGAAATTGTGTTACGTTAGAAAGGGTCCATAGAAACCCTGTTGACTGCTACCCAAAAAATCCTTGTTGTTATCATGGTCTTCTGTCTTAGGAGAGTCTAGAAGTTGTTTTCCTTAGCACATTACAGAGCTATAATTTTTCTTTTTTTGATTTGCAGTGAGTCATGTATGCCTCCAAACACCTCCACTTCAGCTCTCTCCTCGCTAATTCAAAACACTTCTTCAGGCTGCTCTTGAGATTCAGAGATTCTGCCAAAAGGAGGTTTATTAATCTAGAAACTAGCAATCCCGGGGATCTGCTAAAATCAGAAGAGGAATGAGGTACTACATTGTAAAAGTTTTTTTTTTCCTGAAGTCCTGTAGGGAAAGATTCTAGGTCGAACCTTGCAGTCCGTACTCAGCATTGGCCTACAGTTCAGTCTTCCATCAGAATATTTTCAGCTTAGCAAAATGTCTAGTTCAAACAATTAGCTCAGAATGTCGGATATGTTCTGTTTTATTCAAATACTATAGACTTGCTTTGCTTTTGTTGATAAATCTGACTCCAGACAGGATAGTAATTATGTTTAAAGCCATGTTCTAACTCCCACCAATGCGTCTATTTCTGGAAGCTGCTGTGTCTTGTTGTTTAATTCCCTGTCTCCAGATAAGTTACAGTGTGAAAATTTATCCACATTAGCTTCTTTTAGCTAGAAATCTGTATTGCATGCAGTGGACCAGACCTTCAGATGGCATAAATTGCCGCAGCTCAATTTTATGTTCAATGGATATTGTAGACTTCCACAGTACAGGACCCACCAGGTGAGCACCTCCTGGCGATGGTATTGGGGAATTGCTAAAGTAGTCCATGGTCTGGTGGTCAGTGCTTGCTCTCTCTCATGCTTGCAGCCTCTCACAGGACCTCAGGCCTTTAGCCAAGTCCCTTTAGTTCCTCCTGTCTGGGATCTAGTCCAGTCTTCTACGGTCCACTTATCTCAGTGTTTGGTTTTGTTTTTTCACTGCTCCCTTGTGGTCTCTCTGCCCACTGGCAGTGTGGGGAAGACATGTGGTACTCAGGCCCATCTATTTCTCCAGGCCTTGGCCCAGGGACTTTATGCACCTCCTTGAGCACATCACATCTCCCTCGCTCCTATCTGTCCTGAGCCTCACCAGGTCCCCTGGACTATTCACACCTCCCCCAGGTACCTGCAGCTCTTGTATAAAGGCTGAACCTTTGCAGTGCCACTGGGAGATACCTGGCATCCTGTCTCCTGCAGCTTGCTCAGCACAACCTCTCACGCCCAGGTCTGAAGCAAACTGACCTGAGCAGGAGCTGCATTCCTGGCCTTATACAGCCTTCTCTGCCCTGATTGGCCCTGCCTCCCTCTGCACCTATTGGTCAGTTCCTCCCTGTAAACCTTTTAACCCCTTCCTGGTTGGAGTAGGCAACCTATCCCACTAAAGCCATGAACTGACCATTAACGAGATTAGGCTTGAAATTAAACATAGGTTTCTAACCATCAGAAGAGTGAAGTCCTTCAACCAGAGGCATCGCTGGCACTTGGCTTACAGGGTTCGAGCCCTGAGTCCCAGCTCCCAAGCCCCAGGTCTGTCGCTGGGCTGCCCGTGGCAGTGGCAGCAGCACGCAAGCCCTGAGTATCAGGGCGCCAAGCACCAGGTCTTTTCCAGGGCCAGCAGCGCTCCTGCCTTCAACAGCCTTCACAGGGGAGCAGTGATGGCAATAAAACTTAACTGCTTTCAAGAGTGAGCTTGATAAGTTTATGGAAAAGATATTAAGCTGGGACTGCCTACAGTGTTGTAAAAGTGATCTGTGACTGCTAGTAGCAAATATCCCCAATAGCCAAAGATGGGACCGGTGTCTGGCTGGTTGGTCTTGCCAACATCCTTGGCATCCAACCAAACACCATATCTGGGGTCAGGAAGAAATTTTCCCTTAAGTCAGATTGGAAGAAATGCTCTCCTCCTCCTCTGAAACCTGGTGCACAGTTTACTTGAGAATTTAAACTAAAGTAAATGATGGATGCTCTATAACGAAGTCTTTAGAGTGAGATTTGAATTTCAAGTTGATTTCAATAACTAAACCATAGGTTATGGATCTATTACAGGAGTGGGAAAGTGAGGTTCTGCAGTCTGTGATATACAGGAAGTCAAACTAGATGCTACAATGGTTTCTTCCAGCCTTAAAATTTAGGAGTCTATGATCTACTTTAATTTACACCAGCTAAGGATCTGGACCATCAGTACATGTATAAGGAGAGGTCACCATTAAAATCTTTGGAGTTTCACAACTTACTAACCTTAATAAAATGTTTGCACTATTGCTCTTCTAATTATTTATCTCTGGGTGCTTACGGGAGTAATTTTGAGATTTTGGAGTCATTTGTTCTGCTAAGGTCTGGCTGCTTCTGGGAAAAGCCTAAAGGTTCAGCCTTCATTTCAGGCACAAGACATACAAGGACAGGAGGGTGGGCAAATGGCAAAAATTCCCTGAGAAAGACCAAGAGCAACAGTTATAATTAAGAAGAATTAGACAAGATGAAGAAAATGAGATTATATATTGCTATTTTCTTTTCTAAACTTCTGTGTTCAGATGTTAAATTCCACATTGCCTGGTTAGCACTTTGAGCGAAGAGGCCACTATGTGGTAGTAGCTGAACACATGACCATGGGCTTCGGGGGGCTACAGAAATTAACACTTTACAAGTGGTGCTTCCACTCCCAGATAAAGGGACTCTGTTTTCAGTAACTTCTTGAAGTCAAAAGGTGTCTGGTTTTAGCTTAATGACATTAGGTGTTTCACAAGGAAAGCCTGGCTTCCCTTAGCAAAGTGCTGCTTATAATACTAAACAAGTGGATTCCTCAGAGGGCGGTTTCCATTTTACATATTCATTGCTTAAGAGGCAGTGTGAATCAGTGGAAAAGACATTGACCTGATACTTTGAACAGTTGCGTTCAGTTCCCCACTCTCGCCACCCATTTTCTGTTGCCCTTCAAAGCATAGCCTGTCTTGCTTATTTAGGCTGTAACCTCCTTGAGGCAAGGCAGTCTCCTATAACATGTTTGCACACTAGGGGTCCACCCTGAAGTGGGGCCCAAAATTCTACTTTGACGGAAGAGGTCTTTTCCTTCCTCACAAAAATAGGTCATTGCCACTTCAGTAACATTTGTAACTCAGAATCCCTGCTTGTGAAAACCCCAGTGAGCAAGTCAGCCAATGTACCCTGTACAGCATACAACTGTGCCCATCCAAAAGTGCGTAGCGCACAGTGGATGATTCTTATAGCCGCTATTCATTTGGAAATCTCTTTCTGAAAGGACTATAAGCTTACAACAGGTTAAGGCCCTCTTCTTCAATGTGATCACTTATTATGCCCTAATTCAGCAAGGTATTTGCTTTAAGGAAGACTGTACCCTCACTGAAGTTAATCGAGCTGATTCAGGTACATCAAGTTAGGCACATGCTTAAATACATCACAGAATTGGGGCCAAATAAAGTGAAAGCCAACTCAATTCTACCCGTCTCTATTGTGCTCAGGTGAGCTATATCCTGCTGCCCCCTTAGGTCCTAGGAGGCTCTAAAGGAGCCTCAAATAGCCAACGGAGAATTTGCCCACTGCTGGAACAGCCTGTGTCTGCCATAAGGGTTCTTGTGTTGTCCTTCTAGCAAACCCCAACACAGGGTGCATGCCAAGAGCTAATAGTGAACGGTGTTATCAGATTCTGGGCCACCCTGCATCCAAGAGCAGGCTATTGCATCAGGCCATAGAATAACCCAATCACAGTTATCATCACTCAGCTGATAACTTTTCAGATTTGGACCTTTGTGCTTTCTCCCATGCTACCCTCACACGCTCCTCATAAATATCCGCAAAGCTAACTCATTAGCCTTCTTCAAATCCCTCCTTAAAAACTCTTCTTTGCTATGTAAAATACCTTGCTTATCTGCCAACGACTTTCTAAGCTGCTGATATGTAGCGGGGAAGCCGAATGCAAATGCCTTTTGGTTGGCTTTCAGCAACTCCAGTTCTGGGGCTGGACTTGCTGTAGCGATTTCCAGAGCAATTCAGCAGGTTCAGACCCACTCCTGAATCGCACCCAGATCTGCGCTGATGGCAGCAATTTTGCCACCATCAATATAGACATACCCTTAGACTCAGATTGCAAGTCCTTTTCTTCTGTTTGTACAGCACCAAGCACAATAAGGTTTGAATCTGTGAGTATGGACCCAAACATTAATGAAGTCACTTGTGGCTCTTGCTGCCCTTGCTATGCCTCCTGCATTCCTGGCAGGAAGCGACTGGCAAAAATGGTCCTTAGAATTTAATGTTCACGTTTACACCTGAAGTTAAGTGTGAGGGGAAGTTGTGCTGAGAAGATTCATGGAAACTACTAAAATGATTAGACTGTCTGCTTTGACCTCCGCCTTCGAGGAATCCTCTTCCTTAGTTAGATTCTGCCAGACTTACAATGCCGCATAGCACCTTACTATAGATGTGTAGCCACTGATTTCAGTGGCACTACTCATGAGGTAATGTGCTACTCAACAAGAGTAAAGTTGTCAGAATCTGCCAGTCTGTTTCCTGCTGTGTTTGTTCCCTAATCACACAAATGTTTTACCTCAGAGTATAATAAATCCCATTTCAATCTCATTTTAGGAGGTTTTTTTAATTCTTTCTTCAAAAAATGTTATTGTGTTTCACACTGCTGCCCATTCAGATGAAGGCAAAACTTAAATCCCATTTAAGGAATATACTACAGTAACTTTCTTTCCTTGTTCTAGTTTGTAAAATGAAAGCAATATAGTTGGTGTTAACAGTAAATAAAAATACAGCGATTGTGGGGCCAGATTAAAGCTGGTAATGAAATGAAATCCTTTACTGATTTTTGTTTAAATTTGCAACTCTTCGCATGGCTTAACACATTACATTTCCTTTCCTTTCCTGGGCAAAAGGAGATAAGAGTACAGCTTCTTTCACTGCCTTTGTTATCATGTGAAAACTATCTTTGCATTTGCCGAATGATTTTTAAATTGGCTTTGGTACACTTGGGGCAGAAGGTAGAAATGTGGGTGCTGCTGTTATGCAGTTACAGAAGGCAAGACGTGAACGTTTTTTGCATTGTTAATAAATCACTAGATAAACTATTTTTCTAGTTTAGGATAATGGCATGATAACGCCAAAAAATTAGGGACATTTCAAGGCTCCAGCTGAATACAATAATTCATTTTACATATTGCCATCCATACACTCACATGTCGATCTAAATCAGGACTTACTGCCAAGGAAAGGTACAATTTTAGCTTTACTGCACAGCAGGCAGAATTCCATATGCTGGTTGATATACATTTGACTACATAAATATCAGTATACATCGAAAATAAAATCCTTCTTCTTATGTGTGAAATGGCTTTATATACTGTAGAAATCAAAGTAAATCCCTGTTTAAACATTATTGTGCCCTTTGACTTTTTTAAAAATAGAAATCTACACAATCATTCATAGTATTCATCCATTAAACCTTAGTTAAGTGGTATGTTCATATTTAAAAAAAAACAACAACACATTATCCAGTCTCTAATAAAGTTCTATCATTTGTCTGGGTCAGAAAAATTAAGCTTTACTGATTTTTGTTTCCCTCTATTTATTTGCTGGATTTGTTCAGAAGTTGTATGTTATTTCTAGATTTACATCAATCCCGAGTGAGAAAATATGAGCTACGATGATGATTGCTCATGGGTTTATTGTACTATTCTACATGCTACAAAAAAGTTATGCAAATATGAATGGTTCTATCTTTGATGAGCTTGTTGTTTCAAAATTTGATTGATTTTTTGACTTTCTCAGATGTAGAAATGATTGATGAAACTTGTTCTTTTATTTGTTCTAGATTGCCAGCTAATAATTAGGAGACCCCTAATATTAACCGCACAGCCTCCCTACATGTTCAGGTACAATCTCTGCTACAAGAGAATATTATAATGGCATTAATCAACCTTTACTTTTAATGTACTTTAGCTCATTGTGGTTAGTTCTGAGCTTAGTTCTTATGTAACTTAGCACATCTGGGAGAAGGAGGCTTCACTGCAAGAAAGTGCATCAAAGCTGGACCACTGGTCTAAAAATATGCACATTTCTACTACCTGAGCTAAAATATGGGGGGGGGGAGAAGAGGTGTCTATCCCCTAAAATGGTACAGCTAACATAAATCGGACCCAGTCACCCCACGGACCATAAGGTGGATAAACGAATTAGAAAGAGGCCAGTGGAGGGCAACGAAAATGATTAGGGGGTTAGGTCACATGACTTACAAGAAGAAATGGAAGGAACTAGGCTTCTTTAGTCTGCAGAAAAGAAGATTGAGGGGGGATTCGATAGCAACCTTTATCTACTTGAAGGGGTGCTCCAAAAAGATGGGAGCTAGGCTGCTCTCAGCAGTAGCGGAGGACAGAACGAGGAGCAATGGTTTCAAGCTGCAGTCGAGGCTGGATGTTAGGAAAAACTTTCTCACTAGGAGAACGGTGAAACATTGGACTGGGTTACCTAGGGAGATGGTGGAATCCCCATCTTTGGAAACATTTAAGGCCTGGGTTAGACAAAAGCCTGGCAGGGATGATTTGGTGGGAGTGGTCCTGCTTTTAGCAAGGGGTTGGACTAGATGATCTCATGAGGTCCCTTCCAGCCCTATGATTCTATGATTCTCTGTAAGCACCTATCACACTTGCTTTGAAATGTGTTACTTGCCAACACTCTTATTGGGCTAGGACAAGACCCTTCCTCATGCTGAATAGTTCCTTGGCCAATAAATAATCCCACTGAAGTAAATGGGATTACTGGTGGAGAAAGGTGCTCTCCATCATGAGGAATGATGTGAGATACCAGCTCAGAGGGTACCAACACCTGACTCTCTTCAACGGTGGTGGAAGACAGAGACATTGTCCTCACTCCTACTGCCGCTGATGGATGTTGCAACTATGCAAGAGTCGGGCTCCTTTTCTCTAAAAGGTGACACATTCAGCCATTGTCATGTCCTCCAAACATGGGTGTAGTCTGAGGGGCAGAGTGGCATTGCCCCCTCAAACAGCAAACCTCAGGCAGACACAGAATTTGCATTCCTCTACCCCATGCATAACCCCACTGTCCTGTCTCGAGTTCCCTCTGCCCACCTGATACAAAGTCAAACTATGCCTATGCCTCAAATGCAGGTTATTACCTACTGAGATATTCCCACTGGAAGCAATATGCTTTAGAAGTGATATATATAGGTGACTGGATAGCGTAGTGGTTAAGAGCGCCGTAGTGGTTAATACCGATGCCCTTTGATACGGGAGACCGGGGTTCAAATCCCGGTGGGTTCCTATCTACCTTCCCAGTAGGGGTCCTTGGGCAAAAGACCCCCTAACGCCTCACTTGCCTACCTCGAATATGAGAGTGACACGAACTAGGAGAGTCATGCCGGCTCGGACGTCGCCCGGATTAACAAGGTCCGCGCCAGATGTTGGGGAACCAGGACAATCTGACGATAAGTGGGCTACTGGAACAAACCATGCATGGATGAGACAAGAGAACCTGGAATTGAGGGAATGCTACTACAACAGCAGACCTAATGAGAGGGGATATATGAAACGGATGAGGGAACTATGGATGGACAAAAGACCTACATCCACACTAACTGAGAAACAGCTAGTTACCCAACGCTTCAACATAGTAAAGAGGCAGCTGCTCTCACAACTGGAGATAGACCAACTGCACGTTACCTCCCACACTCAAGAAGAAGCCCCAGAAGAACAACTAGATGTGCAGCCACCACCTGAAGCTGGAACTTCACTGCCACCCCCTCCATTACAGAACACAGCAGCTGATATGAGGCATAAGATCATGGATGAACTAGCTACAGTCAACCCTCGAGACCGATTACCAAGGCTCGTGGGAGAAGTACCATCAGATAGTATGCTAGAAGATGCCAATAGAGCCCTAATGACAATTCCTACTACCACCTTCACTGAAACCAATGAACTGGTATATGCGACAGCCTCTGTAATCCTGGAGATGCTTGGCTACATGATCAAGAAGAACAGCAATACATACCCTCCCTGGAAAATGAGGTTGGAGGATAAGATCAAGGCAACCCAGAGAGAAGTTAGCCGGCTGGTGGAACTACAGAAGGGTGTAGAGATTAAGGATAAGACTCGGCTACTGAGAAACTACAAGGGCCTGACTCCATCTGAAGCCCTAGAGACTGCTAAGCAAAGGCTCACAGCACTGGCCACCAGGCTAAGGAGATACACTAGAGAAGCAGAGGCCAAAAAGATAAATGCCCTGTTCTCCAAAGAACCATCCAAGGTGTACTCCCAACTGCAGTGCAACAACACAATAACAGCAGAGCCACCAACAGCAGAAACTGAACAGTACTGGAAGAACATCTGGGAGAAAGAGAAGACTCATAACACCAGTGCAAAGTGGCTGCAGGACCTGAGAACAGACCACAGCAATCTCCCAGAACAGGAACCAGTCACCATCACAATAGCCGACATCCAACAGCGGGTCAAGAACATGAAGAGCTGGACAGCACCTGGCCCGGACATGATCCACACCTACTGGCTAAAGAAACTAACAGCAGTGCATGAACGCCTAGCAGCACAGATGAACCAGCTGCTAGCAGCAGGCTCCCACCCAGACTGGCTAACACAAGGAAGGACAGTGCTGATCATGAAAGACCCCCAAAAGGGAACAGCACCATCCAACTACCGGCCAATAACCTGCCTCCCCACAACATGGAAAGTCCTATCAGGCATCCTAGCCTCCAAGCTACAGGACCACGTGGGCCAGTACATGAGCACAGCTCAGAAGGGCATTGGGAACAGCAGCAGAGGCTCAAAACACCAGCTGCTCATAGATAGAGCAGTCACCCAAGACTCAAGGTCTAAACAGACCAATCTGAGCACAGCCTGGATTGACTACAGGAAAGCCTACGACTCAATGCCGCACACATGGATCTGTGAATGTCTGGCACTATACAAAGTCAACAGGACACTAAGGACCTTCCTCAAGAACTCAATGGGACTGTGGAAGACAACACTGGAAGTCAACTCAAGACAGCTTGCACAAGTGGCCATCAAGTGCGGCATATACCAAGGTGATGCGCTGTCCCCGCTGCTGTTCTGCATTGGCTTGAACCCCCTCAGCCAGATAATCACAAGGACTGGCTATGGATACAAGTTCAAGAGTGGAACTACTATCAGCCACCTCCTCTACATGGATGACATCAAGCTGTATGCTAAGAATGAACGAGACATCGACTCGCTAATCCATCTGACACGGATCTACAGTGAGGATATTGGGATGTCATTCGGACTGGAGAAGTGTGGCCGGATGGTAGTAAAGAGAGGAAAGGTAGTCAAGACTGATGGGGTGGAACTACCAGCAGGCCACATAGCAGACATACAGACCAGCTACAAGTACCTTGGCATCCCACAGTCACATGGGACTCATGATGAGGAGGCAAGGAAGACAGCAACATCCAAGTACCACCAAAGGATAAGACAGGTCCTGAAGAGCCAGCTCAATGGGAAGAACAAGATCCACGCCATCAACAGGTACGCCCTGCCAGTCATCAGATACCCTGCCGGTATAGTGAGATGGCCAAAGGAGGACATGGAGGCTGCCGATGTGAAGACCCGGAAGCTCCTCACAATGTACGGAGGTTTCCACCCCAAGTCCAACACCCAGAGACTGTACACCAGCCGGAAAGAAGGTGGGCGGGGTTTGGTGAGTGTCAAAGCCACTGTCCTGGATGAAACCCAGAGCATCCAGGAGTACATCAGTAAGATGGCACCCAAAGATGAGCTGCTGAGAGAATGCCTGAGGCAGCAGCAGACGTGGGAGGAAGATCAAGCAAAAGAAGTGCCATGGCAAGACAAGACCCTGCATGGAATGTACCATCGACAGATAGCTGAGGTGGCTGACATTGGGAAATCCTACCAGTGGCTGGAAAAAGCTGGACTAAAAGACAGCACTGAGGCACTGATCATAGTAGCACAAGAACAGGCACTGAGCACCAGATCCATTGAAGCAGGGGTCTACCACACTAGACAGGACGCAAGGTGCAGACTGTGCAGAGAGGCCTCAGAGACAGTCCAACACATAGTGGCAGGATGTAAGATGCAGGCAGGAACAGCATACACTGAACGGCACAACCAAGTAGCTGGCATTGTGTACAGGAACATCTGCACAGTGTATGGGCTAGACCCTCCCAAGTCCAGATGGGAGATCCCACAGAAGGTCGTGGAGAATAACAGGGCTAAGATTCTGTGGGACTTCCAGATCCAGACAGACAGGCAGGTACTGGCCAATCAACCAGACATCGTGGTAATAGACAAGGACCAGAAGACAGCGGTGGTGATAGATGTAGCAGTGCCAAGTGACAGCAAC
>ML681991.1:6310827-6548856 GCA_007922195.1 Podocnemis expansa | reverse complement strand
AAAAAAGGAGAGTCCTGCACATTCCTAGTTACTTGGGGTGGACTGAGCATTTTTACATTCGTATGTTGTTCCCCACAGCTATTGTTCCGTCTGACCTAGCCAATGTCTGTTAAAGCTCATTCTCTTAGTATATATGCTTGAATTATTTCTTTCCACAAGGAATTAGAGGCTAAGGAGCCTGTCTGGGTCTGGCAGATGTGCAGGCTCAAATTGTCTGCTAAAATAATTCCATAGATTTCAGATGGAATTACAACAGCAAAGAAAGAGCCGCAGTCTCCAATCCTTCCCTGAAAAATAAAAAGAAAAGAAAATCGGGACCAGAGGAGGGAGCCTTTAGCTGTGATACACTGGGAGGTGTTAATTTAAGCTTTTTTGATTCTTGAGAACTTTTTTTTTTTCACTAGCACCACAAATGAAATGGTCCATCTATTTATTCCACAATATTAGAAGCCACATAATGTTACCTTACCTTGATTTCTTGTTTCTTCCCAAAATATGTCTGACACCAGGATCATCTTTTCTGATTGCCCTTTTGCTGTGTCTGTGAAGAAATTGAATACAGTTTTGTGTGTGCCTAGTGCCTGATCAACAAGAGCATTAATTAAGAATATACTGAAACCTTCTCTCTCAAGGCCAAATCTTCTAATCCTTAGTCAAAATCTCGTGTCTGGATTTCTTCCCCTAAAGCTTTCATTACAGTTTTGTTTTACTTTTAATGAGCTGGGCCAAATTCGATTCTTATTTAGCTCTGTGGAGTTGGGAATAACTCCTTTACCAAAGGGCAGGATTTTGGATCCCACTCTGTTTAAGTGACAGTTTTTGTGGTCTCTTGGATAGTCACTTCAGGCCCAGACTGAAGATCACAGCAGCTGTTCTCAAACTGTCAGAAATCAATGGTGGTTTTGATTCTATAAGGCCAGTAGGAGTTGGCCCTAATCAAACATTTCATTAGTGCTATTACTACGATTATTATTATTCTTAACAATAATAAACATTTACATTATGGCAGCCTCCAAAGGCCATACTGGAGAGTATCACCTCTAAAACAATTTCTATACTAAGCTAAAGAGGCTGTTTTAACCCTGGAGAGAATACAGTGTATAGGACACAGCTGAATTGCTGTGGATGGAGAATGGCACACCAACAAATGACCCTTTTTGTAAGTTGCACACAGTCACATTAGTTACATTTTTTGTTGTTAAATTGTTTTTAACTAGAAGATGAAAAGCAAGGTGAATGGCATTGAGAAAAGTAAGAAGGAAGAGGAAGGTAAGGACTAACAAGGTAGCTTCTGCTCGTCATATAACCATCAATGATCAGCAAGCAACCTATCAAAAAAGAGGGGTGCACACCTAAACCAAGCTTGTCTTCAACTCTAGTTTAAAGGATTAGTGTCATTTAATTCACATTGGAAGCTTGGGAGGGGTGGAGATACTAACAAAGAAGTGGTCTTCACCATGTCTCACTAAGCACCACTCCTTTTCTGTATTGAAAGCTCTCTCAACATCAGCCAGGTGGGCAACAAATGTAAAGTCTCCACCTGTGAATGATCATCTCAGGGAGGCCTTGTTCATAAAGCAAAGTAAATGTAAATGTAAAAGCTTGTTCATAAAGTATGAGAGACCTTTCTAGTGTAATTGCCTCCTGGACAGACACCTCACTGACTGGAGCATGGGTTGCCTCTGTCTCCTCCCACTCCAGCACCTCATGTTCGCAATTCACATGGCTTCACTATGTTAACTACAGCAGTGGCTTATGGGGAAATGTAACATTAGGATGCTATTTAATGTATCTTAACCATCTGAATGCAATTTAGCAGGTGGAAACAACAAGAAAAGCCAGCACTATTGACCAACCAGCTCTCATGGACCATCTGCTCCTCAAACCACTGAGCTAAGAAAAGCACTTGGTCCACATAGACTAAAGATTTAAACAAAACTAGCCCCTGGGCCTACTGCTGTCAGTATGAGCTTTGCAAGTGATTTCAAGGGATATAGTTGCAATATTGCATGGGGGAGTGGAAGGGTGAGGCGCAAAAGAGCAATAGGTCTTTCCTTGTCAACAATATTCCTAGGAATGTATTTTTTTAAACCTATATAAGCGAGGGACTAATTTGAGGCAGGTCCATCTCATGCTTGAGAATACCAAGAACCCCAGATTTGTGCTAACTCTTCTGGTTTGCACAGATGCCTGCGAATCAACATCCACGTTTCATTGGATGCAGTACTTTCTATTGTAGGCAGAGCTGATTTTTTTCAGTGCAGTCGTCGAACTGAGGAATCAAAGAAATAAATAAATTCAGATTGAGTGAACCTGAAGCAAAAGTTTTGCAACATCTCCAGAAAAAACAAACAAAGTGGCAAATATTTCATTCAACCTGAGAAAACACCATTTGGTTTCAGGTTTAAACCTTTCTTTATTTTGTTTTATAATAAAATTGAGTAAAATTCCAAAACAAAACATTGTGACTGTTCTGATTTTTTTTTCAATTTGATCAGAACAAGTTTCTGAAATTGCCCCAAATTCAAAAATTGCATCACTTGTCCTGAATCTGTATTTTTCTGTGAAACTGTGATGTGCATGAAAATTTTGCCCAATTCTAATTGTGGACGCTTATGTAGTCTCTCATCAGTCTAGTAGCTGAGCACCTTCCACTCTCTAGTGTTTTATCCTCATTACCTCCCTGTAGGGTAGGGCAGTGTTTTACAGATGAGGAAGGGACACACAGCCACACTGACTGACTTGCCCAAAGTCACAGAGGACATCTGTGGCAGAACTACAGTTTGTAACTGCAAAGGAGGAGGGTATATTTAAGCTGTTGTGGCAGCTTAACTACTAAAAGGATCTTTTGGCCTTTTTGTTTTGAAACCTCTCCATTTAATTTACTTTTACACAATCCAATTCAAGGCACACTTTTTTCTACATCTGCAATTTCATTTTTCTAATGGAATTTTTCACTGCAGCAAGGACATTTTATTTTGTTTGCTAGATCAAAGCTAAGTCACAAACATGACAGAAGGATGGACTGATGAGATCTGTGAATATTTCCAATATTATCAGGAATAAACTTTTGAGCCTGATAACAACATTGCATCTCATCATTCATAAAGACTTCTCTCAATGTGTCCTGCTGGACAATTTATGTTGTACATGTTGAGAACACAAAGTCCCCAAGCTGAGGGTTATCCTGTACTGAAGGGAAACAATTATTTTCCTTTGAGACATTCAGGTGAATGAAGTTGATGCAGGGCAATCAACTAAAGGAAAGTAGGCAAGGAGTCACTAAGGTCTCACTTCCTTTACTTGGTCAGACAATGTAGTAAGAGGGTGGAGGGAGTAAGAATTTTCTACATGCTTTTGTGCTCAGATCTTGTCTGATTGTCACTCAGGCTCTGAGGAAGCAGGGCCAGCCCAAGGGTTTTGGTGCCCTAGGTGAAGTATGACTTTGGCATTCTCCACTCCTACCCCTGCCCCATTCAATATAGAGAAAAATTATATTAATATATTTCTGAATAGAGAAAATAGATTCACCAGTGTAATTTGAAACCCTTAAAATCTGGTGCCTTAAATGACTGCCTAGTTTGCATATATGGTCAGGCTGGCCATGTGAGGAAGACAGACTTTCTGCTAATATTCCCCACATTAAGCAATTGGGTGGAAAGGGATAGAGACTGGATGGAGTCCTTATTCACTGGCCAGAATAGCTGACTGGGCACACAGGACAGCGTAAGCTGCTTCACACAAAGGATGGGGGGATAACTCATTACCTGCCCCCTCACTTAGAGCAGATTGTAAAATGGCAATCAAGCCCTAAATGTGCAGATCCAAATGTGCTTCATATACTGAAGTTTCTGTGGTACAGCGGGTCAAAAAGGTTGACACACTGGAAGAAAAATCTTTTTGAGACTGTTTGATGAAAACTGGAACTCTTGTCAGCAGTTCCAACATAAAATCATTCTAGACATCTAAACCAGAGGTTCTCAGCCAAGGGTACACATACCCCAGGGGCTTTGCAGTGGTCTTCCAGGGGGTACATCAGGTCATCAAGATATTTGCCTAGTGATATAACAGGCTACATAAAAATCACTAGCAAAGTCAGTTCAAACTACAATTTCATACAGACCAGGAGTTGTTAATTGTCTATATACTATACACCAAAATGTACGTTTTACTGATGTAATTCCAGCTTTCACACTGAGAAAAGGGGAAATGATAAGTTAATGTACACAATAAAAGTTACATCTCACTTCTGAAATGGACTGCTTTCATGTATAGTAAACCAACCTCAAAAGTTAAATGTGCATTTGTATTGTAGAGGAGAAAAGTCTAGCTGCTGTGACTGCAGTGTTTATCAGATAATATGAAGTACTACTGTTAGAACTATATTCTAAAGCATATGGGCAAACAACAAAATTACGACCAAGCTTTCAGCTACAGTAGGACAAATATGCTTCTCAGCCTTCCAGAGGAGATATAAAAGCCCTTGAAGGTGACTTGCATTTTGAACTGAATTTGCTTCATCTCTTTTGTGTTCACTTCCCACAAGTACTAGTGCGGTCAAATTTGACTGGCATGAATGTGCATGGAGAAGAAATTTCATGGCTCACAGCAATAACTGCATGGAAAAAACACCCATTGTATTAAACAGAGCTTGGACCAGGCTCCCTGAAAAGGGAGCAGATACCTAGCCAATCAATGTTGCACCTCCAGTCTTCTGGGTGCTTGATTTCACAGTCTTGATGTTACATTAACATCTGTATTTTGCATGGAATAAACCGTTAATTGAGGAAACACTTTGGAATCTACAGGAAACTTCACCAACAGGCCATTATTAGAACCTGTCTCACTTCCATCTTTATCTATGCAAAACAAACAAGGAGGCCGGTGGCACTTTTAAAGACTAATGGAATTAATAAATAAATAAATGCATAAATAATTCTCTCAGTCTTTAAAAGTGCCACCAGCCTCATGTGTTTTGCTGGACTAGCCTAACATGGCTGCCCCTTTGGAACTTGGCATCTCTATCTATGGTTAAGGATACAGTGCTTGCCTGCAACTTCCAGGGATGGTTGTGCTCAGCATTTCACACGATCAGGCCCTCATTCACTAATATGTAGGCTCGCTTTTCCCCAGGGGAGCACGCAAACTCAGATGCCATGGTACGGCTGTACACAAGGGCATAGACAGACTTTTTGTTCAGGTAGCCAGGGGCAATCACCTTTCGGCCCCTGATTTATTCTATTTGTCTGGTTGCCGCTGGCAGCGGAAACATCAGCTGGAGAAGTGCTCATTGTGCCATTTCAGGGCAGAATAAAGGCAGCTGCTGAGCAAGCTCCCCCTGTGCCATGGCTGTGCTTGCCCTGCTTGGATTCAATGCTTGAGGACACCTGTACTCAGCTGCCCACTCCTCCCACTCGCTGCGCCTCAGTTACAAGAAGCTCTAGGTTTGCCTTAGGGGATGGAGGGTGCCTCAGGCAGCTCCCAGTTCCTTTCCAAAGGGTCTCCCTGCACAGCTCTTGAAACGACAGAGACAGCTTGGTGTAAGGTGAGCATACTGGAAGTGGGACTCAAAGAGCCACTAAAGTGTATTCCCGCTATTCCCCCAGCTTACACTGGAGTCTGCAATCAGGGAAGAGGCATGGTTTAATCCCTGGAAAAGGTGGTGATCTCCACAAAGCACCCCTGCATTGCAGAGTCTGGGTGAGGTTGCTGTCCTCACCTCTGCATCTACCCAGCCCGGTGACTCTTGCTGAGCAATGACTATTTTGGAAACTGCCATACAGTAAGTCCCCAAGGTTGATAATCTGACTCATCTTAAAGACGGCAAGATCGTTAAAGATGGGAACAGCCTTGAATGGGTAGCAGAAGAGAGCACAGTGCATCGTGGTCGGAGAATCACTTGGAAGCTTCCAGTGCTGAGGATTATAAATGTCTTTTGATTTTTTACTGAGGTCTTATTCTACAGAGAGAGACACAGAGAGAGAGAGAAAATGCATTTAAAAAAGTGGTGGGTCTAATAAATTCCAAAGGCTCAACACAGGACCTTGACAGGGAAAGCAAAGGTGAGCTTTCCCTCCTATTTACAACTCTTGATCCTGGAAGCAGCCAGGAGCTAGCGTGATCTCTGTCATAAGGCAGAGCGGCCCTAACTTGGCTCCAGCAGTTCCTCCCGTAGCCAAGGCCTTTGGCACTCTGAAAACACGCTTCTCAGCAGCCGTCCTCTTTACCAGCTAGGCAGGCTTCCCACCCACTTTGTGCCACGGGGGCACCACAGAGGGGCTGCTGTGTGACCAGCACAGCCCTGCACATTTGGTGAACACATTTTTAATGACGATTTGAATAAATTGTGATCATGACTGACAACACGGCATCTCTTAAATGAGGAATGAAGGGTGGTGAGCAGGCACCACAGACCTGTCAGCCTTGGCCATTTCCTATCGAGGCACTCGCCGTGATTTACAAACTGAGATTTCACAGGGGAAAGATGAAGTTTCCTGAAATACGTCACTGCTGTGCTGAGCTGTATCTGCCAGTGGCATGCCGAGGCTCCTGTTAATTAAAAACACGGTGCTGAATGATAGCCAGGGCTCAACTTGCCTGATGAACAAATGACAGCTGATTGTTATGGATCATTCATCCAATGCCTACTGTGGATTCAGCAAAGTACGACACCTGGCGATGGTCATTTGGTGCCACTCTCTTTAATTTCTTTGCCTGCCTTGATTTAGTTATTTGCTGGTGACTCGCATGCAGCTCTTCCTTTTGCATTTCAGAGCAATCCTCATGTTTGCGAGTGCATGGGGAACCCAGGAATACCGTTGCAGTTATGTTGTCATGGCAACTGCTCCTGCAGCTGCCAACTTAATGTGACTGAATGGGAAATGTCACCGTGGGGTGTTAGGAAACCTGCTTTCTATGCTTGGCACACTGACAGAGCCGCGGCTTCCTTGGAATCCCAGCTTTTCCCGTGTGTGTCTGCAAAGCCTGGCTGTATCTTTTACTTCAGCAGCATCCCCCGACGGCAGAAAATGAAAAGGGGCATTTAGAAATCCTTGCACCTTGCTGCTGCCCTGACTGAATCTTGGCCTGTGCTAGCGTTTCACCTCCTGACCAGTTCAGTGAGCTGAGGTTTCACTATAGTAGACTATAGCACAGCCTGCTGCCTACAAAAAAGTCTGCCACTGCCAGACTGACGAAAGGCAGCTACAAGAGGAATGAGGGCACACATCCAGATAGCCCCGTGTTCCCTGTCATCTCAGCATATTAGAGCTGAGACGTCACTTAGAGGCATGTTGGCAATGGGTCTGATCAAAAGCATGCACCACGCAACACTTCTCTTTTCAAAGATCCAGTCTCTCTCCACTGGTCTCTCAACACAAACCATCACCATCCTTCCTTCTCTCTCCCCTCCACGAGAGAAGCCAGTTCACAATTGCCACTCCATTCGTAGGCCGACTTGGCCATTTGCACAACGGCAGCTTCTAAATGCCTCCCAGATGGCTGGTCTGCCATCAGGGTCCTGCTACCAGCCTCCTTTCTCTCCTGGCTGGTGCCCCCCACCACCCAGCAATCCACCTGGATCCCCAAAAGAGCCCTCAATATTTTGACACCTTAGAATATGGGCTTCAAGGGACTGAGCCAAAATGCACATTGATGCTTTGCATCAGCCAACCCTAATTATCCCTGCTGAGACAGAAGCCAAATATCTGTCTAAAGCTGCTTAAAAGACTGATAAGGGTTTGAGCTGTCACTTCTAGAAGAACAGCAGTTCAGAGGCTTGTCAGTCTAAAAGCACTAGAAAGGCGCCATCAGCAGAAAGTGCTTTGGATCTTTGGAAGGAGAGATAGGAAGAGAAAGATGGAAAGAATTGAGCAAATAATTTACTCCCATAGATGAATTAAGCCTTTTTGGCCTTACAAAATGTCCAGCAGCTGAAAGCAATTCACCTGTGTTTGCTCTATAATCTATTTTTTTTAATAGTATAGATTAATCATGAACAGGATTTGATACTCAAAATCCAAGCTGTATTGGTTAGTGGTGACTGGTCAACAATTTACATTTCTGTTCCTAGCTAGGAGAAGTATAATTCATCAGTAGGAGACAGGATTTATGAAGACCCTGAATATTTGGATCTCTCAAGGAGAGGGAATATTTTAAGAACAGGTGCAAGACTAGTCTTTCTAAAGTTATCTTCCATGAAGAATTTCAGAACCTTTCCATTTTGAGTTAGAAAATCTAGGCTCCTGACTATGTTTTATTTAGTGTTCTAGGGCCAAAAGTCAAACAATGTAAATGCGTGCACATGTATGGTTCTAGCTATGAAGGATGTGCCCAGATCCCTATCTAATTTTATCTCGACCTCTGCGCCCGGGCTCTGGCAATGGTTTTTTGGAACCCCCTCCCCCATGTTGTGTGAAATAGTATATCATCACTATAAAATAGCTCATTTCTGGAGGGAATACTTTTCAAGTGCAAGATTAAAATTTGCTTTACAAGAAAGTGACTCAATTCAATCACTCTCTCTGAAAAAGCTGATAGTGGTGGGGGTGTGGCTGAAAAAAATTCTAATCTATGCTTGTAGAAAACACCAGCAAGGGTTAGACCATCTTTAAAAGAGAGGACATGAAAGAGGTGGAAAGTGTAGACAACCATTAAGAAAAACAAAAAGCATTATTTCTTCTGAGACAGATGTCTTTTCTCTTTGTTAAGTTTTATGAGAAGAAGTTCCCACAGAATGGACTCTGCTGGCTCCCTTTCTAAAAATTATTAGTGAGAAAAGAAAAGCTTTGATTTACCTGATATAACAGAAAGAAGAGTTTTGCCCTTCATCAGAACAAGAAGATACATACATTGGAGATGCAAAGAAACACTACTGGTTGATTCTTTGAGAATTATTTTGGGGAAGTGAATCTATTTATCTATTTTTCACAGAAGTAGGCCAAATTCTGAAGTCTTCATTCACAAGCAAAAATCAGACGCCTCCACCAGCAGGACTGAACGGGAGAATCTCAATCTAATCATTTCAAATAGGTCTATTAAAGGCTGGAAGGTACATTATGCATTACTGTTCTGTTAATCATACACTCATTTCATGCCTTCTGTAATTTATGAGGCTTAGGAGCTGAAGCAAGAGTGAGGCTTCTGACTAAACAATGCAATGTCACACATTTACATGGAGTCTGAAAAGTCTTCCCTGTTGTTGCTCGTCATTTAATTGATCTCTCAGTTGGTATCTTCTTTGCCTTATTTTTCCTCTTTTGTTAGTGGAAGACAGTGAGTAAATGTTTCCGTGGGCAGCTACAGTGCGTTCGTGAGCACACACAGAACCAACTAGCCTTTGGAAAGTTCTCTCTTGCTGTAGCAAGCTACAGGAACACAATGTTCTGACAGAACTAAATTATCTTAAACATACTCTAAAAGTACAAAAGTTATCAACAGTATTTTGACCTTGAAGCTTAGGGGGAAAAAATTGTAAAAGGGAATGCTGTTAAAGGAGCGTGAGAGCAAATGTGACCCATATACAAATAATCTCTCTCTCTTTCTCTCTCTGATGAAAAGGCTGACTAGGAGGTGGCTTCAAAAATTTAGGTAGAGTGGACATGTACACAGCTCAGGTGAAATTCCTCTGAAAAGGCATTATACTTCAATTCACTGGAAGGCCACAAATAGGGGATAATGACTTCAGAACAAGAACAAGTGGCAAGGAGCAGAACCTTTCCTCAAAATAACAAGCGTTTTCATGCAAGCTGACCTAACAATGATTTATTAATAAGTAAATGAAAACATTAAATATTACAAATATACAGAAATGTCTCCAATTAGACCATTTTTTGACATTTCCCAGGACACAATGCAATTTTTAAACAACATCCCCTATAGTGAAACACATAGTATCTGTGTACAGCTGGTCAGATTGCTACAGATGAAATGAAACCAAGTTTTACATCTGACTACTCTCTGTGCATGACTCCTGGATTGCTGTATTTTAAACCATTCAAGCTATTATCTTAATATTAAGAGTACTCCCAAAAGACTCCCTTTAAGTCATAGCAACTATTGATGCCCCCTTGGCAACTGGAAATTATTTAAAAAAAAAAAAAAAAAGACTTTTGGGGAGACCCACTACAGAAAAAAGGAGCTAAAGATGTTTGGGAAGGAAAAATCATGGATATGTAGCTAATATCAAGAAAGAGAAAGAACCAAACATCATAGATGATAGTCATGTGCCTTCACTGTGGTATGCACCTATCCCTTAAATCACACCAACAACCAAATGAGTGTCAGGTAGCTAATGTAATGCCAATTTTTGTTTTGGGTTTAGTTTTGTTTTTTAAGGGCTCCACAGACAATTCTGGCTATTACAGACCAGTAAGACTAATTTCAGCACCAGGCTAAATAACTGAATCCATAGAAAAGAACTGAATTATCCGACACAGATGTAACAGATGAACATGACCTGCCGGGGAAGGGCTAAAACAGGTTCTGCACAGGATATCTCGCCTCACTAAACTATTAGAATTCTTTGATGGTTTCAACAAGCATATGGACAAGAGTTATCCGGTACACATAGTATACTTAGACTTTCAGAAAACCTTTGACAAGGTCCCACATCAAAGGCTCTTAAGCGAAGTACCAGATTCATGGGCTAAGAGCAAAGGTCCTGCATGGATCAGTAACCGGTTAAAAGCTAGAAACTAAAGGGTAGGAAAAAATGGACAGTTTTCACAGTGTAGAGGTAAATAGTGGGGTCCTTCAAGGATCTGTGCTAACACTTTTGCTGTTCAACATATTCATACATGATTTGGAAAGGGGAATGACCAGTGAAGAGGCAAATCTTGCAGACAATATAAAATTACTCTGGATAGTTAAATCCAAAGCTGGTTGCACAGAGTTCCAAAGGAATCTCACAGAACTGGGTGACCAGGAAACAAAACGGCATATGAAAATCAGTGCTGATAAATGCAAAAATAATATACACTGGAAGTCTTAATCCCAAATATACGTACAAACTGATGGGAACTAAATTAGCTGTTACCATTGAAGAAAGTGCTCTTGGAGTAATTGTGAATAGATCTTTGAAAAACATCTGCTCAATGTGCAGTAACAGTCAAAAAACCTAATGGACTGTTAGGGACCATTAGGAAAAGGATAGATTATAAAACAGTAATTATCATAATGCCACTATATAGATCCATGATATGCCTGCCAATTGAATAACGTGTGCAGTTTTCATTGTCCCATTTCAAGAAGGCAAAGACAGACAATAAAAATGATTAGGGGTAAGGGACAGCTTCCATATGAGGAGAGGTTAAGGTGCTTGGGACTGTATCTTAGAAAAGTGATAGTTGAGGAAGGATATGAGCGAGGGCTATAAAATCATGAATGATGAGGAGAAAGTGAATAAGGAATTGTTATTTACACAACACATGCAAACCAGGAACCTCCCAGTGAAATTAATAGGCAGCGGGTTTAAAACTAAACAAGTACTACTACATCACACAACACATGGTTAACCTATGGAGTTTGTGGCCTGGTGATGCATGGAAGGCCAAATATATAATTGTGCTTGAAAAGAATTCGATAAATTCATGGAAGATGGGTCTATCAGTGGCTATTGGCCATAATGATTAGGGATGCAGCCCCATGCTCTGGGTGTCTCTACACCTCTGAGTGCCAGAAGCTCAGACCGGAAAACAAGATGGATTACTCAATAATTCCCCTGTACTGTCCATTCCCTCTATAGGAACCAGCACAGGCCATTTTTGGAAGCCAGCATACTGGGCTAGATGGACAACTGGTATCATCTAGTTCAGCCTTTCTTATGTTCGTATATATTATGGGCTCAGATATCACAGGGATGGGTGGTGGAAGAGCCTGAAGAGAAGTCTGATCCTATCAGAAAATACACTTTTGGTTAACAAAGTTTTAGGGAGCTGTGTTGCAGATCTGGGATAGATGGATTGAGGAGACCATCATAACAGTAACTCAGGAAGAAGTTAAACAGCAGCTTCTGAAGTTACATAGTGTTAAATCAGCAGATCTAGACAACTTAAAACCAAGAGTTCTTAATCAGCTGGCTGCACCCAAATTATTTCATTTTACTTTGGTTATAGGTGGGGGGGGTCTGTTTGTGTGTTTTGGTTTTTTTGTTAGAGGTGAATCTGAACCAAAACCACAGATCTAAGCACCCACTGGATTTAGGATTCAGATCAAAATATCCTCTAACTTTTGGCCCCACTCTTGAACTTTGTAGTTGGCTATGAGCTACGGACCAAGTAAAAAATTGTAGATCTGAGTGCATCCAGTCCTTGTGTAATGCTGACCAGAAGAGATTTGATGGTTGAGACATTTGACTGGAATTTAGGAGATTGAGCTTGAATTCCCAGTTCTCCCATGGACATCCTGTACAACAGAGACAAGCAGAAGCACCACCGGCCTAGAAGAAGGGGCTTGGGGCTTGGGTGCTGAGACTTGGGGCTTGCACTCCACCGCTGCAGCCAGCCCAGCGGCCAACTCAAGGCTCAGGTGGTGGGACTCGGGGTGCAAGCCCCGTAAGTCTGGTGCCAGGGACGCCCCTGGAGACAAGTCAGTTAATCTTTCTGCCCACAATATCACAAGGTACCGGTATTTGAGCACATGCCTAACTATGCATGTGAAGGATCCCACTAGTCCCTGATGAAGTGACGCTTCAGTTCCTGATCTGTAAAATGTGGGCAGTAATATTTTCCCCCTGCTCTCAGTATGTTCTGTACATATTACAATGCAGTCCCAATCCTGTAAATACCACTCTGTTGCTAAAGTTAATACTACTACTGTTTAGGGTAAGTTTAGATCTGCATCCATATCTTACTTTTCCAACCTATGCCTGTTTGTACATTTTTTGTTACAAGCACCAAGAATAAACAAGAATATTGAAGGAGGCAAAAAGTGGCACTCAGACCCACTGAATGGGGGGGGGGCATTGCGTTTAAGACATGGAAAACAAGACTGCTTGGTTTCAGTACAAAACCTCATCAAGAAAAGCATCTGTTGGTGACTCCAGCAGAAGAACACGATGCATACCTGTGGTGTTCAGAATCAGAACAAGGCAGAGAGGTGGCAGCAGATAAAAATTTAAAAATATATTCTCTCCCAATGACAGCATTATCAAGATTGCAGATGATAAAGAGTTTGAAAAAGAGGAAGATTTCAAGGATGTTAGGAATAACAGAGCAGGAATGAGATGACAATGCAGACAGCTGCTCCACATAATCATTTATGCAACTTTAAAAAAAATATTCCTATCACTCAAAAATCTGAATTGCTGAATAAAGTCATACATATGCCTGGAATGAAAGCTTGCTGAAATCAGAGACTTTTCATGAACATTGGATCAAGTCCATAGGGTAGCTGCTGCTGCCAGAGAACCATGTTACCTTTCTGTGGTATTTTTTATTCCAAGTATGGGAAACACAGCATTTCACTCAGTAACTAACATTAGGGCTAGGTAATTGTGGGGTTTAAGTGGTCAGCATTACACACAAATGAACACACACTCCTAAGAAAGGAAAGGGCTCGAATTTTTGAAAAGGACATGTTGCTTGATCAGTGGCATGACTGACCTCCAAATAAGGTACTGTTGAGCAAGCAGTTTAATATTCTCCCTCTGCTGTCTCAGAAAAAATCTGTCAAAGCCCTTGGGAAATGGGGACGGGCTAAACGACTGGTCCAAATCAATCTCTATTACATTACCTCAACAGAAAGACTTGAAGGAACTACAGAACATTTTCATTAATCTTGCATGCTCCTGCTGCGTGTCATTCTAAATTGCATCAACAGCAAGACGGAGCAAATGGCTATCGTCGGCAGACAGGAGGGAGGACAGAAAGCGAGGAATCTGAGCTGGCTTTCCATCTCCATTCAATTAAAGAGAAAGGCAAGAGAACTTTATTCAGTCACTCTGCACTTTCTTTCGGCATCAGAGTAATCTGGAGGGGTTTGGTCCTCTCAGGGGAAGTCTGAAGTATGCAGAAGGGAGGTTTGAAGCCTATGCCTGTGGAGAGAAATCTCTCGTGAAATTCCCCAGAAGCACCCTTTAGCCCAAGCCTCTTTCTGCCAGGAGAAGCCCAAAGCACTTTACACTCAGCTTACTTGAGGCCTGATCTAAAGGCCATCCAAGTCAATGGAAAGGCTCCAGTCACGATAGCAGGGTTTGGGTCAGGCCCTTAGAGTAGAAAAGCCAATACCCCACTGAGCTATCAACGTCATTGAGGTGGCTCATGACAGTAAGATGGACAGGACTGAGCCATTAACCTCCACAACACACCGGTGGCTTGGCACCATATTAGGGATATCTACACTGGGGCTGGAATGTGTCATTTAGCTGCCCTGCTACTTGCTTGGTATCTCAGATGGGATTTTATCAGGCAAGCTAAATCCTCCCAATGTCATGGGTACTCTATATTTTCAGCATGCTTGATCACTTGGACCTGGCAGAGGCGTGTCTCCTTGAGCTGAAACCTCCCCCTTCCAACTTTAGTGTGGTCATACCAATGGTCTGGAGACATACTGGAGGTAGACATGTTTGAAGTTTTTCAGTCAAAAATATTCTGGTTGCCCTCGCTCAGGGCTGTGAAGAGTAGGAAGGAACGGGTAAAGAAAAGAGAAAATAATCCTGGAGGATTATCACATAAAACAGCTAGGTTCTGTGTGAAACAATCAGCTCAAATGTAATGTCAATATTAGTATTTGCCTGAAATTTCTAGCAGGGGATGATAGAGATAGGGATAGACAGAGGTGGGGCATTTACATACAGAACCACTATTGAGACTTTGTATCGTAAAATCTGACCAAGTAACTCACAACAAATTTATTCAGCAACTGTTGCCGCTTTCTGCTCATGGAACAGTTACAAGCAGATCTCAATCTCCTCACATTTGTTTGTGATTTGAAATGGCTTGACAATTTCTTTGGTGATTTTTCTCCCTTATTAATGTGGATCTATTGGGAGCAGTTCTGTGAATATACAATATTTGCTGTTGTCACTTTGCAGATTATTTATGGTTGGGCAGGTTGGTTTCACGACATTGTTTACATTCCCTGATGGAGTGTGCAAACATTTCCAGTGTGAATACTCGCTTGTCTAACTAATAAATGTGGTTTCTGTGGACATACCCATTACAACTTGATATTTGCTTTCTGTAAACCTTTCTGACAGTAAAACTCAATTGTAGAAGTGTTCAAAAAGGTCCAGATTCTACTGAAGTCAATCGACATGAACTGAGCCAGAACTAATCTACACAAAAATGCAAGCAAATGTTGACTGAAAGTGGTTTTTACATTATTCCTTCAGCTCTAACAGTTAGAATTTTAGTGTATTCTATTAATCAGCCCTCCAAAGTAATCAATAACAATGACAAGTGTACTCTACAAAGCTAAAATTTAGATCCAAACTATGAGTAAAGAACTAATGAATTTCAAAAAATTTGTTCATCCTTATTGAAATTATTACTATTGAATCAAGCCTTAGAAAAGCATTTGTACTGAGTCATCACAAAAGTAATTAAAGACTTTTAAAAACAAAATACAGATTCCCTGATAGATTGTTTAGCCCTGTATGCTGTGGGAACACAATTATGTTAAGCAAATTGAGTATTAATGCTGTATAATATGAAACAGCATTTTAATTAACACAACAGAAAGTGATAGTTTGTCAAAAGGCAGACCAAAATTATTTAAAATCAATAAGAGACTGCTCCCACCATGTAATGTGTGTTCATCAGTCCAGTTGGAGTCAGAGTCATATACTCTATCAAAAGTTCGGTGGGATGAGGGGAGACACAACTCCATTTTTTCAAGTGTGATGCTATCATGTTTATGAATATTGATGAGATTGCAGGCATAATCATAGAATCATAGGGTTGGAAGGGACCCCACGAGGTCATCTAGTCCAACCCCCTGGCAAAAAAAGCAGGACCGCTCCCATTAGATCATCCCACTCAGGGTTTTGTCCAGCTGGGACTTGAACACCTCCAGAGATGGAGATTCCACCACCTCCCTAGGCAGCTTATTCCAATGCTTCACCACTCGCCTAGTAAGGAAGTTTTTCCTAATATCCAGCCTGGACCGCCCCAGCTGTAACTTGAAACCACTGCTTCTCGTTCTGCCCTCTGTTACTACCGAGAACAGTCGAGCTCCATCCTCCTTGGAGCAACCCTTCAAGTAGTTGAAGGTTGCTATCAAATCCCCCCTCAGTCTTCTCTTCTGCAGGCTAAATAAGCCTAGTTCCTTCAGTCTTTCTTCATAGGGCTTGTGCTCCAGCCCTTTGATCATTTTGGTTGCCCTCCTCTGGACTCTCTCTAATTTGTCCATGTCCTTTTTGTAGTGGGGAGCCCAAAACTGGACACAGTATTCCAGATGTGGCCTCACTAGTGCAGAATAGAGGGGAATGATCACATCCCTCGATCTGCTGGTAACACTTCTTCTGATGCAGCCCAGTATGCCATTGGCCTTTTTGGCAGCAAGAGCACACTGCTGACTCATATCCAGCTTCCCATCCACCATGACTCCCAGGTCCTTTTCTCCAGTGCTGCTATTTAGCTGATCACTCCCCAGCCTGTAGCAGTACATGGGGTTTTTTCGTCCCAAGTGCAGGATTTTACACTTATCCTTGTTGAACCTCATGAGATTCCTCTTGGCCCACTGCTCCAATTTGTCTAGGTCTCCCTGAATCCTGTCCCTGCCCTCTAGGGTGTCTACCGTTCCCCCCAGTTTGGTATCATCTGCAAACTTACTAAGTGTGCAATCTATCCCATCATCCAGATCATTAATGAAAACATTGAACAGAACTGGCCCCAGGACCGACCCCTGGGGCACACCACTCGTTACTGCCTGCCAACTTGACATGGAGCCATTGATTCCTACATGCTGAAACCGTTGTTCTAGCCAGTTTTCTATCCACCTTATAGTCCATGCATCTAACCCATACTTCCTTAATTTGCCAATGAGAATGCTGTGGGAAACCGTATCAAAAGCCTTGCTAAAGTCAAGGTATATCACATCAACGGCTCTTCCCGCATCCACAAATCCAGTCATCTCATCATAGAAGGCGATGAGGTTGGTCAGGCATGATTTACCCTTGGTGAATCCATGCTGACTGTTCCTGATTACTCTATTTTCCTCCAAGTGTTTCAGGATGGATTCTTTGAGAAGCTGCTCCATGATTTTTCCAGGGATTGAGGTGAGGCTGACAGGTCTGTAATTCCCTGGATCCTCCTTTTTGCCTTTCTTGAAGATAGGTACTATATTTGCTTTTTTCCAGTCCTCTGGCACCTCCCCTGTTCGCCACGAGTTTTCAAAGATAATGGCCAACGGTACTGCTATCTCATCAGCCAGCTCCCTCAGCACCCTCGGATGCAGTTCATCCGGCCCCATGGACTTGTGCACATCTAGTTTCTTTAAGCAGTCCCTAACCTGACCTTCTGTCACCAAGGGCCTCTCTTCTTCTCCCCAGTCTACCGTACCTAGTGTAGTGGGCTGGGAGCTGACCTTGCTTGTGAAAACTGAAGTAAAAAAGCATTGAGCACTTCAGCTTTTTCCTCATCCTCTGTCACGAGGATGCCTGCCCCATTCAGTAAGGGACCTACACCATCCCTGATCCTCTTCTTGTTATTGATATACTTGTAGAACCCCTTCCTGTTATCCTTCACATCCCTTGCTAGTCGCAACTCCATTTGTCCTTTGGCCTTTCTGATTTTATCCCTGCAGTCCCGAGCAATGTCTTTATATGCCTCCTTAGTCATCTGTCCTAGCTTCCACTTCCTGTAAGCGTCCTTTTTATGCTTCAGCTCAGTGCAGAGCTCTCTGTTAAGCCACAGTGGGCGCCTTCCACATTTGCTGTGCTTTCTCCTTATTGGAATTGTATCTTCCTGTGCCCTTAGCAGGGTTTCTTTAAAATGCACCCAACTCTCTTGGACACCTTTCCCCTTCAGATCAGCCTCCCAAGGGATCCTGCCCATCAGTTCCCTGAGGGAGACAAAATCTGCTTTTCTGAAGTCCAGGGTCTGTGTTTTGCTTCTTTCCTTCTTTCCTTTAATCATCAACTTGAACTCAATCATTTCATGGTCACTGCTACCCAGGCTGCCATTGACCTCTACTTCCCTGATAAATTCTTCTCTATTTGTGAGCAGCAGATCGAGAGGCGCAAGGCCCCTCGTTGGTTGCTCCAGCATTTGTACCAGGAAGTTGTCCTCAACACTCTCCAGAAACTTCCTGGATTGCCTGTGCACTGCTGTATTGGCCTCCCAGCAGATGTCAGGGTAATTGAAGTCCCCCATGAGAACCAGGGCCTGTGCTCTAGAAACTTCTGTCAGTTGTCCACAGAATGCCTCATCCACCTCCTCCTTCTGATCTGGTGGTCTGTAGCAGACACCTACCACAACATCCCCCTTGTTGCTCCCCCCTCTAAACTTAACCCACAGACTTTCAACTGGCTTGTTTCCACTTTCATAATGAAGCTCTGAGCAGTCATAGAGCTCCTTTACATATAGTGCTACTCCTCCCCCTCTCCTTCCCTTCCTGTCCTTCCTGAACAGTCTATACCCATCTATTGCAGAGCTCCAGTCATGCAAACTATTCCACCACGTCTCTGTTATCCCAATCATGTCATAGTTCTTTGTCTGCGCTAGTGCTACCAATTCCTCCTGCTTGTTTCCCAGGCTCCTTGCATTTGTGTATAGGCACCTAAGAGACCCAGCTGATTGCCCTACTTTCCCATTTTGATTTTCAATTCTACTGTATCTACCTCCCTGGATTTTCTTTTCATGTTGACCTCCCCCACCTGCCTCAGGCATTAGGGCTTCATTAGAGCATCTAAGAAAGTTATTTGATTCCCCCCGCATGTTCCAATTATCCTCTCTTCTATCCCTGGAGTTACAGTCCCGGCACCCCCCAAGTTCCATCCCATCCCCCTGGTCTCCCACATAGTCACTTACCTGTGGGCTTTGGTCTCCTTCCCCCTTCAGACCTAGTTTAAAGCCCTCCTCATTAGGTCAGCCAGTCTGCGTCCAAATACGCTCTTCCCCTTCCTCGAAAGATGGAGTCCATCTCTGCCTAGCAGTCCTTCTTCCTGAAACAGCAACCCATGGTCGAGGAAGCCAAAGCCCTCCTGACGACACCATCTTCGCAGCCAAACGTTCATCTCCAGGATGCATCTGTCTCTGCTCAGGCCTCTACCCTTGACCGGAAGAATCGAGGAGAACACCACCTATGCTCCAAACTCCTTCACCCGCGCTCCCAGAGCCCTGAAGTCACCTTTGATCTGCCGAGGATCACCTCTCGCAGTATCATTGGATTCTGATAAACCTGTGAGCTGTTGCCTGGGGAATTGAATTGAAAGATTCAGCCAAAGTTATTTTGCCCCTGCCCAGGAATCTCAAATATCAATATGAATAAGGACCAATACTCCAAGAAAGAAACACTGCATAGAGGATGATCTTCAGGGAGAATGAACCAAACTGAGGCCTGTCAGGAACAGATTCAAGTCCCGTGAAAGATATGGGGTTAAATTCAGCAATGACATAAATGATAAATTCCAAAAGGGTAGCTGTGTCAGTCTAGTTCAGCAAAATAAACAAGGAGTCTTGTTTGTTTTATAAATGATAAAGTAGTGTAACTTGCTGAGATGTGCAAAGTGAGTTCTAATTATGTACCAAAGGGCAGAAAGGGACTAATGAGAGAGTACGATCAACAACCTAAAAGGGGGAAGGGGGGAAACAGAGTAGGGATTTAAAATGATACTTTTATTTGCATGAGGGTAAGTAATAGAAAAAGCAAAAATACAAGGAGTCGTGTGGCACTTAAAGACTAACAGATTTATTTTTCACATGAGTTTTCACGGGAGAAAATCCCACTGTCAGATGCTTCGAAGATGTGTGCATCTGATGAAGTGGGATTTTCTCCCACAAAAGCTCATGTGAAAAATAAATCTGTTAGTCTTTAAGTGCCACATGACTCCTTGTTTTTTTGCTGGACTAGACAAACACAGCTATCCCTTTGGAAATAGAAAAAGCAGTCTGCTAATCCCAGACGATCAAAAATCCCGAGTCAGGTCTCCAAAAAATTTTGAGATTGGCCTAAAAGTCATGAAATTCTACAGAAAAAAAAATTATGGTGGGTTCTTTTTCTTTGCTTTCCAGTCTCTGAATCTTGAACTTGGGACACATTTTCCCAATTTTTCTCCCTAAGCCCAAGGACTACAGTTGTAGGTTTTTAAATGAAGGCAGAACTTCACATGAATTCAGCAGCTGGGGTGCCTAGAAAAACACCAAGTATTGTGAGATTCATGATAAAATTTTTGAGAACAGACAGCTCTGGAATAGCAATATCATATCTGCATTTTCCAGTCCAGTTTGACCTCCCTCGCATCACCAGACATTAGCCAGATAAACTCCTCAAACTGGATGCTCCTCACGCTCTCAAGAACTCTCCCCAAAGCCTCTTCACTGTGTGCCCCTGCCTCTGTTCACTCAGCAGCCATATTCCTCCCTCCTAGTCTGTCCTCACCCAAAATCAAGCCAGGCTCTTCTCTTTTCCCATTTTTCCTCTTGGCCTGCATTCCTCTTTCCTCCATCATCCCTAAGGCTAAAAATCTGACCTAGAGGTAATGGTGTTCACAGAGTGGGGAAAAAAGGCTGTGACTCCTACAGCCAGGGGCATTATGGCTTTTTTAAAAAGATTCGGGGCACCATCCCCATCAGGAAGGGGGGCTGGGGTAGGGCGGAGGGCAGGGCTGGCCACTCAAGCAGCCACTGCATCCCCAGCAGATGGGCGAGGTTGGCACATGGTGGCAGGGGTGGGCTGGCAGTATGGTGCAGTGCAGGACAGCGGTGCTCTGGGCCAGCTCCTCCCCACTCACAGCGAAATAATAGCAGAGCACTCAATTTCTGCTGGAATCCCCAGTGTGCTTCACATTCAAGTTTACAGCTTTTACGTTAGCGCTTTCAGAAGGCAGAAGTGATTTCTCAGCAGGCCTCTCCTTCATGAGCTAAAGGGCAACTTGCTCGATTGTGGGAAAGTAGCAGGCTGCACTGGGAGGAGTCATGTAGTCACTAAACCACATGGCATCCCATGGCATCATTTCTAGAATCCCTTCAGGGCAGAACACAACAGACCTTAAATTCTCAGGATTTTTTGTTTCCTCCACAAAGAGTTCAAGAATGGTAAGAAATGGACTAATTTCCAAAGGGATAGCCGTGTTAGTCTAGTCCAGCAAAAAAACCACCAAGGAATTGTGTGGTACTTTAAGACTAACGGATTTATTTTTCACATTGCCCACCAAATTCAGCTTATCAGCCTCACCACAGCAGGTGCCCATTCAATTGATTTTTTTACAGGTGGGTTATTGCAGCCCAACTTCTCCAAATAATTAACAAATCTAGGCACTGCTGTAATGTCAGTTCCAGTGTCATCAGATCACTCCCTTACACTCCTCAGCTTCCTGTTCAGCTTTGATACTGCATAAATAATAGTGGAGCACTCTCTTTGTGCTGGAATCACCAGCACGCTTCACATTCAGCTTACAGCTTTTACACTAGCTCTTGCGGAAGGCATGTATGATTTCTCAGCAATAAAATCCCCCGTGGACACATCTGTTTGCTCCAGTAAGTAATGCAAATCTATATATTATTTATCCTTTACACTTTAGAACATTGCAGTTAAAAGCACTTCTCTCCGTTTGCTTGTTTTCCCCCTGCTTGTATCATCCTAGGATCACTTGGATGCTAATTGTGCTAGCCTGCGCCAAGTGAAAATAAAACGTTTGACAAACAGACATTATTCAAAACTCACCATGCCCTATGTTTGTACAAAACTATCATTAAAAACATCTTTTAGGCACTGTATTTGCTTAGCTTCGAGCATGCTGGAGGGGAAATCTGCTACTTTGTCCTTTTATATATAAGTTCAAGGAATGAAGAATGTGAGACAGTGGTAGCATTTTAGCCACAACCCTCTTCTCTTTCTGCGTCTTCCCTAATGCTAACAAGTTTCTTCCCAAAATAAGTTCCTCTACCACAGCAGTGCACTGTCAGCTAATTAAAGCCAACAAAGATCATGGGGGAAAACATTTTCTAAATTTTCCCACTTAATCACACAGCATTTCATTACATCCCTTTCCCAATGGGTGTTTTTTTTTTTTTTTTTTTTTAAACCATAAACCCATGAGTGTTGGGATCTTGTCTCTTGGCCATTCCATATACTAACACCCTGCTGATGCTACATAATAATAAAGAATATTTGAAATGCCCAGTATAAGTAAGTATGATTATTTTAACTGAAGCTAACATAGCATCTCTGCGTCCATCTTTACTGGTCAATTAAAACAATGCCTCTGCCCAGCTCATCAGTGGAGCTGACATATAAATTCTGAATCTCAAAATATCAGTTTCTACTGCTTGAGGCAAAGGACCATGCATACTAGCTCAAAGTCAATAGCAGACTCTTATGCCTCTATATGGGATTAAAAAAAAAAAAGCCATGTTTCGATAGCTTACAGAATTATTTACAGCGTAACCGAATTCCCAAAGACAGAATCCTGGATGTGCTAGTTTCTGTACAATATGAGAAAAGCAAAGAATCCCTGTATCAGAAAACTCACCAATCTTGGATTTACAGATAGCAGGTGAGTGAAACACTGAACAGGTAGGCAGGTATGTGAGTTTGTAGGGACAGCAAGAATGGTCGGAGATGGGAGGACAGTAACAGTAAAATTGGCAAATACTGTATAAATCAGCAATCTTCAAACCCCAACCTATGCCAACAAAATCTCAGGCTTTTAGTGTTTGGACTTTGATGGCTGTAGGGTGCCTAACTCACATGCAAATCTAAAGTTGAAACCTAAAGGTTGCTTTTGCAGAATTGTTTAGTAGTCAAGTTAAAATATATACAGACATTGAAGTTATAAAACAAAAGTAAGGGTCCTCCAGAACTCCCTGATCCTGTATGTCCCTGGCATTACAGTGACGGGGGAAGATGACCCCCTGAGAAAGAGTAGTGCTGAGTTGACAGGAGGACATTTCCCATCAACTCAGCACATTGAAGACACAGCAGCGAATAGGCATTAGATGTTTACTGTATGACCTGATCCTATGTTTTACACCCCCTTGCATTTAGTTTCATTCCTTTCTGTAAGTTCACCCATCTTCGAAGCATCTGAGGAAGTGGGATCTTCTCCCACGAAAGCTCATGCAAAAAATAAATCTGTTAGTCTTAAAGTGCCACATGACTCCTTGTTGTTTTTTATTTACAAACTATCCCATTCTTATTCACTTCCAACCAACTGGAACTATTTGTACTGGGGGCCCAGAGAATTATGCTCAGTGCTTCAGTCTTTTTCCCAGAATAAAAGTTGCATCAACTTTTTCCTGTTTGAAGCAACAGACAGTCAAATCACGTCTATCCCACATGTTAATCAGAGACACAGTCCACCACTATTACATAGCCTTACAACGCACCTGAAAGGTATTACCTTACAAAACATCTCAGTTGGCCTTTTTTTTTTTAATTATTGTATTTTCCTGTGTCATTGAGACAGCTGAGTAGAGACTAAGCAGAAAGACTCTTTTCAGGAAGAATATGGAATTTGATTGTACAGGAACAGAGAGCACATGAAACAGGTCTGGTTTTGATTTACTCTCTGGCCATGGTCCAGCCAAAGAAAGTGTTTGTTGGTTTGTTTTAAATTCCTTTCAAAATTCGTAACAGAGTTCTCTTTTCACGGACCATGACCTTGCACGCCAGCCTAATAACAAAACCCCAGAAATACTGGATTAGAATAGAGATGCTGATAAAGCCAGTGTTTAAGATTCATGTATGGCACTTTTCAGCTCTCAAAACAAAATTCAACTGTTACTTTATGTTATGTCTCAACCTAGGGAAAGCACATGAGCTAAGACTGTGGCAGTTCTAAGCAGATGTGGTGACCCTCATTTACGATAGGTCTGGGACAGAGACGCCCTCCAGAATGGAGCCCTAGGAGCAGGCATGCTTAGAAAAGTTGCTTTAGACTGGAGGGTGCACATTCGTGACTCATGAATTTGGTGACCCCTAAATTCCAGTACAGCTTTGTCTGCCGCAGACATTGGATAACCAATAGGAATTATAGACAGCTAGTAACAGCCTCAACAGCAGAAGGGAGCCCTTGAACTTCAACATTGGCTTATTTACTTACTTTTAAATCAACTTCAGTTAATGAACAAAACCCTGTGAGGGTCACCTTTGATTGGGAGTGTTGGGTTGTGGTTGATATGGGGAGGACATTGCTGTGTGCCTGATTCCCCATCTCTCAGCATCTTGCATAGCCATTTACACCAGTACAAAGTGGGCAGAAAGCTACCATTGTGATCTGATAGAGAGACTTGCACCCACTTTGCACTGGTATTGGTGGTGGCACAAGGTGCAGGGTAATAGATATTTGGGTCACTTGTAGATAATACATAGCTCTTACTCCCCCTCAATATTTTTAACCTTCATTATTGACCATCACTGATGGATCAAATATCAGTTTCCAAAGGGATAGCCGTGTTAGTCTAGTCCAGTAAAAAAACAACAAGCAGTTGTGTGGCACTTTAAGACTAACAGATTTATTTTTTGCATGAGCTTTCGTGGGAGAAGATCCCACTTCCTCAGAAGATCAAATATCAACAGCTATAAAAAGGCATTGAAGTTGAGAGCAGTAGAGCCAAAAACATGCCTTACTATTGGCTGAATTGGTTCCAGGAATCTGGCTCCTTCCAAATGCAGTGGTACACAAACATCTACAGGTAAGTCTGGGTGTTGGTGACCTGGGTTACACCTGCTGGACACCAAGTTCTGAAACTACATCTTTCATAGAAGCATCTGCTACTTCTGAGAAGAAACCATATTGTCAGCTGGCAACTGACCAACGTGGTGCTCACGTGTAGCACAGTTCCTTTAGAAAGCATTTTAGAAACATCATTAACCGATCCTTAATCCAAGCTAGCCCCTTGATTTGCAAGAGGGAAATCAGAGGTTCAGAAAGGTGAAGTAACATGCCGAGGGATAAACAAGTTCTTATGTCATCTGTAACATCTCTCACAATATATTTCATCCATATCCCTGGAATTTTAAAAAATCCTTGAGTAAAGATTTTTAGTTGCTGGTGAACAGTGGTTAGATTAAAGGATAGCATCAGGACTGATAAATGTGGAATTAAGCTTTTGCTGAAAGTGTGATTGTTTTTCAAGGGCTAGCCTGTACAAGTCTTTTAATATGTTGATTACAGAGGATTCTCCATTCCAGAACAATCAGCGATACATCAGAGTTTAACACTCAGAAAATAACAGATGAGGAAGAGCCTGCTGTTGTTGGCCCTAGTGAAGCATCTCCCATTAACATCAATGCACTTTGCCACAAGACAAACAAATTTCTCTACTGGAATTTTATACTCCTTTCTGGAGTCATTGGTCAAAACCCTGGCTTCAGTAAAAAATGAAAGAAATTTGTGCATCCCCTTGTAGAGGCTGGGGGAATAAATTAATGGAAATGTTAACACACATGCATTCAAGGCAAGTCTACTCTAGAAGTGGCACAACTACAAATCTATGTGTCTGGTCACTATGGGGACCAGTTTTAGCAGACTCTTGCCTAGCTTTACTGCAGAACTGTAATGGAAGAGCACCCTCTAGCAACCAGAAGTAAAATTGGTGGCACCTAGCTGTAAGCCAGTTTTGTCCACCCCTACTGTAGAGTGTGTGGTAAAGAAACTTATTATTCCACCTCTGTGAGAGATAGTAGCTATGTCGGTAGGAGAAGCTGTCTACACCAGCGTGTAAGTCAGTGCAACTGATGTTGCTCAAGGAGTGTGGATTATGTACACCCTTGACACCACAGGTTATACCAAAGCGGAAATGTAAACAAGCCTTCAGAGTTTCTACTTATCATAAGTCAAGCAAAAGGAGTGCAACTGCATGCATGGCATAAAATGCATTATTATTTTATTCTGTGTATCACAACACACAGATACCAATGCTCTATCTAGCTGAATGAGTTTGAAATATGTACAGCAAAACAAACATTCACATACACAACATGAGAGCAGACAAATTCTCAAGCTAAGAGAATTAACATTTAAGCTTTTGATCCTACAAATGCATATATAGGTAATAAACTTAAGCTTGTCAGTATTCACTGACTTCAGTGAGACTGTTCAAATGCTTTAAGCCAAACACAGTCATAAGAGGCTCTTAGTCACAAGAGATATCATTGACTTCTGTAATACTCATGAACAGATTATGAATTCAGTTATCCCTGGATTCCAGTGCTGCTATATTTGTCACTGACACTGCATGATATCTAATAATTATAGACTGCTGTCAGACTAGTACCACCCTCATCAGCACACAAGTAAGTTCTTGAACTTCAGTCTGTCAAACAGACAAACATACAGCTCTGTGGAAAAGAAACTAACTTGTACAAACATAGGCCAAATCTTGCTCTCATTTGCACACACTTCCAATAGAAATTGGTGAGTTTCATCAATACAGCAGCATGGAACCTTTTCCACAGCTCCTGAAAATGGAATCCAAATGTGCAATTTAAATTTTGAGAGATCTGTTCTCCAGCTGCTGTGCATCCATGGTCTGCTACAGAACTCTGTAGGGCTACGTAGCTCAACATATCTCCACTGAAGTCAATGGAGTTAGACCAATATATCTCAGCTGAGGATGTGGAGCTAAAAGATTTAGTTATTTCAATTAGTCTATCCCATCCCTCTCTTAGTTCCTAAAACCTATTTTTTTTAAATAAATGGAGAACATGCATCTCCAACCCCCATCTCCAAGGGATTTTGCTCAAACCTTACAGAACAGATCATATATGGAGAATTCCAGCCCCCAAGATGAATAAAATTGGAGTATTATAATAAAACTTGTTTTGTGACCTTAAATGTAGTGGTAAGGATAAAATAATGCCTCTAGTTGGATCAATCTGTCATCGTCATTAGGGTGAGGGTACAGAAAACTGAACCATTATATTTTATTCCAAGTCTTTACAATCGAACAGGATGGCAGCCAGGATTTGCCAGCCAGTCTGCCAATAAATTCACTGATAGGGCACATTTGTTTCTGACACTATTCATTTTGCTCTTTGTCTTTTATTGACAATAGCTCCAGAACTTCATAGCAAATTACTCGGATGTTGAAAGATGGGTTTAGGAAAACGACAGCCTGAATACAACTCGTACACCTGACACAGCCTCAATGATTTCAGTGAAGGTGGGACAGCACAAACTTTACAGTTTCGTAACCCAAGGGATAAACTGTCTTTTGGCACATGCCTGAACAATGGGCAGTGTGTAAGCTGTACCAAGCTACGAGTATTTCCAAGGTACAATTCTTCCCATCTCTGCTCTTGCTCCAAGGAGATAGTAAATGACTGAACCCTGTACTTCCCACCCCATGGGTGACTAGCAAGTGGCAAAAAAATTCTGTCCACTTCTAAGCAGTGGGGAATATTCAGGAAATGGGCTGTGCTCTGCAAGAGGCTCATGTTTGAGAGTATCCTATTCCACTTTCTGGTGCCAGGTGCTGCTCACTCAAAAGAGTGCTGGTATATTTTCAGATTTAATTAGCTCTATCAGGATGCAGATGTAAGGATGATGAGGGTAGGGATAGAAGAAAAGGTTAGAAAGAGCACAGCTAACCCTGCACTTGGGTTTTGATCCACTAAAACACTTGGGACCTGATCTAACTTCCATAAATGTCAGTCGGAGTCTTCCCAATGACCTCCACCAGGACTGGGCTGGGCCCTTAGAAATGTGTTTTGGCAATGGGATGACTCTCATGCTTTAAATAAAGCATGTATTTAAATGCTTTGCTGGGACCAGGCCTCAGTTTGCTTGCAGTGGTTTTGCAATGGGCAGAAGCCATAGAAATCAATGGATGCGGATTCTGTGGGTTGAGATCCCCTCTGTTGACTCTGCTTTCTTCTGACGCTATGTACACATGTTAACAAAGGACTTTCAGCTGTGCAGCTCTCCCTCAGTAAATCAATCTCTTGGTGTCTCTTCTGCTCCATAGCCAGTCAGACAACAGCAACACAATTGGCAAGAAAGGTGTGATATCTCCCCTTTGTTTTGCAGTAATGGGAAATACATGCATGTATTGATGCCATGTACTTGTAGCCAAGTTGGTAACAGGATACGAGATGGACAAGGTGGGTGAGGTAACGTCTTTTCTTGGACCAACTCACCTCACCCACTGAATTTGGTTCCAGTGAAAGATACTACTTCACCCATCTGATGCACTCATCTGTAAGCCAGTTTGTGCAAAACAGAAATAGGTTTAGACAGGGAGTCTAAAACTTATTCCCATAGGGTAGCCCATGCCTTTATGGAGATATCCGCTCCTGGGTCATTCCGCCCTCATTTAGGATTTCACAGACCACCTCCACTTCTATTGCAGTCAGCCACATTCCCTGCCCTCCCACTTGTAATCAAAAAAGCTCCTTGTGACAGCTGCTGACATGCAATAAACACAGACTATATTTTATGTATTTTTAGCTGTCCTTATAAGACGATAGAGGAGGTTTGACTAGATCCCAATAATCCTGTCTGGCCTATGACAGTGACAGGAAACAATGGGAGAAAAAAAGTGGTGTATCCTTCCAGCTTTCTGAAAATCATTAGCAAATCATTAGTGACTACAGGGATCCCAGTTTGGAGGTAACTGGGGATTCCCAAATAATGCAAAGCCAGAAGGGATGGCTCCATGCCACACACTCATAGAATCATAGGGTTGGAAGGGACCCCACGAGGTCATCTAGTCCAACCACCAGCCAAAAAAGCAGGACCACTCCCACTAGATTATCCCAGCCAGGGTTCTGTCCAGGTGGGCCTTGAACACCTCCAAAGACAGAGATTCCACCACCTCCCGAGGTAGCTTATTCCAATGCTTCACCACTTGCCTAGTAAGAAAGTTTTTCCTAATATCCAGTCCAGACCTCCCCAGCTGTAACTTGAAACCACTGCTCCTCCTCCTGTCCTGTTACTACCGAGAACAGTCAAGCTCCATCCTCCTTAGAGCATCCCTTCAAGATGCTAAAATCAGGACCACTTCCACTACATCGTAAGATGCCATAATGTAGATTTGAAACAGAGCTGCTGATGCCACAATGCAGATTATTAACTACTATATGGTCAATACAAGCTATCAGGAAGGCCTGCCTCAGCACCCACGCATAGGAGGGGGAATGGCAGAAGTACACAATGCTCCAGACATCTCTAGCTGGTGGACTGGTCTCTGTCAGATTGATCTAGCCAATGCAACTTAGAGCAACCCTCAGACTGCTCTATCATTAAATCATTATCATGAAACTATCATTTCAGTCCCCATCAACTTCAAGATCAGTTTGAATAACCACCTTCCCATTGTATGGCAGGTCCTGGGCTAAGCACAGCTCAGTCACACCTGGGGATCTGGCTCTTTGGTCAAATATCACTCTGAATTGACACCAGTGGAAATGAAGAGTAATCCCTCTGAAGGGAGTGGATTTACTCTGGGTTTAGGCCATCATAGTGGAAAGTAGCTTTCAGTTCAACAGTTGGCTCTTAAATCAGGGGACATTAGCTTAGGAAGCTACAGAATCATAAGTAGGGGAATGTCCTTCTTTTGTTAGAGTTCGCTATTCACTGACTCCATCTATGTATGAAATGCTGAGAAACTGATGTACAGAAAAGGGAGTAGATACCCACCTCTCATAACATCAACATTTGTTTTCTTTTTCAGTTGGGGAACAGAAGAAACACATTAGTCCTTCTCCCTCATGCTGCACCCAACTCCACCTCTCTGCTTCTGTCCCACTTCCAATTTTGATATTAAAATAGAGTGCAAATCTATTCAGCTCAAGCAATGGCTACCTCCTTCTCCTATGGCCCCTGTGTGTACACTCAGCTTGCTCAGTCAGCATTGTTCCTCTTGGAGCAGTCTGGCACTGCCGCCCTGTGGCCTGCAACTTGCACTCCAGTTTTGGTAGGCTGCTGCACTGAACATACACAGCATCTCAGTCCCTCCCAGCTGTTGTATCCCCTCCCTATCCACACTCCTCAGCATCTGAGATCCTTACTGCTGTACAGCTGATCTAGGAGTAACCAGCTTTCTGGAAGCCAGCCAGCACTGCCAGAGTATACTGTAAAAAGTACTGATGTGTGCATTAGAGTATTGTTGAGCAGGTTTATGCTCTCCCCTAAACAAATGCAAGGAAAAAAATACTCGTACGTGGAGAATGGTAGAATCGCTGTTTACTATTAGAGTCAGGTGGTTCAGGACATACTATTGCAGTAACCTCTGAGCTGATGGTAAATTCCCTCCAAAACACAAAGCCATTTACTATGCATGGTTTGCTGCTAGGTCTGGATCTAACACCTCACTTAAAACTGTTTTACGAAATTAAGCATGTTTCTAAGTCTTCTCCAGAATCAAGCTCAAGGTCTTATATTTTAATATTAGGAAAGCTAAACTGAGCTGAAATGCAAAAGAATAAAATCTCTGTCTAATTCTTGAGACATTCTCAACTATGAAATTGAGTCCATCAGTTTCTTTTTTTTTTTCACTAGAGAAAACACTATTAATCCCTAAAGTTGGAAGTAATGGCAAATTATATTAAATGAAAACAGTTCTTAAGAATTTTAGACATAAGGAATTTGGAGCATTAGGAAAGCATCCGATGAAGTAGGATTTTCTCCCACAAAAGCTCATGCAATAAATAAATCTGTTACTCTTTAAGTGCCACAGGCTTCCTTATTTGTTTTTAGGAAAAGCAGTGATTGCAATGGAGATTTTTTTTTTTTTAGCATTATTGTTCCTGTTTCCTTTTGCAAGCTCTTTGTGCTCTTCTATTTCTCTATTTGGAGTAATTTTTGGATACTATTTTGAAACCATATTGATAAGAGTACTAGAAGAAGTTATTGTTTAATATCTGGAATCTATATATAATTAGTATCATTTACAAATTTAAAATGTTTACAAGCAGGAACAGGAAGAGTTGTGTCCAAGTGTTAACAGGAAGTAGAAACAGGAGTAGGTAGTCAAAATTTCCTTGACTAGTGATTTTCAACCAGTGTGCTGTGAGAACTGTCCAAGTGTGCCATGAAATTTTGTACAAAGGTAATGAAAATCAATGTAAAACAAACATTATTTCATCTTAAATAACATTCTACCCAATCAAAATAACTCATAAAACTCACAAAAATTAACAATCAGATTAAAAGTGAACTATCAGTCTTTCACTTCTAAACTGTCAACATTCTAAATGGAGGTGGCCCAAGGGCAAAACTGAGATAACGTATATTTTTTTCCAGTGAATTGGAAACATTAATGCATTTCTTTAGCTTGTATGCCCTGTGTTGTAAACCCATCTAGTAAGACCATAACCATAGTAAATTTAAGTAAATGTGACATTTATGAGCAATCAATTCAGCTGAAAAAAGTGGGTGGGCTGTGGAATTGTTTGTCTCATTGAAATCTGTTGTTTTACTGAAAAGGTTGGGAAGCAATGTCCTAGAACAATAATTTGTGATGCACAAAACTAACTAAAAATTCTAAAACTGTAAATTAAAAACTCCGTTTTTTCATAGATCAATAGCTCTAAAATTGCTCTTCATTAGTTTTTGTCAAATAACCAGTCTTGCATGGAAATGTGTTAAATTAGAATTTACACCTTTTGATGCAAAAACATTCTCTTTGTCCCAAAAAAATTTTAAAAAGCAACCTTTATGAAGGTAAATCATTCCATTATGCCTATAAGGCTATTTGCTCAATGAAAAATTTGAAAGAATGGCCCTGGAAGTTCTGAAGAATGATTTCCCTCCTCAACTGACATGAACCTTCGCATCGAGTTCTACCTCTCTTATTCCTTTGCCAGATCCTATCTATGTCATTTGATTCTGGAGCATGTAAGAAAGTTAGGGAGAAAGGCAAAGGTTTTGTAAAATGTGGGAGCATACTTGGAAGGTCAATGGAAGTTGGTACCATGTAAGGGAATTACGGGCCTAAAGCGCACTGATTTTGATGGGTTTTGGGTCAGGCCTTAAAACCTGCTGTCTCTGGCTAGGCTTGTTTGGTGAAATAGAAGAAAGAAAGAAGACTAAAAAGGAAGCAGGGAAGACTTCAAAGTTAAATCTTCAGGGTACATGAGTGCCTCACAGTGTTTCATTTATTTATCCCCACACACCCCTGTGAGATGGGAAAGTGCTATTATTCCATTTTATGGAGGAACTTGGTCAAGTCATCTAGTAAGAAGGGAACTCTGTGGCAGTCAGTTAATCAAATTTAGATCTCCCAACTTCAGGCAAGGGGTCACCCACTGAGCCATCCCTTTCTGTCTCCAGTGGTGTCAGGATGAACAGCCAAGGCTCCAGTGGGTGGGTGGGATCCTGGCATAGTGACACTATTCATTTTTTTATTAAAATCAGAGATTATCAGTACTGCTGTTCTGGCATGAGCTGAAATATCCCTTCAGACCTAACCTTAAAATGGCTAGGAGAAATTTTCAGGCAGTAAAATACTGACATAGGATCTAGCTAGAAAATCCATGAAAGTGCATCCTGTGATATTTAACACGTTCAGATTTTTTTTTTAACAGAACAATGTGATACATGATGAAGAACAGGTGTTGCAACATGAATTGCACTATTATAGTAATCTGCTCTATGCCTCAATATACAAGCAGAAAAAGCAGGCCTGTCCACACTAACGGCCAAGTCTGCCTCTCCCATACAACACTGGGAAGATTGGGAGTAAAGATGGGGCCTTATGCATGCAGTGGAATGAGGTTAATCACAACACTTCAGGTCCTGACTATATATTGCAATCATACTGTAAGTACGGCCCCATTTCTTGGATGTGAAGCATTGACAGGCCCTACATGGTAGTGCTCTTATGTCATGGTCACTATTGCGCTATTTACTATATTTTAGTCAAGTAACTCTTGGTTACACAAGAACTTCTTGATGAAACAGACCTTGAAATCTGAGGCTAGAGCAGCAGAGAGCGCTTACCTCAAAAGACCTTCTCTAGACAAAAGGGCAATACTGTAAAATTGGTTGTTAAAATCAAATGATGTTCCAAAGGGCATGAACCTTGCCACTAGAGTAAATCCAAGATGGCAGCTATGAAGTGGGTTTCGTGAATGTTCTGGCTCGTACCGGGCAGCAGGGCTCTACGGCACTAATGAAGCCGTCAACACACTTCAGATCAGATTCTTTGGCCTGCTCCATCCCATTTATACCACTCCCTCAGGACAAAGGAAAAAATCCAACCCTAATCCCCCTTCTGGGGACAGCTGGCCATGGGGAACCCCACCAGACAGTCAGAGCCAGTGCTGTTAGCTCCGGTGCCATCCTCGATGCGGTCAGGAAGGAAGAGTGGTCAAAGCACACGGCCCCAGCTGCTCTAACCTGTGGTGGGGCCACACTTGGATAAGATAAACAGGAACCTACAACTGCTTCCCTGAACACCACCCCCGTGCCCAGAAACAGAGCGTAGCAGAGAATCTGGCTTTTAGAGCTGCGATTAGACAACGTTGCAATTAAATACTCACCATGGAAAGTGCCGGCTTTGCAACCATACAGAAACATGGCAATCCTCCCAAGCATTATCTAATGTTTACAGGCTGCCAGATCTTGGTGACCTGCAAGAATATTAAAATAATCCAGCATCTCTAAATCCAGGTGCTGAATGCCCCAAATAGCAAAGATAATCAGGGTATTCAGCACCTGAGTGATATTTTAAAGACTTTTTTCCATCTCCTGCAATGCATTTCCTAAAGCTGCAAATTGCCAGTTCCTGTTTTTGTAGATGCCCTTGAACAAATTTTGCTATGATGTCATAACTCCCTGATCTCCTGATGAAGAGTTCTGTGTAAGAGCGAGGTATTCTTATTATAGCTTAGCGCAGGGGTCTGCAATGTGCAGCTTCGGAGTCGCCTGCGGCTCTTTGGCTGCCCCCTTGCAGCTCTGGGCTCTGCCCCTCCCCAGCACTGGGAGACCCTGCAAGCAGCCAGCTCCTGGCTCTGCCCGCGAGGGGACCCTACAGCAGGTGCCCTGGCCGAGCACCCACCATCAGGAAGCTAAACTACTTGGTTATTGAAGCAATTTTTTAAAATAGCTATTCTTATCTTTTGGGTTGCTGACCCCTAGCCTAGGGATACAATTTCAAAAGTGACTAGTGGTTTTCAGTGGCTCACTTGAAACACTTTAGCAGGGCCCGATTTTCAGAAAATGCTGAGCACCTGCCGTCTGAAAAATAGGACCCATTTAAAGGTGTCTCAAGTGGAAAACTCAGATCATTAGTCACTGCTGGAAAGGCAGGCAAGCAATAGTTACGTACCATATACTACAGCTCCTATATGTAAAATTATTTTATGTTGCAGAGGGCAAGCATAAAACATTAAGTGATAAAATCCTAAACAGTACTTACAAGTCAAAACTTCAGAATTAAACCAAAGAGTGGGACTTATAAACCTAATCAGAATAGCATAGCTTCAAAGTTTCGCTTCATATAAATCAGCCAACATGTCTCTCAAAAAGCAACCTGAGGACTTATAAACTAAATCTTTTTTATGAAGCACTTATTAGTCTGATTTATAAATCAACTGTGCTATTTATAAATTTGTTTTATGATGTGCAAATCTGTCTCCTGATTTAAAATAGCAGTTGACTATTACAGCTAAACCTCTGCGTGCCATATAATGATCTCAAAAGCTTTGCGGTCAGGGTTTACTGGCTGTTTTATAAGTCAGTAGCAATATACAGTACACAGCGCAAGATGTAAAGAAATTCAGATGTGAAAAATCCAGTGTGTAAGACTATAGGAAAACTATGGTTTTTCATCAGGCAATAATTTAACAACTACAGCCCATATTTCTGTAAATAAAACTCTGACTTCCCATTAGCCGCAAATGAACACATACTAAAATATACATCACAGGAGTCTATCAGAGCAGTCACAGAGGAAAACAAGAGCCTGATTTAAAACCACAGTCTTCAAAAATTGTTAGGCTTTTCAACTCTTAACATGAAGCGGGACATGAGACTGACAGCAACATTTGGCATGGGATCCCGTTCTTCAGGCAAATTTTTTTTTTTTTTGGTTAAAAAAAATTATGCTTCGGCAGCTGTCCACAACAGGCTGGAGAAAAAAGACAGAGAGAGAGATTGACATAAGGCCAGGACATACTGTAAAAACAAAACCTCACCACAATAATCAAGAATCTCAGATCAAGCTGCTGAAAAGGAAGACAGCAGAGAGACAATAACAGCTGACAAAGAGCTGACTGAGGGGTACTAAATTCCCCAAATATTTTTTTCTTCTGTTTCATTAGAAATTAGGGCTGAAGGTAGGGTGAGCAGACAGCAAGCGTGAAAAACTGGGACTGCCACGGGTAGCGGGAAAGGGAGTAGGCAAATCCCGTGGATGCAGTGCACTCACACCTCCAGAGGCACACCGGCCCACCACTACCTTTGGAGCATCAAAAATGAAGCTCCATAGCTGCAGGGGGATGGGAGGGAGGCACTGACACCCAGATCACAGCCCTATCCTGCATCTTCCCTTGCAGCCCCAATTTTGTTCAGCCTCTTTCCACCCCTTTTCCATTTCTTCCACTGAGGCCTCCCTCCCCGCTGCTCACCTGCCCCAATCACTTGCCTAAAGGAAGAAAAAGGAAGGGAAGGGGGAAGAGTAAGTAGTGGGTGGGCAGGGAGGAGGGGGTTTGGCCTCAGGTTGGGGCCATAGTCGAGGTGCTGGTGGCCCCTCCCACTTTTAGGGAGTTTCCCGCACTCATGTGAACCTCCCCAAGTGGAAGGCTCAGTGTTGCATATACTTGTATAAGAAAAAGCCCCAAATACCAGGACATCTGGTCACCCTACTGAAGGGATGAATCTAACTTGCAATGTGAAAAACTGGATAAAGGGTCTGGAACCAATTTTAGATACAATTGTAAGAGATTACAGTCTGTTCCTATTTTAAATATATAGTGAACTTTTATTATTGGGTTGCCATGTGATTCAATTTCCCCATCTGTATAATGGGGCTAATATACTAACCCATTTTAAACATGCTGAGATCTATTGATGCTGAGATTGAAGTGTTATAGAAGACCTAAAAGACAGGACTGTATATGCAGCTCTAGTTGGGGATAAAGTCCCATTATGCAAACAAACAATAGTGCTGACTGAAACTTTTCCACTGAAAGTAGGTTTTTTGGGGAAGGTAATTTCTGTTGTTTTGTTTGTTTGTTTTTGTCAAACATTGTGTTTTAGGTCAAATGAAAAGATTTCTGAAAAGTGTCTAATTTTCTCAAAAAATTGATTCTCAATTGGAAAATAAAAAAAAGTTGCCTGAACACACTTTGGCTTTCATTTTTTAATGAAAAGTAGAAAATTTTAATTGAAACTTTGGATAAAAACAATTTATTTTTGTTAATTAGCTAGTAAGTTACAGGCTACCTATTCCACAGAGTAAAAAAGACATTTTTCAGCCAGATCTATTAAACATGCAGTCCTTTTTTACATAAATTTAGTTTTCAGAGGCTGAAGATGGCAAAAAAGAGGTGGAACTATTTAAGTAAACTCATAACTCTTTGTGAGTGAAGTCGTACCTATTTTTACTAAATTTTGTTTTGAAAAAAATTAGAAAAATGTTTTAAAAGCTTCAAAAGGTTTAGATATTTTCAGAATGAAATTTCTACTTTCTTCTTATAAAATTTAATATATTTTACCTTAAAAAGTACTGAAATAAATAAGGTAAAATTCAAAATGAAATATTTTGATTGACTTGAATCTTTTTTTCAGAATTTCATTTCAAGAAAATTTTCAAAATTCTGTCACTATGACACTATTTGAGATTTGTTGGAGGGAGGGTGTGTGTGTGTGTGGGGGGTTTAATCTTGACTTTTTTTTGCAGGACAGAAAACTATTTTCCAGCCAACTTTACTCACCATCTTGCAGGATCAAGCCCCATATGTTTTAAGGAACAACAAATTTTCTTTTTAGCCCTAGATTTTCAGAAATGATATTTTAAAGACCTTCATGCCACACCCCACATATCTAAATTTACAATAAATGGCAAATTAGATAAGCCTTCTGAAAAAGAAATTCTGCGCCACACAGAGAATGACTATATTCCATTGTGAAGTATTGACAGCGACATTTTACATAACCCTCTTCTCTCAACTCTTTCATCTTAGCATGTCTCACTAGCAAACAAAAGGATATTTTGAATAGCACTGGATTGGGAATTTCTTAAGGAAAAATCTTAGTATTATTCCCACAGCAGTAATCCTGTAGGCCAGCACGGGTGCTACACAGTCAGTACCACAGCCCATGGGTACTCCACATTGCGTAAGTAGCAAGTACATGGTTTGTTTTTATGTTTTAAGGGTGGAAAAAATTTAAGAGTGAAATTTCAAAAGCACCCCACAATAAGCTAGTTCTGTTCTCACCGACTTTACTGGAAGTTAAGCTAACATTGAGCACTTCTGGGAATTCTAATCTAACATCTGATGATCCCTGCCTAAAATGTATGACAAACTAAGAACCAAATCATTCCCTTCCTGTCTGCAGGGCTGGAGGAGAACTTTTCAATTAGTCTGAAACTGACAATCTTCCTATGCAATGATTGCCTGCCTTAATGAACTTTGTGACTGTAAAAGTATTTTAGAGGAGGCAAGAAACATGCCAGACATTTTATCTAATATGGCATCTGGCTTCAAATTGCTATGGTAAATAACAAAATCAAAATCCCATACCCAACGATCAATTCAGATACAGTCCACCTTCATTATATCCCATGTAGCCACTGTGCACTGAAGAATCACTTCATGATACTTTTCTAGTATTCATTATTATTTTTATTTTTTGTGGACATTCTCTTCAGTGTTTTTCCTTCCCATCTTTCTGTTATATGTTGCTGTTAATTATTATTTGCTCTATGTTATATATCAAGTTTTTGCAATGTGCAACCATACGAACAAATCCCTCAAAAAACAAAAACACAGCCAGAACAAAGAAAGATCAAGGAACTTATTTTAAATCAATATTCAAGTCAGAAAAGATTTGGGATGCTTTTGCCCTTGTTTCCCATTTCATGTTTTACAAGACATAAAAAGAAACCAGGAATATATTGATTTGCTCATTCATTATGCATGACCAAAAGTAACTTATGCGACTGGCAGAATCTTTCATGTTTTAGAAACTCTGTAATTCTTCAAGCACTAAACTGTGCATGGAGTGTGATGTAAATAAATAAATAAATGTTGTTCATAGACTCATAGAAGATTAGGACACAACGAGACTTCAGGAGGTCATCTAGTCCAACTCCCTGCTCAAAGCAGAAGGAGATAATGAAACATGTTATGTCATGGCATTATTTTTCTGCACAACTTCCCTATTCACAATCTTTAACGAATGTGCTCAAGCTCAGCTGCAAAGTTCACAAATGAATCCAAACTTCCTATGAGGTATGGTTCACATTCTCAGTTTGGGCTAATTTCTATGAACTAGATCATGCAGTTTGATCTGACTATGATCTACTGGCTGAAGAGTGAATAATCTGTTCTTGAAAGGACTCTCAACAATAACAGCTATCAAATCTCTTCTAAAGAATTACTGTTTATGTTGGACAAGCCCAACAATGAAAACAGCAGAACACCACTGGTCATCACTTAGAGCCCTCAACTCAAACCTGGGCCGCACATCATCAAGGATTTACAGCCTACCCTGCAAGACAATCCCTCATGCTCTCAAGCCTTGGGAGGTAGGCCTCTCCTCACTTACAGACGGCCTTCCAACTTTAAGCAGATACCCACCAGCAACTGCACTCCATACAACACAAACACTAATGCAGGCACCTATCCCTGCAACAAACCCCGTCGCCAACTCTGCCCAAATACCTACTCAGATGACACCATTTTAGGACCTAGCTAGTCTATCAGGAGCTCATTCACCTGCTCAGCCACCAATGTGGTATAAGCTATCATGTGCCAGCAATTCCCCTCAGCCTTATATATTGGCAAAACTGGATGGTCACTGCACAAAAGTAGTGGACAAAAATCAGATATCAAGAATGGTCGCATACAAAAACCAATGAGGGAACACTTCAACCTCCCTGCACATTCTGCAAAAGGCATGACAGTTACAGTGCTTCAACAGAAACACTTCAAACCAAAGCTCCAAAGGGAAACTGCAGATTTAGAATTAATATGCAAATTTGACACTGTTAGATTAGGTCTGAATAGAGATTTGACCTAGCTCTTTCATTACAAAAGGTGATTTGCCCTGTTCTAACTTTCCCATCTTCTCATCTGCTGTTCCACACAGTTTGAATCAAAACAACTTGCTTGGTTTGCTGAAAAAAATCTGAATTGACCTTGTGACTTACCCTTGTCTGTATTTACATAGTCCTTTCCACACTGTAGTTTCCATTTCATGCGTCTGATGAAGTGGGATTATACCCACAAAAACTCATGCGATAAATAAATTTGTTAGTCTTTAAAAGTGCCACAGGACTCCTTGTCTGTTTTGGTGGACTAGGCTAACATGGCTGCCCCTCTGGACTTTGTTTGTGCACTGCAACTGTAAGATTACTGCTATCGTCTGAAGACGAACTACTGACATTGTCTTCCCAAATAAATGGAAGACTGTTGCCAAGTATTTGGACAACATACCAAAAAAAAAAAAGTGTGCATTGGTGCACATCCCCATACATGGGAGGGGGCACGTGGCGGGAATCACAGTCCATCTAACTGCTAGTGACACTTGCAAATACTGGTCCATTCAGTTTTGCATGGCAATCTCAGTCCCAACCTGAATTTCTAGGCTGTGTCTTTCCTCAGATACCAACAAATTCCATTCCCCAAATATTTGGGAAGAGGAAAGTTTGAAAGGAAGAGATGCTTTGTAACAGTGAGCAATCAGCAGCATGAGTAGAAGGACTTCCCTCATGAAATTTCCTTTACTAGAACTCGACCCTGAACACTGGTTCTAATCTAGCAAAGCCATTAAGCACTTGCTTAACTTTAAGCAGATGAATAAATCCAACTGACGTCACTGAGACAACTCACATGTTTAAAGTTTACCACATGCCTATGTGTTCATCTGGATGAAGCTCAGCATGCTCAACATCTTGAAGGAGGAATTTCCCATTTTCCTGCCAAAACTGGAAACATTTGACAGATTCTTTAGAAGTTGAGTTCCTGGTCTTCCAATGCTGGACAACATCTGTTTCTAGCTTTCATAGGTCATAGGATGACCTGAAAACAACCTTCATAATCAGACAGTATCTTTTCCAAGATTTACTACATATAACAAATCACCTGATTTCATAGCAATGTGATGCTTACTTCCTCCTTTAAGCTAGCTACATGACATGCAAGCACAGTATCTCCCATACCTACCACAATGGTTTAATAAAGTCAGATTCAGCTTTCCATATCTAGTCGTCATTCTTCTCCAAACCGCTATTATTTCTGCAAATATCCTTTTTAGACAAAGTTATCCAAAAGGAACATAATATTACACTGATTTAGATCATATTTTCAGGATTATTTTCAATCCTATTCCTTATGCATTCTAAGATTATTTGTTTTTTTGACTGCCACTACACATGTTCCATAAATTATGGCATGATGCTTTTTGTAAGCGCTGTATTCACTCCATAATTTAAAAAAATAAACTCTACATCTTCCCATGTTTTAGAAACATGCACCCAACTGAGCATCAACTTTTGCTCATACAGCTTTGAAACTCATTTTAGGCATTCACTGTTTGACAGGAAGAACAAACTTCAGTACTGTGGATGGTTATCAAAGGAAGATTCATTTGTGTGTACAAAAGCACAACACGGCTCATAGACAACTTATAAGCAAAGTACAGAGGAAGGTGAACACAAAATAACTAATGATGTTGATGCAATTCAGTGGGACCACCACATTAAAAGATAAAAGAGAGTTATTTGAATAAAACAGACAATAAGAATAGCGAGACTAGACTAATCCAGGAAGGGAAGAGGAAGCCACCCAGAACTGTTATTAATGCCAATTTTTCAGTCCATTAACAAGAAGTAAACTTATTACCAATGGAGGACAAGACACAGGAAATAACCAACTGCTGGAAGTCACTCATTAGCTCAGTTAATTGTCCTGGGAATCAAGGAAGACACAGAAGCAGAGCCAGCTGTGCTATTTAATCTTCCTGGTGGAGTATTTGAAAAGTTTAAAGCAAAAGCTGGCACATGTAGCATGAGAAAAAAAAACTAGGACAGTGCTGAACTCATACTTCCCTCCAATCAAGTGAAGAGCTTTAATACTGCCTCATCCATGCATTTGTTGAAACATTTGGCAACAGTAAGACCTGTCTACTTTACACAGCCATGTAGACAACATCAATGACATCCATAGAATTGCATCATGAATGAAAAATGGCCCATTATTCTGCATTGGTATGAATCCATCTGTCATGGGATTACATGGATCCAAAACTCTAGCTGCAACTGGAGACTCGGCATCCGACTGTCAATACAGCAAAAACAGACTGACAGTTATTCAAATTCACACCCCCTGAAACTCTGTGTTTTCCGAAGGATCTGTCATTAGTTTAGCTTGCACCAAAGAGAGTGCTTGAAAAGATTCCTATAGAGATTAAGTGTAAAAGTTATGAGCCAGACATGACAGGAGCCAAAATGCCAACAGGCAATTAAAGAGGGGTGATAGGATAGAAATAAGAACATAGTACAGCAGATACCAGGTGAGACTTATGGGGAGCACGAGATTATCCCACATTTCCCTCTGAACCACTCAGTAGTGGCCACAGATTAGATGGGCTGGGTCTCAGTGGCATAATGACCAGGGGGCAGGGCCTGTGGTAGGGGGCCAGGTCCATGGGCACCAGGCTGCAGGAGGGGCTGCAAGGTGTGGGGCACCCATGGGAGCACAATGTGGGCTTTGCATACCCTCACTACACCACCGCTGGGTCTGAGCCTGTGTGTGTGTGGGTGTGTGTGCGGGTGTGTGTGCATGCATTTGAAGGGCCACTGATTTGACTTACACCCTGCTAACTGGTTTGTGCGTTTCATGGTTATGTTGTTGAATTCATATTTTACTGCGGTGACCCAGATAAACAAAGAATGGTGTTTTCATGTAAAAAAGGCTCAAATTAAGAACTGGAGGCGGGGGAGGAGGCAATACAATGAGTCACTGTGAAAACTTCCCGTCTCACAACAAACACAGTCCAAAGCTTTTCAGAGCCTCAAGAAAGTTGAACTAAGGACTTGCTTGTACATTTTCCAGAATGTTTAAATAGCATGGCAGAGTCTCGGGAGTTCCTGAAAGAGGTCACAGCCTCAATCCTGAAACGAGGAGTGTTTGGGCAGGCACCATCTCTCACCTAGAGCTCGCTGCAGATTTAGAGCCTATCTTGGAAAGCAGCTGATCAGCCATACCCAGCAACAAGGCCGCTGCATCACAATGAAGAAACGGTGCCAAATGGAGGTATCTGGGTTTCCTCCATCAGAGACAGGTCTGAACAGGTAGCTTCGCTGGTCTCGGTGGATCCCCACGGTTGCTCAGTTGGAGCACTGTTGTCATCAGTGAGTGCATACTAAAATATTATACACCCGCCCATGGCAGAAGAATAAGGACCACACTGCTAATGGCTCTGATCTCCAGAGAGATGATGCAAGGAACTTTCCCGCACCCTTTGCCAGTCACAATCACAGCTCCCAAGCTCAAGGGAGTTCAGGGACTTTTCTGTTTTTCTCAGGGCACTATTGTATGTATCACTCTAAAGAGGGGGTCACAAATGGGGCAGAGACCATTGTGGTTACAGGACTCACTCTGTCATCTCTTCTGGTCTCTGAGTAACACACCTCCCCAAGTGTCAGGCCTCATGCCTTTACCTCTCCTGCTCTTGGCCAGGGTCTCAGGCTACAGAACTCCATTGACCTACCATGCCTGCTTACCCAGAAGTCATCAGTACACCGACCAGACAGCCTGTACAAAACAAAGTATTGTTAAAATCTTAACAAAAGAAACCAGGGGTAGCATAAAAGATGACTTCTGTGTAGATCTCTCTTACTCCAAGGTTTAGGTGGGCCTATCTTATCCCAGATCCCTGACTTCCAGGAAGGGCAATTTGCTCCCCAGCAGTAGCTGCCTTCATTTCCCCACTTCAGGGACTGCCCCTTCCTAAAACCGATGAAACCCCTAATTCTCTTCTGTGTTTCTTGAGCCTCTGGTGACACCAATTTGGGCAGCTCACCAGGGTGCAGGAGGACAACTTCAAAGCGGTTGGCTCTGCATTGCCTCAGAGGTTTGTGAAGCAACTGTTCTCAGGCTATTGTCTTCTTTCCTGTGTAGATGCAGCCAATGCCTTCTTAAGTCAGAGCAGCCATAGAGCGCCTCTGCAACAGCCAGGCAAAGAGTAAACCTATCTCAGTTATGAACTGGTACTGAGCAGCTCCACGTTCAACACAGAAACATGGCCCTCTCTCTTCCCTCTGCACTAAGGCACAAAGGAGAGCCTGGCATACCAGAAGGAGCAGGGTAGCGTGTAACTTCATCCCCTTCCTTTCATATCAGGAAACACATGGAGACATTGCCCTCCTAGAGATAGAATCTGTCCCTCGGCTTCTGCTGAGGTGAATGCAACCCTTCAAGGTGTAATCTAACCCTGTCTTTCCATAATGACAAATCTGCCGAGCCATGGCAGATTGACAAAGGGCAGGCATGTTGGGCTGGTGGTTGTTCTTTTCCTCCTATTCAGGAGAGACACAGGTTGCCAGGAGGAGGAGATTTCATGGTTGATACTGAAAGGCGGGTCACAGAGGATCTGGGGGCCCTCAGTGGAGTGTGGCTCTTGGCAGCAATTAGCAGAATAAATCATAGAATCATAGGGTTGGAAGGGACCCCACAAGGTCATTTGAACCCATGAAGACCCAGCAGCTGAACCATCTCTGGTGCTTACCCAAGCCAAATCTCACCTCCAAGGACAGCTCCAGGAGAAATCTAGGTGATGAGAATAATATTCCAGAGACTTCATGGAGCACTATCATGTGGAGGCCTTTAGTAATGTGATATAGCTATTAAAATAGAGGCCTGAACTGTTCTATAAAACAGTCTAGCTAAGAAAGAAACTGGACAATGTAATAATTTGAAGAGGAAAATAATAAGAGCAAAAAATATAAGGAATCTGAGCAGTGACTAGATGTCATTTGAAGCAAAGGATGGGAAAGGAAGGATTCATTGCTCACGTTCTCTCTAGCCCAGAAACAAGAGAGGGGTAAGTCTACACTACTCTATATTCTGCCATACATACTTACACAAAACTGTGTATTGTGAGTATCTCTGTTGGTTAGCAAAGCTCTGTGTAAAGCACTGGCTCATCAGCTGTACATGTAGGAGAGTTTGCTTTGTAATGAAGTATTGGAGACCATGGAGGTATTTTGATATATGGACATTATAAAACATTAGTAATAATAGGAAGTGTCATTCATTGTCAGCTTAAAGTATGTGGCTTCTTTTCATAACTAAACAAAGGATTTAATCATGCATATTTTTACAGCTAGACAGATATTTTAAGCTCTGTTTACAGTCAGTGGCATTAAATAACTGCTTTCTATAATCCCTTTATAAATCTCATTTGTAACACTTTTTATCCGATATAAATTCCATGTTCTCTTTTGCTTTCTTTAGTATCTCAGATTCCAAATGCTTATTTGCTTTATGGTCTGGATTAAGATTTTTTTATTTGTCTGACAGGTGGCTTTGCAACAAATACTCTCCTGTAGACAATATCGTACACTTCATCTTGTAGAAGGATTTAACAAAGGTACTGAGATTGACAGTGTATAGGCAACATGCAAAGATTTTGCAGAGCTACAGCTGACAGTACATAGAGCATACCCAAAGCTCACCTTAAAAATATTTTGCTAATTAAAAATGGATGAGTAGGAGACTAAGAATTACAACAATTTGTATGAAATTTTGCACTGAAATTTTGAATGTAATGTCTTAAAAGGGTGAAAATTTTCCACAGACATCCTTGTGAAACTTTGAGCAAGTATATGTACATCAGCTATAAACTGGGGATAATAGGGACAAAAGACATCTGTGTATTTCTAATAAGGTCAACTCCAGATTGTAGCTAAAAGCAAATTTTAACACTTTATCTACACTAAAGGCCTATTCTAAAGGCCCCTGAGGTCAGTGGGAGTCATTCTACTAGTGAAATGCCTTGACTGTCGTAGTGAATTGCCCAATGTAAGATGCTAAAATAAATGGAAAAACCAAACATCACATGGAACAAGCCATTTTACCTTAAGAACAACTGCCTCTGAGAAAGGAAATCCTCTAGTCCCACTTGAAACAAGGAAGCAGAAAATTCCATGTCACACTTGGACGCATCAGTTGCTGGCCACAGTGATGAATCAAAATAATTGCCTGGTCCAGTGTTCTGTCTGATTCTAAATATAGGGATGGATCTAGCAGATCTTCACATGAATAGATCTGTGACTATAATAAAAAAAATCCGTGGCTTCAAAAGGGCTGGTTATTTCCTGGGCATTAAACCTAAAGGAGAAGGGCGCAAGTTTAGAAATTGTGTTCAGCTAATAGGACTGTTTCTCTGACTAATCTTCTCTGACTGTGGTTTTTAGGTTCTGTTCCTATGTCTGCAGGTAGGAAAGTGGCCTAGGAGTGATGCAGCTAACAAGAAGCAGGTGTTTCAAATCCCTTCATGTTGGACGAACTTCAAAACATTTGGTTCCTTATGGAAAAGCCCTACTGAATTTAAGAAAAGTAGCATTATCTAGAGCTTGACTCCTCCCCCCACTTAAAAGAACAACCCGTAGAAATTAATAAAGAATTATAGCCCTACTATAGAATTCGAGGAACCAAAAACACAGTACATAGGATCCATTTCTGAAACTCCCTTTAAGGCAATGGAGTTACACAAGAGAGAAATTGGCCTTATAAGTTTTTAAATATAGTTTCTTGTGCTCTCTCCTAAGATTCAATAGAGCATTATTTACCTTTCCAATTATCAGCAGCAACTGATCTTAAGATAGCAGTAGCAAGGAAATACACACTACACCGCTACTTACCTCCAACAGGGAGATAAGCCAGTGGATACACTTCCAGCAATTCAGCAGCTACTTCCACGTCAGGTAAATGGCAGCTGTTGCATTGATTTTATTTTACATCTGAGAGCCCTCTACCATCAAACAGTTCATTGTGTGTTATGAGCTCTCTCCACCCCAACTGACCTCAGTCAAGGTCCAGTCCCCAGAGCAGCTTTCTGACCTTTCAGGAAAACATATCCCCATGGGATCACCCCCTCCGTTTCTTTTGTTCTCTCAGTTTTGCTTGGCTACAGCACTTTCAGTTGCAGAAGCAAGATTCAGACAGGCAAGGAAAATAGTACACATACACCAAAAACATTTTATCTTTCTAGCTAGAGCTTGTCAGCAAGGGAAATCCAAGCCACTTGCCGACAGCACTTTCTTTTTATGAGTTTTTCTCTCTTGTCTATTAAGCAGCAACTGCAATGGTGTGAGCTGTAAGTGTTAGATGCAGAATGGAAAAGATGAAACCCACACAAGCCATTTTTCTGTTTGTTTAAAATTGTCACCTTGAGGTTGCAGAGGCCACTCTTCCCCCAGTCTCTGCTCAGCCCTTGATCCCAGGCTACTGCAGCATCAGTTATTTATTTGTTCCAGGATGGTTCTGCAGGCAAAGTCCTGATCTAAACCCCACTGAAGGGGAAGGCCCTACAGCCAGATGAGCTGTAATTTTCACTCTGACACAGTTTGCTTTGGAACCTCAGGCAAGTCACATCTGTGTCTCTCAGGGGACAAGCACAGTCTTAGCCTCAGTGGTGTGCTTTATATTGCTCCTGTTTTTCCGGCTTGCTCTTTCCTCATCCCAAAAGTTAAAACAAAAGGTCTCTGAAGAGCCAAGGATATTCTCTGGAAAAGGCACAATGTAAATTAGAAGTTTTCCCTGAAACACCCTGTTTTAAATGTAAATCATTAAAAGTTTGCTGGAAGGAATCTCTCTGCCAGCCTTCAGAGGTCTGTTGTGAAGGAGACGGAAGAATTCCCACCCTGTATCTAATCATAGAAGATTATGATTGGAAGGTACCTAGTCTAACCCCCTGCTCAAAGGAGGACCAACCCCAACTAAACCATCCCAGCCAGGGCTTTGTCAAGCTTTACCTCAAAAACCTTTAAGGAGGGAGATTCCACCAGCTCCCTAGGAGACCCATTCCAGTGCTTCACCACCCCCCAGGGAAAAAAGATTTTCCTAATATTCAACTTAGACCTGCCCCTCTACAGCTGGAGACCATTGGTCCTAGTTCTGTCATCTACTACCAACAAGAGCAATCTTCTTCCATCCTCCCTGGTTCTCCCTTTAAATAAAGAGCCTGGCTTTTTTGACCCTAGAAAGCAGCATATTTGGGGCCTCATAGTCAGCAGCTCCAGCTATCTGCTTGCTTTGAGTAGAAAAGAGAAGTCAACCTCACTGAAAAATATTGGGCATTAGTGATATTCTTCAACATATTGTCAGAGTGAAGTCCGGACTCCTGCACCCGAGGCTGACGATTCCCAGGGTTGGTCTGCCAATTACTTTATGACACAACAGCAATCGATAGTTCTAGCCCTACCATTATTGTCTCTGCTCAAAAAAATACAAATTGTCCAACTGTTCAGTTCTTCGACTCATAGAAATTTAGCCTCTCTTTGCCAGAGACAATGCCTTCAGCCAGACTGGCTGCAACTACACAGTGTGAGGAAGGCTACAGGACACCTGAACGGCGATCCAAATGGGTTCGGTATCTGATTTTGCCACTGTCTTGTGGCATGATTCTAAACAAAACATTTATGCCCACATTTTCAGATGGGGGTGAAGAAAGCCATGCGTTAGGGAAACTCACTGCCCTGCATTGCCCAGGCCATTCTCCTAGGGAGGCCTTCAAAACTTGGTAGACACAGTGTGGTAGCTTGGAGGATGCAAGGTAATGCTGCTCCATGTATGAATCTAGCATAGAAATACTTATGTCTCCTGCCAGGTTTGAGCAAAAGTTGCAAAAGCTGCAAGCAAGTGCACCAGAAGTACATATGGATTCAGGAGCAAACAGAGTCACCAACATCTGATATTTGGCCACCCAGAGGCCACCTTGAGTCAAAGCCATCAAGAAGGCAGCTCTGGCAGAAGCCTCTCAAACACACAGCAGGAATATTGACTGGAACTGACCTTTCATACTATTCAGTGCTGCATTTGTGCCAGGGCTGAGCCCCAGCACCTTCGGGCTTGGCACTTCCAAGCCCCAGAACCTCTGGGTTTGACAGCTCCTAGTGCCAGCACCTCTGGGCCTCCTGCATAAGTTATGAATATTAAAAAAAGCTTGAGTCCAGTGCCTCTTACCATACAAATTCAGCACTGATGCTATGGCCAAGCACCGTGGGCTCTGACGAGAGAAAATGTTTGGAATGCCACAGGGCCAGGGCTCAGTCTGGCAAAAAGCAAGCATGCAACAGGCCATAGCAAAGATATATACTCCCTCCCTTTACATCTCTACTCACCAGAACCTCACTAGCATGTAGAAATCAATCACAGGCATAAACTGATCAGGCCTACCAGCTCAAGGAACCCCTGGAGAAAGTAAAACATCTGCAGAGGTGCTAAGTGGCCCCAGACACACCCAGTGTGGCCAATGCATCAGATCTGAGGTCTGAAGGATGGCACTGCAGGCACGTGGAGGGTCCTGGATGTGCAAGCAATCATTATTGAGGTGGGTGCCTATTACGTAAAAACACTCATTTTATTTCCACCTCATTTCCTCCCCTGTACCTGTCTCATCCACCTGGTGTCTCACCACAAACCCTGATTGACAGCTTGCTGAACCAGTTTTTTCCTGCTTGGCTGTACCACACTGAGTAAAATGGATCCCCAATCTTTGGGCATGCCTACAATGCAAGTGAGGGTGTGACTGGACCATGGGCAGGCGTATCCATGTTACCTTCAATCTAGCTATCAGGTAACAACAGCTGTGTAGACGTAATGGTGCAGGCTTCAACACCTGTTATGTGCTGCAATATGAGCCCATTAGGGAGCCTTGGTGTGAACTCTGGTTGCTAACCCAAAGTCCATCCCATCCCATCTGCATGCTACTGAAACAGGTGGTGGCTCAATTAAATCTAGTGTGGGTAAGCCTCCCTGTGCTACTGCCACACTTTCACATGTAACGGAGACAAACCCCTTCATGGACACCAGGAGGCTCTGGCACCAGATAGAACAACCACCACCACTTGAAGAAGGGACAATAAAAGAAGGTCATCCTTACCAAGGAACCACCCAAACACACTTAGTTTACACCAGAGCTACTCAGGTAAGTATAATGTGGCCAGTCCAGGCTTCTGTAGGCCCAGTCTCGAGAGCATTCCTGCCTTCCAAACTCAACAGCAGACCTCTTGATCCCCAGCACCTCTGGGTCCACGTTTGCAAAGGGCCATCTATATTTGTGGTGTAGTTAAACTCATTTTTAATCACGACAATGACGATGACAAATAAAGACAAACAGAAAGATGAGGAAGAGAGGTGGAAAAACAAAACAGAATGTTGCTTGGCTAATTTCACTTAGTTACTTGTTTCCAGACCATTGCATTTAAAACAAAAAACAAAAAGGTGCAGATGAAGGAGCTGATTTTGAGAGAAGTCTAAGAAACCAATGTTCAATGGAATGTGGGTTTCTAAATCTTTTTGGTGGCAGGCCCGTGGTGGCTATTAATCCATACCGAGCAGCAAAAAGCATTTTCATATATGGCAGAGGTGATCAGTGGAGTAAATGCCAGCCTTTTCTTTTAAAATCAATAATGAACATTTAGCAGTAATCTGAAAGCAAGCTCAGTATGACAAATGTCAATCAACTGAACACAATTGGGAACAGTTGCTCAAATGGCGAGGAGCTGCAGCAGGCTGGATTCTTAGGCCCCAGTCCTGCAAAAACATATGCATGTGCTTCGTTTTGTGCAGCCATTGTCATCAATGGGACCAGTCAGTGTGTATAAAGGTAGGCCTTTGCATCAATCTATGCCACATTAAGTCCTAATCTCCCAACCTTGCAAGATGCTTATACGTTGGTGCCAAAGTGTGCTTGCATAGAACACCTCACAGGATTGGGGTCTAGGCTTCCAGTTTGTGATATTGTTCTGGAGCACAGAGTTGGGGCAGATTTTCAGAGGACTTTTCAAGATGCTCCTTCTATGCTCATAAGCACAACCACTATCAAAAGCAGACCAGGTTTGCTTGCACAAAGAGGTGGTGATTAGTGCTGGTTTGAAAAAGAGTCTTGTTTTGTTTGGGGGAAAATTTGACTTGTGGTAAGCCACACACACATCTCACTCCTCTGCTCTTTGCCCCAAAAGCTTTACAATTATTATTTCAGATAGGGGAGATTGAGTTCCTGTCTCGACTTTTTGACTGGTCCTTGTCTCTGATGCTGTATTATGCTCCATGCCACAATATGGTGGGGGGTATGATGTACTTGATAGCAGGACCACCATGTAGGAATCAGAACTCAGGGGCTGTTGAAACCCTGGACCCATTGAAGTCAATGATAAAACTCCCATAGACTTCAGTGGATTCAGGTTTTCATCTCCGGATTCTAATTTTAGTAGTAACTATGTCTGTGTTCCTTAGCAAATTACTCTCTAACTTGATTTTCTCATCTATAAAATCAGTGCATTGCCCAGTACAATGGGCTGTCATGAAGCATTTAAAGATCTTTAAGGTTCCATGCAATGGCAATATATTGTCATGTTTATAAAGCCAGTATATTATTAAAGTATGTTATACATTAATCATTTCTAGTTCTTGGTATTTTCTAACATTTTATTTTTACAAAATGTGTCTGCTTTTCATTTGTTAGAACTGGACATACCTTCACTTCTCCTTTTTCACGTGGCTTTTCTTAAAATCAATTTTTAAAGCAATGTTTGTCAGTAGGGAGGAAAGTCAGAAATACTGCCATTTCTCCTCCCTTCTTGCCTATGACTGCTATGGAAATATCATCTGACAAATTGTTTTCCATTTTATGAAGCTTTAATGCACCAAAAATCTATAGGCAGAAACACTCGCATTCATTTCAAATTCCTGAATAAGTTCAAGGAATAGCATGCAGACAGAGTACAGTGAAGAAATAATGTAGCACAAGAAGGGCTGTCCTCCTCCTTTCTGCCTCCCCCAGAAAATAGAACCAACTAAAAACAAGTGAGAACACCAGAATATTAAAACCCATTGTACACTTTAGCAAGCAGTAGAAGTCGATCAGCCTACACTCCCTCCAAATCTCAGCCTGGAAACAGTAGTCTCCTGTGTATAAACTCACAAGATTTGTCAGTAGCTCCGGAACAATTACTGGCTCTTATTAGTCATGGAATATAGCTTCTCACAAACAAAATTACTGGAAGTTCTCCCGAATTCACTGTATAACCAATGTTTACTTCTGAATACAAATATTAAAACCCAAAGTTGTTAAGAAATTTAACTACTGTAGCAGAATTTAGGAAGTTTTTCCAAAGTACCTATGAAATAAAAATGGCTTATTACAGACTTACGTCCTGTCTTTGTACTTTTTTTTTAACTGACATATGTTTTAAAACTACTTAGTTCACTGGGCACAGCCACTGGATTGAAAGTTGCAAAACCAGCTTCTGTTACGATCCTCTGAAACATTAAACATTCAACCTTCAACCTCACTAGCTGAAGAGGTCTCAGCCAGAACACTGGATATTAGCCTCCTCAAGTTGCGGTCTGCGTGGCACCGTCAGGAAGGAATTTAGGAAGAACTCCAAGCCAAAGGCGCCCGTGCCAGGGCTTCTGCTTAAGTCTGGAGAGTGGCTCTGCAGGAAACTATGGCTGTGCCTAGGGAAAACTGCAAGAAACACCTGTGCTAATTACACTAGAAAGAGAGAGCGTATCTCTTACTAGACCTAACCCAGCACCTTCTGCTTTTGCTTTCTCTGATTACAATATCTTCTTTGGTGATGCTGCATCTGCTGCAATAGCAGCATACACAGCAAAAGAAGAGCAGACAGTCTCACATGGCAGAAACAGGTGGCAAGAGAACAGATGGAGAGGCAGCAGCTGTGGTAGGCACTGCACATCCTCTGCTCATGAACTGGAGGGCACGGGTTTAGAAACTCACATTCCCCTTGCCAATAATCAACCGGCCACCAGCAGGGACTATGCAATCTCTCTCCTCCACTAGTCAACTGCGATTGTCTACAGCTTGTTTGCAAGGAGCACACAGCTCCTCCATGGGACTTAGCAATATTGGTAGCTTTTGCAGTTACAGCGAGTACGAATCACCCATGCACGCACCAGTGCCATGGCTGGTTCCTAATAACAGTGGAGGCATTAAACACAGACTCAAACTTAAACAAATCTCAGATTTTGAAAGCTGGGGGTAAAACGGAAAGCAACCAGCAATGCAGATGGACTGAAGAAGCCATTAAATGCCAAGGAATGCAAGTAATGTTATTTAAAAAAAAAAAAAAAAAGAAAAAAAGCCTCTATCCTTTTGGTGTCTTATTTTTCTCTTCAGAAACAATAGCACAGAATAAATTCCTGGGCATTACAAAACTGGTTTAAAACTGTGCACCACTCTACAATACAGTTTTCATGATGTGTTTTAAAGGTGACTCTCCCTTTCCACCCAAGCTCTGCAACCAGATAACATGGGGTGGTGGAGCCCCGCTGGTAGGAAGTCACAAGCCTCCAACTTTTTCCTTGGGATGAAGCTGCCTCCTACAGCCTTTGGAAAGGTGGGAATTCATCTAGAACTCACTCCAAACACTCTTAACAGCAACCACAACAATCACCTTCATCAGCAAACAAACAGCCCCACCATCATCGGTCACTGACCAAAGTGGCTTCTTTCCTTTTACGTCGGACTGAGTCTCCCAGGCAGTCAAGCTCTCAGGGGCTGTTCTGTGGACTGCCCTGCAACCAGAGCTCAGAATCGCAGCTTCATAAGTCGCTTCAGCAGCCTGGTCACTCACTTCTGAAAAGGCGTCGGAATGAAATCAGGCTGGGATTTCCTGCTAGTTGCCTAACCAGCAGGGCTCTCGGGCAGATGGCTGCTTCATTTATGCTGTAAGTCTACAGCGTGTGATGTGGGTTTCACACAAGGGCACGCATGTGAGTGACACTTGGTCTTTAGGCGGCTTAGGTCACTTTTGTTAGAGTTTGGTTCATCCAAGAAAGATGGCAAATGGCTGCATGGAGAAGTGTGAAATGACAAATGCTCTCTTATTTTAACAGAATGTCAAAAGAACTGGTATTCTCTGGGCAAGAAGAAAAGACTGGATCTCTGATAACAGTAGAGAGTAACCCTGCACAAATCACTTTGCTGACCAGGACTTAGCAGCATAGTGGTGCAATAGTGTTTGCAGAAAAGCAATGAGGAAATAATAAAGAGTAATAATGAAAATTGATTCTTTTCAACAAAACAACAGAAGATGATAACTAGACATTTAGAAATAAATGATACAGCCCCTAGGTTAACAGCAAAGAGGTTTATTAAGCATGAATCATTTCCAGTTTTTTGTCCATGGATCTATTAAAACTTGCTTTTCTCTTCCTTTTTGCTAGCCAGACTTGTCATCAGCATTATTAGTAGCCTCCTCCTCTCCCCCGGCTTCAATTTTAATTAAAGCATTTAGAGGAATAGGCGTATGTGACCTGAAGACATACTGGGAGTTTTATAACAATGATTTAGCAATACTTCAATGTTTTCATCATTTGCACACTGCCTGAGACAGCTTCTCCAAAACATTCAGCATCTACCAGAGGGCCCAGAGTTTCAGAAGAGCCCAGCATATTTGGTGCACTTGGGATGTAGAGTACGACTGAAAACCTGGCTGTTAGCATCCCAATGGGAGGTGCTGGGAGCTGAGCACTGCTAAAAATCAGGTCCTTACTTAATTGCCTAAATGGGTGCTGTTTATCTTGAAAATCCAACCCCACCTGCACAGCCAGATGCTACAGCTGACCATGGAAAATATGCTTTCTGCCTTCATTTTGCTTCCTGAAACTCATCGCTTTAGGTTCCGACTCCTTTCCAACCTAGCTACTTATTGATGGGAATTATCAAGGTCTTGTTTACCAGGGAGGAGGTTCTGAGCATCCTCAAACACACTTCTGTCCTCCTATGAGTCACCAGCTGATGTGAAAGCACCTTTGAAATTACTCCTGTGCCCTGAACCTTCCAATTTTTAATTCCTCGAGGAGTTTATTTCTCCTAGCAGGCACATGGCTTCTTTACCAGCCATACTCACTAGTGCCCAGGAGTTAGACCAGAGAGTGCACAGCAATCTATATACTATAGACAGATGAAGCAGCAGAAGCTTATTAAATTAATTTGCTTGTTGCCAAGTGAAGAGTGTTAACTTTAAGGCACTGGACAGTTATGCTAACAGACTTTGGACTAAGAATTCTCTCTTTGCTTGTTCATTATTTTAATTGTATTGAGGGGGTAGGGTGATAATCAGAGCATAGGGCTAAAAAAATTGGAACATTTGAAAACCAATTTTAGTTTTCATTATATAACAAATATTTAAGAAGTGCATTGTACAGAACATGCTGTGTAATTATTATGTTTGAGTAGAGTGGTTGTAAAACATTAACAAATATGCATCTATGGAAACCACAGGATTTAAATACAGTATCACTACTGTACAGTCACTTAATTTAATAGCATTTAATCAGCTTATTCAGTCCAACAGCTCCATTTTCCAAACCTTTGAATGGTTTTCCCTATGGCTCATTATTCTCCAACAATTACATTTTTCCAAAGTAGCTTTAAACCAATGATGGCATCTCCTGTTTAATGCAGGGATATAACAATGACTTCTGGAGGGTCCCTAGTTCCAGATTTGTGAATGATAATTCAGCTCTTACTGTACTAGTGTGATCTTTCCAGTACCACAGTTAGCAAAGCATCAACAATGCATTAAGCCATGGGTGAGTCTTAGCAGAGGAGCCTCTAAAAAACTAGGGTGACCAGATAGCCAGTATGAACAATCAGGACACAGGGTGGAGGCTAATAGGTGCCTATCTGAAGAAAAAATAACCCAAATATTGGGAATGACCCTATAAAATTGGGACAGCTGATTGCCCACATAAAGACCATGATACAGGTAACATCTACCTAGCATCCTAAATGTCCTGATTTATGTTATTTCCCTAGCAAGCTTTGGCCCCCAGCCTTCAAATGCCCCATCCATTTGATCCCTTTAAAAGGGGCTGCTGCTGTTGCTAACTCCTGCTGGTTATTTCTCCATATGATGTCCAGAATCTATTCTCTTTCTCATTCCTGCAGCTAAAACTCCTGAGGACACCATTTTCTGCCTGTAACGAATCTTTTCGCTCAACTACTGCAGCCTCCTTCTCTGTGAATCCGTCAAGCCACCACAAACGTTACGCAACTCTTGCACTTTTCTTGCTTTTTGGACTGGGCCCAGCCCCCCCAGCTATCTGCATTAAATTCAAGATAATTTTCTTTGCCTGCTGAGCTCTGCACAACTCAGTTCCGGCTTACATCTCTGCCCTTAACACTTATTACTCCCTGTCCTTTGCTCCTTTCACTCTGCCCCAGCTCCCACATACCCATCACCCCCTTTGGATCTCATCCTGTTCTCGTCTCTGTGTAGTCTTTTACATGGGCCCCCAAAGTGTGGAACTCAGCTCCTAACCTGGTCCATCAAGTTCCCAACCTCTTCTTTGAATCGCTCCTGAAAATGCACCTCTCTGATGTTATTTGGTAGCTGGGTATTCTTGGAGAATCAGCGCAGAATTATCCAGCCTCTGTGACTCGCACCCCCACATCACCCCCAGCCTCTGCTTGAGCCAGAAACCAAAAACAATGAAAGGCCGCAGGTGACATGTCTGAATGCCTTTGAACAAGGGTGATGAAATTAGAGCAACTCCTCTAGTCTCATCTACATTGATGTAAGCCTCAATGGACAGCAGAAACCATCATTTGTATGAAAATTAGCAAGCTGAATGGAGAACCAAGCTGCAAGGCAGGAACTGCACTGAACTCTGGGACCGGCAAAGCAGAGAAAAGCACTGCATAATAGAGGATCTCTGTTCCTGAAGCCAAGGAACCCACACCTGTACACACCCAGCTCAGTAGTCATCAGACCAATTCTAGTGAATAAATCTGTGTGAGTGGATTGTGAGCTCTCCCGAAGGAATACCACCCATAGCCAGGCCTATTTTCAACTCTAGTATTCTCCCTTAAGTCATTATTTACCCCAAATCAATCCTAGTGCACTGCCCTGAACCAGTTGTTTCTTCCCTACAAAAACCCCTAAATTCTAAAAATCTGTTCTGATGCCAGCATCTGTCCTGATTCCTGGATCCAAAAGCTGCATCAGTTCCATTGGGATTTCACCGTTTCCTTGCTGATCACGGCAGGGGCTCTGCATGTCTCCAGCACTCCAGACCCTAAGTTGAACAGCCTGTTTCCTGGGAACCTTTGAGCTGTGCTGAGTAGTGAGACACCCACTATTCCCAAACATACTCTTTTTCTCTCAGTCCTAATATAACTCCAAACCTTGCAATCAACTTGGGCTAAATTTCTCCAATGAGACAGGGTAATGTAATTGTTTGATTGTTTTTCTCTCTGGAGTGTGGTTATTAATATTGTAACTGTTTGGGGATTTTTCTTTCCTTTTACAATTATTACTATTAGTAACATAAGTTTTAAGTATCCAGCACTAAAGTAACTTTTGTCATCAAGCTGGTTGCCAGACTCTCTCCGAACTTCATTTACTCCTTTGTGTTCTTGGCTTCTCTATATTGCTCTGCAGCAATGCTTCTTTTACCTAGCCAAAGATGCCTGTATAATGCCCAAAGGTCCTGGAAGGTTTGCTCATTAAGGAGGTTACTACTAAAACAATTGTAAACTGACAGTGGGGACGCCTATGTGCTGAACCTGGGGCATATAAAATCGAGAGATGAATGTGCTGTTTTGACCCTGCCTGCTCAGGAGCACACTCAAGTGTAGTCTGGTGTTGTGCCAGAAGCATATACGGGTAGCAGCAGAGAAGTGCTGTGTAGCCCAGCCTGCTGATTTTGGGAACGTATAAGGGGTCAGCTGAGAGTGCTAATGGACCCAGTCTGCTCAGACACACTTCGTTAAATCTGGGGCAGGAGGAACCCTGTCCTGGGAAATTAAGGTCCTGAAAGGGTAGCTCCATTGGGAGGGAACTTGCAAAAGGGAGAAGTGAGCTCCATATAGGAATACAAGTGACACAAGCAGCAAATTAATAGGATTACAGTCCCCTCCCCAAACGGAAGTAACGCTAATAAATGATCATTTCCTATGTTTACAGGCAAATTTGGTAACACTGAAACCAGTAAACTTCACTTCATTCCAGTAAGTGTTAATTTTATCCAATGCCACCCGGTGATATTTCCACCATCAGGTCATATCAACCACTAGTTGCACACAAAACGAAGCTATAAGTCCAAGAGGGGTTTTGGTCTGTCCAGAGACGAAGGTAATGGGTGTCATCCAGGACTTGTTTCCTCTCTTCCTTTAGGGCATGGTGGTCACTTGCATTTGGGGAGCATGTTGGACAAATAATTAGCTGAGCCACAGACCCAATATTATGACCAGGCCAGCTAAGCCATATAATGAGGTACCGACATGGATCAGAGAGAGCCAGACCTTCAGGGAAGCTGAGAACTTGTAGTTAACTCAGACATCTAAATCTTCTCCTCTTTCACAAAAGCCTGAACTCATCAGTCCTCTTAAATATGAGCAATAGACTTCTCGGGTGATGTGCACATGGGAGGCAGTTTATCTTGAGCTCATCATTCCTTTTAAAAAGGTATTAATTCTCCTCCACAGTGAAAGCTGCTGCTGTTTCCACCTATCAGCATCTATCTCATTAGGAGATGGGTGGAAATTAGAGGCATATGCTGTAGGTCACAAACAACAACCCCTCATCCCAGATGCTTCATTCTTTGCCTGTCCATTAGGATAGTAAACTTGGCTGGCAAGAATCAGAGCACAGTCCTGCTTCAGATTTCCTACATCTTGACTGTAAAACAGAGAGCCCTGCAAACATGCCTCAAACCTTTGGGTGTAAGAGAACAGGGGACTCAGGATTTCAAAGACAGCCTCCTTCACGGTCATATCCTCTTGCCATTTCAGTCCCCTCACTTTTTAGATCTAAAATGGAAAGTAGTGGAGGGACAGCTCTATCAAGTATCTTTTCCAGTGTGGAAAGAGCTATGGATATATCATCGCATGGATGCCACTAGATTGCTAGGTGGTAACCTATTCTGATGAAGTGGGATTTTCTCCCACGAAAGCTCATGCAAAAAATAAATCTGTTAGTCTTTAAGTGCCACACAACACCTTGGCGTTTTTTTAGGCAAAACACAGCCATCATGTTTTACTGATGATGAGCTGGCCAGATGCAGAAGAGCAACTAGAACAGCTCTGGCAAAGCCTTACTGACAAAGGGCCAATGTGAAATGAGTTGTTTGCTATTGAAAGTGCAGGCAATTACAAGGAAAGATTTTATAAACTAACAGCTCACCACAGAGTTTTGGAGCAGGCCTATGAAACAATCTTTCCTCCCCATCTCCACAAACATAACTAGCTCTGTTCTACCATGATCACACCACAATGTGTTGAGATGACCTGAGGATTTCTGGCTGGGGTTATCAGCATTATTTGGAAGATATCTGAAATGTACCTACCTCAGGACAGGTTACACAGTGGGGGAATTTCTGCCGCAATCAAAGGGAGATATGCAATGTACTTAAAACACCTTGCATTACATATCTCCCTTTGACTGCCGAATGCCTACTGACCGCAGGCTCCCCACAGCGATGATGCAACAGGAAACACCTTCCCATTGAATCAGCGCTATGCTACTTCCTGGATAGGTCTTAACAAATTGACCTCTGGCCATTTCTGGGTTTGATTGAGTGTATCTTTACAGATAATCAAACCTGCACAACTGATGCTACGCTGACAGAAGTGCCACCAACAGTGTAGCTTAGTCCTCATTCCATGCACAGAACTTTGGGGGCCAGGGATATGCAATCTTAGCCCTCAACACCCCAATCTACGCTGCAACAAATTGCATCTTTCAATTTATGTCAACCTAGACTTTCTAGGCTCTTTTGGGAAAGAATGGAGTTAGAGATTTTTCTGGTAAAAAAGTTGTATTCTCCTTGAGCCCAAACAAGAGATCACTTAGCCCTCCACGCAACAACCACTGCTGATGAACTTGTGTGATCTTAGCCTGCTACAGTGATGGTGAGTATTTAATCGATTCGTAGGCCAGGAGAGAGTTATATGATCCGACTTCCTGAATAGATCATTTTTGGAGTGTCATTGTCCCTCTTCTGCAGGTGATGAACCTGGGGCCCAGAGAAGAACAGTCTGGCAGGCCGGTGAGCAAACAGGTCTCCAAGTCCCAGTACAGCGAAGTAACTACAGGGCCACATTCTCAGGCACTGTCTCTTTGGGGCCCAGCTTTATACAGAACGTAGCATGATGAGATCCTGGCCCCGCAATGAATCATAATAATACCAGCAGAGGGATGATATTACCTAGTGGGTGCAGCACTGGCCTGGGTCTCAGCAGACTTTGGTTCTAGTCCATCATCTGCATCATCTGTAAGGTAACCTTCCCCTCTGTGCTTAAGTTTCTGCATCTGTGGAATAGTGAAAATAGTCCTGACAGTCTCTGTAGAGACCTGGGATGAAGAAGGAGCTAGATGAGAAGGTTCCAGGATTATCACAGTGTCTAGGTGCCCCTTTGAAGCACAGAATAGCTGTTGAGTCAGTGTGAAATGATGAAAGCAGCTACTAAGTGTTTGGAATTTCATCACATTCAGTCATCATTGGGATTGGCCATCTGTTTCCACATATACTGACAGACCAAAGCATGTCCCATTACAAATGACACCCAGGTAGCAGAATGGGCTTTCAGCTGGTTATTACTGTACTAATGGGTTGGCAACGTGTACAGGGAGCGCTCCCAAGTGTGGGAAATTGCTGTGGTGCTGCAGCACTCAGGAAGGAATTTTTTTCCTCAATGCTCAGTTGCCAGATGTCTTCAGGAGTGGGGTGGATCAGACAGAAGAGGGTGAGTATTTCATCTTCCTCTGAAGGCCCAGAGATTGACCAGAGCTGGGGCCAGGGTAGAGCAGTGACCTGAGATGCCTTTTCCACCTGCATGGCTGGTGGTTCTTGCTCAGATGTTCATGGTCTAACTGGTCAACATACATGGAATTGAGAAGAAATTTCCCCAAGGTCAATGTGGCAGGTGTTTTGGTGGAGGCTTGGCTTTTGTTGGCAGCTTGGGTCACCTTCTGGGATCATCTGAGCACATCTCACCTCATCAGATCCCAGCCATTGCACAGACTCAGGCTTAGGTGGCACCTCATTCTCTCCTGTTTTCTGTTTGTGGCATATAATAGACCAGGCTGCTTGAGGACTTTTTGAATTCCATTAATGTGGTCTGGTCTGCAGCTGTACATGAACCACAACTCAGTGAGTAAATTAAGTGGAGCTTAGTTAGCAAACAGAATGTGCTCGCAGTTCTATTTAGAAATATTTGCCCCAGCTCACAATCGCACAAACCAAACAGGTGGCAACAGAGATGATTTCCAAAGTGACCACAGATACCAGACATGAATACTTTTGACATGCAAGATGCTTACAAAGTGAGAAGCAAAGTTGTCAATCACATCATTAAAGTCTAATGACTTGGTGAAAGCAGTTTCAAAAATGCTAGAGCACCTATGTTGGCCTGACACACTGTATTTTGAAGGCAGCTTTTGATGCATTTCTAAACTGTATTTTGTACTGACATCAAATACTAATATTGAATAATTTTTCCATCTCAATTTTAAGAAGTGCTCTCTAATCTCAAGCTCCCACTATCATGTACATGATTTATCACTCTTCCAGAGCATTCAGAACTGGATAAACACCGCTGGATATGTATCAGCTCATCTGCATCCTTCTAAAACCTTTAGAGCAGCAAACTCATAATCACATACGTTTAACTGCTAGTTCAGTCTGTTATATTGAAGTGGGGTATTGATCCTGAATCTTTTACCAGTTTCATATGCTTGATTTTTCTTTCCAGATGGGCTAGTGGTTAGGACAGAAACCAAGGACTTGAGACACCTAAGTTCAAATCCTTGTTCCATTCAAAATCACTAGATGAGTCACTTACGCTATGTCTACATTAGCAAATTAGTCCAGACTAAGAAGGCTTAATCTGGACTAATTTGATCCCTGTCTCCTCTAGGCTTTGCCTAGTTCAAACTAAAAAAAAGCAAAGCTTAGTTCAAACTAGTTAGTTCGAATGGTAAATTCAAACTAACTGCTTAGTTTGAACATATTTAGAACTTTAGTTTGAACTAGCACTATGTAGTTCTGCTAGTTCAAACTAAACTCAATAGTTCAAACTACTCATGCTTTTTTAGTTTGAACTAAAAACATCATTGTTCTGTGTGCTCTAGATACACAATTGGAAAATTACATTCTCCTGATTTGTGCAATGGGGGGGGGTTGGAATTTATAATGTAGCCCTGAACAGCAGAGAGCCCACAAATAGCAGCAATGAGATATTAAAAGGGGGGGGCAAGAAGATAGAGTGCCAGTAATTCCTCTTAATCTCTTAATCTCTCTTCAAATGGATTTGACCCTTAGAGTGTCTGATCTTTCTCAAAGCTTTGAAACAGGGGCAGAGCTAAGGAGGTTTGGACACCTCATGTGTATAGATGGTTTTCTTTTATGTTTGACCTTAACCCTGAATATCCTGGGGTTTTAAGGGCTGACAATCTGATGGTGAAGATACCTGTAGCTAATGTACACTAGTATTCCCACCTTAGTTAGCAACAGCAGAGCTACAGGCATGCCACGACAACAGGAGGAGAATTGAGGTAAAGCGTGAATGGAGGAATACATTCTCTTAGTTCTCTCTCAGCTCTACCTTTTTCTGGCTGTAATTTGCAGCCTGGCTTAGAGCTCCCTCTGCTGGGAAGATGCTACCGTGATTCACATCACCCTCCAAACCACCGTGACACACACATCCTAGCTATACAAACTGCAGTGTAGCTGACTCATTCAGAAAAGCTGATTAAAAAGAATCTGAGTTACCTTTAAGTTACACAGCAGTGAGCTAACTTGCTTTCTACATGCTGTACTTCTTATCATGTTATACATGGCTGTGACTAGATAACCGCTCATCTCAGACTGGTGAGCAGCTGATTTCAGTGGCACTACTCAAATGAGCCTCTGTTCAAATACTGAATGAGCTAGGGCAGTGGTTCTCAACTGCTGTGTTGCAACACACTTTTGTATGACTGAGTGTCCCATGTGAAATCAGCCTGCTGCTGAAACCCCTAGGAGAACTGCAGCAGCAGGCTGAGCTCAAGCCGGTTGCCCTTTAAGAGCCATAGCTGGAAGCGGATTCAGCGGCAGTGGTGCAAGAGTTGTTGCTGAATCCACACGGCTCTGCCATGTTTAGTGGCAGCAGAGGCTGCTGTTTCAGCTTCCCGCCATTGAAATGCTCTTCCGAGGCAGAATCTCTTCAGCAACAGGGGCCAGCCCCGCTGGACCCACCACCAAAAGTCCTGGTGGTAAGGAACATTTGTGGCATTGCAGCAGCAGGGAGTTTCAGTGTGTCGCACACAGCTGGGAGCCTTCCCAGCCACGTCACGAGGCTGAAGGTGTTGAGAACCCCGATCTAGGGAAGAAACATTGGACTATCTGCTCTCCCTGTCCCATGTCACAAGACCAAGGGAATATTCAATTAGATTAAAAAGATGGAAACTTGAAAACTGAAAGAAAAACACTTTTTCACACAATGTATAGACTATGGAACTCAAAGCCACAGGAAATCATAGAAGCCAAGAACTGAGCAAGACTCAATATGTAATTGGATAATTATATGGATATCAAGAATATCCAGAGTTATCACCATTAACTCTAACAATACTGGAAGCAAGACTAAATCTCATGTTTCAAGATTTTGACCAATCTCTAATAGAAATTGGGATGAGACTGATATTAGGGCAGATTATCCCACCCTTACTTTTTGCAGGGTTCAGATATATAAGAAGATATATCTTCTCCTCTGAGGTGCCTGGTGCATGCTAGTGTTGGAAAAGATGGACCATGAGTCTGATCCAGTCTGGCAATTCCCCTGTTCAACTTACAGACAAGACAACACGAAGACCATAAATGATAGCTCAAAAAATAATATGGCTAACAAAGAGATCTGGACTGCCAATCACACAGCACATGCAAAAGTCTGTTTACAGACTGGGTTAAGCACACAGCTTTTTCCTGGACACTCACCCAGCCTCCTTTTCAGGATAATTACAGTTATTTATGTCAATTGCCAGAATGGAGAAAATTCTGTAAGAGAATTTGGGAATGTGTGCTTCACTGAACATTCAAATTTATTGTCCCATGAGGGAAATATTGACATTGGCCACTGATCTTCCAACCCTCAGAATACATTATCTTCTTCTAATATTAAGGACTAAATTGTACTACACTCCTGAAGAGAGGAAAAAGCATTGTCCCTTATCACAGACCATCCAGACCTTGGATCCAGTCACACAAGGGACAGTCACTTACTCCCTCCCTCCCTAGAACGGTTGGGTGGGAAGAAAGTGTGAAATGGGTGTAGATTCGGCTGTACATACACATACGCTGTCGGGTGTGTGAGCATGGCCATTCCTGGGGTGGGGTGGGGCCCAGGGCCAGTCAGCCTGGGGAGCAGGGCAGGCCAGCCCAGAGGCCACGCTCCACTCTCCTGCCCTGCCCTGGGTCGGCTGCTCCACCCTGGAGATGGGGCAGGCCGGCCCAGCAGCTGGGCTCCATGCTCCCAACCTGCCCCTTGCCTTCGGCTTGCTGCCCAAGGCAGCAGGGTGGAGGTAGCGGGCAGAGTGGCAATGGAGAAGGGAGAAGCAGTGCAGCATCAGGCCATTTCAAATTTTTAATGATAATTATTACACTCCCATCCATCAAGGTCTCCTGTATTGATTGTCACTGTTATCTTCACCTCCACTACTGGCTGTGCCTTTGTATCATCTTTGGGTATGCCCACACGTCTCTTTTATGTCAAAATAACACTCGTTATTTCAAAATAAAAGAGATTAGGTCCACACAACGTATTATTATTTCGAAATGATGGGCTCCATCATTTCAAAATAAGACTCATCATTTTGAAATAGCTTAAACCTTCTTTAAATCGAAACGACTTATTTCAAAATGGTTATTTCAAAATAACGCTGTTTGGATGTGTTATTTTGAAACAACCATTATGTCCTTCTCCTTCCCAGGGTGCCTTCCTTTTAGCTTTTATTGAATGGGGGCATGGCCCAGGGAAGGGGCCATGTTGCCCTACCTCCCATGGTGCCCCTCTCCTAAAGCGAAATAGCACATCCTGTGTTTGGACATGCTATTTTGCTTTGAACTTTTCCTTTAATTCGAATTAATTTATTTTGAAATCAGGACTTTATTTCAAAATAACTCATTTTGAAATAACTTATTTTGAAATAACCATGAACGTGTGGACATAGCCTTTGTAGTGGAAAACAAGAAGGCCCAAACACCACTGGCCAATATTTACCTTTGCTGGGTTTTCTTGTTCAGTGTTTATGGCAGACGACAATGTCCTAACGAGATGCTGCAGCTCAGATGACTGTCATCTGAAGCCATATAGTGGACAAGAGACTTTTCATTTCCAAACAAACCCATTTGTATAGGATAAGCAAGCCCACATCCTGTGCACTTAGGGACCCGTATCATTTCCTATCGGAAAATCTATTACATGCAATGACTAAAGTACCAGACAATGATCTGTACCTACTAATTAGGCATATTGTGCTAACTGCTATGTTAAATCATTCTGTACTGGGAACAGACAAATCTGTTGCATCAGGAGAAATTGATTACTATCAAACTCAGGGATTTTCTATATAGCTAAAAAATGGCAATCTTTTGCCTATGTCAGACAAATCCTTGGTCTCACTTCAGTTCCCAGTGGAACAATCAGTTAATACAGCAATGAGCAGCTATAAATAAATTAAATTAATGTGTCCAGAGCACAGCTGGCAGCTTTGTTGAAACTCTCAGTAGAGATGCCCAAGACTGAACAGACACATAGAGTTAATCACCTTGTCATGCCCACAGAGCAACAGAGTCAGGCACTCTCTTCTAGAGCACAATAGCATGATAAAACAAGTCAGGTCTGCACTGTTGCTGCCAGCCCCCCACAGCTGTTTGGGGAATTAGTGGAAAGAGACTGATGAGGCTACGTCTAACTTTTCAGTGGAAGTAAACTTTTAATTGTGTGGCACTTAAAGATTAACAGATGCAAAAAATAAATCTGTTAGTCTTTAAGTGCCACACAACTCCTGATTTTCTTTTATTTATTTTTTGCTGGGTTAGACTAACATGGCTGCCCCTTTGGAAGTAAACATTTACCCATTCGATTAACAGCCAGCTCCAATAAAAGTAGCTTTTGGCTTCAAATTAAAGATTATTCACTTTCTGAGAGAAGTTTAGTTTTTGGAACAGTCAAATTTGCCAATTCATCAAAACCAACCCCGTCTGTGAAACAGTGATGAGGTAGATGAAATATGCAACTCAGAGAATTTTTGGTAGCTGTTTCAATATTGCCTAAATACTAGATTTTTTGAGTCAAAATGTCTTTTTGTTTAAAAATTTTAGGAAATTTACACTAAAAGTGGGGGGGAGGTCAAAAGTCAGAACAAAACATTTCAAAATTGTCAGAATGCAACTTTTCAATTGACCCAAATAAACTGAGGGAATTTTTGGTTCATGAAAATTTTCAGTAGTGTGACTTTTTGTCCTGATTTGGAATGGGAAAATTTTGCAAAAATTTCAAAAAGAATTCACTTTGATGGGAAAACCATTTGCTCCCCTTCTATGTTCTCAAAAGTATCTTTACTGTTTCTGCGTATTTGTAGGGTGGTTAGATACAGGATGAGGAAAGGTATTTGCTATGAAAATATGAACACTCTTTTCCATGCGTGAGGATCTCCTCTCTATTTCCAATTGCTACAGATCCATCTGTCCATCTCACTGATATCTCTGGCTTTTAACTGTTCTGTTTTTAAGAGGAATCGCTTTCTACCATAAGAGTGGGACTCACCAGTGGAGCACCCCTTCTTGGTCTGGTGGGGCACCGCAGCGCCTTCCCCTCAGTTGCTGTCATCAGATGGGTGGTTAGGCCCAATGGTGATTTAGAAGTTCAGCTTTCATGTGACTTAGCCCGCTGGATGAGCCATGTATAGTCCCACCCTTTCGGGGGTAAAACAAGGCTCCAGCAGACTCTAGCCTGCTAACCTCCCGTTGGGTCTTAAACCTGACTCTAGACGCAGGCATTTTCATTCCTGATGTCAAGGGCTCTCTCTCAGGGCCAGCAGGGGAAACCAGGTCTTCCCTCTGCACCGGGTCCTGGGCCAAGGACCCTCTAAATGAGCTGCCACTGAGTGTCTACACAGGCTTCTTGCTGCCTCTCTGGGCCATTTCCTTTTTCCATTTTCCTTGCCCTCTGAGATCTTTCCCACAACTTCTCTCTAAGCTCACTTACACTTGCACTCGCTCTATCTGCCTCTCACCCAACTTGTTCCACCTTTGCTACCGCCTCACCGGGTGGTCCCTGACCTGATGGGTGTTTTCTTGCAGGTCTCTCCAGCAGCACATGGAGAAACCTAGGCCAGCTCGTTTCCCCACTGCAGGTCTCCCCTCCTATATCTGCCAGCTGCCCAGCCCAAGCAAGAGCCAACAACCTGCTCGCTTTCCTGGTCAGCCTTCACCTAAACCACGTTCAGCCCTTTTAGTGCCTCCCTCCAAGTGTGGCACCTACTGTAGCTGTAATGGGGTGAGGCTGACTGAGCCAACAGGCTGTCATTGAGCACCCCAACTTGTCTAATGGGGGGCTGTTCAGTCCGTTTTACCAGCCCATGACTATGTAAACCAAGGGCTTTGTGGCAAGGATTTTAACATAAATTTAAAAAAAATATATCTCAGATTATCCATTTTGTTCACCAGTTGTCTCTTGCCTTATACCTAGACTGTGAGCTCTTCAGGAGGGCAGAGAAAGTGACTTTGTTGTGTGTTCATACAGCACCAAGCACAACTGGGTCCCTTCCTCTCAATACAACCACAATATTAACAATTACGTACTTCATCACCCGTGTCATTCTTTTCTTCCTCTGCCTAACTCTAAGGCCATATTCCCTCATATGTCGCAAGCAGAAGCAGTTAGTTGATATTCAGAGCCTTGAAGATTAATCTCAATTAAGATAAGGATTCAGTGGTATGACTCACGTCTAGTTTTGGTGTAACATTGTTTACACTCCCCACTCCCAAAAAAGAGAGCCCTATTCACCTAAATACAGTAGAAGCAAACAGAAGCAGGTAGTTTCTTTGCTCAGAAATCCCAAAGACTGCCTCTCATGCAGGCTCTGTGTCCAAGAAACTGCCTCCTGTCTGGGTCATAAATAAAGGGGCTTAATTGCTCCTTCTGTTGAGCCTGACAGATAGCTTGGGCAAATCCACTGGCTTAATGGGGACTGTGATTTTCAAAGGAGCTTAGCCCACTGACTTTCAATGAAAGTGAGGAGCCAACTTTTTAAGCCCCTATGAAAGTGCCAGTTGCAATAAAGTACAGTTCTAACTTTAAGTGGCTCAGCACAGTTTTTGGCTAGAGACTAATCAAGGACTCCAACCTCAGAACGAGCAACCCAGCACCTGTCACCAGCATTACATTCACTGGTGACCATACACTCGCTCTGCTGTCTGCTCATTATCACCACACAACATAGTCCCTACAGGCTCTGTAGACAACAGCAATTTAGCAACAGGCTCTCCCTCTAACTGCTCCAAACCCCATGTGTGAATCCAGCTTGCCCTGGGCAGTGAACATGGACTCGCAGTCAGTCGGTAGCTGCTATCAGATGAGTGTGGAGCACAAAAATCAAACCAAAACAAGAAGCTTGTGCTATTCACTGAGCCAAACACGTCAAGGCAATGCAGATTGTCACAAATGGGACCCAGAGAAAATGCATCCACCCACCTCCTGTTTTGCAAAGAGAAATAATAATATTCATGCCTCAGAAGCTGTCAATACCCAGTAGTTTCCTGTCATGTGGCACCTCCATCGACAGCCTTGTTGACAGTGAAAAATTCCTGCACATGGTACAGATACCTCCTACAGAGCAGTGTTTCATACAAAAGGTATGTTCAAGCAAAAGCACTCCATTAATCCTTATTGTGAACAAAATAGCTAAAGAAACATGAATGACTGAAACTGAAGACGCTCTCAAGGTTTTAATATTTATGTGTTTGTGTGCTCGATATCAGTGCTGAATAACATCATAAGATAGCAATTTTCCTCAGTAAAACTCAGACCACTTTACAAAGTAGAGTGATATCAATATCCTCATTTTACAGATGGGAAAACTGAGGCACCGACAAGCAAAGCAAGGTCACTCAGGCTGACCAGTGGCAGAGACCAGCATAGAACCAACATCTCCTTAGGCTGAGCTCAGTGCTCTATCTACTAGGCTACACTACCTGATGTTTTCCTTTCCTGCCATAATTTTAATATAAGAAATATTTCCCTCACCAAACATGATTGAATCATTTTCAAATCTCATTATGCAGTAACAATAGCCATGTCATATTTAAGGTTGCAACCAAGTTTCCATTTCTAGCCTGATTTTGGTCCCATCTCTAAAATCCAGCAAGAAGTTATATCAGCTGCAAAACTGGCAGGTTAGAGCTGGAGTGTATTTTATACAATTTGAACTGACTAGGACAAGGGTTTCCCAAGTTATGACATCTTCTCAATAGAGAGATATGTCCAGGATAGTCTTCTACGTATGGTGCTTGTAGTCCATGGACTATGACAAATTACAACAGCTGTGAACCTCATGCATCCCTGCTGTCTAGCTTAAGCTTTTTAATATAGAGTGAAAGAGGGGGGGAAAACACACAATCAAAATAACTATATTAAAAGAAATGCTATAAACACAGTAAGCTGTAAAATGGCTGTGAAATATTTCTCCCTATATCAATATTTATTCTGTGTTTGTTCACTCCACTAGCATTCTGGCTGGAGCCTTTGCACAAAATACAATTTTGCCCGCAAGATGCAACTGCTGCAGAACAGCAAGTCTAATTTTCTGTCAGGTGCGGACAACAATGATGCCCAATCCATCAACGACATTTTATTCTGTGTTAGCATCACAGATAGAACAGGAAATTGGATTCTGTCTAATCCATTGCTAATGACTCCATTTCATAAAAATACTTAGTCTTCATTATAACTCCATGCTGTTGGTAATAGTTTAAACCTTGGGGAAAATCTTCCTGGAAGAATCAATTATTTGGCATGTCATCTTTTAATTCTGTGATTTATTGGTTTTCTTCCATTGGTGTGGCAGCAAGAGGTCAATTGATGTTATTTGTCTTGACTTCCCAGTAACAAACAAACAAATTTGAAGTGTTAGTGAAATAAGTATTAGCATATTTAAATAATGCAGCTGAGGAAGGGCCAATGAAATGGGGGCTGTGATTATTTTTCCATTTGAACAGTTCAGGCTTTCATTTTGCAATTAGCCTCGTGCGGGTGGATCCTTAGGCCCTATCATTGGTGGCCACTTGGGGGTAAGACTGCACCTGCATAGATGAAATTGCAGCACCTGGCTCTTAAATACAGTAGACAGACAGGATCAGCTGTAGCCTGCACTTTCTGATCATTACAGCCAAGCACAAGTTACTTTAGAAGCCTGCAGTTTGGAATATTTTAGCAGTTGACTAAGCACCTTGCCCAAAGTCACTTATGGAGACATTAACAGAATGGCAAATAGGACCCAGAGCCCTGTTTCCCCAGTCTTCTGTTCTAATGACTGCATGCAGAAATCATGCCAGTCTGAGAAGCATCAGCTCAGAGTCCCCAACAATGGGAATCACCGTGTTTACACCTGGTATGCTCATTTTCCCACAAACAGCTATGGAATTAGAGCAGTAGACTTACCTCACTGCCCCAAAAAGTGCAGAATCATAATGCAAGTAAACCGTCTCTTGCAGAGCTAAGGAGGAGTCACCCTTCACCAGTGACACATGGAGGCAGAAGGGGAAAGTCAAAGTCTCATATCCCTGGAGGTATTCAGAAGTCAGCTGGAGGAAGAGGCATGCTCATGTGAGTCCCTCTCTCTAGCCTAGTGAGAACTTCTTTCAGGATGAGGATGAAGATCGGGGGTCCCAGAAGACGGCAGGATGGGAAAACTCCTCTTTCCCGGTCCCTTGACTTTCAATCAGCCAACACTGCAGTAACCTACTCTTTCTGCCCAAACTCTTATTTGAAGGAAGTCCAGGATACACACACATTAACGCATGGAAAACTGCCTTCATCAAACAAGGAAGCTCCACCAGAGAAGTATTTGGCTTTATGGAACAGGCTAGCAAAAGCCACAGGAGTACCTGCGTCAGTCAGTGGTGTGCTGTGGGTGTCCAACACCCGGGGGCCAGTGCTTGTATTTGTGCCCCCCTCCCGTTGGTGGCAGCACCCTATGGGGGGAGGTCTGCAAGCCTTTTTCCTGTTCTCCCCCAGTCCCTCTGCTGCTATGGGGGCAGCAGGGAGCAGAAATAGTGGTGACAGATGCCCCTGGGCCAGCCGGTGGCAGGGAAGAGGGGCTGCTATGTCCCTGCCTGGCAGGGGTCCCCATAGCTCCTTTTTTGCACCCCACATGGGGGAGAGAGACCCGGAGGATGCTTGCTCTCCCCACAGAAGGCACCCTCAGCTACCAGTAGGTCTGCTCCGAGCTGAGGTCAGGGAGAGGTGGTTCCTAGGAGGAGGGCCTGGCCGGTTCCCCCCACCGCCTGTGGGCATGGACCCTTCTTACTGCCTCCTCAGTACACCAGTGGCTTCAGCACAGAAAAGCACCCCCCACACATGCACTCCAATCGTACACCACAAGTCACATTACACTCCACACTGGAACTCATATGGGGTATTGTGAACCATCCAGTCCTCGATGGGCAACACATCCTGAAAGAAATCTGTCCTGAACCCTCTCTTCTGGCCTTCAAACAAGCTTCCATCCTCACTGAGCTTATCTTCAGAAGCAAGTTCCCCATGGAGCATAACCCAGCAACTCAAGAGATGAACTGGAGCTTAAATGTGCAACTTTGACAAACACTAAAAATCATGATCTCAATAAAGACATTGTTGTAATAAACCATACATCCAAGCTGTAACCCACCAACCTCGCTTTTTTGCCGTAGGAGCATCCCACTTTGTCAGACACGTGCCACAGGATTCCTTGTTCATCTTGTATTTAGCTGTGAGTGGCTTGCTTAGATCTGAAGAAGACCTCTATGTAGCTCAAGCCTTGTCATTTTACCCAACAGAGGAAGGAGGAGACAAAGCAAGAAAACAGTGATTTAAAAAAATTTAACTTTTGCTCCAAAAGGCTGATATCCATCTATGAGACATGTTAAAGTGGCTGACCTCCCTTGGGACAAAGCTTCTGCATTCTTCCCAAATGCATGTAAATAAGCCTGTTGCCTGCGTTTTGTTGACTTATTTGTTGTTATGAACATTTACTCTCTTGGCAATGGAATCCAGGTCGGATCAGGTTTAGAAATCTGAAGGGACAATATTCTCTCTTTCTTCTCAGTTGGGCAACTATAGATGCCAAGCCATTGTTCTCTTTTCTCTGAAGAAGGGTCTAATGCTTTATAAAGGAAATGCTTTTGTTGCAAAGATCTCTTTGTTGAAGGTTATACTAAGGAAAGCATTTCTGAAAATTTACTGTTGTAAATCAGTTTCTGTCTGCATCATTTCAAAATCTGTTACCGCCTGAAAGGATGTTTTCCCTGCATTGAAGTACATACAGTTCAGTATAGCTGAATATATACTCTGTTTTGTTAACCAAAAATGGCCTTGCTCAGATTTTGGAATATAAAGTTTCTTTATAGAAACTGTAAGTGGTATTTTCAAAATTCTTTAACACATTATGCAAGAGTTTGGGTGTTAATGTCAACACAAGACTATTAGTGTTAACCCCACAGTATCATGAGTACAGACAGATACAATGATGGAGGGATGAGTGAAACCCTGCAGCTAGGTAGAGGAAAATGACCTACATAATAAATTATGTGAACTAAAGTGATGCCATTCTAAAATGTCATTAGACCACAGCCAATAAAAATAGAAGACTGCAAAACTATTCTACCATGAGAGACCTGCCACAGAAGCTCATGTGATAACTAAATTTGTTAGTCTTGGAAAATGCCACAGGACTCCTCGTTTGTTTTGCTGAACTAGACTAACACAGCTCCCCCTTTGGAACCTGCTGAACCAGAGCTTACAAAGAAAGAATTAATGAAACCACTTTTTGTTTCATTTTTTAACAGCCATTTTTTTACCCAATGACTGGAATGGCCTCCTACTTTGCACCGCTGAAGTTTTGCCCAGTCCTCATTTATTCATGTCTCTAGGGCATACGGCATCGATAATGACTGCAACCTCACTGACATATCAGGCGAGGATCACGAGGAGAATCTGAGGGAGCCCATGGGATTAGAGTGCTGATACAATAACCAGAAGAAAGATATGCACAAAACAATTGAGCACGAGTTCAAATAACTCATTAATTTAATTTATATGGACAAAACTGTCGACATTAATTTCAGTTAAATACTGACCCACAGGTGAACCTTATGCCTATGATGTTGCAAAGAGAAAAGCTCAGAATTTCCTCATCCAGTACTTTAAGGCCTTAATAACCACAGCGAGCTGGAATGAACCATCTCGGCAAGCTACTGAAAAGAATCACTGTTGCGTCTCTAGAAAGCACCTTAAAGGCGTGCTGTCTACTCAGACTGAAAAACAACAGTTGCATTTTAATATTATTATAGTTTGAGAAACAAACTCACACAAGCAAGGCAATGCCCTGATGCTGCAGAAAAAGAGCGCAGTCCAGAGCTGGATGCAACAGAGGATGTCACTGAAGTACAGATTCACTACTCGTCCATTGGTATGTTAGCTTCCCTCAAGCTCCCAAAACCCTCAGCTGGTAAGTGAAGCATGGCTTGGAGCCCAGGAATGGATTATAATATACAGTGCTGCTCTACCAGTACCTTAGCGTTACTTTTGCCATCAGTTCCAGAAAAAGGATGGATCTGGACTGAAAATTGAATGTTAGTGCTACACCTCTGTTAAAAACACCCAGGCATAGCCTGGCTAGAGACTGTCACATTGTCCAGAAGGCTCAAGTCTTGCTGGCATGAGGTTCCCAGAGCAAAAAACGATCTGTAAAGCAGCCAAAGCTGAAGGTATTTAGCAGAAGTCCATACATTTACATGCTAAAGATTAGGGATGGCCTTGACCCAAATACAAGAAATCTTTGCTGAAACTGGGAGCTAATTTTGGACGCATCGCAAGTTAAAGAACTAAAGGAGGGTGATATAATTAATGTCAATGAACACAGGTGAATAAATCAAGGCTCGGCTTGATAAAAGTCATAACTGGCATGATTTAGTTGGCATTGCTCCTTCTTTAAGCAGTGGGTTTGGACTAGATGACCCTCTGCGGTCTCTTCCAACCCTCACCTTCTATGATTCTATGAAATCCTGTGAAACTAACTTGACATTTTATTAACCAAATTTATGATCTCACCAAGAGGTAATAGCACTGATGTAATACTTAGACTAAAGTGTTTGACTTGGTACCACATGACACTTGGATTAAACAGTGAAGATTAAAAGCTGACTAACTAGTTGGTCTCCAAGTAATTGTAAATGAGGAATCACCATAGAGCATGCATGTTTCTAGTGAGGTTCCTTAGGGATCAGTTCTTGGACCTATGGTGTTTAACATTTTTATCAATGACCTGGATGAATACCTAAAATCATCACTGATAAAGTTTTCAGATTCCAAAGGAGTAGCCATGTCAGTCTAGTTCAGCAAAACAAACAAGGAGTCTTGTGGCACTTTTAAAGACTAAATAATGTATTTACCACAAGAGCTTTTGTGGGAGAAAATCCACCCCACCCCACCCCCCCATCAAATGCTTGAAGATGGAGAATTTACAGAATGGGAGGAAAAGAAACCAGGGAAGTGCAACAAGGGGTCTTGTGGTGGATTCTCCAAACCTTAGCAATTTGTATATCAAAATTCAATGTTTTTCTAAATGATCTGCTTTGGGAATCATTTTAGGGAAGTTCTCCTGCCTGAGTGATACGGGAGGTCAGACTCAATGATTACAGGAGTTCCCCTTCTGGCCTCTATGAAATAAAGATTTGGTTTCCTAAAATCAATCATTGTTGAACCAGGCCGGAAGTTATCAAAATTAGTCCTTAGAGCATGAACCAAACTTACAGACCCATTTGATCAATTGAAAAGAAACAAAACTGATTTTTTTTTTTAGTTTTAGAAAACAAAAACTTTTCCAATTTTTCCATGAAAAATACATCACATTTTTTTCCTGCTCTGCCTAGAGCAAGAGCCTCAGCTGGTGTAAATCAGTGTATTCCCATTGCAGTCAACAGAGCTTGACTGATTTAATTAGTGATGCTGACCACTCTCTTTCCCAGCAGTGGTGTCATCGGAGTGGGAAACAATTTAAGCCCTAATAGCTTGCACCTGTTTTTCTTGCTTGGGACCTTCCCATACCCTAAAACCAATATCTAATACTAATAATGTTCCTCTATAGTTATACTTAAATTCTCTCTTTTTCTGTATTTCCTCAGAGCATTTTGTTTCACATCCTCCACACTCAATGTTTTGTTTTAAAAGCTCTGCTGCCACAGTAATTTTATAATCTTCTATTTCCAGCTTCAGAATGGCAGGATGGGAGGAGGGCTGAATCTAATAATATTGATCAATAAGTGTGATGCTTGAGAGAAGTGTGCCTTTTCTTTTGTTTAACAAATGCTTGCTGGGAAGAGTAAAGCATGTGTCAGCGTACGCTGTAAGGAATTTGGTAAATGATAGATTAGGGGTGTTGTTCACAAGCATATTGTCTACATAAGAGACAGAGAACATAATAGCCGAGCATAAAAAAAGCAGAGATGGGCCAGAAAAGAAAAGTCACTTAGCAACAGCTGATACCTAAAAGGTTAAGTCTGCTGAAGGGCACATTTGCTTTCACCTTCCCCTTAACAAACCTCATGTTTCCTTTCCCTAGCCTGGTCTATATTATTTGTTGAAATAAACTCAACACACCAACCCAGTGTACATCAGAGCAAGCAACTGAGTAAAAATGAGGACTATGATGAATTACAGTCTAATCAATACGTACGGTGTCTCTTCCACATGAGTTGGCTCTATGCAGTGTAAAAAGGTTGCGGGATTGAGGAGATGTAGCTGCTCATGTCACACAAGGTCTCTGCCAGCCCCCAGTTTCCATGATTCTATTATTCCTTTTCATTTCACGTTTTCTCATACCCACTTTTTCACAAAAAAACAGAATTTTTCTGTTAGGAGTAGAAAACATCTTTGACATGGAAGTTTTCCTGGGACAAACAAAATCCTATTCGACAATGGTATTTGTGGAAAAAATATCAGTAAGAGATGACAGTGGAAGACAGAGGCCAGCTAGGAGTAAAAGGAGAACAGGCAAAAATATACATTCTTTTTTAAAATGTTATTTATATTGATCAGCATAATAAAATTAAACACAGGACTAGTAATAAAATGGTATGATTATATGTCTGAGCTATTACATCAGGCATGATGAGAATGCTGAATTCTTTTTCCCCAAAAACAAAGCCATCTGTTGGTCCTGAACAAGTAGCGTACCACTATACAATTTAGTTATTTTCATGCAATTTAGTTGTTAATTCCAATTAAGTGGATTAGACCATAACCCAGAGAAAAAAATATGGAAGGAAAAAAAACAGGGAGCACAACAGGCTTTTGGTCTGCGATGTGGATTCTGTGCAAACCCTGTTAGTTTTTTTCTCATGTGAGACACGCCATTAAACTTAGCACTTCACAATGTCAAAGAAAAAAGATTTTCCATGGAGTAAAGGAATCAACGAAAAGTCAATAAATAAAAAGCAGCAGATGCGCCTCAAAGCACCTGTAAGAAAAGTAACTGCAAGATGCGCATGCTGTATGACAAATACAGCTACCCTCATATGTGACCTTCAAACACCATCTTACAACTTCACTGAAAAACTTAGGGAAACCAGGTTAACAATCAGCTGCAAGTGTCAAGAGATACGAATGAGGAATTCATGATATTGGAGCCATTGTGCTTTATATTGACAAAATCCCCTAGTATTTATATTAGTGGGTGAATTCAGCTGCTCTTGAAACTGGTGGACCCTAGTCCTGCTTAGAGTCTATCACAGATCATCCTGCAAGCTTCCATGTGGCCTGAACCAATGTCTCTCTACTCTGGCCTGCTGCAGTGCTTTGCCCTGGAGCCACCTTGATTACTACGCAGTGAAACGCCTTGTGAAGTACTTTACACTGCAGGACAGTAGGTGCAGTTGGTTATGAGCCACCATGGTCTCTAGTATAACTGCACAGAGAGGAACACATTGGTCACCATCTATAGTGGAGGTGGACAAAATTGGCTCACAGCTAGGCACCAGCCATTTTACTTTTGGTTGCCAGAGGGTGCGCCTCCATTACATTCTTGCAGTGGAGCTAGGTGACAGGCTACTAAAACTGGCTGCCATAGTGGCCAGAAACAGTTTTGCTGAGGCCTGGTGTACAGTGTGCCAACATACAGCTAGTGGGAGTCAGCTTCCACCCTCTGACAAGGAGTCACTTTTAAAGACTAACATTTATTTATTGTATGAGCTTTTGTGGGAGAAAATCCCACTTTGTCAGACATTTTCAACACATCATAAAAGCATCTGATAAAGTGGGATTTTCTCCCATGCAAATTCATGTGATAAAGAGAAAACACTGCCTTCCTGCTCCCCTTTTATCCTTCCTATCAATGCAGGGTCAGCTCCAGCTGTATCCTGGTTCATTGTAGCTTTGTGAGAAGGGCAGACTCCTCTGGTACCCTTTCCGTGAATTATTTTTTAACCCTGTCTCACTCTCCCAAGGGAGCTCTCTGGTTCCCCACAGAGTCACTTTCCCATCCAGTAAAGCCCTGGTGTTTACGGAGAAATGCCATGAACATAGGCAGTCTTAGCTATGGGGGAATGCCCAGGGCCCCAAGCAGGGGCAAGGTGTTGTGTTGGGGGGCAGGGCCTGGGGGGCCAGCAACAGCGTCCATGGCAAGGCCAGCAGGCGGGCAGGAAAGCTGGAGAGGCCCATGGCAGGGGACAGGGGCTGGGGGACAGATTGGGAGGCTGGGGAGGTGGAGGGCAGGCAGGCGGTGTGCCAGGCCAGGAGGGGTCAACGGGTGGGGAGGGCACCAGTGAGATTGGTAAGTGTTCAGGCAAGGCCGGGGGGGGCGGTAAAATCAACAATGGCTCCCCCATATTGCAGGGGGTTGGAAGCAATCCTTGACTTCTGCTCAGGGCCCCGGATTCACCTGGCCGTGCACAAATGCCCACTCTTCTTGAGCAGACAGCAGAAGCTAGCTCTGGAAATCATGTTACACACTGCCCTCGCTGATGCCCTCCTCGGCAAGGAATGTCAGATAAGCATTAATGGTGCTCAGCTCTCACACAGCAATTTTAACCCATCGATCTTGGAGCACTTTAAAAAGGGGATACCACTCATGTTAGAGATGAAGAGATAGAGGCGGGAGAGGCATAGCTGGAGATGGAACACAGTTCTATTGACTATCAGTCCAGGGCTCTATCCATTAGGTCATGCAGCCAGTTTAATGCATAGTAAATGGCAAGGTGTGCACTTCTACAACCTAGCCATTGTTAGCGAGGGCCTCAGGAACTACCGGGACTGGAAAGTGGAAATGTGTGGCCTGAGAAGACCACAGTATGTCCCACCTCATTCCAGGAAGCACCAGCACTGAAGGTAAAGGCTGAGGCGTTCTGGAGCTTACAGACAGGAGCAGCATCAGTCTCGATTCCCTATCCATCTTACAACAAGGGTTGACATATGGTTATGTGATTGCTCGGAGCCTGGGTTGTAGGGGAACCTCTTCTTCATCTGAACTGGCTAGGTTAGTGGTTCATCATCACAGAACTGGCTCGGTCAGCAGTTCTCAACCGCTGTTGTCTGGACACATTACTGTGCCAACAGACAGTGCTTAGTGTGTCGTGGAGAGCCAGAGAGATGGCTGGATTTGGCCTGGGGTGGGGGGGCTGGTATGTCCTGTAGGGTTGTGATCTGCCACCAAGTGTGTCATGACCTGTGAAAAGCTGAGAACGACTGGACTAGGTTACCTTGCCTCGGTGCCTCAGAGAGTAATATTGCAGTAAAGGAAATGCATAAGTTTAGCATCCCATGTGGGGTGGGCAGAGGAGAAACTCATCTCGCTTGGCAGACAAAGCGTGGCCTTTGCCACAGCTCTATCTTAAGGAGCCAAAGGGACAAAATGCTCTTATCTCAGATCTCAGACACCAAGAACCATTCAGTCTTATTATTGTAACACAGGAATCACCAGACTGGATAAGAAAAGCAGCCCATCTAATTCAACATCTGACAGTGACCAGTACCAAGTTTTTTCCAACTGTATTGCTAAAAGATCGCCCATAGAATAACACATGCTGTATACAGCATCTTCACCAGTCTTGTGGCTTCATTTGTCATCACCTCTCTGAAAACTCTATAGTCTAGCAATGGCATGTAGTCGGTCTGCAACCATTAGCTGCAAATATCTCCAATAGCCAGTGATGGGACGCTAGATGGTGAGGGCTCTGAGTTACTACAGAGAATTCGTTCCTGCACATCTGCTGGTGGGTCTTGCCAGGGTCTAACTGCTTGCCATATTTGGGGTCAGTACAAAATTTCACCCCAGGGTTTTTTCCATGTTCCTCTGCAGCATGGGGCATGGGTCACTTGCATGTTTAAATTAGTCTAAGTGGTGGATTCTCTGTAACTTGAAGTCTTTAAAATTTGAAGTTTAAGTCATGACTTGAGGGCTTCAGTAATTCAGCCTGAGGTTAGTGGTCTATCACAGGAGTGAGTGGGTGAGGTTCTGGGCCTAGCTATCATGATGGTCTCTTCTGCCTTTAAAATCTATGATTCTGTGACTATCTGACCTTGCTTTGTGTAATAATTGAAAATAATTGAACTAAAAATACACAGACGTTCTCATGACCATAAGGAGAAATTACATTGCTGCTTCTTGTTGACTACAGAACGTCAGACTTTTTTTGCTACTTATAAAATTTTACCACTTCAAAATGATCCCTAGAGGGGTGTTTATTAGGAGAGTCTGAACTCATCTCTGGTTGAAACTGGCTCTGTCTAAATGCTTTATGAGCCATGTGTGGTTTCAAAGTGCTTATGATCAGGTCCTACAGTAAAATGTAATCAATAAAATTGCATTAAATATTTATTCAGCCTTACTTTGCACTGCTCTTGGCCCAATCAGACTTCAGATAGGAGCAAACCTATTAGCAAACTGCACTGCTCAATATTATTGGTATAGTTTAACATGAATACTTTGCTAAATGTGTAAGCGTGTCTGTGTGTATAGCAGAAGATAAAGAGTGGGCCAAATTCTGTTCAGATGCACGAGTGTAAATATGGAATAACTTTTTGATTTTAATGGAGCTACTCCAGATTTATATGGGCATAATTAAAAGCAGAATGTTGCCCCACAGCTATCACTTTTCCCACAGGTTCTGTATATCTTGATGTTTTATGTAAATTATAGAAGCGAAACACGTAAGGTAAGCAAACGTGCACAGATCCTGATGTTCATGTTAGACACCAGGGAAGGGTGGTGTCTAACATATGAATTTCTTCATCTTTTGAATAGAGCTGGTTGAAAAACAAATGAATTTGCACAAATACACTCAACAAATTTATATTCCATTTTTCTCTGATTGCCTTTTCTGGCAATTTTCCAAGGAGCATCGTATTTAAAAAAAAATACTAGCACTGATGAAAAATGTGCCAATATTTTCATGAATAATTTTGTGAATATTTTGTCCTGTTTTTATTCAGGTGAAATTTTGATGACAAATTTTGTCACAAGCATTAAGTTTTTCAATCAGCTATATAAATCTGCATACAATGCATGAAAGGAAGGATGAGGAGAATGCCTTGTGCAAAATTTAATGCTGAAGAGCAGCAATTATAAGAGTAGTACTTATCTAGCCATTATTCCCATATTATCTGAGTATCTCATAAAATTCAACAGAGTACTCCCATAAAGCTCCTGGAAGACAGCAGAATACTATTATTTACCTTTTATACATGGGGAAGGGAGAACAAAGGACGTTTCCAAGGAACTCATAGCTGAACAGGGAACTGAACTCAGATATCCAAAGCTCACGCCTCAACCACTGCACCAACCTTCTCCCTGGGGAGGAAAATTCCTTCTATGTTCTCCAGCCTCTTTTCTTTTGTATTCTAACCAGCAGAAATAGGAAGGGCATGGCATAACCATTTACATTCTCCAAGCAACAATAAAGAGTTGCTGTCTTTCCAATGCTGCTGGAAAAGCTGTGCTAGTGGCAACATGTAGGAAGAATGAGACTTCTACAACATGATCAAAAATAATTACAGGAAGACCCAGATGGCAGCTTTGATTCATATTTGAAGAGGTGATGTGATGTTTTCCATCTTCTCTATCCCTTGTCTAATGACTCCCACAATTTTGTTAGCTTTGATAGCCAGTGTACATTGAGTGGATGTTTTCAGAGAACGATCCACAATGACTCCAGTTTCTCTGTCTTGAGTGGTAAGAGCTAACTTAGATCCCATCTTTTTGTATGTATAATTGGGATTATGTTTTCCAATGTGCATTGGCTTTGCATTGAAGCAACAAGTTAATCCTCCAAGTACACCGTTTCTAGATCTCTTTAAACCTCTGCCTACATTTTATCTCCCCAAAAAGATCAAATTGAACCTAATTCTGAGGACAACTTATGACATGAGATAGTAAAGAAATTAATAAAAAACTTGAAATAATTATCTCTTTTCACTGAAAATAGTTTTCTTCAGAACATTGGATGAATGTTATGATATTCACTCTGATCTAATGGAAAGATATTCTAGTTACACAGAATACCATAGAAGCAGATAACATCCATCACTCAGTTTCTACTCCGTTTTCCTGCAACTGAGGGTTGTTTGTAAAATGCTCTCCTGGGTAGATTCACCTGTATGTGGTTCACCTCCCTTGGCTAACTATTGTCAAATGTATAAGGTTGCCAAAAATAATTAACTTTGAAAGCTGGTAAGGAGGTGTCTGCTGATAGAGCACAATCAGACTGGAAACAAACTGAGGCAGAAGTTGCAAGGCCTTCCAATCATTTGCAATATCAACCTCATAACCATTGCATCTGAGCATCTCACAAACGTTAATCTTCACATAGAGAATAAGCGACCCATCTTAAGGGCGAGTCTTTGCTGATGGTGGCAAATTTGCAAGATACTCAACACCTTATTTTAAGCAAATAAACAAGTAGTCGTGTGGCACTTTTAAGGACTAACAAATTTATTTATCGCATGAGCTTTAGTGGGAGAAAATCCCACTTCGTCAGCTGTTTGAAGTGGGGTTTCCTCCTATGAAAGCTCTTGCGATAAATAAATTTGTTAGTCTTTAAAATTGCAATAGGACTCTTTGCTTGTTTTGCTGAACTGAACTAACATTGGCTACCCCTTTGGAAGTTCTTTCAGATAACTGAAGTATCTTAGTTTGAATACCACCAAAAAAAGCAAGCAGTGTTGACCTGTCCAAAGACTTGCAAAGAGTCTATGGGAGAATAGGGAATTCACTCAGTGCTACCAGATTCTAGGATAGTGATCTAACAGGCCCTTATTTTTTCCCTGGTAGTCAGTAAGAGAATAGTGAAAGTATGTGCAGAATCAAAACGATCAACTCTTTCTCGTCCTTTGGAAGAACTTTACAATTATGGAGACTGAGTGAAACAAAATACACTTTGCTTGCCTATTTTGATTGATCCTGTTAATCTGGAATAACCGAAAATGCCTACTGATTAGAAAGGTCAAAATGCCTACTGGTTAGAATTACTAATCTGGAATAATTTAAAATGCCTACTGGTAAAAAAAATTTTTTTTGAATGGTCCTGTGGGATTCAACACTTTTCTCAATAATTTTCTTAAAAACAGTGTTCTAATTTTTTACCCAGTTCTGCAACTGTATTTAGTATCACCCTTGGCTTTCCTGAACATTATATGGATCAGTTGCAAGAAGAATACACAAACTGCAATAAATATATTAATAATCATATCTAGGTTCTTATAAATCAGTTGGCATCAGTAACTCTCCATATGTTTTACTAAGGAGTTCTGTATCATTCTCCCCATTTTACATACGGGGAAACCAAGTCACAGAGAGAGGAAATTACATGCCAAAGGCTACATAGCACGCCAGCAACAGACCTGAGAAGAGAGGCCAGAGCACCCATGTCCCAACAGACAACTATCTATTATGCCACACTGAATCCAAACTTTGAGCATGGGGTATCAAAAGATAATGCTTTTCACAGACCAAAGGGGAAAAGGGAAACACACTTTCCCCTCTTTGCTATCCAAATTTTAGATTAGACCAAAGGCCAACACTGTGTCTGAAACCACAACATATATTTTTTTCTACTGTGGCGGTGCTTAAGGAATTCTGTGCAGGATCACAGCCCCCTTACAGGAGATGCTGTAAAACAGGCAGCAAGATTTTTACATTTGCTATTGGCAATTGGGGTAAAATCCTGATCCTATTAAAGTCAGTGACAAAATTCCTACTGATTTTAATAGGGTCAGGATTCCATTTTTGTTCTCCATTACTCTATTATCTCTAGGCAATCATTTTTATATAGTTCTATTTTCAGACAAGTCTAAAGCTGTAGGCCCTGACCCTGCAAATTACTTGTGTGGGTTCAGTAGCCTGGCTGTGAAGAACCAGATGCAACCATCAGGGCATTAGGATCTCCTCTGTCACTCTACGGTAAAGTTAAATTTTGAAACATGTTGACCAACATAGTCAATAAGAAGAATGATTTTACAAATCACTAAGAGTTCCCCCTCCTGACACCCCTTTCCCTACCCAAAAAGGTAAATAAACCCTAACAAGAAGTTGGATGAAAATTCAGCATAGCAACATGCGAGTTAAAAGTTGATGGATCAAATTATGCCAGATTGGATCACTCCTATGTGTAAAGTGAGCATGTTCATCCTGCTTTATCATCTCAGTGTTGAATGAAAGAACGGATCTCATCCTATTTGAAAAATTGATCAAGACTGCCACCTATTAACACAAAACTGAAGTAACCAAAATTGTACAGTCTTTTACAAGAGAAAACTAGAACAGCTAGCAGAAAGCTATAGAAACAGCACATTTAATGTATATAATTTAACCCATTTTGCCTCCTTCTGTTTTTGTACTTTAGTAGGTACAATCAGACTAACTAGCCAAGAACTGGGCTATTCCTGCTTGGGATAATTGCTACAGCTGGGCCAGTAATTTGTTATCAATAATTAGATTATTTCTGCTTTTTCTGTTTACGAAGTGCTCAGAAACAGCTTGCGAGTTCGTGAAATTGGTTATCTGACATAATTCATGAAGGGAATGGATTCTGTGAATCATAAAATTCAAGCTGTTTATCCTTGCTTACAATAGTCACATGGTCTCGTTCTCAGATCAGAGTGTGAGTGTGTACGTGACAGAGAGTGAGAGCTATGACTGGCACAACAGGGCCCAGATGTCTGAGTGGGCCCCTGGATAATCATAGAATCGTAGGCTTGGAAGGGACCTCATGACGTCATCTAGTCCAACCCCCTGCCAAAAAAAGCAAGACCACTCCTACTAAATTATCCCAGCTAGAATTTTATCCAGCGGGGCCTTAAACACCTCCAGAGATGGAGATTCCACCACCTCCCTAGGCAGCCTATTCCAATGCTTCACCACTTGCCTAGTAAGAAAGTTTTTCCTAATATCCAGCCTTGACCTCCCCAGCTGCAACTTGATGATGATAATAAATAAGTAACTCCAGGAAATCTGTTTTCTGGTGTAAACTCTTGCCAAAAGCATCCTTCAGGTCCCTTTTCTACAAACATTCTGGTATAAATGCTGCCAAGTGACTTTCTGTGAACATGTGTAACCCATGTGCCTAAATAGGTGCAATCTCTTTTAGGGATCCTTATGGCAGGGTTACGTTGCTGGGCAGATTTTGCAGCCCAGAAACCAGAAACTTCTGGTAAGAGGGTGTGGGAGCACATTGAGCATGCTCCACAAGTTCTATTGTTGTGCTGGAGTTACGTGCCCAAGGAGAAGCCTGAGAGGAGCAGCCTGGAGAGGAACAAACAAGAGAGCTGCAGAGGACATTGGCTAAGGGACTCAGTGAAAGGAGCTGAGCAGGAGTGGACTGCAGGATGTTTTCTCCCAGCTTTCGACTGCTTTGCAGGGGAGTTGTCTGCAGTGGAACTGAGAGCTGGATGGCCAGTGACCTGATTGCATGGTGCTGGCTGCACAGGAGGAAGAAAGGACTGCATGGCATCTGCCTGAAGATTCCTGCAGCTAGAGAGGATGAGGATTGCTTTCGTTCTGCATTCAAGCCCTAAGGACTTAAAAGACTGCAATTGAGATAAGGGTGACTCCACCTGAACTTTGGGACTCGGGTTTCTTACTGTTTTGTTTAAATGTATTATGGTTCTTTAGGATAAGGTGTGTTTAGTTAGTTAATAAAGTTCATTGTATGTTTATGCTGAGTGGTAGTTTAATGAGGGATGGGAACTCTGAGCAGTCTTTACTGTGAGCCCTGAATAGACTGGATCCTGGCTCTCCAGCTGCTTTCTGTAGGTTTTTTTTTTTTCCTATGGGGCACTGGAGAAGGGCAGGTGAATGCATTTGAGCCCACCCTAGCAGGTTACACATGCACGTGAGTTACAATTTTTGCATGCAAGTTCTGGGAAAGCAGACACCAAAGGTTGAAGTAAATCTACATATTTAAATATGCAAACAAATATCCATGCAACATTTACTGCAGTCCCCACCTTGCTCTAGTAACCACACACTATGCCCAGTAGCAGAGTATGTAATCTCTAAAGCTGACGTTTAGATGACTTTCCCTGCTTGCTTTACACATGACAGCCAGTGCATTGTAAGATAGATTTTTTTTCCCTTTTACTGGAGGAACTACTCCAAATGTGGCTTTAGCAGTAAAGCTGTCACAAAATGGCCATTTTCAGATAAAAGGCAACCTTCAAAATGGCTTCGTGTTTTGGACATGGCAGCCTAATGAGACGCTGACCTCAGAACATTTGGCAGGGAAAATACCAGTAATGAACCATTCCAATTAGTCTGGCTTTGAGAAGAATGTCTGCAAATTTGAACAACATGCATCAGTACAGGATTCTCCAAAAAGCCCCCTAAAAGGACTGTTTCTGGTAAATTAAATTAGTGCCACAAGAGAGGAGATCTAAGTGCTTTATAACCCAGAATGAGAACTTGTTTCAGTTCAGAAACATTATAGCCTCTTAGATACATTAACGCAGGGCTGTTAATAGAATTGAGCAGACATTTTTGAGTGAGTGAGAAGGGGAGAGAGACTCTGGGGAGGGTGTAGGTGTGTAAATACACACATGCACACACAGAGATTGAAAACGGATTTTGGATAAAACCAAAAGTGTTCAAGAAGTTTCCATTTTCATCAAAAATGTTTGGGATTTTCTAGAGATAGCACAACAATGTGTTACTTACCAGTAACTGTCCTCCTTCGAGATGGGCTGCTCAGATTCATTCATTAATAGGTGTATCCATGCCGCAACGTGTGATTGGTCAGAAACTTTTGCTTTAGCCTATCAGAAGAGGGCCAGTGGCCACTGCCCCTCGCGGCACACCCTGGCTATGTGTACGGCCGCTGCCTAGCCCCTCCCCAGTTCCTAAAAGCTGCCAACTCTGGAAGTAGGGATGGTGGGAGGGGCCTGAATGAATCCGAGCAGCCCATCTCGAAGGAGGATGGTTACTGGTAAGTAACCCACTGTTCTTCGAGCACTGCTCGGATACTTTCAGTAATAGGTGACTGCTAGCCGTGCTGACAGATGGCAGGAGGAGTTGGCTTTTCCGCCCTCAGCACAGCCCGTCCCCAGCATGGGAAGCTTAGGAGGCCTAAAACAACCTAAGGACCAAAGGCCAGGCCAGACCAGCCTGACACAGCCAGGACTAACCCAGGAGAGAACAAGGAGTCCAGCTTGTCCGAGCACCAGTCAAAGTGTGAGGACAAGATGACTTAGGAACACCCAAGACTGCACCAGGTTTAGGGATCTAATTGGTGTCAGCTGAATCGGCACCATGGTCTCCTAAGGGGACCATTTGTGGGGCTGGTACTGGAATAGAGACGGTGTTGTGGGCCGGCAATGGGGCTGTTTAGTACCCCTTGAGGCCCCTTCTCCCAGGCTGGAAAGGAAAGAAGCCCCTCTGGACCTCGATGATGGTGCCAGGGATGGCAGGGTGTCGTGGTGCCGAGGGGATGGCTCCGTGGTACCAAGGCTGTGGGGGGTGATGGGGAACTCCGTACTGATACTGGAGATGGCGATTGGTGCCGCTTTTGGTGCGCCCAGACTGTCGCAATGAAGGCTGGCTTGCCCCACCAGATGGGTGCTGGTGATGATGGGGTCGGCAATAGGAGGAGCGTCTTAGCCGCCTTGAATGCCTCCAGGGTCGTGGGGAGCAGTACCGACTTCCCTCAGTCCTGAGTGGAGCCCCGAGCTGGGGACCCAGAGTGGTACCAGCGCCACAGTACCGATGTTGGTACCAAGCTGGTTTTTTGTCCCCTGGGGGAGCGGTGCCAAGAGGGTTCCCATGCCAAACCGGCACGTGGTGCTGTACGGGGCCCCGAAGCCTCAGGGTCCAGCTGATGCACTTACCTGGAGGCCAACGCACAGCACCTTTGCTCCCTGTCCTTGATTGTCCTCGGCTTGAAGGACAGGCAGATGAAGCAAGCGGTGACCATGTGGCTCTCGCCCAGGCACCGGAGGCTCTTCTCTTGGGGATCATCCCTCGGGAAGGCCTTTCCACACTCGGAGCAGGGTTTGAACCCTGGCATGGAGGAAGATGATGGATCATGCAGTTCAGGAGCCGAGTGCTCAAGGGAGAGGGCAGTCCTTGGTGGAACCAAGTCAATGAACAAGAGCTCCCAGTCAAGTGGGAAGCTCATAAAAGGCGAAGAGAGACAGGCTGCTTGCTAAAGCAAGGAGCAAGCTGTTCCACAACTGGCACTGAGGCGGATAAAATGGAACTGAAGAGGGGGCAGGGGGCAGCTGTATACATAGCAACGGGGTGGCACGAGGGGCAGTGGCCGCCAGCCCTCTTCTGAAAGGCTAAAGCAAAAGTTTGACCAATCATGCACTGCAGCATGGATACACCTGTTGCTGAATGTATCTAAGCAGCGCTTGAAGAAGAACTTTCCAGTTTCAGCCCAAAAGCAGACATTTTTGATGAATACCTGAAAAAATTTCAAAGCCAATGAAAACAAAAGAATTTCAACTATTATGAGTAACAGTGCAACAAAGCAGGAGCTTATCTTAAAAATTATAAAAACTAACAAAGCATTGGTTACAGTGCTTTCTGATTTCAGGCTTTTGGGGGTAGCTTCCACCACTGTTTCTGTGTTATCATTTCAGGTTCAAAATCCAACTTTAAAATGCATCAACAAATGTGAGCTTTCACACTGGTAGCTTAGCTGGAAGTCCAGCAGGTCTAGTACTGTATTATAACCCTCTCCTAACCCCTGTAGTGAAGGAACTGAGATTAATTCCTCTGCCCTATTCCTGTCTTGTGTTCTTCATCATCCTTCCCTACATCCCTTTGTTCCTGTATGAAAAGCTCACGTCGGGATTTTATTAAGCATAAGCAGCATTATAGGATTGAGAAGAGGAACTAGAACTTCCAAGGGATGGAAAACTCATTTATGCAAGCTTCTCCTCCCCTCTGCAAATCAGGCTTTTGTTCTTGAACACATGAGCAATGACCAGGCTTTTCCAGAACACCATAAGTTAGCTGTGCACACAGCCAGCCTACATCACCTTCTGGGACTAATCCATCCAAGGAAGCCAATTATGTGGCCTTTGAAATCGCACCAGTGCATGGCCCACCAGTTTGTGCCCAAGACTCCTTCTAGCTTTAATAATAATTTACTACAGATCACTATTTTCATGTGAAGATCTCAAAGCACAGTCTCTATGCCAGGGAAGTACTACTACACAAACAGGGTTAACATCCTACAACTAGTCAGTGGAGGAGTTGAGACTGGAACCCAGAGCTGACTCCCAGTCTTGTGTTCAAATTACTCAGCCTTACTGCTTTACATGTTGGGAGACATGAACAATGGATGGATGTAGCTAACAGGTTGATAGAAAAAGCAGAAAAAATTCTCAACGCATTTGTCACATTTTTTCCTGTTTTATGACCAGCTATAGAAAGGCTGAAACTTCTGAAAAATTCACTTTAACTATAAAAAAACAAAAAGCACAAGGTGGGAAAAACTTCATACATTTTTCTATCACTTATCTTAAGCAGAGACAAGTGAAATTTTTTTTTCCACAAACAGTAAATTCACCAGAAAAAGAAAGTGTCAAGATATTCATGAGGTTGGAATAAATTTATTGGAGGGGAAAAAAAACAAAACAAAAAACAAGGAGTCATGCGGCACTTAAAGACTAACAGATTTATTTTTCACATGAGATTTCGTGGGAGAAAATCCCACTTCATCAGATGCTTTGAAGATGGGTGAACTTTGAAGCATCTGATGAAGTGGGATTTTCTCCCAAGAAAGCTCATGCAAAAAATAAATCTGTTAGTCTTTAAGTGCCTCACGACTCCTTGGGGGTTTTTGTGTTTTGTTTTGGGTTGGTTTTTTGTTGTTGTTGTTTTTCTGGACTAGACTAACACAGTTATCCCTTTTCAAATTTATTTTGGCTGAACAATGATTTTTTTAAAAAAATTAAAACAGTTCACTTGCATTATTTCAAAATAAAATGCTTTGACTTTTTCATTTAGAAATGAAACATTTCCACCATCTCAAAACAAAATTTCATTTTGAAAACATTTTATTCCAACTATCTCAAAACTAAACATTTAAATTTTTCATTTTGAAAAAATGTTTTTTAGAAATTTAGCTAGATATTAAAAAACAAACAAAAAAGGGAATATCATCTTAAAATGACCCACTGCAAAAACAAAAAAACCTGGAAGCAAAATACATCATTTTTGTTAGACTTCAGTTTTTTTCATTGCAGTGAAGAATACAATAAAAATAAATAGTCAATTTCAGTTTGAACTGAAGGGGTTTTTCCCCCCTCAATTGTTCATTTTGGTTCCCAAAAAATAAATAAATAAATAAATATCAGACATTCACTCAACTCTAACCTTAGATAAGTATGTGGCCTCCATTTGCCATCATAGCTGAGTGCTCAAACTCTTCAATGTATTATCTTCACAATGTTCCTTGGATGTAGGAAAGTGCTATTATGCTCATTGTACAGGTGGGAATCAGGCACAGAGATTAAGAGATTTGCTCAAGATCACACAGTCTGTGGCAGAGATGGGATTTGAACCAGTTCAAACACCACCCTTATTGCTGGACCTTCCCAGAGTTCCACAGAGGAAGACAAAACAACACTATTATACAATTCAAAGCTAGTATTTATGTTGTAGTCAAGTTCCAAAGGAGCAGCTATGTTAGTCTAGTTCAGTAAAAAAAAAAAAAAAAAAAAAAAACAAGGAGTCCTGTGGCACTTAAAAGACTAACAAATTTATTTGCTGCATGAGTTTTCATGGGAGAAAATCCCACTTCACCAGATGCTTCAAAGTGTCTAACGAAGTGGGATTTTCTCCCAAGAAAACTCAAGTGTTAAATACATTTGTTAGTCTTTAAAAGGACCACAAGACTCCTTGCTTGTTTTGCTAAACTAGACTAACGTGGCTATCCCCCTAGAATGTGAGCAAATGATCTGACCGACAGCAATGTGAATGTTCAAGTGGCTGAGTGGCGTAAGCAAGACAGACCACATGAGCAATGTGTATGTTAGAAAAAGGCTCAAAGCAACACCTACATGAAAATATTGATGATGTGCAGGCTTAGATGGTTTGGCAATATAAACTGCATGACTGATAACCCTGTGGGAAAGAGTTCAGCCAGTGAGGATGAAAGAAAAAAACAGAAAGAGGAAAACTCAAGAAGATATGATGCTATGTCATAAAGGAAGACATATTTGCATATAATGTGAACAAGGATATGCCCTTCTGGAGGGGGACTGCTCAGAGCAGTCCCCGTTGAAAGGATTCACAAAAGGAAAAAGTAGTATAGCTCTGTATAAAAGCACAATTATACATTTATATATTCTACATGCACACAACCAGGTGTCATTACTCTGAAATATTTATACCTTCCTGGAAAAGATACTTGACAGTTGCAGAGCTACTGGCAAACCAGCTCCTTAAAATATTTTTTTCCTTTTCTTTGGCATCATGCCTCTTGGCTTGGTTTCAGCAATTGCTGAGACCATTCAAAACAATAACTACATACCACCTTGTAGAGTAAGCTCAGTGGAATACATTTCCCTTCAAATCATGCCGCTAGCTCATTAATGATAATATGACATACATTTGCATTGATAGATGAGATTAACTCTGCTATGGATTAAATGACTTGCCTGCTTGAGTAGCTATTTTGAACCTCTCCTCTTATTTGAAATAACTCAACGCTAAAATTGAAGCATTTCAGCGGTGGACGTTGGAACTGATGGTAGGAAAAGTGACTGTCTTAACTGAAAAACAAACAAGGAGTCCTGTGGCACTTTTAAAAAGACTAACAAATTTATTTATCACATGAGCTTTGTGGAGAAAATCCCACTTCATTAGATGCTTTGATGAAGTGGGATTTTCTCCCACGAAAGCTCATGTGATAAATTTGTTAGTCTTTAAAAGTGACACCAGACTCCTTGCTTGTTTTGCTGAACTAGACTGACATGGCTAGCCCCATAGAATGTGTCTTAACTGAAGTAACTGAAAACATTTCAAATCTTTGTGATAGTTCTATATTATCTACATTTTAGTCTACCAACAAAGATGCTAGCATTTTACAACCATTGTGCCATAAAGTTGCACTGGTATAGATGAACGCACAAGAGGCAGGTCAGAAGAGAGAATGAACTTTTAAATGAGAAAGAGGTAGGCCCTTATCTACTCATGTTTACTCTTCACCTAAAGCCATCATCTTCTTTCTGGTGCATCACAAGCTGTGGCTGTATGAACATGATGATTATAGTAAAAGCATGCTATGATTTTAAGTGGTGAGTAAGCAAAATGAACTCTTAAGACACAAAAGACAAAGTCCAATTCTGCATCCTGCCCCTTATCTAGTAATTTATACCAGGGCCAAGTGGATTGGGTGATGTTTTCTATCTACCTGGGGCTAAAGAAAATGATTCCATGAGATGCAGGATCCAGCCCACAGCTTTCATGCAAACTGAATTAACAATACAAAGCAGGTGAAGAGAAATGCACCTCACAATTTGGGCAGGATTGTTTCAAATTAGAATATTTTATCAGCATTTTACAGATTATGTCATGCTCATTAAATGCTAATATTATATACACACACACACACACAAATTATATCAGCATATTCTGCAAAAAAAATGTAAATAGTTTCCAGTCATTGATGTGTACACAATATAAAGAAGCAATCAAATGTAGTGTGTTGCATTCTCAACAAGTTATATTTTGTATCAATGTTTTCTGCCTTTATGTTAGCATGAACTTTTTGGTAAAAATTTCTTCTTCCACTAGTGGTCGTTGTTGTTCTTTACAGCAATAAGACCACTAGTTCATGAAAAAAAAGAGACTGAAAAATAATCCTAATGAGTCTATTATCATAGCATGTTTATCAAATTATAATTGAGAGAGTCAAACAAATAAAATAGTCTAATCTTCTATCCATTAATCAATCAGGTGACTGAATTTTATATTTCTAATAATAATTATACTTCTAAACTACATTCAAATTCAAGGAAAACAGATTTGATTGACAACAGCTACAGGTAGGCTAAGTCCTTAACAAGGAATAGAAAATACTGCTACGGGACAGCAGTTGAAAAACTTAGTCAATGCTGTTTATCTCACACAGCAAGTTTTAGGACACTTTCTGTTCACCAGTGCCTATACCTTTCCCAGTCTAGGTAGAGGCTACCAGTGGCATAAAAACCCAGGGGGTGGAGGAGGGCCAGGCACCCAAGTGCTAGGCTGAAGGGAGGTGCTCAGCCAGCCCTGCACCAGGGCTGGATTGGAGGTGTCCCGACCCAGGCTGCCTGCTTTTGGGGCACCGGGGCCACCCCCACCCTCCCATCGCACGAGCTATAAGCCACAGGGTGGCCACGCTGCGACCTCTGGAGCTAGGGAGTGACACCGGGGCCAGAGGCCACGCCACCCTCCCTCCGTTGCCTACATGGAGCAGCATTCAGGGCTCTCCCCTGGCCAGCTGCCCCTGAGGTTGGCTAGCATGGGGCTGCTGCTTTCTGGGGCAGGGTCCTGGAGCAGGCCTGCTAGCCACAGTTCAGGTCATTTCCCTCCTGGACCCCTAGTACTGAATGGGCCCTCTCCAGGGGATGGGGGCGAGGTGGCCTCTGTTCAGCATAATCGAGCTTTATTCACGTGGTATGCAGGTGAAATAAAAGCCCAGTGGAAATCTCATTACAACTGAGCAAATATCTGCATCTGATGTCATGCAAAAATCTCATCACCACCACCTACAGCTGATCGTTTTTCATTTTGCAAGTTTTGAAAAAATTTTGGTAATCTTTTCGCTGGGCAATAGAGCTCAATGAACATTTTCAGGTTTTGAGACAATACTGTTGAAATGTCAAAGCTTCACATATTTTCAGAAAAAAATGGGAAAAATCTAAACTTTTTTTTTTAAAGAAGTTTGTGAATGTTTAATTCTTTTTAGTAGCTTCTATTACTACTTTCCCCAATGCCAGTGTTTCTAGGCTGGTCTCTAGGCTGTATGCTCTCTGTGACAGGGCCTATTGATCTCTGTGCAATGGGTACATAACAAATTTCAAAGGGGTAGCCATATTAGTCTAGTTGAGCAAAACAAACAAGGAGTCCTGTGGCACTTTTAAAGACTAACAAATTTATTTATGCAATCAGAGCTGTAACGAGGGTGGGGCAAATGGGGCTTTGCCCTCAGTGTGCTGGAGTGGCTCAATAAAACCACATTGTTAAAGGGTGTGTTTCGCACTGCCGGCCCCAAGCGCCAATAATTGCAAGGAGTGCGTTCCAATCACAACTTGCACCAGGCACTGAAACAGTGCGTTATGGCTCTGTATGCAATAAATAAATCTGTTAGTCTTTCCAAGTGTCACAGGACTCCTTGTCTGTTTTGCTCAACTAGACTAACAAGATTATCCCTCTGGAATTAAATACATGGTTGGTGATTGCATGTTATCCCCATTCCATTACCAAGCCCTAGACTTCAGCCAGATAGGAGATTAATTCTGAAACACCAAGGTAGTGCCAACTTTTACCCCACCAGCTCCAGTAAAAATTTTCCAGAGTGTCACACATTAAAGGTGACCACTTATCTTAGACGCTTGCTGAACTCTAGCTCTTGGAAATGCTGTCTAGTTCACCATGCTAAAGTACATTGTGATAAATGACCAGCTATGAAATTAATCAGCCACTGGTGCACCACTGTGAGATTCACCTTTTTCAACAATTAGATACCACAAATGCCTAAAAAATGCTCAGGAACTCAACAGAACAAGAGAAAGTACAAGGAAGCTAAAGGAAAATGACAAAGTCAAGAATTCTGAATCAAAGCTACCGATGATCTTTATGAAAAAGACGTGGTAGAATGAAATCTGGAATTGCAGAAGTTCTGATGCAGTATTCATTCATTCATTCACCCATCCATCCAAGGCTCTCCTATCCTTTGCTGCCAAGCATTGTTAGTCACACCATTGAGCCGATTTTCCCTTCCAAAAAGAATTTGAGATTCCAAAAATGTTTCTGATCTAGAGTCAGGAGAGGCAGTCACAATCTCAACAAATCAGCATAAACCAATAGCTAAAAAGAATTTCAGACTGGGTTAATCAAAATGTTCCATTTTGATAATTTTGAAACATTTTGCTTCAATTTTCACCAGTTTGTATTTTTTAAAACTTTTTGTAGCCTAAATTAATTCAAAATGAAAGAGTTGCCTCAAGCTGAAAAATGAAATTTTTCATTTGGAAAACATGAAAATGGGATATTGACTGTTTTGAAATTTTTTTTTCAAATGGGTGGGGTTTTTTTCAAACGGTGAGATTTGCCCAAACCGACCTTTTCCCTTCAACAAATTTGTGTTTTTCCATTAAAAAAATTGGTAAGAAAATTCCCAACTAGTTGTATCACATTCATCACAAATGACAATTATGAATCCAAGTTTGTAATTGAGCCCTTTTTATTCCAATACACTGTGAGGTCGTTCTAAACCACTTTATTATTTCTGGAAAGTTCTCCACTTCATTACAGACAGTTATGTGACATAAAAGAAAAAGTCAAATAGCCAACCAGACTGTGGCGATAGAAACTACTAATGAAATTGCTCCTATTACTCCCTTGGGCAATAGTGCATGTTCTGGAAACCATACTTTTAGTTAAAAATTGTCCCATAGGGAATACACTCAAAAAATGTTTAAAGAAATATTCATTTACTTTAAATCCAGTTGTACACGTTTCCATTTTAGTGCAATCTATATTCAAGCAAGCATTTAAATATTCTATTAAAATGGATCCGCTGTCAAACAACACAGAATCTGGCAAAGTATTATCTAACATCTCAACGTTAAGCCTCCATCAGAACCATGGCAACTCCTTGATACCCCCTTCATTTATTTTCCAGGTCGGGCACCTGTAACCATGACAACGTACACTGAAACCTTTCAAGCAGAACAGAACTGAATCACAATAAGAGCAGAAAATACCTAAGGTGGGAAAAAGAGAGGAGAGGCACAGCCAGGTAGCTGCTGAAATTAAAAGCAATTGGTAAGAAAACAGCAGGAAGCAAATGCTGGCTCACGTGACCATGTCCTCTTTGCAGCAGTACGGTGTGCAACCCCAGTCTGCTATGCTCATGATTAGTCGTGCAGCCATAAAAAGAAGAGAAAATTAAAAGATCAATTTAACAAACAAATGGAGTGTCAGCTTGAGAAAAGAAGGGTGTGCCGATGCTTAAACCACGGCAACTACACCACCGTAGCTCTTCAGTGCAGACATTATCTACCTGGACAGGAGGGATTTGCTCAGGTGTGTAATTAATCTGCCTCCCTGATCGGTGGGAAGGAGGTTGACAGATCTTCTGTAGTGCTGTCTATACCAGAGGTTAGGTCAGCACAGTTACATCTCTCAGAGGAGTGTGGCTTTTTTTTTTACACCGCTGAGAGACCTATGCACGTATAAGTTCCCAGAGAAGACATGCCCTAAGTCGCAGCAGATAATTTGTAAGCATACATCCCTCTACACAGGGATCTAGTCATGTTCAGTTTTAATTCATTTAGACTACAGGCACCCATCCCAGATGCAAACAGGAAAGGAACAGGATCCTCCTCCTTAGAATATTCTAGAAGGCCAAGCCCATCAGTCTAGCTCAAAGAACCTGTTTGAAATAGGCATGAGTTAATGAGCAATATCTGTGTACACTGAAACTATATTCATTTTTGACTGAATCAATCACTAGGAAGGGTGCATTTTAATAAACAGTCACTCAATACTGTGACTAAAGGAAAATGAAAACAGCAAGAGTGCTGTGGCATCTTAAAAAACTAAAATTTCTTCAGGCATAAGCTTTTGTGGATTCCAGCCCCCTTCGTTAGATGCATGCATGAAAGCCCATGAAAGCTTGGAGCCCACAAAAGCTAATGCCCAAAGAAATTTGTTAGTTTTTAAGATGCCACAGGACTCTCCTTGTTTTTGCTGTACACAGACTAACATGGCTACCCCTCTGGAAAGGAAAGTGACATTTCATCTTTTCATTGTATTGTCTAAAGATCAAAAATGAACTAGCATATATTGTAGCAGACTGCGCTAATAAGACCACAGCTGGGAAAGAATTGTAGGAAAAGACTTGAGAACAGCTAAACAGCAGGCTGCTCATAGGATGGCTAAAATAAATAAAAGCAAGAACACATCTTCCTTGTGTGGTTACGTTAACAGAAGAGCTTCACCAGAACTAGGAATGGGCCTGACCCATAATTCAAATATCTCTGGACTCTGAGGAAATTCCAATTCACAGAAAAACCCCATGGCTCAGGCCTAGCTTTGATCAAAAAAATTGATCAGAAAGCTCAAGGTGAGAGGATGACCAAATGAAATAAGAACAAAAACCAGAAAAGCAGACAAACAAATGAGGTGTTTAAAAAAGATCAGAAACGAGGAGTAAGATCAGTATAACAAATTTCCATAAGGAAAACAGCAATGTCATCATCAACCAAGACAACAGCAATATTCTTCCCACCCAATATCAAGCTACCGGGTTTCTTAAGGAAGGGGATATATCTCTTCTTACTCAAGACAGTCAAGGTCTTACACCACTAGCAACTGTACTACATGTACCAGTACCAGACAGCCCAAAATGAAAACCAATTCAGGGATGGGATCTCTCTCTTTGTACCTAAAGAACTCCTAGGCAGTCTGCTTCTCTTGCTTGGGGTTTTATGTAACAGAACACAGAAGGACACTATGTATAGATGAGAATTTCTCTTCCAAGAAACCACAAACAGAAAAAGTGGCAAGATTCACCACACCCTCCTTTTAGATTATTTACCTATTGTCCTGGAGACCTGATATGCTCTCGAACTCTGCAAATTATTTAGACCTGTTGCAATCTGGCCCGTCAAGATCTATGTAGGGAGAGGTTTTCATTTATAAGCCATGATATAGCATTTTATCTTTGTATATAAGAACATAATAATATTTCAAAGGATATTAAGAAAAGCATCATCTGGGTATCCATGTGTGAAAGTGTAAGAAAAATAATATGCAGTGTTCATTAAAACTTTTAGTAGGATTACATTGAAAAGCTTCAGTCCTAACACCACTTATACAAGAGAATAATGTATGGAGGATTAGGGCCCAGGGCTCAAGTTCACTCTGCACCTGCAAACGTTTGAGATCAAGTAGGTGCACAAGTGAAGGTGAAAAACAGCCAAACATGAGAGAAGTTGGACAGGCTTAGGTTCACGGAGGATTTTTCAGAGCAGCATTAAACTTCTCCACATTCTTCAACCCTCCACAGAAGGGTCAGAGAACAAAGGAAGAACCAAACAATGCTAATGCAGAGACTCAGCCAGCGAACAGGAACGAGATAAAAATGTTCTCTTCTACACAAGAACTAGGACCAATGTTCCTCACACCTTCTTGGGATCAACACAAGTCAGATCTGAGTCCAAACTCAAGAAGCACAACAATTATGTTTTCCTCTCCAGTGCACATTTGTGCAAGGGAGATACTATAGCTCTTTATATCATTATGTCAGATAACAATAAGAGGTAACAACACTAGGCTACTGAGGAGAGCCCTGGGTTTTTCTGTGCTGAGTCTCAGTTAAGCACCACAGGGAATCTTATTTTATTGTTTGGCATCTGCATGCTGCAGCAACTGATGCCCTACAAATACCCCAGATTGGACAGACAGAGGTAGATTAGATGGGTAGAATTGCTTTAAAAGATGGGGCTGTTTGTTTATAGTGTACAACATACAGTGTTGATACATTCGTTTTTCCCCTCCTCTTCTATACTCCAGGAAGGAAAAGCGACACCTGGCAGCTGCTGAGCTGATTCCATACTTGAGATAATTTAGACCATCTAAAGCAAGAAGGGTTTTCGTAGAAGAAACAAGGAGTTCTGTGGCACTTTTAAAGACTAACAAATTTATTTATCGCCAGAGCCGTAACGCTCTGTTGCGGAGCCTGGGGCGCGTTCCAAGTGGAATGTGACCCTTGCAATTAGCGGGGCATGGGGCTTGTGCCACAAAACATGCCTTTTAATAGAGCGCCTCTATGAGCTGCTTTGGTGCACCTCAAGCAAAGCCCCACTCACCCTGCCGTAGTTACAGCTCTGTTTATTGCATGAGCTTTCACAGGAGAAAGAGAAGCTTCAAGTGTCTGATAAAGTGGGATTTTCTCTCACAAAAACTCATGCAATAAATAAATTTGTTAGTTTTCAGAAGTGCCACAGGCCTCCTTGTTTGTTTTGCTGAACTAGACTAACATGGCTACCCCTCTGGAATTTGTCAAGGGTTTTTGTAGTTTCCCTGATCTCAGCAGAAGCTGAGCAAGGTTTAGGGCTGAGAACGGAGGCTGCCTGGCTGAAGAGGAAATGGAATGTAAGTGAACCCTGATTTTTGAATTTCAGGGAAGATGCAGCTATCATCCCCAGTCTGTGAAAATAGCCATCACTCACTGTCATCCAGCAGGTACAGTATGGCTCTTCTCTGGGGAATTCTGTGTCAAAGAGACACTCTCTTGCAGTCTACAGGATTTTTTAAAAGGCAATATTTTTCATCTACTGCTATCTTGTACTGGCTTTCATTTTTCTCTGTCATTCAGAGGCTTAATCTTGCCCTTCCACAGTATTTTAGTTTCCCCTGGATTGCTGTGATGACTTCAATTTGCCATAGATTATTGCAGGACTTTGCAGAAGATATGCAAACAACAAATGAACAAGGGACCAATTCTACTCCTATTGACTTCAGCGTGCCAGAACCAAGCACTCATATTCTTCAGGACTCTAGAGTAACACTTGACTCTGAAGGAGAACCAGAGAGGGATTAACTGCAAGGAAAATGCTATTCAGCCCCTTCAGCACCTCTTGATGTGCATTACTCCATCTCGGGTACATCACAAAAGGAAGATGTAAAAGCATCTCTCAGTTTGTATACTGTTGGCAGGTCTGCAAATCTCTGTCCATTCAAAAATTCAATTTGCTGAAGCATTTTGTTTTTAGCAGACTTACCGGATTCTCATCTATTCCATCCATCTTTTTCATACTTTCAAAAACCAGAAGAGACCATTGTCAACATCTAGTCTGAGCTCATGCGTAACTCAAGCCACTGAGTTCCACCCAGTACTTCTTGGATCTGGCCAAACAATTTGCACCACAGCAAATTGTTTAGAAACCCATCTAAACTTTATTTAAAGAGTCATAGAATCATAGAAACCTAGGGTTGGAAGGGACCTCATAGGTCATCTAGTCCAACCCCCTGCCAGACGCAGGACCACTCCCACTAAACCATCCCAGTCATGGTTTTGTCCAACCAGGCCTTAAACACCTCCAGAGATGGAGATTTCACCACCTCCCTAGGCAGCTCATTCCAAGGCTTCACCACTCTCCTAGTAAAAAGTTTTTTCTAATATCCAGCCTCGACCTCCCTAACCGCAACTTGAGACCATTGGTCCTCGTTCTGTCCTCTGTTATTAAGTGATGGAAAATGTACCACATCCCTTGGGAAGCTGTTCGAGTGATTAATTACTCTCATCTAAAAATTTGCATATATCCACTTAGAACTCTGCTGACTTCAACAACTGCCAGACACTGGATCTTGTTCTGATTTTGTCTGAAACATTAGACAGCCCTCTATGATCAGGTATCTTCACTTCATGTGGCCACTTCTAGATCTTGATTGATTCACTTAATCTTTTCAATGAACCTCACAGGCCCGGAGAAATATTATTTTGAACTACTACTTTTTACATTGGTAGGAAATATCATGGGTACAGCCTTTGCCTCCTGTAGTATTTTAGTACTTCTGCTTGCTATTCCAGTTGAAAGTGAAGAGGTGCCCGATTCTTACTATAACTGATAACTATGACTAGCTCAAAGAAAAACTGCAGAATTGGAAATCATATGCAAATTTGCCAAGTTCCAAAGGGGCAGCTGTTTTAGTCTAGCCCAGCAAAAGCAGCAAGGAGTTCTGTAGCACCTGAAGACTAACAAATTTATTTATCGTATGAGCTTTAAAGCATCTGACATAGTGGGATTTTCTCCTACAAAAGCTCATGCGATAAACAAATTTGTTAATATGCAAATTTGACTCAGTGAACTCACAACTGAATAAAGATTAGGAGCTCTTTTCCCATTACAACAGGTAATTTTGCTTACCTAGTCCCCCACCCACCTCCCTTCTCATTGCTGTACTCCACTATTTGAAGCGTAACATCTGCTTTGATTTGCTGTTACAGTCGGACCAGATCTATGACTTATACTTCTCTGCATTTATTTTGCTCCCATTCCGTGAATTCCCATCTTCAAGCATCTGATGAAGTGGGATTTTCTCCCATGAAAGCTTAAGTGATAAATAAATCTGTTAGTCTTTAAAAGTAGCACCCAACTCCTTATTTGTTTTACATTTACTATGGTTATGGTCTTACTAGAGTGATTTGCAACACAGCACATACAACAAGCCAAAGAAGGATCAAATGGATTAATGTTTCAAATCCACTGGAAAAAAATGCACATCATCTCCATTTTGCCTTTTAGCCGCTTGTGTTCAGAATGTTCACGTTTTAGAATCGAAAGACCAATACCTTGCTTTTAATTTGATGATTAATTTTCACCAGTTTTATGAGTTATGCTGGTTGGATAGAATATTATTTAAGGGGAAACAAAGTTTGTTTCACATTGATGTTCATTACCTTTGTACAAAATTTCACAGCACACTTGGACAGTTCTTAGAGCACGCCGTGTGCTGCAGGACACTGGTTGAAAACCACTGATCTGTAGAGCAACTGCTATCCCTTTGGAAATTGAGAATACCTTGCCTGGTTTCATCTCACATTAATGCACTTTAAAATGTTGAAACAAAGTATTAAGATATTTACCAGTCATGTTGAGATCCCATTCACAAGCACAAACAATATTAAAGCATAACAAAACGAGGTCAAGTCTCACGGTTTCATTGATATGAAGGCAATGGCATTATTTGCTTCACTTAGGACTGGAATCTCAGCTGATAACTTCAGAAGAGCTACCCTGCTTTACACCAGAGGAGGATCTGCTCTTTTGATTACCTAGTCACCCAAAGCGCTCTGTTAGAGCAACCAGTGATGGCAAACTATCCGCCACATTACGGTCTGCATGCAGTAATTTGCATTCATCACAATGTACCACCTGTGCTGATTCTCAGAGACAAACAGTCTGAAGCAAGCTAATTCAGAGAAGAAAGTCAAATTAGTCAATATGGCACATTTTAAAACTAATAATTTAATTAGATACTACTTACCAGCTGTGGTTCTTATTAGAGCTGCAAAGAAAAACAGCAATGGTTGCTTCATAAATCCAAGAATGTCAAGAGAGACCATTCAATAAATTGTGAAGTGAGAAACTTAATTGGTTATCATTTACTTCTACCAGCTGTTGCCAAATTCCCAGCTGTGAGGTGGAAGAACACTACCTTAATAGGCAGCTCTAGAAATATCACAACACTAAACCACAGAATCCTAAGAGCCTAAAACAAGTCATAGAAACTTAATTGGTTACAACTTCCCACCTGTGACTGAATTCAGAACTGCAAGGGAGTAGTAGTAGTAATAAATAAAATAAATAAATAATGCTGGGTCAATGCTTTTACACAACCCATAACCCTCCAAGATTAATGCTTGGTCCATCAGGAAAACAGACTAAAATCCTAACAGTGTGGCACATAACCATCTCTCATCTAAAAGGATTCTGAAAATGTTAAATTAATTATCTTGCAGGAAGACAGGAATCATCCTTCAAGATACATCTAGTCCAATATACAGTCTCAGATAGCAACTCCGCCCAATGGCATACGGTAGAGTAGCATCAAGGGTTGTTCTAACTCAGCAGTTCTCAACCACTGTGCTGGGGCACATTACTGTGTCGCGGAGAGCCAAGGAGACAACTGAATGCAGGTGGAGGAGGTGGGGGCTGGTGTGCCCTATAGGTCACGATATGCCACTAAGCATATCACTATCCACAAAAGGTTGAGAACCACTACTCTAACATTACATCTGCATGAACGCCAAACCCCCTATTCCCAACCTATTCTTTTGACCCCCCAGACTCACCACTGATCATTCCCACAACAGGGAAGCATGTGCCTGCTATGCCAAGGATTTCTCTGCCCAGAGGGAAATCCAGAGTGGGAGAGTCGCCTGTGTACTGGCCCCTTTCTGGCAGAGTGGTAAGAAGGGCAGAAACACAGCCCAGAATCAGGGTGTTTTGTCTCCAGAGCTGTTCAGCTGCTGCCTTTTAACAGCTCAAAATTCCACTTAAAAACATGACAATGGATTTGTTCTTTGTGATATGAGAATTTGGTCTGAATCCTGTTACCGAGACAAAAAGCTTCTTGTGGTTCATACACTATTAAAACCATGGGAGATAGAGAGACTATTATTTTTGGCACAATATTTAGAAAAATTAATCCTCCAGCTCTAAAGATTTGAGGCGCAAGGAAAATGAGTGACAATTAAGTTCATTCAATCTACCCTACCAGATTACATAGTGGGATCATTTTTCTTTATATTGAATGTCTTCCTCACTTTAGAGCTGGATAGATAAAGAATTTTTTCTGTGGCTTCACTCTAGTTACTGCAGAGCTGGGTGAATAATGCAAATATTCAAACGGACAAAATTTTTCCCCAAGGGATCAAAATGGACCTATTTTTCCCCCACATAAATTTTTACCACTTTTTTAAATGATAAATTTGTTTTAAATAAAAAATTTCTTCTGGAAATAGTTTATTTTTGAAAAAGTCTTGACATTTTCTAAAAACCATGATTTTTTGTGTAACTGACAACTTTCCACAATATATATTGTGGTTTAGGCTGATTTTGAACCACCCGCCCCCAAAAAAGCCTGTTTTTAAAACTTTGACCATTTCTAGACACTCTAGATACAAGTGCTATGGCTGAGGGTCTATAAAGCAGAACTGCTGACAGTGTTGTGACTGTGATAGCAGACATCTGGAAAGAGATTTTTTTATGGTGCAGATGGCAGAGAGCAATGGAAGGCATTACAGTAGACAAGGACACAGGCCTGAATTAAAGCAGAGACAAACAAGGCAGTCTAACCTCGTGGTCAGAGCCAGGGGTGGCATCGGGCCATGGCTGAAAATCACAACAAAGATCAAAGCCAAAGTCAGAAGTCATGCCAAAGTTCAGAACCATGGTCAGGCCAAGGATTTAGCCAGACCTGGAGTCAGAAGTCACACCAAAGGTCAAAGATGGAGGCCACCGCAGCGGTCAGGACTAGGAAGCAGGGACAAGGAGCAGGAGTAAGGACAAGGCATGGTAACCAGAATAAGGAGTAGAAGCCAAGCAAGGAAGCAGGGACTTGGTCTGAAGGGTCTAGGGAGCAACAAACTAGCAACTAGTTACTCATATAAGCGGTACGGCAGCTTTATGTCCAATCAGCAGCCTGCTGCTAGTCATCTGACCCTGCTGAGTCAATGGCTATTGTCTCTCATGTTGGGGCATCAACTGCAGTTCCCTCTTGTGAGCCTGCAACCTTGTCAACCTAGGTGAGAGACCCCTGGCACTTGACTTGGAGGGAAAGTCAGGTGAGATGAACGCTGCTAGAACCTACAGAATACTCTGAACCAGACGAGTTGAAGGCTGGACTTGACCTGCAAAGCATGGCTCTGAACTTCTCTAGTGTCCATAGATGTTTCTGAAGAAGTCTTTGCCGGCTTCCTCCATTACGGCAAGGAGCTGCCTGGTGGGCACAGCCCATGTGTGAAACAATTACCCAGCGGGCCTGCCAGTGGGAGCCCATTGTGAGCAGCACCGAAGAAACCTGATGAGCAAAATGTAGCTACTGCAGCATGAGGTCATTTTGCCTCATGTTTATGTCACACAGCAGATTGCTGGGCAGGAGGGAGACATTCCCACCTGTGCTTCCTTGGGAATAGCCCAGGCCCATGGACATTGGTGGGGGTGAGGGAGAAAAGAGTCAGCACAGAGGTGGGAAGGAGGAACTGCCAACATAAGGAACAGCAGCTGAGTAGACAGGGGTGGGAGGAAGACCAGTTACCATGGCAGTAGAAGCCTTGGCCCAAGGACGAAAAATCAGGAAATATACATTGTGAGCTTAGTTTGTAGGTTTTAAATAAAAAAACCTGTGAAAATAGCATAAATAAATTTACAATGAATATTTCCAGTTTCTAAATTATTTTGAAAGCAGGGGAACACACAGAGGTATGTTAGACTAGGTGCCATTCTGCTCTGAGCCATGCAACCTCATGGAAATCAATGAGGTTCAAGAGCACCAAAGAGAAGGATGGCAAAGGAATACAAGCATCACACCATATAATGCTCACCTTGTCCTTTCGGAGCTTTGGACCTTATCAATACAAACATGAGACCCGGGCAAATGGGGAGCCACTCCATTGAGCAGAATCATCATCACAGACAATTGGGAGAACTCACTTTCCCGGCACCAAATGTCACCCCACCTTGGCTGGATTCACTCATTAGTCACCTCCCCTGATCTATCTCCCATGTGGGCATGCTGCAACGGTCCATCACCCGCTGGTCTTAGCCACTCACACTCTTCCTAGTCAGTGCTATTCATTTTGGGAGGCGGGGGCTGAAGATTTATCCCTAAATATCCCTGTAGCTGTGGGCCTGGTCCATGATCTCCTGACATCATCTGCTGCATTTGTCGGGGAGCAGTAATGAAGCTATAACATGCGCCTTTCTCCTTCTGCTCCATCTTCCTCCCTTTAGGAGGAAATTAGGAAGAGACAATTATCTTGCGAAAGGCCAGATGGAAGCAGGTTACCTGAAACTAGAATGAGAGGGTGGTTTCTACCCAGGAGGTTCTGGAGCAGCATCTTACAGGCGGGAGTGGGGCAGGAGAGGAGGAGCAAAACCATTCAACTGAGCTTTAGGATGGAGCTTAATAAGGTTATAAAACATTTGTGGGGTTAACTGCTACAACACGGTACTGGCGTCAGGGTGCTGAGAGATTCCTTTCTGTCCAATGTCTCTATATTCACTTCCCCAGTAATCGATGGTACAAGGTGCAACCTTGACACGATTGTGAAAAAAGCCTCAGACACACGTTGAAAAGGGGAGAGAATAGAAGCCAGTCACCATCCAGATGAACCAGAGAGGCAGCAAGTGAATGCACTGTGGGGATCTTCTTGTGGAGGGTGAGCCAATCCTTAAGGACACACAGATATCTGCCTGGCAACTATGTATGACTGAACATTCCCACCCCAACCTGCCACAAAACAAAGGTCTACAGAGCAAGTTAAAGTCAAATGTTATCACCTACAACAAAAAGGCACGGTGACGTGGATAACTTCACTGTTTTACTGACGCTGGTGGGTGGGTGTGTCAACATGAAGAACATCCACAGTGCAGTTTTTACACTTCCTTTGCTTTCTTACTGCATCCACAAGATGTTGCCACAGCATTTAGATGCTGATCTTCTTTTGATACGGCTCTGGCTTTCAGGCACTGATTGCACTAGGCAGGGTGCATTCAGTTTCATAACTGAATTAAGGCCAGTTTGAGTCCACTTTGGAGGCAGAAATTATTCCATTCCCGCTAGAGACAAAGAACTTTGTTCTCGTTTACTACTGCTTAAAAGCCCTAAAGATCTTAGCACAAATGAGACTTAGGCCCAGAAAGGAGTAAGCCAAAATGCACTATTAGGATACGTGTGGGCTGCAGTACTAGGTTTTTACAAGGCATTGTGATCAAACCGTAGCACATTTGTGAGATAAGATCAGACCTCAGCCTTTGCTCCTGTTGCTGAAGCCAAGTTACCTGGAAGGTAAGAATCGACATCAGTAGGTTGGCAATGTTTAATATTTTCTCTCCTGCCTTTAAAATTCTCGTTCAACCTTAATTAAAATCCCTTTCACTCACAGCTCATAGCAGCATTCCCAAGCCTCTCTCTCAGTTGCCCTCTGCTGTAGTTCAAACCCTTTGTCAAATGACATCCAAACATGAACAAATATCCTTTCACGCACATCACGTCTTCCTTTCTTGTGGCCTTTGTGGTTAGAGCCCTCTCAGATCTTCTTCCTACTATTTCTTTTTGAGACAAACTCGCTGAATCAGATCTGTTTTCCATTTTGACCTGCAAATAGCAAAACACCATCAACTGGCAAGGGTAATTGCTTATTTGTGAAAGCAAGTGTTATTTCTGACTTCTGTGATAAGGTGCAATACAAATGTCACCCCAAGTCAGACTATATTAAGTAGTTTCATGTCACATGGTGCAGTGTAAACTGACACATACTGTGCTGTTGTATTAGTTCTTGGGTTGCTTATTTGAAGAGATTATTTTCCTCTTATTTAGAAGCAAGTACCGGAGACTATTGCTAGTAAACAATCCATTCACTATCATCAATGCATTAGATTCAGCTACAGGGAGGTAGCTGCTGCTGATAAAATATTTACTCAGTCAAAGAATCTGCAAGTAACTGTTTCCTTCATCAGCAAATATGTTGTCTGTCAAAAAATAAAATTATTCTAATTTCAAATATTCCTAGATTTGTCATATGGTAACTTCTGCTTTTTGTTAGTTACTGGAAGCAATTTGGACAATGTCATAGAAGTTTATAGCATTGTTTTATTTCAAAAACAAGGATAAAGCATGGTAGGGTCAAGGAGTTACAGCTTGTTGAATTCTCACTTCACTAATCCCTAAACCTGACCGTTCTCACAAGAAACCCAGCGGCCTCGTTCCCCTTCTTTTTAAATAAGTTTTAATACAAGAAGCCATAGTGTAAAGTCTCATGTGACTAAGAGTTAGTTACTTCTACAAAAATTACACCACAAGGTATTTGCTAGAACACTCAAATACCATAAGTAATTAAATCTAGAGGACTTTAACTCACGTAAGGGCCTCAATAACAGCTAAATTCATGAACTTCATTTTTGCCCTAATTCCAAACTCACTGAACACAGTACACACAATATTTCTTAAGGTGATTAATGACGTACTTAATAATTTGCTAAGCTGAGTGATCTGCAATTTATCAGTACAAGTCCACCTGCGTAAAAAAAATTCATATTAATTTTTTAAAATGTTCATTGTCATAAAAATATAGAGAATGTAAGATTCTACAGCAGACTCACTATAATAGTATCACACGGGAATAAGAAGCCTGAAGAACATGGAAGAGGGAACCTCCTTGCTTACAGTTTGTTTTGATTTACAAAATACAAGCCAGCATCCTAGATGACGTAATGCTCCTTTCTGGCCCGAAACACTCTGGAACTGAAATCCTCCTCCCCAATTTCACAATTAAATGTCACAACAGATTCCTCATTCCAAGCCAACAAACACGCACCAGTGCATGTTAGCTTACCTCACCATCCTCTGCGCTGTGACTCTGGAGAAAGTCCCCTAACCACAGACTTCTTCCTCAACAAGTTTGTTCTCTCCTCCTTCAGCTCTGTCGTGTCCCTTGTCAAACATACCGGTTTCCCACCCTTCCATGCCTATTATCTTAGCTGCTTGTTTGCTACCTTTGATTCCCTCCTCAAACCCCTCCCATTCTCATCTCCAGTCCCAGTTTTCCTTCCTGGGGCAAAGATCTCAGCAACGCTTTGGAAAAAAGGTTCAACAAGATCTGCTGTGATGTTCTCCTCTTCTGTCAGAGCATGTAATGTGGACAATTGGACCTAGTGGTCAGAGCTCAAAGCAAAGGCATGGCCATGGCCAGGAGTCAAGGGTTGAACCAAAGTCAGAACCAGAGCTCACGCCAAGCATCAAACTGACATCAATAACTCAGGTTAGTGTGCGGAAGCAGAAGCCAGGAAAAAGGCAAGGAAACAGGAATTTGGTCTAAGGCCTTTTGCTGACCAAATCACTAGACATTCAGACAAGGCTGTGGCAAAGACGAGGAAGCTTTATACTCTGTTGTGTCCAATCAGTGGTTGCTGTTAGTCAGCTGACTCTGCTGAGTCAATAGCCCTTCTTAGCAGGATATTTTTCTCATCTACTCTTGTTGGGAAGTAGCACAGACAGGAAAGTGCTGGCTTAACCAGCAGGTTGTTCTGGGTCCAAGACCTGTAACTCCAGAAAGCTCAAAGTCAGACCCTGCTGAGTTTTGCCTCTAAGGCATGAGTTTCAGTAGGAAGCCCCAGTCTCCAGTATATTCACCTGAAACTGGGCCCAAGATCTTTACAAGTTTCCATCAACCTTCCAGTGAACTTGGGCTTGTGGCTAATGGGAAATGCCTCATCAGATGTGGGTGGGTCCCCAAAGCTTGCTGGTTTGGTATGGAACATTTTGCTAAGCTCTGCAGTGGGAATCCCTTCTGCTGAAGATGAAATTAAAAACAAAGCCACAACCATGGCTACATGAGGGGATCGCTCTGACCTGAGGCCTTTAACAGAAGGAGAGAGATTACAGAAGATACCAGAATTGCCTCCGTGGACTGGACAATTCATGTATCTAGCCTGAGAGCTACCAACTATCCACAAGAATGGGTACGGCAGGGGCAGTCTGTCCAGAGCTGTGCTTCAGCTATATCCTCTTTCTAGGGGGTAAGGGAAATTCTCTCTCTTTAGTCTTGGGGGCACTTCTGCAGACAGTGGAAGCACAGATACACGTGGTGGTGGTTTTCTTTCTACAGCAGGCAGTTATGGAGGGCCCAGCACCATCAGACCTCAGCCCTAAGGACACAGTGAGGTAGATATCTGGAATCTGTCCCTCTTGGAAACAGGACAGACCCTGATAAAAAGCTCAAATACAGGATTTGAGTACCACTTTTAAAAAGTTATAAGTCCAGAGATGGAATGAATTCTCAAGTTAGTAACATGAAGTGAAATTCTCATCCAGACATCGAGATTAGAAATGCAATAAAAATCAGTGACTCAACTGGGACAAGGGTTACCAGATGTCCTCCTCTTGCCTGACATGTCTTCTTTTCTACCTTCACGCCCTCCTTCTGGCAGGCATTTTAAAAATACATGATTTTGACTGGCTTTTTACTTACAGGGATTAAAGTAGGCTGGAACACCCCAGGACACCCTATTTTTAGGGGGAAGCGTTCCAGGATCCCTCAAAAACAGAATATTACAGTAATACTCCGTTTTCTCCATGTGTCCTCCAATGCCCTCCTTTGTATACTTCCCTGTCCTCCTTTCCAGGCTTTGGTATCTGGTAACCCTAAGCACAGGAGACAAGATAGCTGCAGGCACAGGCAGGCAGACCTGCAAAGATACCTAAATTAGGGCTACCAGATACCAAAGCCTGGAAAGGACCTTATTGGAGGACACATGGAGAAAATGTACTATTAAAGTAATATTCTTCTGTTTTAAGGGGGCCGTGGAACACTTTCCCCTAAAAATAAGGTATTCTGTGGCATTTCAGCATACTTTAATCCCCAAAAGTAAAAAGCCAGACAAAAATCACATTTTAAAATGCCTGCCAGACAGAGGAGGTAAAGGTAAAAAGGAGCACATGAAGGTAAAAAGGAGGACATGTCCTCCAGATGTCAGGCAAACGGCAACCCTAGCCTAACCTACATAGACAGAATTTCAGCTGACAGAGCAAGAGCAACCAAGAATCAGAAGGCCATAAAGAATACAAAACCACCTTAGCTCCCTACACCCTGGGTTAACTACAGATGTCACACACAGCCTCAGCCACAGACTTTATGGGCCTGATTCTGTTGCTACTGAAATCAGTGACAAAATTCACATTGACTTCATCTAAAGCTCTGTGTGTGTGTGTGTCCCTCCGTCCGTCCGTCCCATGGTATTAAAGTCCACAGCAAATTCCCACTGACTTCAGCTGGACCACCAGGTCTTTGCAAAATAATGAGCAATGGCTCTTTTGTCACAATGGCCCGAATATTGCATAGGATGGTGTTGCAAAGATACTTGCCTCACAGGCCAAGCTAAAGGGCTTGCTTCTCTCTTTCACTCTCCAAAGCATGCCTTTTGAGGATCCAGCCTGACTTTAAACACTAAGTGAATGTGGCTGTGTGAGACTCCATGTGTAGCGCTCACGTGTTCTCATGTGGAGAGTAATGCAATACACTGCGTTTAGCCAGCAATACCAGAATTTTGTATTCTTAACAATGACTGTGGTTGGGTATTGCATTTGCAAGCAAAACACACTTACTTCCTCAATATTGGCTCTTTTATTGGAGACCCTTACAGCTGACAACACAGGAGAGAACTTCATAAAGAAAGTCTCATGATAGCTGTTATTTATTATGCAAATACTGTCTGCCATGGCAACATTGCATCCAATAGTTTGCTTTATTTGCTCCGGTACATGGCCTGCATATTCAAATTAAGACTGCGTACATTGTGCCTACACATTACAAAGATTTTGTTTTCCTTGACACTTACAGGAGAACAAACTGCAATTAATACAGCTTGTTTAAGCAGACAGCACCCAATTAGTTATCATCCATTTTCAGATTGGGACACTAGACAAAAAACCATGGAGCTGGCTTCTTATTCAAAAGGAAAATACATCCAAACTACAGGTTTTCAAAGACACATTTAACTCACAATAGCAAGGATATTCACTTGGCCTTTAATGTGAAATGGAGTGTTAATTTTTCTCTGTCACCTCTTAATTGCTTCCTTATTATACTGTTCAAGCAGTTAATTGCTAGACTGAGTGAAAGAGTGTTTTCAGGGGAAAGGAAATGCCACAGCATGAAAGAAAAAAATAGAAGCTGTGCACTAGAGTAATTGGGTCTGATATAACATTAGTTGCAGCATTACTTTTAATAGTATCTACAAAAATTAATAAGCAAAGCCAAATTGTTTTCTAGTGCAAAAAACACAGAGACTAAGTCAGTTAGCATGTCAACATGTTTCTTATTCAACTGCCATTTACCTGGCCAGTTAGTGTACTAGATCAAGTTTATCTACTTTGTGTTCTTGTATTATAGTACATTTTTCCCTGTTTATCTCTTGTAGTCATATGCCTTTTTTACTAGTTGTATTGCATGAAACATTTTTCAGAGTTGCATATAAAAATTTGCTTGCCACCAAACTTCAACTTTACGCGGCTAATGAGAACATACATAGTGGTTAGACAAGAAAAAAAAATCAGAAGTACAGAACCTCAGTCTAGACCTCCAACTGATAGGGGTTTGGAAAAGTTTTCCTGCATAGGAGATGGTTGGTAATTGTCCTCTGTGTAGTATTTTTGCACCCTTGATACCAGACTACACAGACCAATGTGATCTGGTAGCTGCCCTTATATTGACATCAAGAGGAACAGAGACAAACAGCTCTGCACATCTAACAATCCCCCCGACCACCACCACCACTCACACAGCCCCCCGTACATTTACTGTATCTGATTCCTAATGTATGGGAGTTCCTCCTTCAGCTCTCTTCTCTAGCATAAATAGCAAGGAGTCTTGTGGAACTTAAAGACTAACAGATTTATTTATCGCATGGGCTTTCATGGGAAAAAAATCCCACTTCATCAAATACTTTGAAGAAGGGGAATTTACAGAATGGGATGAAAATAAATGCAGGGGAGTCTAAGACATGGGATCAGGTCATACTGCAACAGCAAATCAGAGCATTTGTAAAGGTTCAAACTCTAGGAAACAGCACATAGAGGGAGGGTGAAGTCAAATCATATTACATTCCTCTCCTCTGAAACAGTCACAGAGTCCCTTCCCATGGCACCAGGGAAACGAGAGACAGCAAGGGAAAATTTGATTGTGCTGGGGGAGGATGGATACTCTGGATGCAAAGGCAAGAATTACAGACATTTATTTAAACAACAAAATGTGGATCCCTGGCTTTAATGAGGATCTTTGCATGCCAGTGCTAGAATTCATAATTAGTATTATTTCCTCCATCCCCTAATTTTTATTAGTGCATAGCAATTATTAATGGAGACAGCAAAGAAAAAGTATGCACTAAAAATGTTGCTGTGCGGCAGATTTAAACATGCACATTAATTCATAAGAAAAGTGAATTAAATACAAATTTTGGTTTAATTTCTTAAATGTTGTTTCCCTATGGACAATAGAAGGCAGATGATCCAGTTGCTAACTTGCACTATTAGCATTTAAACATGCTCATTAACTCATTAGTAAGACTGCATTTGAAGTCCCCTCTGTTGTTTCCTGCTTTAAACTGATGGTCTTCTATTTATTTATTTAGGCAAGAAAGGAGGAAATATTTCAGTGACTCACAGAGGAATGCAAGTCAATGCAAGCTGGAGAGTGGCAGAAAATTGACAGAACACAAACAGATTTTAGCCTTCATTCTAAATGATTGTCAAAGTCTAGCACCTGCTTACTGCACTTGGTGCAAAATCAATGAATGCATACAATGTCTCATCTGATATTTAAAAGGAAGTCAGGGACAACATCGTTCCAAGTGACAAATACACAGCAAACAAAAAAAAAAACCCTTTTCAAACAAATGGATCCAGAGTTACATAAAACAGCATTTCTCAACTGGTGCTGGGGGCGGGGGGGGGGACTCTAGGGATATAGCAAAGGCGTCCCATGAGTGACCCTGATCCCTCTCCATGGGGTGGGGTGGGAGGGCGTTCAGGGACTGAGTGGGGATGGGGTAAGAGGCAGCATGGTGAGGCAAGGAATGCCTGACAGATTTAAAATGTCCCAGACATGGGAAAGCTTCCAGGCATGTGTTGCCATCTACCACTGCCTTGCTCTTTTGCTGTGGCTGGGGCATTTTAAATTTCCTACCATTGTTACTGCTGGCATTAAAATTGCTTGGACATAACGACTGGTGGACTGAGGTTCGGTGTGACACCCTTCTTGCTCTGTGCAGGGGTGGATGCAGAGAATGGGGGGACACAAGACCCGGGGGGAGAGTGGCAAATATGACTGCTCCCCAGCCCCAAACAGCTTCTGCTGGGCTTCAGGGGGGCAGCCGGATGGTCCCGCACCAGGACCAGAGTGAAGGGGTCTCAGCCCAGGCTGCCAGGTTTTGGGGCACTGGCACCACCTCTGGCCTCCCACTTCACGAGCCAGAGGTGGCTGGGCAGGCACGCTGTGGCCCCTCGCACGGGAATGATGCTGAACAGACCCTCTCCAGGGCCTGGGGGCAAGGTAGACCCCGCTCAGTGCTGGAGGGCCAGGGGCAAAGCGGCCAAACTCTGCAGAATGGGCCTGCTCCAGAGCCCCACCCCACCCCTAAAAGCAGCAGCCCCATGCCAGCCGCTCTTCGCCCCCAGAGGAGGGGTGGCTGGCCAGGGGCAGGCAGGGCAGCCGGGAACACTTCTCCATGTTGGCAGCAGAGAGGGCAGCACAGCCTCTGGCTCTGGCCCCGCACCCCCAAAGCACAGGGGGCTGCAGCGCAGCTGCCCTGCCACATCTGGCTGGTGCGATGGGAGGGTGGGGACAGGCCCCAGTGCTCTGAAATCAGACAACCTGGGCTGGGACCCCTCCAATTAGCCCTGGTGCAGGGCTGGCTGGGCAGCACCCCCTGCAGCCCTGCGCCTGGGTGCTTGGTCCTCCCTCGCCCTCTGGGTCCATACACCACTAGACATAACTTCCATGGTAAGACTTCCCTTGATGAACCATACTTTCAAGAATAGATTAACTTTATTTGACTATGCAAGCCCAAAACTCCCATTATTACTTAAGTAATATTTTCAGTTATAAGCTGTGTGCATTATCATTAGGTATCTATTTTTTAGAAATACACACAGGTTACATCTGTAAAATTGTATTTGATTCGGTTTCCTAAATCATTTTCACAGGAATACATAGTACGCAGGCATTACCAACATTATAGCTGGTACATACTGGTTTTGTCAAGGAAGTCTTCATCAGGTGCTCCATGTAAAGTAATTAATACATTTAAGTGCTGCCTGGTCCACTAAAGGTTGAGAAAGACTCATAAAACACTCCAGTCTGAATCAAGTGCTCAGTGCTGGTCTGAATGAGTCTCAGGCGAAGATGCAGTACCATATCACTGCTCAGGGAACCAGACTGGCCAACTATTTGCAGGTCTCCATTCCTTTCTACTTTCATTCATTTCAAGTGATGCTAAACTAGGGTTACCAGGTACCAAAGCAAGGAAAGGAGGACAGGGAAGTACAGAAAGGAGGACATATGGAGAAAATGTAGTATTAATATTCTTTTGTTTTTAAGGGGCCCTGGAACACTTCCTCCTAAAAATAGGGTATTCCAGCATACTTTAACCCCTGTAAGTAAAAACCCAGACAAAATCATGCATTTTTAAGATGCCTGTTGGACAGAGGACGTAAAGTTAAAAACAAGGACATCTGACATTTTGCCTGACATCCGGTAACCCTATGCTAGACAGACTTCTCACTCTGCCACCAGCCAAATCAACAGCATAGTACATAGGCAACTTACAAGACTTTCAGATCTCAGGAAACATGAGAAAGAGATTACAGCATGGGACGGGAACAATGTGTGACCTACATGTTACCCACTTTCCTGGGTTTATCACAGCCAGGGGGAGAGGCAAACATGATGCATCTCGGGACACAATGGAAATGTGTCTATTTGCCTTGTTTCATACTGTACCTTGACTTCACTGGACAACCTTTGTGAGTAAATGGAAAAACATCAGAGCAAGAAAAGTCTTACATTTTGGAGACTGACTTAGACTTACTCTTGGTTTCTACCACAGTGCCCAGTGCCAGAAAGACCACTCAAGATCCTGATGTTGCAAAATGTCCTCAGAGGACCAGAGCTGCGCAAAGCTTGGATGGCACTGACCAGTAGACAAGTACGGCAGGGATACTCCAACACGTGCCACCCTTTTGTAGTTGGCTTATTGTTGCTGACAAAAGCGAGCCTTCCCCAACATAAACACCAAGGAGAGATGAGACAGCCAGGTCCACCAGGCTGAATCCTTCCAGGGGCCTGACAAGCCACACCATGCTAACAAGGGTGTGGTGTGGCAGATTTTGCTCCATTGTCAAGAACTCCTACACATTCGTTAGAACAAAAATGTTTCTCAGTTTCTTCTCGGGTTTTGAAGCTAGTCATCAAGCTCCGCTCCTGATATGAAGCACAGCTTCTGCCCCTCAGCACAATGCCAGGGACAGCGCAGTTCCAGTGACATGAGTAGCACCAAACCAGCTGAGGCCATGGCCTTCCAGCCCATTCTGCTGCCTCATCCAAAAAAAACTGGCCAGTCACTGAGACAAGAGACAGACTCCTCCCTGGTAAAATGTGGCCACAAGGGCTGGCTATCACTTCAAGCTTTGCTGAAGTTGGAGCAGGGGGTATCTGATGTTTGTTTAAACAAATAAGGAGTCCTGTGGCACTTAAAGACTAACAAATTTATTTATTGCATGACCTGTTAGTCTTTAAGTGCCACAGGACTCCTTATTTGTTTTACTGAACTAGACTAACACAGCTGCCCCTTTGGAACTTGATGTTTAATACTCATCTCTGTTTGTGATGGTTTCCCACACTTCCCTGGATCCTGGAAATGTTCGGCCTCAGTTCCCTTTCCCCCCAGCCTCCACTTCTCCAAAAGGTCCTCCTATGATATTGGGTAGTTGGGTGAAAAGTCTTTGGCTAAGCACCCAGTCTGCTGGAGGTGAACCAAAAGAAAGCTGTGATGAAGTTCACGCATCACTAATTTCTGCTGCTGTCCTCTCCACACACAGCCGAACTTTCCTCCTCAAATCTGCTGCCATTGAAATGACTCAAATCTCATAGACCAGATATCACTTTTGTTCATTAGCCAGTAAAGAGTCACCATCAAAACCAAGAACAGGGGTGGTTTGTCTCCATAAAGACTTTTGCAACTATAAAGAGAATTTTTAATTTCTCCTCATATAGTCAACGTTCTGTGGGGACAGATTCCAGCATCCCCTCTCTCCCACTAGGTATTTAAAAGGCTCTCATGATTACCTTATCTGTGCACTTCACAAACATTCAGGGAATCTTCCTTAACATCATACTTCTGAAATATTTTTATATTGCACACATAGCACTGGCTAAACTAAATGACTTGCTTCAGGTCACACAGGATGTCTGTGGCTGACCCAGTAATTGAACCCTTGTTTCTGTCCACTCCACTCAATCAAACCAGCCTACCTACTCTGTCATCATTGGTCCTGTTTGTCTCCTTTGGGGGCGGGGGATTCAACAACACAACAGAAACCATTTAAAGACACCAAGAAAGACGTCTCCTTCTTGCTTCTTCCAGTGGTATAGTCAACAAGCCCTTCAAAATTAGAGTGTAATATTACTGAGATTTCAATTATTTCAGAAGTTCTGCCATGGAAGTCTGCAGAACCTTTACCTAAGAGTTTGATCTTAGCATAATTTCTAAGCATATGAATGCATTCCCTCTTGTACAGCATCTCATTGCTATTATAACAATCTCTTTATATATCTGTGCAATTTAATAGGAGATAAATATGTTCTATGTAGGGGATGTAATTAACTTGAACAATCTAATATCTTGCTTCCATAGAAATTCATTTTATTTAACCAACCCTCTGTTCCTGTTTTTCTATATTAAGTTCTTTACCTAAAAGTCTCCCTTTTCTCTTTAACTTCCAATTTGCCTTTGTCTAAGGATACTGACAATATTCTATATAGCCTTGAAATTAATTTAATGAGACAATCTCTTTGTACAACAATTTTTCGATCTGTGACTATTTGCATTTCTATACTGTTCTTTAATTCACAAAGAATAGCATGTCTTATTGGAAGGAAACAAAAAAGCTGAGCTACAGGAATATTAAAATGTGGTACAAATTGGACAAATGAGTTAACATGTCCATCTTTAACAAACCTTTAATATAAATGATCCCTTTTTGTTGTCAAGTTCTAAGGATTCCGTTTTTGATACAGCGAAGACTTTCTATGTATAACACAATAGAATGAAGGGAAACAATTTCTTATTCCAGCCCATGAATTTATGTACTTTTCCCATATTTCTAGAGTGAGAAATAGTTTATCTTTCCCCCAAAATTTTGTTTCTCGCATACAAATTCAAAGTCCACTGTTATTAACTCAATTTCAAATTTGCATGAATCCTCTTCCATAACCCAGTCAAGAATTTAGTCTTGTCAATATTGTGGAGCACAGACAGATAACTGTAACCCTGTATAATGGACATTGTGACCAATGTCCAGCAAGACTCCATATTGTCAGTTTGGACTTTCTGCTTAAACAATGTACTTCATTTTGGATACTTGATGAAATCTGGTTTAGGCATATGCTGTATATGTTCTTTTAAATGTGTGAACAAGGTGTGTGAATGAAGGGCGTGTGTGTGAAAAGGCCAGTCTCAACTGCCAGCCTGTCCTGGGGAACCATAAGTACCATTTAACTGGTTGAACAATGCAGACATCTCATTAAAACAAACAGAAGGAGCCACCCCAGAAAGAAAAGAATAAAATACAATCAAGTCTGCAAGTGACTGGTGACCAATGATCTCCCAGGAACCCTGAGGCTACATGACACAGCAAATCCCATAGACTTACATGAAGGCCAGCAAGTATAAAAGATGGGTGAGAGCATGAAAACTTTGGGGTCTCATTCTGCAACTGACATCTTGGAGCATCGGATCATGACCGACAGAGGCCTGGCTTCCTCCTTGTGCCCAGCCTAGCTGGCCACTAGGTTGGCTCAAGCAACACATGAAAGGACTGGTAATTACATCACACCAGCTTGCAGAACTGTGTGTGTGTGTGCGCGCGCGCGCGCTTTTAGCTATTCTTACTTATTTACAATAAATGTGGTATATTGCCTTGTCCCCCTGAATAAGATCCTGCTAGTCTTTTCTTTTTACTAGGGGGTGCTCTCCTGGGTGCCCTTTTTGGTATAACAATATCATCCAAAAATATGACTTAATGACCCTTTTCTCCTGGTGCAACTGAGGGATGACTCCTGACACTTGCTTTCTTTTTACTGCAGCAAAACTTCAGTGTAGCTTTCTTATATCTGCTCTCTTGAACCTTTATTGAATGTGCATAACAATTTGAATTGCAATTACATAAAGTTTTTCAGAAATAATAAGATAGTTGCCTAGAAAAAGTAAAATGAATAATAAGTTGCCATATACGGTTAATAAGTTGGACCAATTAACAAACTTGCTGACCTCCCTCAGTAATACCAAGCTGGTTACATTTGGCCAGTTTCTTCAATACTAAGAGTTAATCAGCTTCATGCTAAAGTGGAATCATCTCAACCAATCAGAAAGCAGGCAGTCTATAAAGTTGTTTACTGTACCATTTTTCCCAGTCATACAATTCTTATTGGTTATGATTGCCTGATTTGCACAAACACCATATAGTTATTTCTCAGGAACTGTACAGTTCATGACTGCTTCTCTCATCCTGTAATAGTGGCTGTTAGCCAGTGGAAGTGCAGGGATCAGCATTAAATACTGTACAGTTAATAACCGTAAACAAACATAAATCTCTCTATTCCAACTCAAACTTCTGCACTCAGATTCACCAAAGTGGGTGACAGGAACGAAGCTGGCTGACTCTAGCATCTCACTCTTGACATAGGAAAACAACAATAAATTCACAAGGGAGAAAAACTAAAACAAAGCAGCGGTTAAAATGGGTCTGCCAAATTGGTGAAAGAGAAAATATTGCTTTAAGAAACAAGATCCGCTTTTGACACATTTCAGTGCTTCTTTGCACAGCCTCTTTCCTTCTCACAGACCTCCAATGCTCTGTTCAGCAGAAGGCCTTTTTTTTCCCCAGAGATGCTAAGTAGCCAACAGATTCTTCTGAGGTCAGTAGGAAATAAGAGTGTTCAAAATCTATGAAAAGTTAGGCTCACGTTATGGATGCTGTCGTGGGGTACACCCCTCTAGTGCCCTCAGGTAGGGAAATACAAAGGGGGCACAATTAGCAGGCAGGGTACCTACACGACACTTTTCTCTACTGCACCAGGGCAGTACAGCCTAGCAGCCAGAGTCAGTACAAGAGCCTCAGGCACAGGGCAGTTTGGCCTAGTGGCCACAGCCAGTAGAATAGTCTATGATGGGGAACAGTGCCCAGGTAGGGAGGACTCAGGCCCACCCACTCCACTGAGCATCAGCCCAGGGCCTTATGGGTGCCAGGGGTACAGCCCCAAGTCAGCAGGGATCCAGAAACACGCTGACTGGGTTTTCACTACACCCTAAACTCACCCTTCCAGACCCCCTGAGCTACTTCCCACCTGGCCTGAGCAAAGTCCTCTTTGAGCACTGAAGCATGGCCTTCTGCAACCTGGAAGAGCTGTCATCAACTTTCTTACAGGTCTTGAGTTTCAGTCACGAGGTGCTCCTTGCAGGGAAACCGCTCTGGCCACTGAGCCTCCCTCAGGTTGGGGCTGATGCAGCTCTGGTGCAGGAGCTCCCAGTAGACGTCCTTCCTCTCTGCTGGCCAGCCCGGACTGAACTGAGTTGCTTCCTTTTATACTGGGGCAGCACTCTGAGCATGCCCAGCAGAGTCTAGGGGGCGGGGCCTCCACCGCCCATCGTGTGTACTGGGCTTTTAAAGTGTGGGGTGGGGCTACCCTGTCACAGATGCAAGCAGGGTCAAATGAAGGCAGGGGCTTTAGGGGCTGCAGCCTCAAACTTCGCTCAAGCAGAGCACTGCCAAAACCCATCGCTCAGCCTGCCTGCTCTGTCTCCGGGCTAGGAGCTCCACGAATCACAGCCTTTGGTCTGAGGGTCCACCTTATGGCTGATTGGGCCACAGGCCATAGATTCCCACCCAGTGCCAGCCGGACCATGGGCCCCCCAACCCCTAGTGCTGGCTGGGCTGCAAGCCCAAGACCCTCCCCACCAGCACAAGCTGGGCACTGCTGTGGGTGGTAGGCCACAAGAGTGGGCAGCCCCAGAGCCTTGATCCAGCACTGGAAACAAGAGTCCTGAGTTTTAATCCTCTGGCATGGTCAGTCTCAGGCATTCAAAAATCATGAGTCATGCCTCAAAAATTCAAGAGATTAGTTTAAAAAGGATGAGATTTTTAACAAATTATGGCCAGTTCCAGAGGGGCATCCATGCTCATCTATCTCAGCAAAACAAACAAGGAGTCCTTTGGCACTTTGAAAAGTTAGTCTTTAAAAGCACCACAGGACTCCTCGCTCGTTTAACAAAATATGGAGGCTAGTCACTTTGTATCTGCTTTTATGTCTTCAAGCCTTTTGAGTTCAAATTTCAAGGGGAGCTGGGGTTTTATAAACAAAAAGTAAACCACAAGATGCTGTGACAGTATTTCTCAAGGTAATGCTTCACGGTATGAGAAAGTTCACTTCAAAGTGGGCCTATGCCACAGACTTGGAACCTGATCCAAACGTTTAGGGTTGACTTAAATTTGTTGCACTGGGTTGGCACCCTCCCTAGATTAATGATACTAGCTAATGCAGGATTCCTTGTTACAACCTATTAAATGGCCATGTTCATAGTCTCTAAAAGTTAGAAGGTGAAAACACTTATTTACATAAATCAGGCCTCCACAAAGCTATGGCAACCAGTTTTAGTAGCCTATCACCTCTCTGGAGAAATGTAATGGAGGAGCTCCCTCTGGCAAACAAAAGTAAAATTTCTGGCACCTACTGGTGAGTCAGTTTTGCCCACCCCTGGCTTAAATTATATTTGGAGTGATTTTTTATTCTAACTTTAAAGGGATATGCTACAGAATTGCACCTTTCGAGAATGAGGTGCATCATCATATCACAGACAATCACAATTTTACCTGCTTAGGTGGCAAACTAACAATAAATAGTATTACTGAACTCTATAATAAGAATCTCTAAACTCTTCTCAAATAATAGAACAATCCTGCAAACGGTTGTGTAAGTACTCCAGTTGTCCATCTGGTAACTCATGTGATTGTCTCAGGATCAGGCCCTACATACACAATCCACCTCTGCCATTGTCGAGGTGCTCTGGGGTAGAAGCTGCAGCTGTTTACCCAATGGGAATTAGGAGCAGGAGCGACAGCACACAGCAGGTCACTCTGTTACAATGGAAGATTGAATAGGGTGAGCAGGAGTGGTATGTCCTCCCTGTAAACCTGGGCAGGGAGATACTCAGCCAAATTGGGTATTAGGGCTCAGGGTGAATCTACTGTTCATCCCAGATTTTAAGTGAGGGGCTTTCCAAGCAGATGAGAATCTGACATTAAACCCCCAAGTGGTGAGGGTTCAGAGTTAATTCACTTCTGCTCTGATGGATTTAACTGGTGACACACAAGTCAAATACCATGTCTTATACTGCACGGCTTACATTCAGAGCAAATACACTGTGCGGCAATCTTTGCGTGACATTTTGGACTAGTCAGGGATTTCCTTTTTGATATGTGGTTCACAGATAACTGCAATGATTCTTCAAAGTTAGCACATAATCTTAGGATGAAGATAAACATTAGTTTGTTGTTGTTTTGGACATTAAGCACTTTGGGTACCACTGCACTGATCTGAATTTCATTACTACATCATAAGTTGCACTATAGCAAATTTTCCAAGCCCTGTAACACCATGTGTGATCTGTCTGGGTATTTCTGGGTTTCCCAGCATGGCAGCATCTGGGCATCTCAAAACATTAATTAATTTGTTCTTACAACCCCACTGCCAGGAAAGGAGGTGTTGCCATCTTCATTTCACAGACGGAGAAACTGGGCCACACAGCCAGTTGCTCACAGTAGATATCTGTAGGAGGACCATGAAAGGAAGCTGGGTCTTCTGATCATAAGGAAGCACCACCTGACCCACAAGAAGGCCTATGCTCCCCCTGCTGTGCACATACAGTTTCCACAGATGCAGATTGAAGTTATCCACACAGACAGAGAGGAAATTAGATACCAACAGGACCAGGATAATAGAGGTGTGCAGTGAATATCACTTTCTGTTTCAGGACAGTTCGCCTTCCTACCTAATTTTCTGTGAAACTCAGTTGCATGTGAATTTTTTGCAGATTTTCACTGCAGAACAATGGGGCTGTTTTTGCTTGAAATTTTAATTTTTTTCACCAGAAAATTAGTCCATTTTTAACTGCAAATGGGCTTCCCATTAAGTTTGCCTCTGATCCCTTCAGTCACTAAAATGCAGAAGATTTCAGTTTCGTATTCATAATAAACAAAGATAAAAATTTAAAAAAAAAAATCAAGAGTTCTGTATTTCACTATGAATGCTTCAGTGATGGCAGACTCATTGGCAACATCCTAGGGATTATAATGTTCAAACTGATAGACACTGGATAGATTCTCATGAATGATGGCAAAAAAGTACACTCGTTCAGAGTCTCATCTCAGTTACACCAATGTAATTCAGAGCAACAGAGGTCACTCCACATTTATAGCTCTGCAACAGGGAGCAGCATTTGGCCCACTTCAAATATCAGCTGATGTAGGAGCTGTGTTAATATTCTTTAGACCTGCATGTTTTGGGATCTTCAGGGACATCATCATCATCAACAAACAACAAATGGAGAAAATTTCACACATACGAACAAAGACTCGAGTTACCGTAGTGTACTGCAAATCAATTACCTGGGAAACAAAAGCAATCTCAGCCAGCTAAAAGTGCACATCCCATGAGCAGACGATTAAATAAGAGGGTGCGGAACACTGTGAGAATTTTGCTTCTCTAATACATTTATCCCAAGATGTTGTCATTGTGCAGTAGAATACTATTTTTCTATTATATGCAGTGACCTATAACCAAGTCAGTATTTTGCCCTAAGAGAGCGTCATGAAATAAGCATTCTCTGCTGCCTATACTGTAATCATTTACACCAGTGCAAAGTGATTGCCAAACGCTATCCATTAAATGGTAGCCTTTTACCCCTGCTTTGCACTGATCCTCCGTGAAGTAATAGAGAATCAGCCCTAAAAAGTATTAGCCAGAGCAACATGAAGGTGTGCACTAAGGGATTAGGGGCATTAAGAGGATTGCTGTTATTGAAGAAGATACAACACATAACGCAGGAGAAGTAGGAACAGTATGTCTCTCTCCAGTTTCCTCCATTCAGTTTGTTTTGCTTTCTCATTATAAGTGTTTCACATAACCAGTCTAACCATTATAGGGGCACACTCCTTCCTGACATAACTCCATTTAGTTCAATGGATTTACACCAGGATTATATTTGCCCCCTTGTCTTTGAGATGAAAAAAAGAATCTGATCTTTGATGCTTTTACAATTTCTTTAATCTGTAAGATCCCTAAATGAATGTGCCACAGTGGTACCAACAATTGTACGTGCATTTAAATGTGGGTGGTTGTGAATATAGGTAAGGGCAGTAATCAACCAGGTGGCTACACACTACCCTGAGCATGAGCAATTAAACACAAGGGCAATTTTCTCCCGCAGGTTTGTTATTTCATAGCCAATTACCCAGGCAGCTTCACCCCACTTTGAACTGTGTGTGGAGTAAGGGCAGCATATGCATCTGGGCCATCAATAGATTCCCTGTAGCTTTGGCCATCAACCCTATTCATCTTTTTCTAAAGTAGTTACAGCATCCACCTGCCTTTCAGTATTTAACTCCTTCATCTGTGATGAAGCAAGCAGAAAATCTGAACCAAAAGCTATTTTTATCTGTGTAATAGCCAAGGCAATTTTAACACTGCATGTCTGTGAAACTCTGTATTCAGCAATCTGCTGTATCTTCAAAATATCCAGCCGTAGAATGAATACATTTTGTTAAAACATACACACCCTCTAGTGCTGGTCTTTCTAGTCAGAAAGTCTGTCTTATTTAGTAGGCAATTCAATGATAAAAACATGCCAGGAGCAAGGAAGATTGATCAACTGGAGCAGGTGGTCATAACCAGAGAAGATAATACCTGTTAGCTTTTAGCAATGAAGGTTCACACTGAGACCCTTAAAATAATATGTCTTAAATATTAATGAAGTCAGCTAAATATGAACCGGAGAATGCACACATGCACTGAAATACATGTGCATATATGCATGCATGAAGTTTCAGTGTACATGTATAAAAAGGGCTAAAAAATATTATTTGTGCACAAGCACACATGCTCCAGACAAATAAGTAAGTATACTAGGAACACGACGGTTGCAGTATGAAGCACTCAAAACCAATAAATACCAAAGTTGCCATATCTCTGCCTGACTGAGCGTAGGTACTCAAATACAGTTAATTATATGATCACATGCTGTTTTCTCTGGAATAGTCCTGCGTCATTCAGGCCACGATCTAGCAAAGCTCTTAAGCATGTGCTTAACCTCTTAGCAAGTGAATAATCCCATTGACATCAGAAGTTGAAAAAGTGTGTGCGCGCATGAATTTAAAAGGCCAGATGGTCTTAGATCTAGCCCTTTGCAGCACTCTGGTGATATAAAGAGGCCAGGTGCTGACCACATATTACCAGGAGAGAATATGCCTATCATCATCAAACTCTCTACTGGACATGGATATTCTGATCCTAGCCTTACAACTGCCTCCAATGGTGGTGTAGAAGGTATTACACCAATCCTATTCTGGGACAGATCCATTAAAGATCCCACTTCTGTAGTGTAACTTAGAGCTGCCCAAAAGCTTCTTGAAGCATCATCAGGACCCAGCTATGAGAATCAGGGAGCCAGACAACAGCTTTCTGATGCCTCTGTTCTGCCATCATACTCCCAATGGGCTGAGCCATGTTCTGGCAAAGCAGAGAATCAGCCCCAAAGACAGTATGCAAGAGTTTTCAAACTAGAATACACGATTTTCCCTTGGGAGTACATGAGAAAAACCCTGCAATGATTGACAATGCATTTCATTTAGTAAGGACTAGCAATCTAATCACAGGTGTACGTGACCCTGTTTTGGATGAGGGTGAATGATAGATTATACTCTTTGGAAAGGAGCACACAACCTAAAAAACTTTCAAAAGCACTGCTATAGAGTATGCACAAACAGGCAGAGAAAAGGTTGCATGAGCAACCTTAACTTTGACCTTACCTGACTTCTGAGTTCTTTACTTCCTAATCCTGATGTCATCTTAGTGGCATTTTTGACATGGAAACTTTGGTCTTAGTAAAAAAGAAAAGTGAAAGAACAAAGAAATTTCATTGTGTGAACTTATTTTCTCAGGTGCAGCCATACACTCTGTCCTGCACAATTGGCCCCAATAGATGCTGTAGAAAAAGAGGCAGGACTCTCAGACTTTCCAGTTTCTGATTTCCAGATTTTCATCATGAAAATAAAGTTTTCAACAAAATGAAAATTTTCTACAGAAATTCTCATTTTGGACAAAAAGCCATTTCTCCTTGAAAGCAGGTTTTAATGAAAAACATTTTGACAAGCTCCCAAAAGGCCATAAATAAAATCATTCATATAATTTTTCTCAGCTCTACTTAGCACCGTTTGACCAGGTATCCCAAGTATAGCTGAGCAAAATTTGAATTTCCAACCCATGGGAAAGTCTGCTGTTTCAATATTTTATTTCATCTCAAATTGGAACAAAAAGTTGAAATACCAATTTTTTGGGGGGGAGGGGAGAGGCAGAACAAAATATTCTATCTTTTTTAAAAAAAGAAAAAAAGTCTGATGGCTAGATTACATCTCCTACAAGATACTTAGTCATGTGTCTGCCATGGTACACTATGCAACTTGAGTAAAGGGAAGTCCACTTTGCATCATCTGACAAAGCAGGTTGGAGCCCATGAAAGCTTATGCCAAAAGAAATCTGTTAGTTTTTAAGAAGATGCCACAGGACTCTTGTTTTTGCTGCGCACAGACTAATGCGGCTACCCCTCTGGAAATTTACATCATGGAAGATCTAGTCCCTCAAGCTATGTCTAAGCTGGGAATTTAGTTCGAATTAAGGAGGCTTAATTCTAACTAAATTAGTCCATGACCACATTGGCTTTCCTTAGTTCAAACTAAGGAAAGCTTAGTTCGAACTTGTAAAACCTGCCTTTAGTTTGAACTAATGGTTAGTTCAAACTTATTAACGGAGCCCCATTAGGTCAAACTAACTGTTTGTTCAAACTAAAGGCAGTTTGACCTTCTTCCTTCCAGGGTGCCTTCCTCTTTTTATGGATTGGGTGGGGGCACGGCCCTTCCCACGGCGCCCCCCTCCTAAGCTGAACTAGCAAGTCCTATGCATGAACATGCTAGCTCAATTTAGGTTTCTAGTGTGGACATGCTAATTTGAACTAAGTTAGTTCCAATTAATCACAATTCATTTGAATTAATTAATCCAAACTAATTTGGTCTGAACTAGCATTCTGAAGTTTAGACATAGCCCCAGGGATCCCAGCTTATAGAAATAATGGGAACTGAAACTATAATTCACATAAGGCAATATGACCCATTAGGGAAATGCAATTTAATGTTGAACTGACTCAAAATGGAACATCACCAAAACAAAACATTCACATTTGGGTTCAACTGGCCAAAGTGAAATATTTCATTTTGATTTGCAGCAAAACTGAAGTTTCCCCATGGAGGATTTTAGCTTTGTAGAGCCTGCCTTTTCCATTAGAAAATTATTTCAGTGGAAAACATCTGATCAGATCTAACCCCATGGCAACCTATAAGCATAACCTACACCTCACAGCACTTCTCAGAAGCAGATGAATATTACTGTCTCCAGTTGACACATGGAGAAACAGAAGCAGAGTGGGATTGGCGTGACTTGCTCAAAACAACTAGTAGGTCAGTGCAAGAAATCACCAGGCTCCTACTGCCTCCAAAGCATAGGAAAAATCACCTCCACAGCATAGAGTGAGAATAACTGATTGAGGAGGAGTTGTACATTCCATATACTATCTAAGGAGGTGACTCTTCACAATCGCAGCCAAGTGGCTAGGCAAGCCAAACCAGAAGCATCCTATATCTAATGAAAATTTGGGGTTCTTATGTGTATAAAATGTACCCATTGTTAGGATATTTTGATGACATTTATGGCATGTGCACGCACGTGTGCACACACACTCACACAAAAGCCTGAAGAGCTAGGAACCTCTGTCAGTTCCCTCTTGCAGAAGTTTCTGCTACACACTTCATTCTCTTAGAAGGGCAGAGATAGCCAACACCAGAACATGCTAACATTTTGGCCCTGCGAATCTATGCATGGTTGAAAAATCTTCTGGGAAATGACTCACAGGAGGAAGCAGACCCAAGAAACAAAAAAACATCAGGAGAAAGAATCAAAAGGGGGTAGCCGTGTTAGTCTAGTTCAGTAACACAAAGGAACAAGGAGTCCTGTGGTGCAGGACTCCTTGTTGGGCAAGGTCCTCTGTGGATGAAAATCAGCAACATTTCACTGAATTCAGTGGAACTAGGCTGTTTTACACCAGAGGAGCAACTTGGACATATTCATAATCTGGGTGCCACAAGCAGCGAAGACATCATATTGTACAGACCAACCAGATAGGAGAAAAGAGTTCCTAATCCACAAAGGAAGCCTGGACCAATGTTCAATCATTTCAGCTGTAGATTAATTAAGATCAGGATCCACCTATAACCTGACAAAATACCCATGTGGCTAGAATAGCTATACGCGTCTGCTCTTTGCTGTGCACTTGTCAGTAATAAAGCTGTCATTTGAAACATTATTTGAATAAGCAGATAAAAAATACACAATGATAGCAAATTTAATGGAATATTACCATGAATTAGAAAATAATAGAAATAGAAATGCCACAGGGAAGCATAAGCCACAAGTTGACGTATGTGAAATAAGTGATCATATGAGTAATTAAGTCAGTTCAAATAAGCGGCAAATCCAACCCTCAACCAGCTCATACTAACAAGTAGTCAGTTACCATGTTTATAATACATTTCTGTCCATCACAGCCACCATTGGTTTATAAAATATGATACGACCCACTTAAATAAATTATACATGCCATTTCATAGAAAGTGGTAGGAGATATGGAAGGGGAAAGAGGTGTCTTTCTGAAGAAGTCACAACAAAAAGAATAGCAGACTTGCATGTTTGACCACAAACAGTATATTTCAATAAAGGAAAAGTTAATATTGTCTTAGCCACTAAACATCACTATAAGGCAGTGCTTCTCCCTTTATTGCAATTTTCAAAATGAATAATAGTTTACAGAAGACCAAAAAAATTACTGACTTTTATCATTTCTTGATACTTCAAACCAGGTTCCTATCTCAGTGTTTACACTGGGGTAAATCAGGAATAACTCCTCAAATTCCATCACTCTGGGTTCATGCTTCTAAGCCATTGTTATAGAAAAGAGATTCTAGCCCTGTGTTTTATTTTTCTAGCATAATTCAAATTTTTCAGTAAGTTCAAAATGGGCAAGTTAAATTTTGAAATTTAGCCCCTTTTAGAACTTTTGTCAACAGAGAGATGCATATTCACATAAAGTTGTAGATGGAGAAAGATGTTATACCAAATGTCAACATAAACTATAAAAAAAAAAGTTATCAAGTACAGACCCTGCTGCACTTAAAAAGGATCAAAAGTATGGGGTTAGGATACACGTCTATAGAGGAAATCAAAAACATTTTTTATTCACAAAATAGAAACACATAAATCAAACAGGGTTTTTTCCTTTAAAAAATGAAAAATTGAACTAAAACTGCATTAGTTTCATAATCTTTGTCCGAACTGCAGTTATCTGAACAGATGCGCTTTAGGGAAGTACATTCTTTGCCTGGTTTGTTTTGTTTGATCACATGGCTACGTCCTGAAAAAATCTCCAAACACCAGGGCTGGAGTTAGAGGCAAATGACTCAGATGACTGCCTGGGATTCTGGGCCTGGGGGGCACCAGCCTCATGGTTCTATTTTTATTGTTAATAACAAAAGGGAAAATAAGAAATCTGAAGTTAAATCTTCGAGTATTCCATGTGTGGGGTCAATTTTCACAAACCTTCTAGAATGTTCTGGGCCTTTGTAGCATCTCATGGAACCTTCCAGACTTTCTGAGAACTCCATCAAACCCTTTTAGGATGTTGTCAACCATACCCTTGTGGAATTCGACTCAGGGTGCAAACTTGGCAACCAGATCAGTGAGCTCAAATTTCTGGTCTCAGCTGTGGCTTGGTGTGATATCCTGTGCCAACTAAAAGTTGTAAGCAAGACACTACAAACTCAGATCAATAGATATTGCAACTCCTATTACTTTGATGAGAAGATGCCTTGATTTTGTTGTAGCCTACAGAGACAACCAATTTAATGTTGTCATCAGCACTGCCAAAGAACCAGTGAAAGCCTTGCGAGTTAAGCCTGTCTTGAAGGAAACTCACATTCACCGAGAGGAGAGTCAGTTTGGTTACAAGAACAGAGATGAAACAAACAAGGAGTCTGCTGGCACTTTTAAGCACTAACAAATGTATTTATAGCATGAACTTTCATGGGTTAAATCCCACTTCATCAGATGCATGAAATGGAAACTCCAGTATGAAAGGGAATATGTAAATGTGAAGATGGGTAATCACAAGGTCAGTTCCGATTTTATCAGCAAATCAAGCAAGTTGTTTTGATTCAAACAACGTGGAAGAAGAGATGATAAGATGGGAAAGCTAAAAGAGGGGAAATCACCTTTTGTAATGATAGAGCCAGCCCAGATCTCTATTCAGACCTAATGTGATGGTGTCAAATTTGCATATGAATTTTAACTCTGCAGTTTCTTTCTGAATTTATTTGCTATGTTTCTGTTGAAATACTGTAACTGTCATGTCTTTCACAGAATGTGCAGGGAGGCTGAAGTGTTCTCCTATTCTTGCTGTCTGATTTGTGTCCCTTTATTCTTTTGCGCAGAGGCAATCCCATTTGGCCAATGTATAAGGCAGACGGGCATTAATGTCACAGGATGGCATATATCACAGTGGTGACTGAACAGGTGAATGAGCCCCTGATGGAGTAGCTGGTCTGGTTAGGTCCTAAGATGGTGTCATTTGAGTAGATACATGGGCAGAGTTGGCAATGGGGTTTGTAGCAAGGATAGGTGCCTGCCTCAGTGTTTCTGTTGTATGGTGTGTAGTTGCTGGTGAGTATCTCCTTAAGGTTGGGGCAGGGCCATCCCTAGAGGTGGGTGGGGCCCAGGGCCAATCAGCCTTTTGGGGCACTTGGCCCCCATGCCATGGGGTCTGGGCTGCCCTGGGCCAAAGACCAGGCTCCATGCTACTGCTCTGCTCCTAGACTGCCTGGTCCACTCACGGGTATGGGTCAGCACATGGTCACTCTGCTTTGGGGGCAGGACCAACCAGCATGCTGTAAAACGTCTGGCGCAGCCTTCCAAGAAGCATGGGGTCCCGTTCTGTCACCCCAGTTGCCCTCCCCAAGTACGGCCCTGGGTTGGGGTAGCTGTCTGTAAGCAAGGAGAGGCACCTACCTCCCATGGCTTGAGAGAGTGAGGGATGGTCTTGCGGGGTAGCCTGTAGATCCTGGTGATGTGCTGCAGAGGTTTGACTTGGGGGCTGTAGGTGATGACCACCGGCATTCCCTTGTTTTCCTTGTTGAGCTTGTCTTGTAGTTGACTTCTGTGATGGGAAGCTTAAAAGAAAAAAAAAAAAAATCAAGAAGTGATCTTTTTGCTCACTTGTTGACACTGCGTGAATATCCATCCAAGAAAAGTTCAGACAAACGAAGCACCATGAAAAGACCTGGTGGGGTTTGCACGACCTTAGTAAGCTGCTGGTGGACAGAAAAGTACCCTTGAACAACTGAATGAGGCTTTACCAGATGATGACAGATGGGGAAAGTTTGGATGACAGTGGCAAAGACCTCTATGTCGAACTGGACAACATCTGTCCCTTTTTTGCCACACAGGATGCACTCTTTACTCCAAGTGCTCCAAAGCATTCATGATGTAGAGCTGAAGGACACTTTTCCCAGCATGTGGATAGCTTTGAGGATCCTGCTCACACTGCCGGTCACTGTCACTAGTGGTGACTGCAGCTTTTCGAAACTTGGGCTCATTAAAACAAACTTTCAGTTAGCAATGGCCAATGAGAGACTGACATTGCTGGCTGTTTTCTCATCTGAAAATGCCATTGGCTAGACTTCGGATCTCTGATGCTGAGCTTCAGTTTGAGAGGGCAGAGGTGAGAAAAATAATCTTTCGAACTGAAGGACTAGGGTTAACATTGTAAGGCTGTCATCTGTTGTAACGCTATTTAATAGTGGTCCACCCAGCGTTGGGGCACAGTTCAATTTCTTGAAGTTAGTACATTTCAATTAGTCTTAAAATTAAAAAGCTTCTATAAGCTTAGAGAAAACAATTCTTTTATTTTGCTTATGTACGGCACGAATAAAGATGGATTTACAAATCGTAGTGTGGAAATTTATCTTATATAAACGGATAAATCATGCGTGCAAATTGTGCAGCGAAGTCATGAAGTGGGCTACAAAAAAAATAAAAAATTAAAGTATTCATATTTTTAATGAATGTGGGAAGAAGGGATGTCAAAGATGCTCATCACCTGGCACACCATTTGGTCTAGGGCCAGTCCTGTGAAACCTACTGTGCAATATTCAGTTGAGTGAGACCATTCACATGTAAAAAGTTAAGCGTGTGTGTGTTTGCGGATTTGGCATCTCATTTTTTAGGCTCAGTTCTATAACCCCTTCTCAAGAACTGTCCCCCTTGGGACATTTTATTAACAAAAGAATGTTAGAGCAAAAGTCTTCAGCCCAGATATGCAAAGAGATACACACAAGCACACTTTGGTGCCTGCATGAAGCCCCGTTGAACTCAACGTGGTTCCACACAACCCCTTCTTTTGTGTATCTTTTTGTGAGATCAGGATCTAAATATTTCCCCTATTGATGAACAACAGCGTTTCCAAAGGAGCTACAGTACATGGGCAAAATCATAACAGATGCTTCTGAAACTATGCTATTGTTTCATAGCTGATCTTACAGATTTTGTTGAAAAAATATAGACCACACATGTGCAGAAGCACAAGTTCCCAGCTTAGAACTCATCCCACTGTAACAAGCTGAATGACCTAGAAGTCTCCAACCAGATGCTCTCACAAACAACTTGGATTGTGACATCTAGATGCAACATTGCACGTTATAATTTCCAGAGGGTGGCCGTGTTCATTCGTATATAGTAAAAACAATGAAAGTCCTGGGATGCCTTAAGTGTGTCCCCTTACAGCACCTTAAAGACTAAGGGTATATTCACACGGCAGTCTTATTTCGAAACAAGAGAGGTTGTTTCGAAATAAGAAACGCCACATTCACACGACGTACCTTTGTTTTGAAACAACAGGTTCCGTTGTTTCGAAACAGCGGTGTTGTTTCAAAACAAGTTAAACCCCATTTGGTGACAAAACAATCCCGTCAGAACATGTTTCGAAACAACGGTGACTTGTTTCGAAATAACTGTTGTCTGAACATGCTATTTCGCTTTGAGCTTTTTTCCTTAATTTGAATTAACTTGTTTCGAAATAAGGCATTATTTCGATACAAGTTGTTTCAAAACAACTTGTATCGAAATAACCCCGTGTGTGAACATAGACTAAACCAACCAGGTGCAGCCCACAACAGCTTATGTCCAGAGAAATTTGTTAGTCTTCAAACCATCTGACGAAACGAGATTTTCTCCCACAAAAGCTCATGTGATGAATAAATTTGTTAGTCTTTAAAAGCACCACAGGACTTCTTATTTGTTTTACTGGACTAGACTGACACAGCTACCCCTCTGGAACAGGACTTTCATTGTTAATACATGTTATGAGCAGAGTAATAGCAATTAACGGTTATATTTTTGTTCAAATAATGCAGTTTATAGTCCTTCAATCCCATATATGTTCTATTTTATTACTATTTAAACAACTTTAACACACATATTGCTTACTTTCCAGTTAATAATAAATGCTGTTACTGGAATTCCTGTTTGAATTCAGTCATTTCCCACAGAAACGCACCACAAAACATTTGTTCTTGCTGTATTCTCTTTTTAAATCAATTGCCACTAAGGTGAGAATGGTCAGCCATTATCAGGCCCTGACAAATACGTCCTGTAAAGCACTTTGTCAACAAAATATATTGCTAAGAAAGGCTTGTTTGTTTGAATTGAACTTAACTACCTTTCACTGTCTACTTTTGAACTGACCTTGCAGCTTCGCTCTGTGTGTGTATATATACCCAGCATATTAAAATTTTCACTTCATGCATCTGAGGAAGTGAGTTAGAACTCACAAAATCGTATACGCTACTAAACGTGTTAGTCTTTATAAGTGCCACAGGACTCACTTCTTTTGCTGAAATAGATTAATAGGGCTCCCCTCTGGAAGTTAAGTTTGTTTCATTTCTGGGATGAAATTTGCTGCTTTGCCCACAAGATGGCACACTATGATGCTGTTTTCATTACATTATGGGGGTGACCAACTGGAAATCGTTTCACTCTCAAAGGACAGCAGCTCCGGGTAGTTAGGGTGACATTTGCTTTACATTATGATATACACTAATTAATCATTAGTGATCCCAGAAATATGGCAGCAAAAAATGCCCCTGCTATGGCTTGTCACAGTGAGGGCTTGCCTTTCACTTACTGATGTTATTAGGTACACACATATTCCAGCACGGGATTCAGACCTTTTGATTACAGAACATTCATTAAGTATTGCTATTTAATATTCTTGTCACCAGTTGAAAGACTCACATGGTCAAATATCATATTAACATTTTATATTTCATGTGGGGAAAACGATCTTGAAGTTAGGTCACAAAGTGTCATCAAGAAGAGCACCTTGTTGAGACATAAAATAAGTTTTCCTCTGCTGTTAATAACTCCTTGTGGTGTTATCGAATCTTTTTAAGCCAGTCCAGCATTTCACACTGAAGGCAACCTCTCTGAATGCCATCAAACTAGCCTTGGCAGTTCATGCCACCCATTACAAACTGAGCTGTATATATAGAATCCTCCCTGAAATGGATAAGCTAATAGTACGTTCATTTTAAGAAGCGCAGACTAAATGAACAGGTGCAGCCCTGAACCCTTTAATTGGTTCACTTAGGCTGTTACCCTGTGACATCCCCCCCCCACACTTTTCAGGAGGAAAAAAAATTGATTTTCCCCTTTGACCTATGAGAGGTCCCCTTTGGCTACACTTACCCCCATCTCCATCACTTGGGCTTCAAGGTCTGTCACACCCAAAGGCTCTTCAGTCTCTGTATGCGGCACAGATGACCTAACTCAGTCTCAAATCCATTGACCGTGATGATTAGGCTTGTCCTTTCATCCTGGGCTCACCGAAGGCCTGGCATCAGTTGCTCTCTCTCATGCTTCAGGTCCCGTAACTCGCATTCCCATTTCTAATAGTTCGGTGAGCTTGCTGGCCCTCATAGTGCCATAGAAGAGGAATTCCCTGTCTAATTTCCCATATCAGAGCCCCGTCCCCCCTTTGACCCAACAGCTGCATCCTCATGTTACTTCTGTGGCCCCATCTAGGTCTCCATGGTACCATGCTAGACTTGAGACTCCATTTGTGTTGCCACCAACATCCACTCCTTGGACCTTCACACTGTCTGGAGCTGGGCCACATGTTGCTCCATGATTAAGTATTGCTGTTTCTCTACGTCTGCCTGATCACGGACTTTACAACGTAAATAACTGCTGAATAATCTTTTCACGGAAGGTGCTTACCTCCTCCAACACTCATTGGCACATTTTTGAGGGGTGTCTGTGAGCTCTCTCTCACCCTCCGTCTTTTTCTTTACTCTGGCTTGCTCAACCCCTCCTTCCTTTTCCTGTTGACCCCAGACCCACCCTGTGTTGGTTGTTCTACTTTCTGCTGCCTAAGGACTGAAAAGCTCACCCAGTCTCCTAAGGATTATTGGCCAGGTCAGATCCTCAACCAACCCAACACACAACCAAGAGGTCTGGTTCTGAATCTCCAAGTGCACTTGTGCCACAGTGTAGACATGGATCTCACCGTGGATGTGCAAGAGGTACTCTGGAAGATGTTTACCCTTTCTCCATTGTCACAGGCAGGGATACACACACAACCTGAGTCAACAAGTCCCTTGAGCGTCACTTCTCATGACTGAGTTGCCCTACTTTTCTAAGTAGGCCCCCAGGTCCTGGTCTGTCCACCGTAACAGCCCAGACAATCCCATTCTGTGAGCAAATGTTTTCATTTAATAAGCCCAAACATGCTACACCACAGGACTACCTCTACACATATCTTCACAAAGATGTGGAATGGACCAAGCCCCCTTTGTGTATCCCCCAAGTTTTGTCCACTCCCCCTTGAAAGTCTCCCCAGCCATTTCCTACTGGGAACCCCTCACTTTTCCAGATCACCCCAGACATTTTTCTCCTGACACACAGCCTCACAGAAGACTTCTGCTCTGTCAACAACTTCCCCACCGAAACAGGCTGATGGCACTTTCCCACTCTGAGTCCCCATAGGTTGAACCTTTAGGAACTGCTCCACGACAATTGGGTCCAGGTTTCTTTCTATCAAGCTGGTCTTAGGGCAGAGCCAACAAGTTGCGAGGTCCCATACTCTCTGTGCCACTACCGATGGTTATGCCCCTCTCAAAAATGATTCTAATCAAAGCCAGAGCCCATGTGCCTCTGTAATCAGTCTTAATTGGTCCAGAAAGGCAGCCTTCACTAGCAGAGAGGACTTGGTTGTTTTTCATTTACTGCATGGTGGGCTGTCTGTTCCTTGCCTATCATGAATGGTGCTATAAAGGCCAGTCATGTTGATTCCTTACAGCTCGCTGCCCTCACCCATCTCTCAAATGTTTGGAGGAAGGCCAGGGGATCATCTGTCTCAGCTTTGTCAGGGCCTGGATCAGCCGGCCCACAGTTCCTTCACCCACTGTGTTACCTGGCATTGCTTGATTCAGCTATTTATGTCAGCACTCTTGCTGAAAATAGGCTTCTTGCTTCCCCGTTTGCACCCAGAGGATGTGCAGTGAAGTAAAAATATACGAATAATGATGCTGCATCAGACCAATGGTCCACCTAGCCCAGTATCCTGTCTTCCAACAGCGGGCAAGGCCAGGCACTTCAGAGTGAATTGGCAATCATCAAGTGAGCCATCTCCTGGTGCCCATTCTCAGATTCCAGCAAACAGAGGATAGGGATACTTCAAGAGCATGATTTAGCACCCCTGCCTATCTTGGCTAATAGCCACTGATGGACCTATCTTCCAAGAACATACCTAATTCTTTTTTGAACCATGCTATAGTCTTTGTCTTTACAACAAACTCTGGCAAGGAGTTCCACAGGTTGACTATGAATTGTTTGAAGAAATACTTCCTTTTGTTCATTTTAAACCTGCTGCCTATTAATTTCATGTAGTGACCTTAGTTCTTGTGTTATGAGGAATAAATAACACTTTCTTCTTGACTTTCTACCCACCAATCATGATTTTATAGACCTCTATCATATCCTCCTTTAGCTGTCTTTTCCCAAGCTGAGATGTCTCAGTCTTATTAATCTCTTCTCATATGAAAGCCTTTTCACACCCCAATCATTTTGTTGCCTTCTTCTGTACCTTTTCCAATTCCAATAAATCTTTTTTGAGATGGGTTGACCAGACATATATGCAGCATTCAAGATGTGACGGTATCATGGATTTATACAGAGGCAATATGATATTATTTCTCTTACTATCTACCCCTTTCCTAATGATTCCCAATATTCTGCTAGTTTTTTGCCTACTGCTGAGTGGATATTTTCTGAGAACTATCTACACAATGCCAAGATCTTTTCCTTTACATGGTTTCAGCTAAGTTAGAAACCATTATTTTATACATATAGTTGGGATTTTGTTTTCCAGTGTGCATTACTTTGCATTTATCAGCACTGAATTTCATCTTCCATTTTATTGCCCAGTTATCTACTTTTCCAAGATCCTTTGTAACTCTTCGCGGTCTGCTGTGGACTTAACTATCTTGAATAGTTTTGTATCATTTGCAAATTTTGCCACCTCACAGTAAATGCCTTTTTCCAGATCATTTATGAATATGTTGCATGGTTCTGGGGCTGGTACAAATCCCTGTGGAAACACCACTATTTTTCTCTCTTCGTTTTGAAAACTAACCATTTATTCTTACCCTTTGTTTCCTATCTTTTAACCAGTTACTGATCCATGAGAGGACCTTCCCTCTTATCCCTTCACTTAAGAGCCTTTGGTGAAGGAGCTTATCAAAGGCTTTCTGACAATCTAAGTACACTATATCCACTGGAGCACCCTTGTCCACTTGTTTGCTACATGGGTGAGGCATGGTTTCCTTTTACAAAACCTGTGTTGTCTCTTTGCCAACAAATCGGGTTCTCCATGGATCTAATCATTCTGGTTTTCACTATAGTTTCAACCAACCTGCCTGGTACTGAGGTTAGGCTTACTAGCCTGTAATTGCCTGGATTGCCTTTGGATCCTTTTTTTAAAAATTGTCTTTACATTATCAACCTGCCAATCATCTGGTGCAGGGGCTGATTTATATGATAGGTTTCTTACCATAGCTGTTAGTGCTGCAATTTCACAGAGTTCCTTCCAAATTCTTGGATGAATATCATCTAGTCCTGAGGACAAAAATGGCTCAGGTTAAGAAATCTCCCCCACATCCTCAGCAATGATGACCAATGTAAATAATTTATTTAATTTCTCCACAATGGACATCTCTTCCTTGAGAGCTCCTACTGAATCTCAATTGCCCAGTGGACCCACTTTGTTTAGTAGGCTTCCTGCTGTGGATGCATTTAAAAACAACTTTTTGCTGTTATAGCTTGAGCCTGACTAGTTGTTCTTCAAATTCTTTTCTGATCTTCCTAATTATATTTTTCCACTTCACTTGCCAGAGTTTATGCTCCTCTCTGTTTTCTTCAATAAGATTTAACATCCACTTGTTAAAGGGATGCCTTTTTGCCTCCAAATGCTTCTTTTACTTTGTTGTGTAGCCATTGTGGGACTTTTTTTTTTTTTTTTGGTCCTCTTACCATGTTTCTTAATTTACAGTGTACATTTAAATTGAACCTCTATTATGGTGTCTCAAAAAAGTTTCCATGCAGCTTGCAGGGATTTCACTTTTAGCACTGCACCTTTTAATTTCTGTTTAACTACTGGGTAACATCTTCATTTTTATAGTGCATCTGCTTATCAATGCAGGTTATTTTACTGTCATCCCATCCCCTGATGTTATTACATTATGGTCACTGTTACCAACAGTTCATCTATGTCCACTTCTTGGGGCCAGATCCTGTGCTCCACTTACAATTAAATCAAGAATTGCCTCTCCTTGTGTGAGTTCCAGGACTATCCCCTCCAAAGAGCAGTCACCGAAGTTGTCAAGAAACTTTCTCTCTGCATCCCATCCTGAGGTGACATTACCCACTCAGTATAGGGATAGCTGAAATCTCCTTTTAGACTCACAGACTCTAAAAGCTCTTGAAATTAAGTACTACTTTATTTTCCTCTCTGCATCATGCCTAACACAGTACTTCTTTAGAATTCCTTAGGTATAACAAACCTGAGAGCCCCTTTTGATGATTTAGAGTTTAGCATCTTTTCACCAACCTCCTGATTTATGATTTAATGGCTTCTGTGACTTTATTTATTATATATATTTTACTTCCTCTGTTCTAAAGCTTGAAAACATAGCGCAAAAAAAAAAAAAGGCAGCTGACTTTTAGCAGTGGGGCAGTATCATTCAAAACATGCAGATTTGATTCCTTTTCCTGCTTGCAAAACAGATGGTGTTTTATGCTCAACACAATCAGTGCCATTCTCCCTCTGTTGCCACCTAACATTCCCCACCTGTGTGAAACCCGGCCAGAACTTAATGAACATACTTGGAGCTGTCTGGCCTGAATTAGTCCCAGTAGGATCTACCCTTCAGGTACTCCATAGTCCCCTATGGCTGGGTAACTGCAAAGGAACACAAGAAACCTTTACTCTGTGGCTAATTAAATAAGGATTTGCCTCTACCGAATACATTTTCTTTCTTCAAAAAGCAGGTAATGGTTTTTGTGTTGATCTATTTTGAAACTACTTGGTGCTCCCTGAGTTCTCAGAAGCCACCAGTTGCACGAAAATGGATTCATTTGGATTCTGTTTTGACATCATATTTGTCTGCAAGTTTTTAATGCTTGTTCTTCACTTATTCACACAAAAAGGAGAGAATATTTATCATATTAGTGAAGGGGTGAGAACAGGAAATTTTTGAGGATAGTATTAAATAGAAAGGAATTCTGTTTTTACTGCTCGTCACTCAATGTTTGTGCTTTTCTGCTGAAAAGTATGCAAAAGTCAACTTTTTTGTAACACATGGCTGTCGTCCTGACTTAATATGAGTGATTGGACCTGGGACACATCATTAGGGAGGTAAATGGATCAGTCCATTCTAAGAAGACTGTCTGAACTAGCTAAAATAAAACAAAAACACCCTTCATCCATTTGGGGAAAATAAAAAAAGACACCCCCATGTTTGCCTGAAATCAGGATGAAATTAAAATCTTTCCCTTCTGACCAAATTTCACATCCCAGAAGGCAAACTGAAAACTTGCATGGTACAGACACCAGAAAGTTATGTCTTTAACACTAATTATCACTTGTAGAAAAACATACGTACACTGAAACAACTCTAAAGTTTGATTGTCTCTGAAGTACCGATGGTAGATTATTATTTGGGTCAGCAGCTAGAGTACTTTTGCTACTTGCTTTCAGTCCTCACATATGAGGGGCAAAGCAACTCTATTTAGCTCAGAAACTGGATACACACAACTTCCTTTAAATTAACTGAGCTATTATTCATAAGAAGGAGTTAAATGAGTTTTACAAGGCTGGTCCAGAACAAAGAAGTCACCTGGATTACAGCTGAGTAGATGGCCAAATTTCACAGGCATGGTCATTAAAATAGCAGGTCAAATAAAATCTACACTGCAGTTCATGCACCCTAAGGTATAGTCAGGCATTTGTTTTAGGGTATTTAGATACTTCTGTCATCCACATTTCAGCTTCTGTCCTATAATGTTAACAACATGGCCGAGTAATGTTGAGGGAAACTGAGCCCATGATGAGGGTAAGTGAGTAAAAGGGATCTAGTTACAGTAAAGATTGTTAGAGTCAAGATGAAAATGTGCATTTGAAATTTCGGATAAAGAGACAAGCCCACCATTAATAACCTTTTCAATAAAAATAGAAATGAAAATAAAAAAATCAGTAACAAACCAGGAACATGCTACTTCAGAGAGCTGATTATGATCTATTTTTTACAAGTTTCAGAGGGGTAGCTATGTCAGTCTGTTCCAGCAAAACCAAAATGATTTTCGTGCCTGTAACAAAAGAACTAAATGACCGGAGTGGGGTTTTGAAAACAGACAAGCCTCTTCTGTGCTCATATTCACAGAGGGGCAGGACTACCCCCAGATGCACTTTTAAGGACTCCGTAGGCACAAAGGTTTGCAAATCCACCCTTCATGAGAGCTTCAAATGACCAAAGAGCTGCTACAGCTCCTCCCAAAGAGGGACAACAATCAAACACTCTGTCATGGCTGTCGAGTGCCTACTCCTGGCCCAGAGAAAAACTGAGAAAACAGCCAGGATATAGCCGCTAGGAACAGCTGAGCAGGCAGTGAACTGTCCTGGGAAAGACAAGGTTGGCATTGCAGGAGCAGGAGCAATGGGGAGGGAGGGTGGACTCACTGTTGACTAGAGGAAGTCCTGCCTTGCCTTGCCCTGCCCTATCTCCCTGCTTCAGGAAACCCACACCAAGCTCCACTTCTGCTTTCCCCCATCCCATGGCAAGGGAAAATGACTGGCTGCAATGGTGGAACTCAGTAGTAGGGAAGAGCAAATAGATGAGCCACTGAGTTTTGTGGTCTTGGGATAGAGACTTTGGTGTTGGAGTCAGCAGCCACTGACCATTGGGCTATGACCGGCTCAGCTTTAGCCCATTAATGCTGATTGCCACATTGACTGTGCAACATGGGCACGTGCCTGCTAAGAAATGAGTTGAGACCAACAACTTCCTTCACAGAGGGTGCTGAGGTTTGGGCAGTGCTGATCTAAGCAGACTCATTGATGAGTGCCTCTGCAGCCCATTCCCTGAGCCACCCAACACAGCTTCTCTACAAAAAACGCACTCTTTCTCTCTACAAGTAGCTTTATTCATATTTAGAATATTCAACCTTGCATAGCACAAAAAGGTTCTGCGGGGCGACACGAAAAAGAATTCATCAAAAGACACTCTGATTGACGACATTCTGTAACGTTAACCCGGGTGCCATACAGTATTTAGTGCTGTAGGCTTTTTTGGGTCTTTTTAATTCTCTCTGTGTTTCACGTCACTCCATAATTATGTACTCAAACCTTAGTCTAAATTTATCTTATTGTAGTTCTCTGGTTAAGAACAGTTTGTACCCCGAGTCACACATCTGTTTACATATCTAGGACAGAAGCAACGAGGAGTCTTGTGGCAACATTAAAATGATCATACCAGAGAAAGAAGACAAAGGAAGCAGAGTTCAACAAACCAAGCGATCAGAACAGGTTAGTGTTGAAGGAGCTCTCGCGGAGGGTGTTATATCTAAAGTATTCCATCAGGTTGGATGGTGAAACGATGATTCACACATTGCCGCACTGCAGACAGTAATGCACAGAATGTATTAGTGTGCAAAGTAAGCATTGAGTCTTTGGAACTTACACCCTAATCAGAGAATAACCCAGTTCATCAGTCCTCAGGGCCTGCTATAAGACCCACCTTTCCATCTTCACCCCAGTAGAGATGGCTGTTGAGTGGGCCTGGGACTAGGTGAGGTAATCCATTCATGTTCCAGGAATGTTGTCTCTGGGTTACTTATCTAATCTGGGGTCACTGAAGGATGTATTTATTTATTAATGCATTTTCAGGTAGCTCTGTCAGGCTCCATGAGCTTTGGATGGCTGATTTTTGTATTATGGGCTAATAAAAAATGAAAAACAAAAGTGGTACAGTAATGAGTAGTGGAGTTTATCTTCACAAAATATATGGCCCATATAACCACTGTACTAACCTTTTGGGCAAGGGGGATAGAGGGACAAACACCCTTACAAAAGACCTGTCTTCCTGAGGAAGATCCCTCCTGTACTGAGGCAGTCTCTCCAAGCCGAGATGCAGACATTGCTGATAAATGATTCCATCATTAAAATTTTCATTAGCTGGTGGCAACCAGGAGAACCATTAAGCTGATTTGCCTACTGGGTGTTAAGATGGTCTTTGTCACAGGACATTTAAGCAAGCCTCATATTGGCACGACTGGCCCAGGGGGCTATAGGAGAGGTGCCCTGGAAGCTAAATTTAAATTAGTGGGGAAGTGGAGCTATCGTAGCTTGCCCTGAAACCCTTGCAGTTACACACACAAGGCCAGCTAAAGAGAAGGGATGCCAGGGCCTCAATGGGTGGATGAGATGATGCTAAAGTGAGACGTTTCCATTTATTAGGCTAGAGACCTTCTGAGTAAGGTAGAGCCTACCTTGAACCAGACTGCTCCTACAGATAACAGACGATTGAGTGTGTAATTTAAACTATAGGCCAGGGGAGAAAAAGAGCACTCAGGGCAAATACAGATATCTACTTGGACTGCCAGTTGTGATGCCATCTGGATTGGAGTGACGATTTATAATATTAGAGACATTGGAATTGCAAAAGTACAGCAAATCTTGCAAAATATGCCATGTAAAGTAAGTTATGACGTACTGAGTAAGATAAAACAAGCAGCTCACCTACATGTGTCATTTTTGTATTGTAAGCTATGACTATGTGATATTTCTGCATCTAAAACTGCTCCTGTGCTAGTAGGTGACACCTCCAACAGATTAGCACCAGCACTGCCCAACTGACTGAGGGTCAATCAAGGCCTATCAGTTATACAATGAGCCCAGGAAAATAAGTTAGGGACTGCACCTAGGAGTCATCAGGACATGTAAAGAGATGCCTGTGAACCAGGAATTCCAACTGCTTTTCCATGCACATGAGCAAAGGACTCGTGTTTGAAACAGGCCACATGACAAAAGGACATAAAAGGCAGCTGCTTCATTCCTGCTTTCTACCTCTGAATCAGCTATCCTATATCTGTACTCCAGAGGAACTGTACAAACCTCTAAACTCCGGTAACACAAAGAATCTGATATATATGGACTTTAAAGTCATTTGCATATATCTTGCATGTTCCCAAAGGACTCCTTGTTTGTATATATCTGATTACTTTGATCATCTAACATCTCTCATCTTGTTTTCTTTCCTTTCACGATAAACCTTTTGTTTTAGTTACTGAAGGATAGCCCAGCAGTGTGACATTTTCTATAAGAACCTAACTAAAACTGATCTGGCAATGTGACTGACTCTTTGGAGATCAGGAGAACATTTTGGTAAAGTGCATAGAATAAATTATTTGTCTCTTTACTAGATGTAATTGCTGATTGGAAGCCAGAGACTGAAATGCAATAAAGGAGGCCATGTATGTCTTTTTTTGAGATTCCAGATAACCATTGTGAGCACTATTTGTAACAGATCAGTGAATCTAACTTCAGTGTTAGTCACCAGTTTAGGAAGAATCTCCTCGCCTTTTGCAGCCTGCTCTGACCTTAGCATTTTCAGATGGGCTACCATAGGCACATATGCGTCACATCAGTTATAAAAAGTTAGCAAGGTATCTAGTCACAAAGAGGACAGACAGTAGCCAAACTAGAATGGGGAAGGTTGAGATCTCAGAGTAATATTCCAAAAATACAGCATGGTGTCAGAGTTAAATAAAAGTAGACAAATGGCCATGCAAACAATATAAGCCACCCATATTATATTTTTATTTATCTGAATTTCAAAAGGAGCCTAGAGAACCCAATCAGAACTGGAGTCACTATATGCTAGGGGAGAAGATTAAAACAAAAACAGGGTGTCTGCCAATGGAAGAGGACTGTAACACAAGAAGCATTACTAAAATATGGCAGAAGGACAAAAATGAAAGGCATAGACAAATACTTGTCTATTGTGCCATCATCTCTTTAAAACTCACCATGTGTAATCACCAGAGCACATTCCAATTCCAGGGATCTCACACATGACAAAGGCACACTTAGATCTGTCTGCTCAGAGTCCACTAGAACTCAGTATACCTAACAAAGGAAGTTGTAGTTTAAACGTTTACAGTCCAGGTTTCATTCTGGGTACCAAAGACTTCATCTTATTCACAGGAAGATATTCCAGCTGCCTGACCAAGTTTGGAAGCACAACTCCAGCATGAACTGTATAAGGAGAACAGATCAGACATATAGAAGTAGCCCTAGACTTAAAAGAACACAAGAAAATATAGCATCAGATGGCTCCACAGAGTACAGTCTGTATCGACACAAAATCCACATCCGAAGAATCCCAATGTACTAGCAGGATTTTACTACCAGTCTTCAGAACAAGGTAACCATGCTTAGCACATCAGAATGCAGAATATCAATGAGATAACACCTAAATGAAAGTGCTTAAAGATCACATAAGGCACAGTTTAAAGAAGGAATTTCTCAGTACCTTAGATTATTGTTTCCTAATACAGCTAAATCTAGAGCACAGGAGAGGAGAGGCTATCCTCCATGGAAACTTTGTCTTCGCTACTTCAAAAGGCATTCCCATAAGATAACTAATGTATGTCAGCTGTCTCACTGTAGAAGCCTAATAGAGGCAAGGTAAGGTAGTGTTACCCAGAGATAAACTAGGTGAGGTCGACCAAGAGCTCCGAGGTAGGGTGATGATCTCGCCTAGCTGCCTCTACTGGCATTTTGCATCCAGTAGTATTTTATAATCTGGTAACTTCTGTCCATTGTTATTATTTAATTGTATTTTAGTATCACCTACAAGGAATAGTCATGGGTGAGGACCTCTTTGAGCTAGTCACTGTTAAAACAAAAGTACACAAAGACAGTCCTTGCTCCCAAGAGCTTATGTTGTAGGTATAAGATAAAAGACGACACATGGGAATGGACAAATGGAACACAACGAGACAATACGAGCCACATGACTGCCAGTGGTCTCAGTACCCCAGTGGCCCAACCATTCTCAAGTTTTTGTAGGCATCACAATAAAGGAAAGTTTTGAGGAAGAATTTGACAGACAACAATGATGTAGTTTTATTGATATTTATGGGGAGCTCCTCCCACCCATTACTTATCTCTCTGTTAATAAAAAGCAACACAACTTGTGGGGGTTGGGGGCACAACAAAGCTTTAGTCATAGTGAGAGATGGGAACTGGATGAAGAACTAATGGTAGTTCAGCCGCTATGTAAAAGGGCCACAATATAATTAAGCTTAAAGTCCTTATGGGAGGGATTGTACCAAAAGCTAACAATGCAACATGGAACTTTAGCAAAGGAGAGGAAAAGGGGGTGGGGGAAGATGAATCCTGTTAGGCTCTGAAGTCAGAAGTGAGGAAATTAAAATCCCTCAACTCAGCACGGAGGCCACTTCAGAGTCCCAGAAGGAATGTCTTGGCCCACACAGCACAAGTGAAGAGGAAAGCAAAACAACATTAGCATAGAAAAACAGCAAGGGTTCAAAAGGTAATTTGAGTCAAACAAGTAGCTTTCAAAATCTGAAAAATCTAGCTCATCTGCAGACAATAGAAAGGAACATGCCTTCTGCAGGTCCTAAGCAATACATAGAAGCTTGCTGAAGAAGTAAACCTAAGAATTTTGATAGCTGTGATAACCATGAGATAGAAACTAGCAGAGCTAAGAAAGAATTTGAGGAGGAAAGTACCTAAAAAGTTGCTATATGGAGGAGGGAGAAAAACTATGGTAGTCTCCTTAACTACCAATGGTAGGACTAGAGGTAATGGACTTAAATTACAGCAAGGGAGGTTTGGGTTGGACATTAGGAAAAAATTTGTAACTGTCAGAGTGATTAACAACTGGAATAAGTTGCCTAGGTAGGTGGTGCAATCTCCATCATTGGAAGTTTCTAAGAGCAGATTAGATAAACAGTTATCAAGGATGGTTTAAGATGGTACATGGTACTGTCATGAGTGCAGGAGACTGGACTCTATGACCTTTCATGGTCCCTTCCAGTTCCTATGATTCTGTGAAATACCCCATGAAACAGAAACAGATAAAGTACTTAGCACATCTAGGGATGCTAGAGGAGTCTAGGGAGGTGGTTCCCAACCTTTTCAGTAACATGGCACATTTCACTGAGACAAACAATCCTATGGCACACCCACTTTTTTCAGCTGAATTGATTGCTCATGAACATCACATTTACTTACTTTTACTATGGTTACAGTCATAGTGGAAAGATTTTCAACATAGTGCATACAACAAGCTAAAGAAAGATCAAATACATTAATGTTTCAGATCCCCTGGAAAAAAAATACACATCATCTCAATTTACACATCATCTCAATTTTGCCCTTTGGCCACCTGTGTTTAGAATTTTCATGTTTTAGAATCAAAAGACCAATATTTTGCCTTTAATTTGATTATTAATTTTCACAAGTTTTATGAGTTGTAATTTTGGTTGGATAGAATATTGTTTAAGATGAAACAATGTTTGTTTTACTTTGGTTTTTATTACTTGTGTACAAAATTTCATGGCACACTTGGATCATTCTCACAGCACACCAATGTCCCAGGCACATCTGGTTGAAAAACCCCTGGTCCAGGGAACAATTAAAGAGAAGGTTATTGCAGAGAAGAGAAATGATATACCTGGCCCAGACCTACCAGTTGGAGGGGAGGTTCTATGAAAAGCGGCTATGTCAAATTAAGAGGGGCTGAAACTGATAAATTAAAGAGCAAGAAGTCATCAGAACTAACCAGTCTATCCAGCAGTTCTGAAGAATGTTCTGCAGCAAAAGCTGTAGCTAAGAAAAAGGGCGGTGCCAGTGGTCTTGAGAACTATCAACCAGGAATTCATCATCCTCAGTTCAGTCTAGAACAGGGTCCAGCATCCGGGGATTTCTATTAAAACTACAATTAGGGATAGAATTATGAAAAACCTGGATGAACATGATAGGTCAGGGACTAACCAACACAGCTTCTGCAGAGGACAACTGTGCCTATCCAGTCTAGCTGAATTCTTTGAGTGTGTCAACACCACAACGGATAAAGGAGAACCAATTAAATATATAAATAAATATATGTGAATTAAAAAAAAAAAAAAAAAAAACTATGCAAGTTCCCCACAAGAATGACGTGGCATACCTCAAGGCACAAGCTTCATCCACTCAAACAATGGACCCAGAATCTACTCTGCCATCAAGGTGTTTTCCTGGCCTGCAGCCACCCGGCCCAAGCAGAGATTAAAGCTGCAGTAGGGCCTACTTCCACCACTAATGTAAGCTCCATGCCAGAGCTTTATGCCAGAAGAGGAATAGGTGTAGCCGAGCTTGGCTTCACCATGCGCCCTTTTTCCGGGTGTGGGAGGGCAGCTAAGATAGGAGGAAATGGTTATGTTGGTGGAGAGCCGCACTACGCAAGGCAACATCTGACTAATTTAAGTCATCTTGTATTGCATAAATGCATAAATGACATTAAATCCATTTGCTGGTCTGGAAAATCCAATACAATTCACCTGCTCTTTTCCACACTAAATGCAAAAATGAGAAAAGTTCAAAGAAAAAGCTGGAACATTCAAACTTAAGCAGAGGATCTGGCTCCAGTATGGCATGCAACATTGTTTATGACAGTGCAGTGGGGTGGTGTAAATGTTTGGCACTATGACACTGTGTCATCCTGTGTACTTCTTGCAGCTCAGACCTTTTACAAACCAGAGTAACTAGCATCTCCTTGGGAGCTCACCTGGTGACCAGGGCAACAGAAAGGTAAGTCATCCCAAGCTAGAAATAAATCACAGCTTCCATCAAACACATGGATTTCTGATTTCAATTGCTAACTCTGCAGAGTCCTGGTAAAGAGCTCTATGGAGCCAGGCAGCCCCTTCTGTGGAAGCCGGAGATCCACTGCACAATCTGCGAGTCTAAACTCCAACCACAGAACTGAACAAACCGCTCTAGAAGGCTGCATCAGAAGGATGGTCTTGCAGTCAAGACCCTTGATTCAGGAGAATGGGATTCAATTCCCAGGTATACTGCATGCTTTCCTCGGACAGGTCAGGGAGGCCAAATTTTTCAAGGAACTTAAGCTTTGCTCAGCTCAGTGTGGCAAGGCCTAATTGGTTTAGAAACCCAAGCTGTCATTTCCAAAAGTGACTTAAGCACTTAGGTGCCTAAGCCTTAATGAAAGTCAGTGAACTGTATGCTTGCAAGGGCTTAAGAGGCTGGATTATTTCATCTATTGTCTTTTGTGGGACTTTGGGGGAGAAAAAAATCCATTATTATGGTTGTGGAAGACAGATTGTTGCCATGACACTGCCCCTTGATACTCCTGTGGGGATGCTTGACCATCAACTGCACTGGTGAGGCCCCCAGTCTAATATACGTGAGATCTTGTTCTGTCCCCCTCTGCTCCCTCCCTCCTCTTTTCCTCTCTCTCCCTCAGCTTTTCAATTGATCCTCAGCTCAAATGTGCTGCACAGCACCAGCATGATGAGATGAAAGCCCAGCTGTGGAGGACCAGTGAAGGAGAAGAACCTGACCAGATCAACCAGATGATGTCCCTGGGCAGGTAGGTAAGCTAGGGTCCAGAGCAACAGCAATCATGGCCAATCTTCTGGCCTGAAAGCATCCCTCCATGACTCACCAGCCACCGTTGCAGGCTGAGAACATCAATAAAAGCTGTTATTTCCTCTATCTTCACTACCCTCTCTCTTCTCTTCCTTCCGTGTCTGCCCGATTGTATACAGCAAGAAAGCAACTATCCTTCCTGATGCAGTCTTGACAGAATTCATCCTTTCTTTCCCACAGTGAACGACTGGCTGAATGAGACTTTAATCAATATTCACTATCTCCAGGTTTTGATTAAGTTTGTTGTGTAAAACCAAGCAGCTTCCTTTTCCATGCTTTTTACCTTGTTTTGACCTTACCGCCCTCCCTTTTATGTTTTTCAACAAAAAAATCCCTAACTGGGGGCATGGATTTCCTGATCTGCTTGCTATGGTACAAAGAGATCTGTGTATATCAAACCACAAAATTTGTTTGAGCCTTTTTTAACGCTGGACCATTTCAAGGTCATGGTAACATCTTTGTCCTAAAAAAATACAACAGGCCTCCAGGAAAGCACAACGTCCCCAGCTGTGTCCTAACTGGAAAAAAAGAAATCTAGTCGCAGCTTAGACCAGACTCATTTGAGCTTTAGTAATTTGCATTAAGTGCTTTTAAGTGACTCTTGCATTATTCAATAAAGGAGAATATGGTATTTACTTGATCACAGACTACAGAGCTCCTTAAAGACACAACACATCGTTAGAGAGACAGCCACACTGATGTGAAACAACAGGGAAATATTTCTTTGCAGATTTTGTTCCTCACTTCAGTACATTCCCTTTTGGAACCGTACAACAGCAGCGTTTTGAAAATGATGTTGAAGGTGACAAAAAATTTAGCTTTAAAACTGGCCTGTGTCTGATCTGCCATCTCTTTTCTGGCCAGTCACTTGTCCTGCCCCCAGTGATACAGAATTAGAGTTGGCCATAGCTTATATAGTGCCTCATGCAAACTCCAGCTGGGAAAAGGCAATTTATCCTCGTGCGGGTGAAAGAGATATTTCTTTCCCCCTTGTGGTTTCCTTACAAGTTAAAGCGCTGGTTCAAAGTCTGTCCAGCTGTTGCCATATGGCTGATTTCTGTCACTTTGTCTGAATCTTTTGCTACTTCAATACATATTCAGATGAGGTAAATTTAGATATTTTATGTCAAATTATCTTCTGGCCTAACTATAATACCTTTGGTGGTGATATGTTGGCAGGGACTTTAGGTCCCTGTCTGCTGTTCATGGACTATGTAATATTTTATATGTATTCCTGATAAGAGCTGAGTGAATATTCCAGATTGGTTGCAAAATGAAAAACCAGAAAATGCAAAAATTGTTCAAGTCAAACAAAACACACAAAAAATAAGGTTTTTCCCCCATCCAAAACAATGTTCTGAATTTGACCCAAATTCACAAATCATTTTGGTGCCCTCCAAAAATGCAATCATTGGTGAATTTACTATCTGCCCAAAAATCTTTGCTCAGCTCTATTCTGGATCACTTTTCAACTAATTCAAATATGTTACTTAGGGTATGTCTACACTGGAGTCTTAGGTTGACTTAACCTTCTTTAAGTCAGCCTAAAGAAAGCTCTGTCCACACTGGGAATTTATTAAGTCGACTTAAGCGCTTCCTTAAGTCAGCTTAATAACACCACCTCAGAAGGTCAACTTAACACTTAAATTGACTTACTAAGTCAATTTAAGGGCTATGCCCCATCTACACTGGCTTAAGTCAACCTAGCAACTGCCAGTGTGGACATGGACAATCTACAGGAGTTTGTAATGTGGACACTCCAAGTTGACTTACCAAGATTGACTTTAAAGTTAACTTAAAGTCGACCTTGTTAAGTCAACTTAACAGAGCCTCCAGTGTAGACGTACCCTTAGTGAAGGGGCAACCCTGTTCCAGTATTTCCCTTTGCTAGGTGTGATTCCTGTAATTGGTGATGTAGCTTCTAGATGACAAATCTGCCATCTGAGCTTTGGGTGTGAATACTTCCTTTGCTAATATGAACAGGTGATAATGTGACTCTGTGTTGATCTAGACATAAAATGACACAGCATTCTGTTCTTCTGCTAGAATAGTCAGCATAGTGCTGACCATGGGCCAAATTCTACTTGGAGTTGCATCACGGTACCTCATGACTCTTGGGAAAAGTCAGTGGAAGTACTCATGGGTTAAAACTAATGTAACAGAGCAAAATTTACCCCAATGCCACCTCCCCCCCCCTTTTTTTTAAACCAATTGCATAAATTCTAAATCAGCTAAAATAACACAGTTTGGACACACCTTAATGTAGGGCTTTTCACTGTAAAACATCACTGAAGTTCTACTTTTCTAGCATTTCAGTCAGCTGCCATGTTCAAGGAATGGGTTTAGTTAATGGAAAAGATTTTGGTTGAATTTTCCAGCAAGAGATCATAGAGTTCTAGACAACACATACTGTGAGTGTGAACTCCATACAACCTTTGAAATACCTCTGTGAAGGCAGGAAATTGAAATATTGTGCTATATTGGCAACTAAATGGTCATTTATCATCCATGCTAAGTTTGGAGCAGAATGAAGTGATTTTTAAACCCCCACAAGGGCCCTTATTAAACAATTTCAAGCTTTTTTAAAAAACCACATTTTGCAACATATTTTAGTACGAATATGTGATAATCAACATCTGTACCTCCCATTTGATTTGCCTTTCTAAGAACAATGTTGGACTATATTCAGACACATGAACACCATATTAAAATACATTATGGTTAAGACACCTACTGACAAAAGCAAGGAAATTCACAGTGAAAGGGGAAAACGTACCATATGTTCTCCAGTACCTAGTAACAACGGGGAGCATTCAGATAGTCATTAAAGTGACCCCCAGTTGTGCCTAGGTATTGGAGAGCATATGGAACACTTCCCTCCTCATGTCTGAATTTCCTTGCTTTTGTCAGCATATGGATCAAGCTTGATTTTTTTTTTTAAATATAGAATTTGGGGGATTCTCAAAATAGTTGATTCATTTGTGACTGTGGGCCTGATTTTGAGAGAAGTTCTGGACCACTGAAAACAAGGTATTGTAAAAATAAACCAGCCCAACTACTCACAGCATGTCTAAGGCACATGCCTATAAAAGGCAAAACCTGGCGGCATGACTTATTGCAATAGAAAATATTTGTCTTTTTCTTCAAAATAACCCCACAGTTTTGGAGCGTTTGTGTCATTATTCTATTATAATAATTATATTATGTTATTTAACTATTAGAGGCCCTGAAGACCAAGGCCCCTGTGCTAGATGTGCATTATATACTTCGAGATATTGCCCATTCTAAATAATTTACCATCTAAATAGACTGCAAGACAACTGGGAGTTGGAGAGAAATGAGGAACGAAGGCACAAAAGTATAACTGAGTTCAAAAAAAGAATTAGGTAATTTCGCAACTCTTAGCCAAGATGGTCAGGAACATAAGTCTGTACTCTGGAAGTGCCTCAACTTCCAAATGTCAGATGCTTTGACTGGAAGACAGCATGGATCACCCAAAATTGTTCTGTTTATTCCCTCTGAAACATCTGGCACCAGCCACCGCCAGAAACATGACAGTAGGCTAGACAGACCATTGGTCTGACCTGATATGGCTCTTCTTATGTAAGGAACCTATCTACACATTTACCTGTGATTTCTACCTCTCAAGGAGCAGGTCGCAGGTGCTGCCCTGGATGCTACATGAGATAAGCAGGCATAGATGGAACTAGAACACAGTTGATAGAGAATGTTCAAAATGCTTTTTGTTGTTTTAAAATTGACCATAAAAATTTTTTTTTGCAATTATTTTTGGTCAAACCCAGAAAATTTCAAAACATATTTCACATTTTCTTTCAAACTTGAACTTTTTTTTCTCCTTTATTCCTTTTAGGCCCCTGTTCTGGTTACAATAGCACGATGTCTGGGATTTTACTAAGTTTGGGGGTTTTTTCTTGTGGTCTTGCTTTCAATTTTTCATTGTGTTTCTTTTGCCACTTTGTAACTTTTCAAAACTTATTCAGCTTTGGTAAAGCAACAGAGTAGCAGAGTTTCATTTTTTCTTTTGTTGTTCCATAACTTTACCAAAGCTGAGGAAATTCTGGAAAGTTGAAAAGTGGCAAAAGAAAAATGAAATGTAAACCCATACAAAAATCGCTAATACTTACTTCAAACTCTACTGCACTTTGTTTTCTCTTTCATCAAAACCAACGATTTTTTTTTATAAAATATCTTTTTTTTTTTTTTTAATTTGCCTTTTTGGATTACCACCTTCTTACTTATCCCCATTTCCTACTGGGTGCAATAGAATAAAATGTATCATATAGTCTAAAGCCATTACACATTTCATCTGGCTCGTACAGTACTGTGCTTAAATCATTTTTAAAATAACAGTAATAAAATAGTCCCAGAAAAGTCCCAATCTTCTAAGGTCAAATCTTCAAAAAGCCTGCAGAAATGAACCTGCAAAATCCTTGCAAACATCATTTATAAGGCAGTGGAGTGACTAAATTCCATCGCTTGGGCACATCCAAGATTCCCACAAAGCATCCATCAGTACTTTTAGGCATTTAAATACCCTTGAAAATCTGACCAGGCCCCAATTGCAATTAGGTCTGCAAATGATGTGTATGACCCCTTTAAAATATGGTAGGTGGGTGGGGAAGGGACAAGAGAAGCCACAGGTTTTCTGCTTGGCCCCCTCCAAAGTAGGGATTCCTTCCTCTGCTCACCTGCAGCGGGAGAGGACACAATACCGGCTCCAGCTCCAAGAGGCTTCCTCTCAGCTGCAATGGGAGTGTGAGGACAGATGGGATCCTCACAGCCCCTGACACCACCTGTGATATTTTTAACTAGTCCCATATTTGGACCATTATTAATCCTGACACTCGCTGTTTTGCAGAAGGGGGCTTTGGAGTAAGTGGAGGGTAACTGCCCTATAAGCATATGTTTATACTGCAAAAAGATAACCCTGAGACATTGTGCAGAGCCACATTAACAAGGGCTCCTGGAGCTCAAAATAGCAGGACAGGCTTTTCCCATTCAGGCTGGGGCCCAAGTTCAGCAACTTACACACCTCACTGGGTTTCAGACATTGGGCTTTGGACTTGGGCTCTGCGATTCACTGCCTCGGGGATTTTTTCTTCTGTGGACAAATGCCAAGTGCCAGCCTTAGGGAATGGAGAGGTAAATTTGCCAAACAGGTCATGTACCAACTTCCCCATGTAACCCTGCCAGGTGTGCAGTGTGCAAACAATGGGGGGCTTGAGAAGGAGCGAGGGACAGAAGGGGAGAGCAGGTGAGACACAGCGCACTGAGCCATAGGGCGGTCAAACAACATGAACTTGAGAGAGAATGGTCCAATGCTAGTCTCAAGAAGTAGCCTAGGACGCCTCCTGTCTATATCAGGCCTGGGGGTGTTGAAAGTGAGGGGAGAGGTGTCCTCAAAGTCAACACAGGCCAATCTTTACTCTGGCAGCTCACAGGTCCATGAAGCCCAGCTGAAGCACAACACCTACCCCCACACTCTGAGGAGAGCTCCAAATTTCCTGTCTGGTTAAGTTGGGACTGCACCTCAAAGGAGGCAAGTAGATGGGCTTCACCTGGCCATGGACCAGTCATCTGAGGTTATTCATTCCCCTTTTCCAATCCTAAACTCCTGGCATCCTGAGCCGAATTCTTGGTAACTGCCTCCTGGTTCCAGCCTCCCAGTTCCATCTTCCAATGCAAACAACCTGTTATCCTGGCTTGGCCCCAGTCTTGAGCCCTGCCCTCTGGTTTGCCCCTTTGTTGTAATCTTCTGGTGTTGCAACCTGGTTGGATTCCTGTTAGCCCATGTTTGACACTAACTCCTAGGCCAGACCACCCATGTCCTGATCCTGACAGTCTAGGAGATGACTTGAATTTAACTTGTGCTTAGATAGCTCATGTTAGCTAAGCCTTACTTCAACTCAACCACTTTCTCTAATGTAGACAAAGCCCAAAAGTTATAAACGGTGATCTGACTCAGGTTAAAGTGAAACTGAGGTTGAAATTTAAAACAAAACATTAAAACAACTCAGCCATGATTTCCTAGCTCCTTTTCTCCTTCTCCTCTTAGCATATCTTTTCCTGTTTAGTCTTATACATCTCACTTACCTTTGTCTTCTAAATAAAGCATTATAATTTTTGATCATCTGACTATATAATGCAAAGGTAATACCAAATTTGCAGATATAGGTTTAACCAGGGTAATGGCATAGAAAAAATTCACATACTTACAGCAGCAAATTATCAGATGATGTAGAGAATTTCAGGTCTGAATTTCCCTATCAAATTGGACCACTTAACATGTTTGCATAAAAATGCAGAGAAAAAGACAGTTTAGAATGATGAAAGAGATCAAGAGCAAAAAAGGACACAGAAAGATGCAGAAAGCATCATTTTTACACTTACTTTTCTATTCAATTTTTCAGATCTCCTGGGAAGAAAAGCATTTCCCTTCATTAAAGTCCTTGAGATAGCAGATACTCTACAATTCAGATTTTAACATTCTGTGTCGATGTTGACTACTCAGTTATTAAGTTGTCTTCCAGAAGTTCATCTGAACCTTCCATCTTAAGAATCTGTGGAGCAAAAACATCAATTTTCTCCTTCAAATTTCCTCCATTGCCATGAGGGCTGACAGCAACATCTCAGCTGAAATTGATGAGTGCTCCATTTCCCCGGCACAGAGGAGAATGGCTGAGTCATTGTGGGTGAAACATGACCTTCAGTTGCCTCTTCTAAACCAGAAAATACTCCACAGATCTCTGTTCTCGGCCCTTTTACATTCATCTGATAGTATTGCATTATCTTCATGAACTGAGCAACACCAACAAATCAGAAAGACATTAGAAAAATCTTCTCTGCTTTTGGCTTTTCAATCCTCCAAGCTTAAAAATCAAAAGAAAACAACTGCACACTCGCGTAGTCAACAGTTTTTCCCATCTCACTTACACCCATTAAAAATGAAAACAAGAGTAGCCCAAAGCCTGACAAAGCAAATAGGAGTTGAGCTCAATTCTGCAACTTTTACATCCATTTAAATTTATAAAGGATCAACAATCCCTTTCTCTGAACACTCTCAGGGCACCTGATGAATACAGTGGCTCAGAAAAAAGTCAGTCCTAGAACAGATATTAACATTGAGGAAGCAGGAGCCCCAGAGAAAACCCAGATTCCCCACATCAGCCCCAACAATAGTAAAATAAACAAGGAGTCCTGGGCACTTTTAAAGACCAACAAATGTATTTATTGCATGAGCTTTTTGTGGGAGAAAATCCCACTTCTCTTCCAAACCCACCACCCCCAAGAAGATGAGACCTCCAGTCTGAGCTGAAGCTTGCGAGATTCAGGCCCAGGTAGGAAGCTAATCCCCATGGAAAGGTGCCGTCCCAGAAAAGTTGCTAAGGGAAGTACCCTCTCTTTTATGCCAAGAGCCTGGGCATCCCCAGCCTGAGTACAAATACATCTGCAAGTCTTGGGCATGGCAGCATGGCACAGGGTAAGGTTGGCATCTCAGATAGGAAAGTCTCAAGCCTTTTAGGGCTTTACAGTCAATACCAGCATCTCAAACTCGATCTGGAGCCCACAGGCAGTGCAGATCATGGCACCCCAACTGAGTATCCTCATGGTGAGATGCCTCCACTTCCAAAGGCAGCTGCTGAATTCCAAGCAAGCAGTAGCCTCCAAACAAAAGATGCAAGGACCTGGGAAACCTCTCCCCAACCACAGTTACTGCTGAAGCCCACCACTACCAACATCTCAGTGAGGTATCTGTAGATAGAACTAGATGGACCTTACTTGGAAGCTGGAATGAGATCACCCTAAAAACAAAGAGCAATATGTTTTGCAATGTGAAGGTTAATGCCACAGGTGCTTTTTTATGAGTCCTTGCAAACAGGTTTTTAGGGAACTATTTTACCTGTGTTATCTGCATAAGATCTTATCCTGACATCTGAGAAGTGAAAAGGAAGCTGGATAACATATAGGGACGAGGTACAGGCTCTCATTCAGGGTGGATGTGAGCCAACAGCACTGAGGAGTGAGTATGCACTCTGAATTTTGGCTTACAAGAGCGCGGGATGTTTTCTGCTGCCGACCCAGCTCTGCTATAGTATGCTGTTCTCTTTGCCATGTCTGCAGCTCTGGAAGAAAACTGAGCCTGTTCTTAGGAGAACTGATGCAAGAGAGGTCCACGCTGCCCACCATTTTACTTAAAATAACTTGCCTATCTTAGCTTGATTGCCTCTCCAACTCAGTGCTGCTCCAGTTGCTGGGGTGATCTTAATAGATCAGCCTTCCAATCAACTGAGCAGATCTTCACAGCCATGAACAGTCAATCGGGAAAGGTCGATCTCACAGTGGCACTGTCAGTGAAGACTGGCCCATAAAGATCACAAAGCTGCCTGGGACGCACAATGAGAGAAAACTCATTACTTTCTCCATCTCCCTTTGGAACCAGTACAAGGGCCAGCAGCAATCTGGTCTGCACTATAGCAATTAAGTGGATGAAAGTTGAATTAATGGAACATAGAATTTTAACCCTTTGGCTGAAGACATTTTCCAGATCGCCAATCACATTAAAACTCAGAAAGAAGTAGGAATGGCTGGGGGTGGGGGGCCAGGAATGCACATGCACAAATATTAGGTCTGAGTAGATTTTAAAACTTAAAACAGATTCAGTAATGTTTTAAAACTGTATTACGGTCAAAAGGGCAACACCCCAGTTCATAGGCACATTTGTTTCATTAATTGAGTCATAAGGTCTGGCAGTCTCCAAATACATTTGAGAACATGAATCAGTGGCTGTAGATTGCCATAAGAGATTTGAAAATCTGCCAGTAAGCCAGTCCGCAGATCTTAAAAGATGTTGAATAAAAACCTGTTTTAAACTATTGGCAATCAGGGGGTGGGGAAGAAGCTCTATGTATTTTATTCGGATTCCAAGTTCAATCGTAACTGATGTAAGCATGCTGCTCTAGAAAATATTGATTCATTTCCAGACAGTCAGAAGTTAATCAGGTCTCCTGTGTTCCTTATCGCCCCATGATGCTTTCAGTATGTTTGTAAACTTAGGCTCCATCCCACTGGGAAACCAATGTCTGAAAGAAACGGGGAGCTCATATTTAATTGCCATGCTTTGTTTTAAGTTTGTCAAGGAAACATGGCATTAAAATATAAAATTGAAGAGCTGAAAATTGTACTAGTCCAAGGTCCAGAAGTTGCTATATATTCTGTCCCAAACATAAGCCAATAAAAGCACTCAAAGACCAGCTATAGCAACACTTACTTGCAAACTGCCACAGTTAGAAATGAATGTTTAAGATCATTTGAAAGCAAAGTTTTACAGTTTTCCAGTGGTACGAAGGGATCATTTCTAGTCCTGGTCATTGTATCTTAGACATCATATCATTCCTGTTGCCACCTCATTATTTCCCTGCACCTGACAGTTTCAAGAGAACTACTAATAGCCATACCCTCAGAAAACTCTCATGTTAAAAACCCCTAGCTAGCTGAAAGCTGCAGAATCTGTCCATGGAAATATCTACTCCAGCCTTGATCAGCCTGACCACATATGTAGCCTGTTCAAATTCATTCAGTGTTTCTTCCTCACCTCATTTGGGGAATTAAGATTTGTTTGGGCGCCATTTTGCTGCTAGGAGCTCATAGACACTGATCTGGAAAATAACTGAGGTGCCCAAGGTTTGAATCTTCAGTTCTTTGCACTTTCCCTAGGCTATGTTAATGTTCATAAGTACAGTATGCAAATTCCTGAAATCTGATTGGCTACTATCCTGGAGCCATACCATCTGAATGTAATGCACACATACAATAATACAGGTTGCATAAACTCAGATGTCAAGGCATTTATTTAGATGACTGTGAAAACAGGAATCATCCCTGAGTTATTCTAATTATGATTACTGAACACTTTGCAAAATAAGGGTATCTGATTTGCTGTACTGCTTAGCTATGTGAGGGGCTCCCCAACCTGTAAAACGCCAAGAAGACACATCTGGTAAAATATACCTGCTTAAACATATGGTACTAACCGACATACTGTGTCTACATCTTTAAGTCTTTTCTTTACAATTACAGTATGCAATCATGCCATTTTGGTGGACCTGAGCACTCCCAACCCTGTTTCATTCTCAGGTAGGAGGCATATGAGATGAAATGAACCATACCAGTCAGATTCCTAACTGACAGATAGCAACATATTTCCACAGAAGGACCAATAGTCATAAAGAGAGCCATAAAGAATAAACACCAGTCATCAAAGACAACCATCCCCAGAACCCAAATCAGCTTTTAGATGAGCATTTCGTATCTAAGATACCTGCCTAGCTATTTTTGCATATCATATTTCCTACTATAAGAGTGGTCCCCAGGCAGCACCTCAGAGACTGTCTTTTAATATTTTCTTTATCAACTCTTGTAGCATAAAGAGTGATCCGAACTGTCCACCACAGTTATTCTGAAAGCATTATTTTCCCCTTCAGTTCCAATATTCAGTCTCTCTTGGGTCTGAATTGAAATCAGTCCCATTCATCCAATCCAAAACAAATTAATGCATAAGATATACAGTTTTATATCATTTGTAATATAATTTCTCCCTATTGTAAAAATCCAAAGTAATCCAAGTTCTTTTTACTTTTGGTAGAGGGCTAAAAGAATGAGAATCGTTGATGAAAACGTTGTAGTCCATAAACAAATTCAAAGCAGGATTTTTAGCATATGCAATTGCTTTGCTAGCACAGGAGTCAAATGATGCGTGGATTTAAGGGTTCCTAAATACTCCTTGACAAGTGAGACATAAGTTATTGAGTTAAAACGTCACCTTCTAAAAATTCATTACATATGTACCTAAGGGCATAGAATTTACAGGTTTAAAATAGCCATTACTGGCATGATGATCCTCTTCATAATTCTACTTTTAAAATTGTTTGAACCTTCAAAAAACTTTAAATGATTTGCCATTCTTTTATTCTTTTAAGATAACGATAAATATCTCCAAGGAAAATGCATGAAGCTTAACAGATTCCAAGCCCAGAAGTAACCACTGTGATCTCCATCCGCCCTGCTGAATACTATGTCCAGGATAAAGCAAGCACCCATGGCGGCATTCTGGAAATGCTGGCATCCCTCGGCATTTCACAGGGGATGTATCTGCAAAGCAATATGGCACAGAAAAGGTTCAGAGTCTGGCTTAAGCCCAGATAAGATTTAAGGCTCAAAGAATATCTCAGCTCAGCCTTTTGTCCCTAGATACATCATAGCAAGTCAACTCTTCCATGGTTTTTGAACAGTGTGGTAGACCATATCACATTAACTGCCATTTATATCCAGAAATATTAGTATTAATTGCACATTTTCTACAATTTCTGGGTTTCCAACAGATCTGTAATGGTACTAAGACAACTCTTATGTTATGTGAATACAGAAACTGGCGCTAACTGATTAGGAAAGACTGATTCATTAATAAAAGCACCACATTTAGGTCTTGATGAACTGTGGAGTTAGATTACTTGTATTTCCAAGTTTGGGGCCTTTGTGACAATGTTTAGGACTACACAAACTCCAGGGTGAGTGATAGTTTGCTAGGAAGCACTGCACATGTTATCCATTGCTATCCTGGCTTAAAATGTTCATTCAGCCAATCAGGAAGCTGACATTATACCATGGGAGGCAGGTGACTAACCATGCAATGTGAATAATGAATTTCTGTGGATAACTCATAGCCCAAACTCATTAGCAGAAGGGTTTTAACTTTCAAACTGTCATCAACCACGCAGCTTAAAAGATTGACTTGAGACCCGGGACTGGAGTAGCTCCTTTACATGACTGAAATATTCCTTTAAGAGAAGTCGCTTGCTCTAGGAATGATGCAATGACTTTGCTTCTCTTCACGGGTCTTTGGTCACAATTCTCCAACATCCCTGAGGCAGCTGAGAACTCTCTCAGACCCAACACCAAACTTTTTGAGGCTAATCTTTCAGCAGGATGGCCTATATCTTCCATCCTGCCTGACTGACCTGTTTAAAACTGAGCCATCGTGGAGAGTCAGCCTGGGAACTTCAGCCCAGAGTTCCTTACTTGAAAATTCTTCCCCAACCCATTGGCTGGTGTTGAGAGAGCTCGGGATGAGCCTATCCACACAGGTGTCTCTCCAAAAGAGAGGCGTCTCTCCAAAGGACCTAACCAGGGGCATAGATATGGGTGGGCCTGGGTGGGCCCAAGCCCACCTGCTTGGACTGTAGATCTGCCCACCCCACTTGCTACAGCGGCCAGCAGTGACGCGAGCTTTGCCACTGTGATCACAGACCGACCAGCAGGGGGCAGCCGTGGCCGAGAGCAGCACCATCATAGGCAAACTCCAGTCCTGGGCCGCCACTGTGGCCTTGACATGGCTAGAGCTGGGCTCTCTTTCCCGCTGGAGCATTGTGAGGAAGTTTCTGGTCACATGACCAAAAGCATGACTGGCCGGGTCCATGCTGGAGACTCAAGGGCCTAGTCAGAAAACAGGGGCTGGCTATGCCCCTGAACCTAAGGACTCCTAAGGAGTCTCTCCCAGGTTGTTCTCAACATCTATACCTGCAGACCAGGGTGTGCAGGCAGCAATTGTGTCCCTGGGGACAGGGGAGGGTAACATGCTTAATATAACAAGCAAGGCATTCGGTGGCACTTTTAAAGACTAACCAATTTATTTACTTCATGAGAACTCGTGGGTAAAATCTCACTTCATCAAAAAAGTGGATATTTTCTAAATTTAAAAAAAAATCATTTTGGGTCAAACCAAAATCAGCATTTTCTGAAATTTTTGGACACGGAAAATGTCAAAAAAAAAAACCAAAAAAAAAAAAAAAAGTAAAAGCTGTTTTGCATTGACCAGAACATTTCATTTGGGTTTTGAGGATTTAGTGGCTTTGAATCTGTTTAAGTCAATTGGAAAAAGTTTTCAAATGAATGGCCATTTCAAAATTAAAATGTTTCAACTTTGCAGAATTTAGTGAGGAGGGGAAGGTTAGGGGGAAGAGGGGTCCATTCTACAAGGACATTTTGGCAAAACAAATTTGCAGGGCATTCTACAAAGCTACATTTTTCACCAAAAAAGTTTCAGCCAGAGATGCAGCAAATCTCTAGTTTATTGTTTGTATTTGCTCTAATTGAGGATGTCCAAGGCTGTTCTATTACACCACCGCTCGGTGCACAACCCAATAAGCACTGAACCTAGGTTGTGGCATTCAAAATGCATTTTAGGGCTGGATTTCCAGCTGGTATAAACCAGTAGTACTCCTTTGACTTCAGTAGGAACACAGCAATTATTCTGGCCTACAATTTTAATGCTTATGCATACAGTAAATGCTTTTCATGCTTTGGGGTCTTAAGCTTTCTCATTCAGAACTTTAAAAAGTGAGGTGTCCAAGGTAATACAGGACAATAAATAACCAATGCACTTTGTCATTTTTTGTTAACTAACTGTAAAAACATTAAGTACATTGAGTGGTGAGGACAGCCTCACAGGAGCGTTCGCTTGCAATGAAGAACAGTGAATTAAGCAGCATTTCTTGAGCCTAATACCATGTTGAATGTAACAGGAACCTGATGTTATTCACTTAAATTTATGGTGGCTTTATATTTTTTATGATTCCAGTCCAACTGAATCTATTTACAAAACTTTAACGCATGCCTGGAGTCCAGTACTTACTCATACTACCATATATTTTTTTAAAAAATAGTAACTTCCAATTAGGTGAGGTGGCTAAGAAAATCATCATATATTTTGAATGATGAAAGACCACAGAAGGAGGTCCACTAATGGATAACAGGTGCAAGAGTGAAAGGCATCTAAACAGGGCAAGCCAAAATCTAAGACATCTCAGGATATCATAATTCATTTTAAACTGCATAAGGTCAAAAAGAAAAGTGAGACCTATGGTTCAGAATGTGTTTAAAGTGACCTTTTTTTCTTTAACCTCACAGATTATTCTTCTTTAGATAGAGATATCCAAAATCAGTTGTACATGGAAAACAAAATGTTAGACTATTTCCTAAAGCACAGCATAATGGGAACAGACACAGGAGAATTTTAACGGCCTCCAAATTCTAATTAGTCTAGATTTTTGGGAAATCTTTTTTGCTACTGGCACAAACCTTCCCTCCCTCAGCCGTCGACATGTTAGTATATTTGTTTGTACTTTCACACCTAGCGTATATTGCAGTTATAACGTTTTTATTGTTTTCATGCAGAAGGTTTCTTTAGGTAGATTTTCGTAACAATAAAAATATTGTAAAATAAAGCAGAGACGTTAATTGACTAGATGGAATTCCCCAGACTGGATTATTCCTTGATTTATTTATTGTTTCACTGTTCTGAAACACAACAGGCATCTGTCTCCAGTACTTTCAGAGTCTATCCCACTTTAAACAATCCCTCCTCCCCATATCATACTATTTTTTTCCATTTTCAAGCATTTGATGAAACGGGATCTCTCCTACAAAAGCTCATCCATTAGTCTTTAAAAGTGCCACAAGACTCCTTGTTTAACATAAACAAAGGGATTGCTCCTAAATATTTCCGTCTCAGCCAACACCCTCCTTTTCAAGGAAGTCTGAAGATGGGGTTTGCAAGGCTTCTGTTGATCCCGTATGGTCAGGGAAAGAGCACAGCTCTCAGCAATCAGGTCCCAAAACATCTCGGGGTTTACAGGAAGTTTCTTGGAGGCCAGTTCAGATCACAGAACACTATCTAATGGGGTCCTGAAGTGCAATTCTACTCAATAAGGGAAATGCATCATTCTGCATTAGCTTCAGCTTCCAAGTGGCTAGTTCAAAGATATGTTCTCTCCTGCTCTATGAACTCGCTTGTCTCTCCTCCACCCTCACCTCTGTGTAGTCCAAGGACAACAGCTCCAGTCCTCCCAAGAGCATGAGAACACTGGAGCCATGAGGGCCATCAGAGGCCTAAAGCAAAACATGTGGTTATGGGCCTGGTTGAATGGGAAACTGTGCGCGGTGTCAGGTTCTATTTTCTCGATCCCTGCCAGATTCTTCCAAGTCCAACTCCCATCCCTCTGCCTCTTGTTCCATCTTTCCCAAATTGGAACCAGCTTCTCTCAAACTCTGCTTAACCTAAACTGGGGAAAATGAATCAAATTTCTAATGAACTTCCCACCAACTCAAGCTGGAAATTGTTTAAAAGCTTTGCACCATCTCACACCGAGATTGCTCCCAATCTCCTGCGGTTCAGCACCCCAGTATTCTAAACCAACCTAACTTTACAGATGAGTTGTTTTAAAATACATCATTTTTGGCACATGCAGGAATTTCAATCTTAAAATGATTCAGCTTGCAGAATAATGCACTTTATTATATGCTTATGCTCTTCTCCTTCAGACACAGTGAGATCTACAAAGCAAACCAAAGGAGATAGTTTATCTTCAGCCTTTGCCATGCTCTCTGCAAAAAATTGCTAACTGCAGCACACAGAGGTGGCCCATAAAATAGATAAACTAAGATGGGCAGCAGTAGCTAACCTTAGCACAAGTGTTCAAAGTGTGTCCGATGGGCAGTTAAGAGAAGTACCAGGCAACACTGTTCCAAAAGATGTCTGGGTCTCCCCAGAGCCAATGGGCTGATACCTCGCATAAACACAACTTAGATAAAAAGTGCAAATTATTTTAATTATGGCATTCACATCCCTACACAGGTAAGGCAAGGCATCGTTTGGCTGAGTCAGGACCACAGGGGACCAGGATGATGAAGGCAATGACAACAACAAGAAGTACGACTGGGAAAGGGATCAAGACCAAAAGATCAGGTACACAAAATCATTGAAGCAACAAGCATATTGGAAGCTAGGACTGGGCTCATGTGAGCAGGAACCATGAATGATGAGGGAATGACAGACTCAGGAACAAAGCTAAGGACAGTAGCTGCAGAGGTCTCAAGAAGAGGATGATGGAGGACTGGCTGGGGTCTGCCACATGGGCAGAAAGCACCATGCGAAAGTTTCACAGATCTTAGGCAGGACAATGTCCACAGATCACAGCTCTTCCTTTTCACATCTAATGAACACTCAGTATATCACCTTTGCACATGGCACATCAAGTGTATGCACATGATACTAGGGTTGTTCACACGTCTCCTCGGATGCTGCACCCTGCACCTTACATTTTGCACATGGCAACGAGGGAATTCAACTGATGGATGGTAGACCTACCAAACCCACAGGCCAGAAAGAAATTCAATTCTAAACGAAAGTCCTCCCGAGTCTATGGAGGAGGAGAGACCTCAAATCTGGGAGTTCAGGTAACAATAACACATAGACTAACATATCCTCTTCTTAAGTAAAACTGGCAGTTCTTAGTAAAGTCAGCAGGAAATACAAATAGAGATTTTGAAAAAATCTTCCAGATCAAATTGGGTCAAAACCTTTGTGAATGGAAAATCTGGAAGAAAAACAAATCAGATCAGGTCAGTTTTGACCATTGTTTATTTAATAGCTTTTTACTCTGGTTTGCTTAAATTCATAATGAAAAGTTATATTGAACCAAAACCTTCAATTCTTCTTTTTGAGGGAAAAAAATTGATTTGAGCAATTCACCAAACCCAACCCCTTTCTGGCAAAAAGCTTTGGTTTTGACAAGTCAGCATTTTCTGATAGGAAAACATTTAGGTGAAAAATTCTAACTTCCTGCACTATGTTTTATAGGTATGAGTCTGTTTTTCCAAGCATTCACAACTCAAATGACTTTACAACAGCAGGGGGTTTTTTTCAACCATCTTTTAGTTAAAATAAAAGGAGGGCAATTTCAGCCCTAGAAGATTTGACGAACTTAGGGCAAGTTACAAGAAAAGGGGAAGAGGGATTGTTTGAGTTGAGTTAAAGGTAGCCGGTATGAAAATACATTTTGCCTGTGCACACTGTAACACACACAGTATAAACTGTGGAAACCTCGAATGAGAGTGTAGGTAAGTGGAGAAGTCAGTCTTGGGTGCTCCACAGACTGTCTGTCCTATAATACAAGGTCAGGTTCCAAAGGGGCAGCCGTGTTAGTCTAGTAAAGCAAAAAAAGCAAGGAGTCTTGTAGCACTTAAAGACTAAACAGATTTATTTATCACATGAGCTTTCATGGGAGAATATCCCATTTCATCAGATGCTTTGAAGAGGGGGAACTTACAGAATTGGATGAAAATAAATGCAGGGGAGTGTAAGACATGGGATCAGGTCATACTGCAACAGCAAGTCAGAGCATTTGTAAGGATTCAAACTCCAGGAGAGAGCATACAGAGGGAGGATGAAGTCAAATTACTTGTTATAATGTGAAAAGAATCCATAGTCATGATTCAGCCCTGCTTTCACACAATTTAATTTGCGTATTAATTCGATTTCAGATATTTCTCTTTGAAGTCTCGATGTCCCCTTGATTTTCTTAACAACCATTGTTAACAAGTCATCAATGGAACGACTAGGAAGATAGAAGTGCTCAGCAACTGTTCTTTTTGTGTTATGATTTCTGATATCAGTAGTATGTGCATTTATTCTTCTGCGTAGGGTCTGTCCTGTTTGTCCAATGTATAAGGCGTGGGGGCATTTTCGGCACATGATGGCATAAATCACATTAGTGGATGAGCAGGTGAAGGACTCTGATGGAGTAGCTGGCTTGATTAGGTCCTTTGATGGTGTGGACAGAGTTGGCAGCGTGGTTTGTTGCAGGGATATGTGCCTGCTTTAATGTTTCTGTTGTTAGGTCTGTAGTTGCTGGGGAGTATCTGTTTAAGGTTCGGGGGTTGTCTGTAGGTGAAGAGAGGTCTGTCTCCCAAGCCTAGAGAGAGTGAGGGGTCATCTTTTAAAATAGGGTGGAGGTCCTTAATGATCTGTTGTAGAGGTCTGACTTGAGGGTTGTATGTGGTGACTAGTGGTGTTCTATTGTTTTCTTTTTGGGGCCTTTCCTGTAGTAGATGACTGTGGGGTACCTATCTGGCCCTGTCAATCTCTTTCTTTACTTCTCCAGGTGGGTACTGTAGTTTTAGGAAAGCTTGATAGAGATCCTGAAGAAGTCTGTCTCTGTCTGAGGGATCAGAGCAGATGCGGTTATATCTTAGGGTTTGGCCGTAGACAATGGATCATGTGGTGTGTTTAGGATGGAAGCTTAAGGGATGTAGATAACTATACCAATCAGTAGGTTCTTGGTATAGAGTGGAGTTGATGTGTCCACCCCTAATTTGTACTGTAGTGTCTAGAAAGTGGCTCTCCTGAGTGGAGTATTCCAGGCTCAATTTGATTGTGGGGTGGAAATTGTTGAAATCTCTGTGGAAATCTTCAAGAGCATCCCTGCCATGGATCCAGGTGATGAACATGTCATCAATATAGCGTAAATAGAGGAGAGGTGTTTTGGGATGAGACCTGAGGAAACGTTGTTCTAAGTCACCCATAAAAATGTTGGCATATTGTAGGGCCATGTGGATGCCCATAGCAGCACCGCTGACGTGGAGGTATAAACTGCCCTCAAATCTGAAATGGTTGCAGGTGAGCAGAAAGTCACAAAGTTCAGTCACAAGCTGTGCTGTGGCATCACGTGGAATGGTTCTTCTAATAGCTTGTAATCCAGCCTTGTCTGAGATGTTGGTGTAAAGAGCCTCTACATCCATAGTGGCCAGGACGGTGTTTTCAGGAAGCTCACCGATGGATTGGATTTTCCTCAGGAAATCCGTGGTATCTCGAAGATAGCTAGGGATGTTGATAACATTGGGTCTGAGGAGGGAGTCCACATACATACAAGGTCAGGAACCTTGAATAAAACATCCCCTCAGTGCTGGCGCCACGTGCGTCAGCTGGATGACCTTGCAGAAGAGGTCTGGCTCATCTTTAAGATAATGGCATGGCCCAAAACTGAGGAGCATGTATAACCTTCAGTCACACAGAGGGGCCATTAAACATGGCTGAGTGCACCTTTCCAGCTATCTTTATGTTCTATGCTATGTAGCTCTTTCATTAAGGTCACAAAATATTTTCTGTCATCCTGAGGTGGATTGTGCAGACAGGCAAGGCAATTGAGAAATATAAGAACACCTTGACTATCTTCTTTCTGTCAATTTCCAAAGGGGATAGCCATGTTAGTCTAGTCCAGCAAAAAAAAAAAAAAAAAACCAACCAAGGAGTCATGTGACACTTAAAGACTAACAGATTTATTTTTCGCATGAGCTTTCGTGGGAGAAAATCCCACTTCATCAGATGCTTCAAAGATGGTGCTCACATACCCCACAGGAAGGGAGGCAGACTTCACAGAGCTGCTACATTCCCTTTCCTTCCCTCTGCAGGAGGGCTTAGAAAATAGAAGGGGATGGGCAGAGTCTGTCCTGCCTAGGGTTACCAGATACCAAAGCACGGAAAGGAGGACAGGGAAGTACAAAAAGGAGAACATCAGAGAACACGTGGAAGAAAATGTAGTATAACAACTGTCATTACCATATTGTCATGGAAAATGGGTAATGATTAATAAATGCAGTGTTCAAACTGCACAAAGTCGTGTGTTTTTTAAATTATTTTAAAATAAAAAAATTACCAAAATGTTTTCTTTTACTAAAAACTGGATTTTTTTTTTCAGTAAATGAAGGTTTTTCCTGACCTTTTCATTAATGTTCATGAGACTAAAAACAAGTTAAAAAACTAAATTTGCAAATATAAACTTGAAAAGCACCTTAAACAAAAGCAGTTAACTTGCCTCTCATCTTTCATTTTCCACAGCAACCCATTTTACAATTTAAAAATATTTGTCCTACATTGTTTCAGGCAAGTTCAAATGTGCCCCTTTATTTGTTTACTTAACTGGTCCCTGTCAGTAATTTTATTCACAGTATACTTTATTTTCCTTCATTTTATTAGTGTTCACTTTTTTCCCCCAATTTAGCCGTTTTGTAGGGATCAACAGGCCAAAAATCAAACTACCCAAGCAAGGGCTCAAACCCATAACCTTGAGAGTAAGGGTGTGTTTTATTACCTACTAAGCTATAGAAGCTTTTATTGTAATGATGTCTTGGAATAAGAGAAATTGTGTGCTCCACCCCCTTAATTTTTCAGTACACTCCTCTGTTCTCTGTGCAGAAGAGGTGTAACCTCAGGCTCATAGGTTCAAATTCTGCATGGGTGCTTTCCCACCCCACCCCCCCAACATCAGAGGTAAAAAGCCAGACAAAAATCACTTATTTTTAGAATGCCTGGAGGACAGAGGACATGTCCTCCTTTTGCCTGATGTCTGGTAACCTGAGTCCTGCCAGCATGTCAGCAGACTCAGAAGGCTTGGAGGATGGATCAGGCTCAGTTCACACCCTTCCCAGAGCAGCAGAAAAACTGGTAGGGGGGGGATGAGGGCAGAGGCTGTGATGCAGTGAATATCATCCCTCTCGTGAGCTGCTCCCGGGGCAGCAGAACACTGTATTACTTCTCATTCAAGGCCAAGAATTAGCTCTTAATCTGGTTTCACACACACGCTCTCTGGAATGCACAAAAGTAAAATCCTTCAATGTTAGTCTGTAATATGTTCTTTATTTTATTTTCTGAAAGCCACATATTTCATAAAGGCTTCAGTTTGCTTAATCTCAGAGTCTTTGTGATATGTGATACTCTTATGAACAGAGAAGTAGTATGAAAAGCAACTGGTACAAAGATGCAATTCATATTTCTAGTAGCAGGTTAGTTGCATTGGAATCTGTTTTTCATGATTACTTGATACAGAAAACTGTTGCAGCTGCTGATCATGCAGAGATAATATTATATTATATGGCTGTGAGGCTTCAAAAGGATTTTCCTTTTCACAAAAGAGAAGCCAAAATAGATCCAATGACTAAAATAGAAGTCACGTTCTGGGCCCGATCCTGCTTTCACTGAAGTCAATTAGCAAATTTGACAGACTGGATAATGCAATTTTTACACATGTTGGTGAACACTTACTCATGCAAATAAGCCCGCTGAAGTCAAAGGGACAAAGGTAGACTAATATTTCCCAATAGAGAGCGAGCCCAAAAGTCACTGGAATAGACCTATGATATCCCTTCTGCTTTGTTGTTTTACATATGAACTGACCTGAGTTTTTATTTCTATAAGGCTAAAAAATGTAGGTAATACTGGATACACTTACCTAGACTTTTTTTTAAAAATTCTTTGCACTGCCTGTCATTCTTCTGGTGTACATATCGTTAAAAACAATGTTCTTATAGGTTAAATTCTGCCCTCTCATGTTCCTTATCAGAAGATGGACAAAAACAGCATTTTTATTTTAAAATAATGCAGTTTTAAGACTGTAGAGTGACGTGAAAATTTTATTCATCTGTTAAAACAGTAGCAATCAATCGTTGCAATACAGTTTATTGCATATAAACCACACAGCTTGGCTTCGGGAGGGAAATAAAAGGTAACGTAAGTTGGAATGCATGCACTAGGGGGAGCTGTGTAGTTGGGTGCCACCTGTATTATTCCAGGTCTTTACCTGGAATGGTCCTGTACCAGGTGCTAACTACTTAAGCTTAACTGTCTGTTCACTCCTCTCATTAGCAATGAGACTGAGTACCTTTTCCAGAGATGAAGAGCTCTCTGTAGCTTGAAAGCTTGTCTCTCATCAGCAGAAGCTGGTCCAATAAAACATGTTATCTCGCCCACCTTGCATCTTCAGAGAGAGATTGAATCCAGATGCTGCACAATTATGTCAACAGTACAGCTTATTAGATAGATAGATAGATAGATAGATAGATAGATAGATAGATAGAAAGAACGAACGAACGAACGAACGGGGCTGGAATGACTGTTTTACATGCTGGAGTGAATGATGCATAGGAGATATTAACCCATTCCCACTGTCCCTCTGAATTGAAGATTTCATACACACACACACAAAAGGTCTAACCCTTTCCAAACATGAGCTACCACAAAATTGCCTTCCTGAATCTGAAGGCAGATGACTCCCATACCTCTGCTCCCCATTGCTTTCCCAAGCAGAAGCAGCATGAAATTCAATTTCACTTTTGCCCTCTGAGTTTGAATAGCAACACCGCAACCAAGGAAAATCATGCCAATATTTTCCTCCAGTTGCTAAGGCAAGCTATGAACAGCAGCAGAGGATGTTATGAACTACACACAATCAGCAACTTGCAGAGACTGGGAACAAGTTCTGATGGTCCTATAACATTCAGCAACTGTGCTATATATTCTTGTGCACAATCTACAGTACTCTACCTATTAATGTAATGAAAATGTATATGAAACCAATAGAGCACTCCTGTAACAGAGACACTCTTGTTATCTGAGCCCAAATCTCCAGGCTGTTGGAGCTGTTCAGCAGCAAGGAAAGTCCTCTCTTCCACCCCTCCGCAGACACAATTGGGGGTGAGAGAGAATTCCTCCCTTCCAGCAGCCAGTGCACCAAATTCATCAGACACCTACTAGCCAGAAACTGGGGTGAAAGTTAAAACATGAAAGCTGATGCAGGTATGGTCCAGGAACAAAATGCTGGGAAATCTCACAGAAATCCTTCCATTTCTCAAAAGCTAGGGAGGCTACAACTGCACCTCTCACTATGGTTTGTCTCTGGACCTAGGCTGATGGTCCCCCATGTTTCATAACATCCTCTGATTTAGTCCTCCACACAGTGGTTGGCTGGTAAATTCTGCAAGTCCTAAATCAAAAGTGTGAGAGTGTACAGTGGCCAAATTTCCCTAGTATTTAGAGGAATCACTTATACAGAAAGCAGGCTGCGAAGTGGATCCCTTAGGGTGGGGTCCAAAATCATTCAGATGCACCTATTCTTGTGTATTTTGAGGCAAAACATTTGAGCTGTTATGGTGACTATCATTTTTGAGGGGTCCACTTTAATGGCATGACCTATTCATTCTGGTGAAGAATAACTCCACGACTGTCTGTTGTATCACAATTTTTAGCAGCACTGGTGTATTTCTACCACATAAATGAGGCAATATCACCCACGTAGAGTACTGTGGTTAGAGAATACATAGAGATGATTCTGTGGATTTACTGAGTATATTGTTTTGGAAAATTATAAAATATCATTTCAGTTACGATGCAAAATTGGTTATAAAAGCAAGAATCACACTAAGCAATCTTCAGTATATTCATTTAAGTGCTCACAGTAACCATTTCAAGGCAAGTGAAAAATGACAGAAATAAAATGGATGCACTACATTTCATCTATGATGACTAGTTTTCCAATAAACAAAAAGTTAAGAGCAGTATCAGGGTTAATATGCTTGAGAAGTCTCTTCCTTCAACTTGCTTCTCACATTTCTAGCCATTACTACAGAACCTTAAAAACGGGCTACCCTTTTTACTGATACCATGCCTCAGGGTGTGTCTGCACACCAATGAGTCTCAGAGCCTGGGGCAGCTGACTCTGGCTCAGGGCACTCATGCTGCAAAGCTAAAACAGCTGAGTAGAAACTGGGCTGAGGATGGAGCCCAAGTTCCAAAAGCCATCTTTTAGCCCAGCAGTGTGAGCCTAAGTCAATTGATCCAGGTTCAGAGGCTCACTCCCATAGGTCTTTCTTTGGTGCATAGCTGTATCCTCCAGAGCACAGAAATCCCCCTGGGGCTCTCCTGTGACCTACACCAGTGGTTCTCAAACACTGTGTCAGGACACATTACTGTGTCACCATACAGAAGTGTGTGTGTTGCGGAGAACTGGGGAAATGGCTGGATTCAGGGTGGAGAACGTGGGCTGGTGTGTCCTGTAGGGTCACGGTATGCTGCCAAGCGTAGCATGACCTGCAAAAGGTTGAGAACCTCTGATCCAGACACAGCCAAGTCAATGGTTGCTGCAGAGTGCTTGGCATCTTTGAAAACCAGCCCCCTTGTTTAGATGACTAATTGCATTTTGAAAGGCCTAACTTTAGCACCCACATGTGAGAAAACCTTGGAACTAATTTTTTTTTTTTTTTTTAAAGGTCCTTAAAAAAAATCTTTAGCCCATACCTACCCAGATGCCTGAACAACCTGGAAATTTAAATAAAACCAAACTTGTCAAGATCAAATCAAAGACAATAAGAATTGATTAGCACTTGCTATCATATCAAAACCATTCAAAGCTCAAGCCACTAGCCCCCAAAGTCACCACTGCAAACCAAACGCATGAAAATGAAGCTGCCAGTTAACAACAAATGGAACCAGAGATATGGCTAAACTCGAGTACTTTCACGCCACCTCCTTTCTTGTGACAGACTAAAATTTGGGGTCAGAAAAAATGAGATTCAAATCCTTAGGGAAGCATAAAATGAAAGTGCTTATCCTCCCTCCCCCCTTCATTTTGGCATTAAATTATTTAAAATACTAAATTGCAGCGAGTGAGTCAACCTACTTTCGAATAGCTTTAGTACACAATGTTATGCTATTAATGGGAAAAAATTAAAGAATTCACTAAATCAGACATCGTGTGTGTTTTGATAAAGAGACTAATCGCCTGCAGCAACATTTGCAAGATACTTTGTTTAATTTCTTTTCTTTTGGAGCCGATGTAACCTTTCAGGAGCTGTAAGATTTCGAAAGCCGCACATTTCAGTTGTTTTTCTATTAGTATACCCCATGCAGAGAAAACTAGCAATTATCACCTCAGTGGAATCTGGTATGCCTGTGTTACATTCCCTTTGACCTGTAATGCAGGTCAGAAGATGTCACTTGCTGGTGTACTCTGGGGCTACTTTGTCATCAGACGTTAAAATACTGCCTTGTGAATTTTAAAATATGTTGTGCTGGACCAAATTAGGCATCGTCTCTTTTATTCTGCCACTCTACAATTGGGTCACTTCAGCATTTTCCTAATGTTGCTCTAAACGCAACAGTCAAACTCTGATCGACTCTGTTACACCTCTTGCAAGCCAGCTGAAGCAAATGGATTTACAGGGATACGGCTGAGACCAAAATTAACCCTACTGTGTCCAGTGCTAATTCCTATGACTCAACATTGCCCTATATCCTCACAAAGAGCCAAGCTCAGACTGATCCCCATAAAAGCAATGACAGAACTCCCACTGACTTCAAGACGACCCGGCTTTGGGCCTACATGCCACAGTGGAAAACAATGCGAAATTTCTGAAGACTATTTTTCTTGGATCCACACCAACAGTTCATACTTACAAAACAATCGTTACAGCTTATGGACCCACTGTGCAACAATCCCCAAGCCATCCTCTTTCACAAACACCAGAATCAACCAAATAATCCTGTGGAAAGCAACAGGCTATTCTAGGGGCTCCCAACCTTTTCTCGGCCATGGCACACCTTGACACTTTGAATTATTTTGAGGCACGCCATCACAGAGTCTCCTAATTGTCTCATGAATATTCATGAGCCAATCCAGAACATTCTGAATAGTTTTTCAAGAAATTCCATGGCCTACCTCTGTGACATAGCACATTGGTTGGGAAATGCTGGACTATTCATATCCATCACCACCCACAACCATCCACTCTCCGTAAGGCTCACTGGTCTCCTGGGTCTGCACGGACGTGGGTGGTGATTCTGATTCGGTGGCAGCTATGTGAGACTCTGGAGCAGAACACGAGGAGGTCGATTAAATTTTGTTACATCAATGCTATTACCACGTCATTTGATTTGATTGGGGCAATAGAGAGATCTGTTTATTTAGAGTACTTTTAAAAGACACCCAGATTATTCTATGAACACTCATTACAGTTTAATAAAATATTCAGTGAAGCAATTGATAATACCTAAGCTATAGGATCAGGCCTTACGCTCCCTCTAAAACAGCAACCTCTGAAGCATTTAGTTCGTTTATATTCATTACTAGTTTGCAAAGACGGGAAACCAAAAAGATGATAAAGCTGAGCAAAAAAGAGCAGAGTCTTTTCTGAGTGAACCAGTGCTTGGAGTATAAATGATAAATAAAATATGGGGGTTGGATTGTTTCTCTTTTTAGCCACATACTGCAAGACTCGCATCCCTATGTCTCCAAAACAGTTTTTAATATTTTCCTTATTTAAACTGTAACCTGATCCAGACTTTAGATTCATGTTTTGTTCGTGTAAACCTTTTATGCTGGATGATTTTACTTGTCTTCATCACCCTAGAAAGTCAGAAGGGACACATTTTTAAAACCTGTGCATTACTCAAGCTGTGAGGTGGGCGACATGAGAACAGCAACATCTTAAAACATTCTGCACCGGGGCAAGCAGAAAGTCAATAAGGAAATACCATAGTTAGGCTCTTTGTAACTTTCTGAAAGTGTGAGGCAGCCGTTCATTTCCTGATCAGTCATGTGGAAATGGTAAAAAATAATTAAGAGCAATGACTAATCACCAAATCAAAGCACGTATTAAATAAGCAAACACACTTTCTATTGTTGAGTTTTGTGCACAAATAAACAAAAGCATTAAATTTTAGCCCTTAAACCAATTAAAAATAAGTTTAAAGGAAAAAAATCTATACAATTTGTGGTTACATTATGCTAGACAAGCTATTGGAATTGCTTGAGCCCAGCCATGTGGTTAAAATTGGGATAAAATGTAAGGAATCACTTTAAAGTCAGAAATACATACTATAGCAAAAGAAAGAGTGTATATACTGAAAGCAAACTTTCCCTTCAAACTCATATCCTATCCCAATTATATTTCAGTGTTCCTTCAGAGCTGGAAGTTGGCAAAGACAACAACTGAGGATTGAACTTCATATGATCCAGATGACTCTCTGACTTTTCAACTAAAACTTTTACTACATTTCCTGTCCACCATTTGCACCTTTATAGATTTTTAGGGCTACCAAGAGGGCCCTTAAACCTACAGATGACGAAAATGTGTCACTCCCGCCTCACAAATGAGTTGTGCAGTACATCTGGGAAGGGGCATCCACATTGCTAGGATAAAGCTGCTGGCCATAAAACTGAGGTCCTAAAAAAATTGATGCCCTGTGGTAGCAGTAATAAAAGGCAAGTTGCCAGAGCAAATTAAATTACTGGGACAAGATATACCAGACAAAGTTAAGTTCTAACAGAGTGCCTTCCTGAGCCCCCCTCAAGTGCCCCATATTTTTCCCCTCTCAAATGTTTGCTTACCCATCTCAGCTCAAGCCACACATCTTTTGCATTTAGTCACCCCTGTGCTCCTACCGCACTGCATCCCCGCCCCACGTATTTCTGATTTCACTTTCTATGGCACAGCACATGCTAAGGCCCGGATCCTGTACAGAATCATGGAATATTAGGGTTGGAAGAGCCCAATCCCCCTGCTCAAAGCATACAATAAATTTACACATTGTGATCAATCCCATTCAAGCCTCTAGATATTTATGTAGCCCCTAAACCACAGTAATTGAGAGCCCCACAGTCTAATGTACTTATGTTCCCAACGCCCTCCTGAGATAGGGAAGTATTATCCTCATTTTACATATTGGGAACAAAGGCCTGGAGAGAACGAGGCCACGTCTACATTACAGCTCTGTAGCTGAAGCCATAGAGCAGACGCTTCCTGCATCTGCAGAGAGATCTGTCCTACCCACACTCTAGTTAAGCCACCTCTGTAAAAGGCAGGACCTCGGTCAACAGAAGAGTTTTTCTATGAACCGAGATGTGCCTACGCTGGGGGTTAGGTCAACTGAACTACAAGACTGGAGGACAAAATTTCTGCACAGTCCTGAGCAATGTAGCTGGGGTGATCTAATTTTTAACCGTAGACCAAGCCTAAGAGATTTGCCCAAGGCCCACACACACTCTGTGACAGAGCAGGGGACTGAACCTGAGTCTCCCAGTTTCATGCTTATGCCCTAACCACTGAACTAGCCTTCCTCTTCCATGCCTGTGCCATGCTGACGGGATCATGTTTAGATATGGAGGCTGCCATACGGTTCTAATCACTTTTCCCAAGATACACAGATGGGATATTTTTTTTTTTTCTGAGAACCGTACTCGGTGTCTATGTTTCACAAACACAGCTTGCTGGCCAGCCAACCAAGGGCCTGAAGCAACTGCCTTTGTAATCAATGGCCACTGGATCAGACTGTGCAGCTGGCCGTTGCTCTGAGAAATAAAAACCCCCTACCATGATGCTCAAGAAAGTGATGCTAGAGCTGTGCTGTGGACCGGGCAGGATCAAGGTCGGGGGCCCAGTGCTGCCCATTCTTTTGCCCTCTTCCCCCCCACCCCACTGCAGTGACACTCAGCCTTGGGGCAGGGTGCTTGGTCCTGCCAGTAATGGGGCACAGGGTCAGGAGCACCAGGGCCTGGCTGTTGAGCCAGCCGAGAGAGCGGGTGAGCAGGCTGAAGATGGGCAGAAACAGTGCACCACTCAGGCCAGCTGGGGCTCGATTTTTTGGAAGCTGCAGGGCACCCCCTTAGTCCAGGACCCAGGTCTGCAGCCCCTAAAGCCCCTGCCTTTACCCAGCCCTGGCTGTGGATGGGACCTTAAATAACAATAGCTCTCTCAGCTTAAATAAAGAGAATTTTCCTGCAGATTTCCATTTCCCAAGTTACATAATATAAAAATGTAGAGATGGGCAACACTTGTTTAAAATGTGACCATGTCATGCATTAAAAATACTAATTTCCTACTGTTACAAAGTCATTGCTTTTCATCCAGCTCTAATTAAATGGAATTTGCTTCCCTGTGCGTAGCACCAAAATATGTATTTAAGTCAGCCTGCGAGGCCTTCTGCCATTATTTTGCTATTCTAGAGATACGCAGAAACAGTTTGTCCAAGGACTAAAATACTGATAGTGTTGCCAGTAAGGGAAGGCATTTTAGCTAGTTACCACAGGCTTGAACTTTCACTATCAAGAAACTGGTTACAGTTCTGCAGATCTCAGCCGCCCAACTCTGGCATAAATCAAAGCAAACCTGGTGGACCAGAGAATCCACCGCTTCATTGCTGAATATGACTCAGGCCTAAATCTGTTTTTATTCCAGCTACCTATAGGTTATGAATTTGAAACCAGTAACACTTACTAGCACCTGTGGTGTTGCTTTTTCTAGACACACTGGTCCAAATTTATTCCTAGTGGAAGTAGGGATCAGTGCCTCAGTGTCAATGGATTTGCAGCTTTGGTGTAAGTGGATGAATTCAGTCCCTTGCTTTTTACTAATAGCAGTGAACATGTGCATACACACCCCATGGGACCAGGTAGGTATGGTGTTTGGTTCCTAGGGAATACTTGCTTACCTCAAAGAAGTAAGATACTCCTGTCTGCAGAACGCCAAACAAAAAGACCCACATAGCAGCTCAGAACCAGGGTGGACTTCGTCAGCGTGTCTAGTAGAAGGGAGGTGAAATAAGCAAACACGGTGGAATCTAATTTAATTTGTAAATACATTTACTGATAGCATTGGTGACCGAGAGTAATGCTAACATATTGGGCTGTAGTCATCCCTTGTGTAAATCCACAGGAATTAATCAGGGACACATTTTGCCCAGTAGCTGTTAAAGCCTCAGCGCATCCGTATGGGAGTAACATGACAAACTGCCTCTGGTGACTGCTTTGAAACAGGAGAGAGAAGAAAGTAAACAGGAACAAGTCACAACCTGAAGCTGCCCATGAAATCAAAGAAAAGTTCACTCTCAGATATTTCCAAGCATTAGTCTTCTTTACCAGCAGTGACTGGCCAAGAGTCAGCATCTGGCTGCTTTTACACTGATGCAGAATATAGACACTGGGCCATTTGTAGCACTAGCCACCAAACTAACAGTCAAGACAAAGATAGGAGGACACCTGGGACAACACTTTTGAGATAACACTTGCAAGAGAAACATCAGCTCTGGTGGCAATAAGCTTAAAAAAAACACAGAGCAACTCGGGTGGCCAGGAGAGAAAGGCAAAGAGAAGAAATAAACCAATTTCTACTGATTTCTGGAGAAATGTCTAACTCTCCCTCAAAATCCTCTATCCCCACATGCTTAGTAAAACTTCCAGTTGGAGAGAAAGTTCTGAAATAACAGAAGAGCTACATCAGAGTTTTCTATAGTGAAAGCAGCAATGACTAGTCCAAGGGAAGTGCTCTTCTATGGACCAACAGTGATGAAAAACTAAGTGAACCGCCCCTGTGCACAGGCTTCGAATTAACCTTGCAGAGATGAACTGTGAATTGACATTGCCACTTAATACAGTTTCTAATTCCATCAAAGTCTTCATAAAAATCAATGGCTGTGACTGGGCTGCCTTAAGGGGCTCCTTCATGCACTCTCTTGTGCAAAAATCAGTTCTTCAACTTGATGGAGTCATGCACAAAAAGGTATGAAAGCATCACACATATTAAGTGGATGCCCTTTTTTTCCAGTCTCTGGGACATTGAAGATCCATAGCACTTTTGTTAGAGTAGACAATAATCCAGATGTCCTGGCCAACATTCTGTCTAAGAAAAGTATTTGAATGCTGTCATCCACGGCTGTATATACAGATTACATGTTAATCTTCTAACACATTGGCCAATGGCCAAGTCTGCCTACCTGCCCAACTCCTCCAGACAAATAGCCAAATAGTCTAATGATTCCTTTAGAAACTCGGATTTGTTTTTCTTAACACACAGGCCAGAGCAGATTTGCAGGCTATCCAGCATTTGAAATCCGTCAGCCTACTGCAGAGTGAAGTCTACCCACAGATCTCTGGGCACTGGATTCTTTACATCAAGTACTTTTTCTATTAAAGGGTAGAGACCGTACACAAATCACAAGCCCTACAAACAGCTCAGAAGTACCGATCAACGTCCTTCAGATATGGTAGCTGTGACAGTGAAAAAGTGTTAGTGATGGCACATAAAGACGTTTAGAGACTATGCCAACTCCACCATAAAACAAGCAAACACAAAAGAGCAGTTAAAGGTGGGGGGGAGGACATAATTTTCCAAGACTTCAGTTCACTTAGAATATTTGCAGGAACCTTATGCATTTTACTGCACACTGGAGAAACGTTCTTCAAACAGCAGCAGAAGCTGTGCATGCCTGTCTTGCCAGAAACACAACTAAGGGAAAGAAAAAAAAAAAAAAAAGAGATCTTATCCTGAATGCCTTCCCCAAACAAATTACCAGTAGGAATAGGGCCAACAAAAACTGAAAAAATCAGATCTGAACACTTCTAAACTTTATGGCAGTTTAGACCTACATGCACATCTTGTAGCTTGGTTCTATTGTAAGTTAGCTGCTGGCTCCAGGTATCAGTCAAGGTAACAGCGACAGAGAATTTGATTTTTAGGCTGCAACTTCTCTGATACCTGCTATTATTGTTGAAAATGTTGATAGAAAATTTTGTCTGAGACTGAAAGCGAAGGAGGAAATACACTGTCATAAGACCAGCCTTCACATTAAAAAAGTCAAGAATAAGTTACATGTCTGAAAAGGAAGGCTAACTTCACACAGTGATTAGAGATCATGCTTCCACTACAATGGGCACATTTAGTGAGCTTAAATCAGTCTTTTGAGATACATGGGAAAATGTTTCTATCAATGTTGGCTGAATGGTTTCAGTTTAAATCCAAACTGATCCATGTTTTTAGATTGCCTATAAAACGTTCCACAAAATAACTTCACTATTTCTCCATATCCCTGTAAACTCCAGTAGACTAGTGCATCATCAGTTTTCTGAACAGTAACAATTTAGTAGAACTCAGAGTGTACAAAACAATTCATTCATCAATCATTGTGAACCCATTTCTAGTAGTTCTTCTGGCAAGGTGGACATATTAGTCTCCAGTTGGTTGACTATGTAGGACATGGTGTGAAATGCCTCTCAAAAAAGGGACATGAGGTCTTAAGAAAGTTTATAAAAATAACATTTAGTTCTTCAGGACCTGTAGTCTTTCCTTTTAACTTTACAAGTCCTGCAAGTGGACAGAATTGCAGTTGTTTTGAATCCAAATTTCAGAAGCTTGCAGAAACACAATGGTTTCCTAAGGTCGATCAAATTCCAAGTTATTGTTGAAAATTTAATGAAATATTTTCACCTACTAAAGATTGCATTTTCTTATTGTAAACCAGTCAATGAAAAGTTTTGAAAATGATTATGATCATTTAATTAAAAAAAGATTTTTGTGGTGAAATGTGGAAAATGGGTTCATTCCAGAGCCTGTGATCCAGAAAAAACACGCATTAACATTTTCCCAATTTGTTGACCAGTTTTTGGTGGTGCAGAAAGTTTCTTCACAGGATAAAGATTACACTCCATCTTCTCCTCTGAGAGGATAAAGAAATGAGACAAGACCTTTAACAAGTATATCCTGTTCAGGAAAATAGTTTAGGTTAGTTGCTTATTTCAGCCTAGTTATATGGATGATTCACCAATGAATTAATAAGTCAATGTTTATTTTCTCTTTGCTCTCCTTTTCTCTTCTATCCTGTTTCAGGAAAGAGTTTTATTCATTTTATCACTGTGCCACTAAGGGCTGATGAGATAGAAACCAATGTGATCATTTTTTTCAGATAACATTATTCCTTTTAGGTATTTTGATGGTGATCAAGTGGAGAAGGAATTTCAACAACAGGCCTTGCCTTACCTGGATGAATGCCAAGAAAGTATTGCTGCATATTATATTAACCATGCTTTGAAAACCACTTATTACAGAGGAAGAATGGTAATAACCATGCAGAAAAATACTTGAAGATAAGTTTATTTACAAAGATTATTAATAGTTTAAGACTTAGTAGAAGTTGTTTTTAAGACTCACACTGATTACTTCAGAAGTGGGCCCCATCCAGAAGTGGTGGGAAACAGCTCATGGAGCTTGGCTAATTCATGTCAGCTCAGAAAAGGCCCATACTTTCCAATTATTTTCATTGCATTATATTTGCACTGTTTTGAGTACCAGTGAGAAAATGACACTTAAATAAGCAGATGACAGAGAATATCAGAAAGCATATTTCAATATAATAAATGCAATCAATTCTCATCAATGTGATGATGAATGCATTACATTTTGCAATGGACTTCTGCTTTGTTTTGGATTTCCTTCTTACTAAATGGCACTTCAACTTTAATACTTCACTCGACAAGTGACTACTTAAATAAGTGCAAAGTAACAGGCTTGTTGGTCTCTATGACAGGCCCTACATAATCACCACAGAAAAACATAATTACACCTGTCAACCTCATCTTGTGTAATTGATTCAATAACTAACAATGTCAGTAGCAGGCTAAGCTTAGAGGTCTCACTGTGTGAAAATACTCATACATGGCTAAACATCTTGGTATTTTAATTGCTTGTCATACTGCCAAGGTTCCTATATTGTATCTATCTCCACAGCAACAGACTGGAATGAGAAAAGCACTTTTAATAACTGGAAATGTGAATTTATAAACTTGCTCTTATTTTATTGGTCTTAAGGGCACCAGGGAACTTTTTAAAGTCACCTGGAGATGAGGTTGAATTTCAGGGGAAAGATCATTTCTGTCCACGTATGTATATCGTGTTAGATACCCATGTTATAAAATAAAATTAATCAGATACAGTCTGAAAATTCTTTGTAATTACCTATCAGAATAAATCAGCTCATGCCTGAAAGTGTGCACATGCCCAGTCTGACAAGACGTTTTAATCATAGTACTTCTGCAGGACTTGTGCATAAACAGCGTCTTGAGAACTGCACTTCCTGAGTGGCTCAAGCAATAGGTGACTGGGAAAAAATAGTTCAGTGTAATATTTTAAACACTTGTCGTCAGTATTACCCTGGCTGATATTTGTAAATTGCTTTGAAGTTAAAAGACACAATGAGCCAAATTCTAATCCCAATGAACTCAATGGCAAACACCCATTGACTTTAAAAGCAGTAGGACATAGGCTGAAGAGCCAGCTAGTTTACTATTGACCACAGCCTGCTATATTTGCAAGTAAATAGGGGAAACAGAAGACATACTGACCTGATTTTCAGAGTTGGTAGAGGAAGGTCTAATTGACAATCATGGAGAACTGAGGGAGTAAAATGAGGGAAGGGGTGCTAACAGACTTGACAGAAGTGGAAGATGAGGCACAAACGAAGATTGGGGAGGGACAGAGTTGCTAGCAAAGAGGTGAATGTTATGTAGCTAGTGGGAGATGAAGAAACTATGGGGAAAGTTGGAGAACTAATAGAATATTGGGGAAGGATTGGTGTACATGTGCATGGACAATCAGTGAACTTGGAGGACTTTCTGTAGTGAGGTGCCCACTTCAGGATTTTAAACTAACACAATGCTTGCATATCCAAATTTTGTGCACATTTCCCCCAGGCTTTTTGCCGTGCCAAAGAAAGAGGGAGACTCCATCTCTGTGCTAGAAGAGCTTGGACAGAAACTGCTAGGAGAGCTTCCTAAGAAACTGAGGAACGAAACGGAATTATATCCATCTTTTCTAGTGTTAGTCATTGAAGAAATCCTTCTCTGCCCGCTTAAGCTCGCCAATATAGTTCACAGTGACTCAGCAGATGTAGACGGAGAAAATACAGCTTGGGTGGCTCAGTGGCTAAAATAAAAGTAAAATATTCCCACTTGCTTTGAAGAACTGACCAAGCTCTTCCTTTGTTTTCCAGTTGTTGTTGCTTCTGTTTCCCAGCCCAGTTCCGCAGTTTTGGATGAGTTTGGCCTTCAGCTTTTAGATTCACTCAAATCCACATGAACAAGACTCTTAAAAAGAAGAGGGTGTGTTTCTAGGGCTGTTAGACGGAGAAGAGGAGGTGAGGACAATTTCCTTTTCAAAGCAATGACTACCAGATATTTTGGCAGTTAAATGCTCCAGAAGAGCCTCCCTCAGTAGACAGCCTGTGTTACGTCCATGCTTGTTGCAACATGGATCAGTATTGAAGGAACACAGGAGGTGGGTGGAGACCAGATGTTGTAGCATTGTTTGTACCGAACGGATGAAAGAGGAGGAAAATAAAGAACAGTATGTCTGTGTCTGTTTGGCTTCTTGACTTAATTTGCTAGAAAAAAAGCCCGATACATGTCGGAATCTAGGACATGAGTAAAAGACCATGACAAAACACCAGCTTCATGGGGTGTCATTGTTAGCCTCATGGACCTTCCAGTCTAAGACGAAACTTTACAGAAAGAATCAGAAATACAAAATAATTACCTGCAAAGCCTGGCATGGTCTCATCACCTCAGACTTATGTCCCATGATACAAAGAAAAGCAAAAGGAAAGCATTAGTTCCAAGCTTTCCCTCTGAAAAATGTATCATTAGAGATTTTGTATACACCAAAATGGAACATCCAGAACAAAGGGAAAGCATGTGGATTGGATCCTTAGAGGGACAGAGAAATTTAAGATGTTATGCAGTTGCTATAGACAGATCTTAAGCAAACTACAACCAGAACTCTGGCATGGACAAAAATTAGTTCATTCCAGATTGCTTGCAAAATTAAAAGCAGTTCTTTTGTAAGTGCTGAGAGAGCAAACCCATGTGAAATGCTGTGTGTGTGTGCGTGTCCCTGTTTCAGCAGTTATTTGCACAAATGATGGATGCATAGATTTTAGGTACAGCTGTATCTGCCTAGTCTGACCATCTGTATAGTGCAGCCAAAGAATTTAAACTACTGAGCCTTACATACAGCCCACTGATGTGTTAGTGAACTAGGACATCATTTGTCCTGAGCTAATTGCTAAAGATGACTGACTCCAGTTAAAGTTTTCCTCCTTTCTTCTGTACTAGTAGAATTTTACCAAGTGCACTGTGTGTTAAAATATAATGCGTCTCTTCCTCAAGTGGAGGACAGGCACCTCGTAATGGCACAGTGTTAGCATACTGCATAGAGCTGACTAGTTCAGAGGGGTAGCTGTGTGACTCTGGCTGAGCAAAACAAACAAGGAGTCCTTTGGCATTTTTGAAGACTAAAATTATTTATTTATCTTATGAGGTTTGTGAGTATATAATCTCATGTCATCGGATGCATGAAGTGGAAACTGCAGCATCTAGGGTGTATATATAAGCACAGACACAGGTGAGTCACAAGATCAGTATAAACCGTTCCAGAAGGGTAGTCTGTTGTTTTATTTCAGCAAACCAAACATGCTGTTTTGATTCAAACGGTGTAGATGTTGGCTTTTGAGAATAATTGATGAGAAGGTGAGCATGTTAAAAGAAGGAAAATTACCTTTTGTAGTGAGTTAGGCATTCTTAGTCCCTATTCAGATCAGTCTGATGGTGTCAGATTTACACATGAATTCCAGCTCTGCCGTTCCACATCATAGTCTAGTTTTGCAGTTTTTTTGCTTAAGTATGTTTGCTATCATGTCTGTTAGACTTCACCTACTGGTTTTTGAATGTTACCATTCTTAATGTCTGAGTTGTGTCCATTTATTCTTTTGCACAGAGACAGTTCAGTTGACTAATGTAAAGGCAGAGGGGCATTGTTGGCACATGATGGCCTATACCACATTGATAGATGTGGAGGTCATTGATCCCCTGATGGAGTGGCTGGTCTGGTTAGGTTCTATGATGGTGTCCTTTGAGTCAGGGGTTAAAGTCGGCCGGAACGGCCTGGAACACCTTTCCAGCACCCACTATTTTTAGGGGCTGAGCATTCCAGACTCCCTAAAAATAGAAGATGGTGCCAGATGGCTGCGTTCCAGGTCCCACCACTGACAAACAGCAGGCCCTGGAACGCAGGGTTCCAGCACCGTTTTCTATTTTTAGGGGCCTGAACGCTGGGCTCCTAAAATAGCAGGTCCCAGAATGGAGTTCCCCTGTGTTCTGGCAGACGGGTGAGTGGGGTGGGCTCCCCTGTGCATGCGCAGGCTGCACAGTTTCCAGGCCCAGCACGCTGCCAGTGAGTACCAGGGCACCTGTTTTGTGCTGGGAGGAGCATTAGGAGTACCTGAGCTGTGGGAGAGTATTGGAGGCAGAGCGCGGATTTTGGGGACAAGGGATTGAATATTGGAGGTGGGTATTGGGGGCTGGGGTGGATTTTGGGGATAGGGAATGGATATTGGGGAAGTAGCTAGGGTGGGGGCAGGAACTGGGGTGGGGCCTGGCATTTAGAGAGCAAGAGCCAGGGTGTGGGAGCAGAGCCCACCTGATTAGGAGGGTTCTGAGGCCCGCCAAATTATACTTTAACTCCTGCCTTGAGTTGATACACAGGCAGAGTTGGCAATGGGATTTATCTCAGGGATGGGTATCTGGCTCAGTGTCTCTGTTGTATAATGTGTAGTTGCTCATAAATATTTGCTTAAGATTGGGGGGCTGTCAGTAAGCGAGGACTGTTTTAACTCCCAAGGCTTGCAAGAATAAGGGATCATCTTCTAGGATAGGTTGTAGATCATTGATGATGTGCTGGAGAATTTCTACTGCGGGAGGAGGGGATGTAGGTGATGGCTAGTGGCGTTCTGTTGTTTTCATTGTTGGGGCTGTCCTATAGTAGGCAACTCTTGAGTGTCACCTGGCTTCATCAATCTGATTCTTCACTTCCCTGGGTGGATGCTGTAATTTTAAGAATGCCTGATAGAGCTCCTGAATGTATTTATCTCTGTCTGAGAGATCAGAGCAAATGGGTTGTATCCTAGGACTTGTCCGTAAACAATGGATCATGTGGTGTGTCCCAGATGGAAGCTGGAAGCATGTAGGTATGCATAATAATCAGCAGGTTTCCATTATAGGGTTGTGTTTATGTGGCCATCCTTTATGTGTATTGTAATGTCCAGGAAGTGGCTCTCCCAAGTGGTTTGGACGAGGTTGAGGTTGATGGTGGGGTGCAAATTGTTGAAGCCTCAGTGGAATTTTTCAAGGGCCTCCTTCCCATGGGTCCAGATGATGAAAATATCATCAGCGTAGCATAAGTAAAGAACTGGTATTTGGCTATGAGAGATGAGGAAGCATTGTTCTAAGTCAGTCATAAAAATGTTGGCATATTATGGGACCATGCGGGTACCCATATCAGTGCCGCTAACTTGAAGGTATAAATTATCCTCAAATCTGAAATGGTTGTGGGTGAGTACATGGTGTGCCATAACATCATCTGATATACTGTTCCTGGTGGCTTGTAGTTCATCTTTGTGTAGGACGTTGGGGGTAAAGAGCTTGTAAATCCGTAGTAGTCAGGACAGTGTTTTCTAGGAGGTCACCAATGGATTGAAGTTTTCTCAGGAAGCCAGCAGAGTCTCAAAGACATCTAGGAGTGCTGGTAGCATAGGGCCTGAAGAGAAAGTCCACATAGCCAGACAATCCTGCTGTAAGAGTGCCAATGCCCGAGACGATGGGGTGCACTAGATTTCCAGGTTTACTGACCTTGGGTAGCAGATAGAACATCCTGGATGGAGCTCTAGGGTTGCGTCTGTGCAGATTTCTCCCTGTGCTCTTTCAGGGCATTTCCTGAGTAAACGATGTTGTTTCTATTGGTATTCCTCAATGGGATCAAAAAGTAGTGGCTTATAGAAAGTGGTGGTAGAGAATTGTCTATTTGTTAGTTGTCTATCTACACTGTTTAAATCAAAACAATTTGTTTGGTTTTCCGAAATAAAACAACAAACTACCCCTCTGGAACTGTTTGAATCGATCTTGTGACTCACCCTTCTCTGCAGTTTTCATTTCATGTGTCTGATGAAGTGGGATTATGCCCACGAAAGCTCATGCGATAAATAAATGTGTTAGTCTTTAAAAGTGCCTCAGGAGTCTCTGTTTGTTTTGTAGATAGCTGAGCTATTGACTTTCTCCCCTTATGCAGAGAGATGGTGATATCTTGGGCTTTTAAAACTTTGCAAAATGTAACGGCTACTATGCAGGGTGTTGGGAAGAGACATACCCTGCACTCCTCTCCTTCCCAAAATACCCAGCTAGGATAGCAATGGATCTTGCCTTACCCCTTTTCCTGTGCCAGATTCATCACTGATGTTAGTGGGTATAAATTTGCTTCCTTTGGCTTCTCTGGAAATAGCACTCAGGACTGTGGTAGCTGAGAGGAAAAGCTACAGTGCTGGTCCATACACTGTGGTCACAAAGAGATGAAGGATCCAGAGCCAGATCCTCTGCTGGTGTAAATCAGCTGTTAATATGTCCCATAACAAGGGAATAAATAATAATACATGTGTAACAGGGTAACTGGCCCCTTAAAGGAAATTGAACTCAGCTGTCCTGTTCCAGTCCAGATGCTCCCTGTTTGGGCCAAATAAGAAAGCAGGGCAGCACCTGAGAAGATCTGAAAGTGAGTTAAGAGGGTCAAAGCATATTGGTGCAGTCAGGAAGAGAGGCTCCTGGCAGAGGTCTGAGAGCATCAAGGGTTTTGCTGGCTGGTGTCTCCAAGCCAGACAGCTGGGCCCAGACTGAAGATGGGAAGGAACAGCTGTAAACTGGAGAGCCAGAACCAAGGGCTAAGGACACCAGCAGAAGGGCTTACCCACAAACATCTCCTGGCTGGGGAGCTGGTCCTAAAGGACTCAGGAGAGGCTCTGAGCAGAGAGGCTCCAAGAGTTTGCATGCTAGGAAGAGTGGGATTGTGTCCCAGAAGTAAAGGCAGTGGCTGTCCTGGTGGAGGGACAGAGTACAATTGATAAAGAGTGCAGTTCTGGCAGAAGATACCAGGATAGTGAGAACAGAGCTGAGTTTCTAAGGACTTTATACAAAAGGTTGATGTGGATCACATTGTGGAACTTGGTTTGGGATTGTCCTGTGTTTTGGTTAATAGGCCACAATAGACTTCATGACACATTAGTATTGGACTTGCTGTGAACTTAGTAGGGAAACAGAGGCAAGAGATGACTCACATGCCTGCCCTAAGGCCGCAAGAGATGCCAGGGAGAAGTCCTATCATTTACAGTGCTGCTGAGAAGCATGCATAACTTCACCTCCCCATCTTCTTGGGCAAGCCAGGTCCAGATTATTTACACCCAAGAGTTTTAAAATAATTGGCTGAGGACATTTCTGGTCCATTCATAGTGGTTTTCATGACATCTTGATCCACTGAGGAATTTGTGGAAGCCTGGAAGAAAGCTAATGTAGTGCTAATTTTTAAAAAGTGTAAATAGGATGATGGGGTAATTGTAGGTCTGTCAGTCTGACATCAATCCTTGGAATGATAATGCAGCCGTTGATAAAGGACTTGACTTATGACGAATTAATGGAGGGTAATATAATAAATGCAAATCAGCACGGATTTATGGAAAATAGATCCTGTCAAATTAATTTGATTTAATATGATTACAAGGGTGGTTGATAAAGATAGTAGCATTGATACAATACTTAGACTTCTCCAGGGAATTTGACTTGGTACTGAGTGACATTTTTATTAAAAAACTAGAATAATACAAAATTAACATGGCACATAAGTGGATTATAAATTGGCTAATTTATCTCAAATGTAATTGTAAACAGAATTGTCATCAAGCAGGTGTGTGGTCCTGCAGGGATCAATTCTTAGTGCTATGCAATTTAACATTCTTACCAATGATCTGGAAGAAAAACATAGAATCATCACTGATGAAGTTTGCAGCTGACATAAAATTCGGAAAGTGATAAAAATCAAAGAGGACAGCTGACTGGTTCATAGGCATTGGGATTTCCTGGTAAAGGGACATAAGCAAGCAATATGCCTTTCAATACATACAGCTAAATATAAATGTACACATCTAGGAACCAAGAATGAAGGCCATACTTACAGAATGGAGGACTCCCTCCTGAGAAGCACTAACTAGGACCAGATCTACACAGGCGGTGAAATTCGATGGCACGCGGCAGCAGTAGCTTGCATAACTCCCACCAACAAGCTAACCCTCCTTCAGTGTGGCATTTTTACTGCACTGCACCAGTGGGAAATGTACTCTCATTGACTCAATTTCCAGATCAATTTCACAGGTCTTAACTGACCATTAAGTCAATCTAGAAAGATTAGCTGCCATCAGTGTACATGTGGCCATTTGACTATCTTCACAAAGTAATTCAAAGAAAAGAAAGGCCTATGGTATAAGTCCTCATTGGATAGAAAACCTTCCTGAAGCAAGTGAAATCATTATCTGAGAAAGAGTATAGGATGCCATATTACTAGTCAAATCCCTAGCCAGTGCAAATAAGAACAGTCCTATGGACTTCAATGGAGTTATGACTGTTTGCATGGAGGAATCTGGTCCATGTTGTGTAGCTGAATTTTGAAACAACATACGAGGCCTAGTCCATCTCCCATTAAAGTCCTAGAAAACCTCCAACTGACTTCAGTGGATATTGGATCAGGTCCATACTGAGTACTGACAAGAGCTCAGGAGGATAATGTTGTTTTTACACTGTTAAACATCACCTTCTTATTCACCCCATTATTTATTTCTTTGCAAAGCAAGCAATTCTGATCACACAGACAAATAGCTGTGCATTTTCATCTGACTGACATGATGAGAGCTGCGGAGCAGGGTCTGAATACACATTACACAGAAGAACAGTCCACAAAAACTGGCAGGATGTGGTAAGGCAGTCATGGAGCATAAAGATATTGAAATGCCATTCCTTGGAGAAAGGGATAATTAAATGCTTAACAAGCATCACTCTTTGCTAGATCCATTTTAGTGAGGTTAGTATGGTTTTAATTGTTACCATCCAATCTGTTGTGATAGCTTTTGAGTTACCAAGTGATAAATATTTTATGGTGACATTTCAACAATCAGAAAGATTAGCGGCAAAGCCCTCTAACCCAGTGGTTCCCAACACTTTCTCTGCCGTGGCACACCTTGCTACCTTTAATTAATTTGAGGCACACCACCATTTAGTTTCCAAATGAGCTCAGGAATATTCATAAGCCAGTGAGCCAAATAAATATCGTGGTACGCTTTCTCAGACCTGACAGCACAGCTGTGTGCCATGGCACACTGGATGGGTAACACTACTCTAACCAATAGCCCCATTCTTTTGAATCGGCCTAAAGAAGGATTTTTTTCTCTCCTGAACAAAGAAAGATCAACACAATTAAATATTAAAAGAAGGTAATTACATAGGCAGCTAATGAATAACAGACACCCTATATTTTGTCACACGATTTCAACTAGTCAATTAAATTATATAATATTCTAAACATGCTAGGTTTAGTATCTCCAGTGTCTAATTCACAAATGCTTATTACTGGAGATAGAAGTTGTTACAAGTCCAGCATGCCCACAAGTGTGTGTGGAATCAGGCCTTAGGTTTGTGCTGAGGAAACAAAAATAAAGCATAGATTTTTATAGGAAAAAAAAAACAAAATTCTAGAATTCCCTGTTGCAATAATTAATGGCAACAAGTAACTGAACTTTGGTTTGTTAGTAGCATTTTAATGCATTGGCATCAAGTACCAACATTCATTAGGGTCTGGGTTTTCAGTGAGATATTTAAGCAGGCATTCTACTTCAATGGGATGACTCATCTGCTTAAAGTTAGTTGTCTACTTGAGTACCTTATTGAATCAGGGCTCTAAAAATTATTTGCAAATGAACCATAATTAAATTAAAAACAGCACTCACAACAGAACAGTAGCAAGTAATAAAAAGAGTAAACATTATCCAGAACTTCACAGGCGGAAATTGTAATTATTGCCATATGAAACATGGAAGCACTAGGGTATGCTTCTACGAAAGGCCTGAGGAAGCCTTGGAAATTCAAGGCTAAAACTGCTTTTTTATACATACATACATACATACATACATACATACATACATACATACACACACGAGTAATAATGTGGCTTAGGAGGTGAGTTTACAGCTCCTTGGGAATTGAGGGAAATCAGGACTTTGCAATTTGGGCCCTGTGCCTCACAAAGCCTGGTATTATTTAATAAATATATTTTTTAAAAATATGTAGTTACCTCATCTTTTTCTTTGGAGGAAAACACCTAAAAAGCTTTGATTGGCTGAGAGTAACAGCATATTTTATAGCTCTAACCAGTAAATGCATATTTTGAGAGGTACATTTTCTCTAAAAAAAAATAAAAGTATTATTTATCTGGAAGATGAATACGCCACCCCAGATGTCTTTGATTTATCTATACTTGCTATCCAAGGAAGACATTGCATGTCTCATTGACTGAATTGGTCATCAAGAACATTCACATCTGATTCCAGATTTCTCAAGGAGCCTAATGATTCAAGCAAGCAGTGGAATTGGCCATCATAAATTTTACATCTACAGATCATTGCCAGCAGATCAAGGAAAGTGATTATTCCCCTCTGGTCAGCACTGGCGAGACCACATTTGGAGTGTTAAGTCCAGTTTTGGGGCCCCCATTGCAGGAAGGATGTGGACAAAACGGGGAGAGACCAGTGGTGGGCAATGAAAATAAGTAGAGTCCTCAAGCACATGATTTATGAGTGGCTGAGGGAAATAGACTTGTTTAGTCTGCAGAAGAGGAAGGGGATTTTTGATAGTGGCCTTCAACTACCTGATGGGGAAGAGGGGTTGGTTCCAAGAAGGATGAAGCTAGGCTGTTCTCAGTGATGACAAAACAAGGAGCAATGGTCTCAAGTTGTAATGGGGGTGATCTAGGCTGGATATTAGGAAAACGTTTCTTACACTAAGTGGGTGGTGAAGCACTGGAATAGGTTACTTGGAAAGTGGGTAGACTGTCCTTAGAGGTTTTTGCAGCCTGGCTTAAAGAAGCCACATCCAGGATGACTTGGTTGGTATTGATACTTCTTTGAGCAATGGGTTTGAACGAGATGATCTCTTGACGCTCCTTCAAACCCTAATCTTCTATGATCTCTCCTCAGGGCATAACCTCTGAAGACCCAGCTTCAGCAATCACCAAGGGACCCATTCTCCAGGTTACATGTGGTCAGCTGTGTGACCTCTCCCATTAGTTTCAAACAGTAATCACAAAGATTAGAAACCCAATGAACTCTGAAAAATGAGCACTAAAATCTCATCTATACAAAAATAGCCTCTGCAAACTCACATACTAACCAGCATTGGTTGGCCACTCACATAGACACCTGTGTTTCTAGGATTTGGCCTCCACTCAGTACTCAGGCAAAACCAGACATAGCTTTGTTTGATATCAGAGTAGGGTCTGTCTGCCATTTTGAAGAGCCCACTACCCACTCCCGCATAGCACGAAACTCACACATTTGGTGCATCCAAAGTCACTCTGGTGAGGACAGGGCACTCATTTCACTACCCTTTTGGGATCAGGGGGGCACGTCCTCACCAGGAGTACTTCCACCACTCTCAAAACAGCAGTGTGGGGAGCCGAGAGCCTGGTGTCTCAGCTCCGCTGGTAGCTCCCCATGAGAAACCAAGCTGCCCTACAGGCTCCAGGTGGGCTGCCCCTGCTCTCCCCTCCCTGTGCCCCACCAGGAGTGAGGGGAAGCTGCCTGGGGCTTCTCCCCTCCCCATTGGGAGTGTGAGGGAGAGGAAATTGTCTGGGGTTTCTTGGCCTCTGGGAATGGCGTTCCTCTACCCCCACCTTCTTAGTGCCCCCTTCCCTCACTCACTCCCTGCCAGAAGTCAGGCATCCTTGACAATGTCAAGGCTGCCCCACTCCCAGTGGGGAGCAGTGGCCAAAGTTAAGAAACACACCACATGATCCACTGTCTACAGCCAAGCCCCAAGATATAATCACATTTGCTCTGATCCCTCAGAAACCTTCAGGATCTCTACCAAGCATTCTTAAAACTACAGTACCCACATATGGAAGTTAAATAGATTGACAGAGCCAGGCGGGTACCCTAAAGGCAACTACTACAGGAGAAGCCCAAGGAAGAAACAATAGAACGGCACTAGTCATCACATACAACCTCTTACAGAAGATCATTAAGGACCGACTACCTATTCTAAAAGATGATCCATCACTCTCTCAAGCCTTGGGAGACAGGCCTCTCCTCATCTACAGACAGCCCTTTAACCTTAAAGACATACTTACCAGCAACTACAGACCTAACAACAGAGCCATTAAAGCAGGCATATATTCCTGCAACAAACCATGCTGCCAACTTTGCCCACATATCTGCACAGAAGACATCATCATAGGACCTACTCCATCAAAGGCTCATTCACCTGCTCATCCACCAATGTGATTAATGCCATCACATGCCAGAAATGCCCCCGCACCTTATACACTGGACAAACAGGACAATCTCTGAGCAAAAGAATAAGCGGGCACAATACTGCCATCAGAAATCACAACGTTCAAAAACCAGTAGCTAAGCACTCTAACCCTCCTAATCACTCTGTTGATTGTTTGTTAACAACTGTGCTCAAGCAGATGGGTAACACATCAAGACTTCAGAGAGAAACTGCAGAATTGGAATTGATATTCGGATTTGATTGTGTGAAGGCAGGATTCAATGGTGACTATGGATTCTTTTCCCATTACAACAGCTGATTTGACCTCACCTTCTCATATCTCCTGTTTCCCAGCGTTTGAACCATAACAACTGCTCTGATTTGCTGTTACTGTACAACCTGATCACATGACTTATGCTCCTCTGAATTTATTTCCTCCCATTCTGTAAGTTCCCCCTATCTTCAAAGTTCCTGATGAAGGGGGATTTTCTCCCACAAAAGCTCATGCAATAAATATATCTGTTAGTCTTTAAGTGCCACAGGACTCCTTGCTTATTTTGCTGAGCTACACTAACACAGCTGCCCCTTTGGATCATGATATTGAAGGCGACCTATAGCTCATCTGCCAGCATCCTTTCCCACCACAGGCCAGTCTGAAATGATTCTTTTTGCTCCTAGTCATAAACCCCCAAATAAGTGGAAATAAAATGGATATTTTTAGGAACTTGTATCTTCAGTTCCAGCAATGGTTTTAAAAATCAACCCCCATTTCCATTTGATGTTTCTTGAGAAGAGGGCTGTTGAGTGTTAATGTTCTGGAAAGCTTCTTTGCCAGATGCAATACTGGATTTATTTCATGCAGCATTATGAAGACAAGAGCAGGAAAAGATATGGGCAAAAGGATGGGAAGTGATTTGAAAAAGAGTGCACATTAAAGCAAGAAGCAGATAGCAAATATAATGGTGGCTAAGAGAGACCCAGGGATGGCTCCCCTTTACATCCCCCTCCTTCCCTGATACGTGCAGACAAATCCCACTGAACTTCATGGGATGAAAAGTCACAAGCAATTTAGAGCTAAGGAAAAGAACACTGCTGCATTTTATACTCTTTTCTGTTCTTCCTACTTGACCCAAAGGCCTTCTCCTCTCTGTAAAGGGCTACAAAACTCGACCAGTGGCACCCACCTGCCCCACTTCTGTTGATTTCAATGGTGCAAGATCAGTCATGTAGTTCACCCTATATAGGAGTTCTTTGTTTTTCCAGTACCCCAGAGACACTAACGCGAGCTAACTCAGCTACATGGGCTGTTAGTCAAGTCTCTTTACTCGACAATCATTCTCAGTACAGTAACCAGCCAAACCACTTCAATAAGCTCACTGGAAATTACCATGCGTGGGAACCTTACTACAGAATAGCAGATCACACCTCTCAGCGTGTTCTGGGTATTTTCACCCCGGGCTATGTTTTCATCTTACTGGTCCCACTGAAACAGAGTCCTCATTTTGTGCCACTGGAGACAGGGAGCCACCACTGTAAATGAAGATGGCCCAGACCCTTATCTGGAGCTACCCCAATGTACACCTGGTGGGGGTCTAGTCCATGAGAAACGGTGGCTAATAGAAGGGTGGAGGAGGTAAACCCCTTAGTTCTTCTGCAAGCTTTGGCTCGGAGGGCTGGAGTAGGTGCCTGGCAAATTAAGGCTGAGTCAGACCCTAACAAGACAAGAGGGAGCAGCTGAGGTGCGGCCCAGCTATGTTCACAGCGACCTAGGCAGGAAACCAGAGCAGAGGCACAACACAAGCAGACTGACCAGGCAAACAAGCTGCTTGTTTAGCCCAGGGAGCAGGACATCCCGAGCTGGAGCCCCTGAAGGACCCCAAGACTACTAAGCTATTACTACACTGTTGGGAACTGCTGGGATGACGAGTGATGGCAGCACTGTAAATAAAAAGAGCATGGATAACTGCAATCACAGGTTTACGAGTCCTTTCCAGAATCCTGGACACTGGGAGAGCGAAACCTGAGGGGCCAAAAAGGGGCAAACAGCCTGGGACCCTTTACTCCACTGAAATAACCTGCCAAGAAGTAGCAAGTGAAAAATCAATAAGCATTTCTATGTACACTCTTCAATGATGCACATTTTGGTAACTTCTGTCACTGGGATCTTCTCTTCACCCGACACTTCGTACTAAACCACACGACCTGGACATGCCATGCCAGATGCACATTGTCAAAAGTTAGTGCTGCGGAAAGGAGACTCCATTAGTTCCCAAAACATTTTGGTCTTTCTGCATGTGCCTTGAGACACGACAAGCATGTTTTGCTAATGCTGTACTGACCACACTAAACTGCAGGATGGTTTTTGAGTGTATGGCAATCAGATTCTGACAGAATATATTCCCAGCATGCCACATTGCCAACACCACCTGTCTATTAAACTGACTAACTCCTACCCTGGGCCTGATGTGGTATGTGATAATGGAGACTGCATCACTCAAAGATCATACCAGTTTCTCATCTGTTCTTGGGCGTGCTTAGCTCTCTTTTTTCTTCGTCTGGCTCCTCATTTCTGCACTCCAGCTAGCCTGCCCCACACTGAGCCGATGTCCCGTTGTTTATTTTAAGTATCTTCACAAGGCAGAATTTCTCAGGTGGCTAACTTCCTTCTGCTCCCTCTTTTCTCACACAGCTAGAGGCTTTCTTGCTGCTGCTGTTGCCTTTTTTGATCTGGAGACAGAGGTGGGGTGGAGGGGGGAATTCCACCAAGCACCAATGCTACTGGTTTTGTTTTCAAGACGCCTGGCCATGTCGCACATGGCTACATGCCTTTCTCAGCCGTCGGCACTGGTCCTGCCTGCACAGGCTCTTTAGGATGATAGCCTCACGTCTCTTATTCCCACTGTTCACTTTCCACCAAGTCTGACTCCTGCGGCAGTTGACACAGTAGTTTGCCACCCCCAAGATTCACTTGATGATTCCTTTGTGCTAGTCCTCTCAACTGTTTCTCTGCCAGCGGCTACTACTAAATTCAGAGAGGGGACGGATGTCTGTGAGAACCGTCAACCCCTCACAGGTGGTTCCTGCAGCTGGCTCCATGATCCCAGACACTTTCTGACCACCTTGAACAAGGGAGTAGGGGGTTACAGGGCTGATGTTTAATTCATCCTGAACAATTCTGTGACTACAGCTCAGCTGTGCCCTTTGCATGTGTTTGTTGCCAGTGGAAACTCCAGCTGATCTCTGTTAGCTCTATTTATCAAAGTAGATTTTGAAACAGAGGGAAAAGGATACCTACTTGCTATAAAACCTCCAGTAGAAAGCAGCAGAGGGTAGCTGAAGGTTTCTAGTGGAGCCTGATGAAATTTCTATTAGGATTAGTGGAAAGTAGAGATTGTCTGGTGGCTGAGAACAAGATTTGGAGTTGGGAAACTAGCTTTATTTTTTGTACTGTGTGATCTTGGACAAATCATTTCATTTTGCCTGAGTTTCTTCTTCTGTAAAATGGGGTTAATCAGGGCCGTAATTAGAGTGGGGCAGATGGGGCTTTGCCCTGGGCGCCCCTAGCCGCTATAGGTTGCATTCCGCGCTGCTCACTCCAGGAGCCGCTCATTGTAAGGGGCACACTGCAAGCAGAACGTGCTCCGGGCATCGAATGTCTAGTTACAGAGCTGGAGTTAATATGCTTTTCTGATGCAGACATGCTATATCTGCTCTTTAAAGTCTCCATGACATTGTAAGGGTGACTTCAAGAGCAGCCATGAACAGGAGTTGGCTGGTAAGGAGAAAAGTAGTTAGCTGAGGTCTTAGATTTAACTTAGAATGTGTTATCTCAAAAGGTGGTGGAAGCGTCATTCTCGGGAATTTTTAAGATCTAGTTTGACAAAGCCTGGCAGAGAGGATTTAATTGGAATTAGTCGTACTTTGAGCAATGGGTTGGACTCGGTGACCTTTTGCCGAAAGGAAACCAGATGAAACTCCTGAAGAGTCCTCATAATTTGGTAATAAATTTACCAGATCTTGCTCAAGTTATTGATGGTACAATCAATTAATTGTGAGTACTGCAGAGAAGAAAAGCATTCAACTTCTTTGAGGATCTCTAGCTAGTTTGAAAATTCATGCGGATTTGTAATTAACTCCCAGACTCATGGTTATCTGGAAAAAGATTTCTGGCTTTTATTTTTATAAACTGTTTTATATAAATAGAAATATGCAAGTGCTAAGGCCCAGTACCTGAAAACAGATCCAGACAAGTGGATGTGTGCGCCCTCTGAATACCCATTCAAGTCAGGGATTCTCTGTAGGGGAGTAAGGACAATATCGCAGGATTGGGACCTGTACAACTCATCACATAAGTATAAAAAGTGAGATTCTAACACTCAGTGGTAGAGAAAAGCTTCACCAGATGGTCCTAAAAGCTCATAAATAGGCTGATAACTCAAATGATTTTTAAAAACCTGGTGATATTTCATAGCCTGACTCATGAAAATTAATGCTTCAGGTTGGCAAGATGGTATAATCTACATGGAAAAGGTAGACAGCAAACCAGCCACTTCACCAAACAACATACCCGAGATGAGAGATGGGGATATTCACTCAGTTCAGAATGTGCATGCTTCTCTGTATCTCCCTCCTTTCCTTTCCAAACAAATTTATTTCCAATTCTACCAGGTGCTGCCTACTGTCCTGCTACCTAGCCCCCTCCTAAGATCTCACCTTAGAGAAGGGGTACAGTCAACAGAACATTTCTTCCCTTAAATCCATGAAGGGCCTATTTAAAGGGGACTAAGAGGTGATAAACCACTATCCTTAACTCATATGGCCTTCTGCTCCTTAATTAGGCGACCAAAATATTTTCAAAGGGATGGCCTAATAATGAATTGTAATTCCTGACCTAGAGAGAGAATCTAGGAAATACTTAGGATTCACAAACACTTGCACAGTTACATGGTACTTTTCCAAATTCTAATAATGAATAATGGAAGTCAAGATAAATCACCCTTGACATTTTAAATTTGGGAATCAGGTTACTTTTATGTTTTTACTATCCAAGAGCGTATAGGCCAAGCACATAATAGCACCAACACCACCACAGTAGCTGTATGGTAGAAGGATGCAATGCAGAACCAGGGAAGAGCTTTCCATGACCCCACTACTGCCCTCTTCTTCACCCACTCTGTGCTGTTTTGGCCTCTCCTCCCCTCAACTCATATCACACTGGAAGGCAGCAGATATAGGAGTTGGTGGTTCAACCACACACTAACTGCAAGACTGTTACACTGTGGTTCAGTTTACCCATCTGTAAAATGGGGATCTCTCACACAGAGGTACTTGGAGGCTAAATTCATTAATGATTTTTTTCCCCCAGTTGTCTACAAGAAGCCAATACTTTGTTGTGTTTAGGAAGCAACACAGTGGAACAGAGAATAAATCCCATAGTGCACTGTGTCCATAACAGAGCCAGGATTAGGACTCACAGAGGAAGCAGTGGTATCCAGAAGACAGGGCCAGGTCTCTGGTGACAAGCTCTATTCCCTAGGCTGGACTGTGGCATGAGCAAGTCACTTTGCCTCTTGTTTCCTTCATCTATAAATATTATGCGCTCTTTTAGACAGCTAGTGTCTCTATTAATTTTAACAATGATGTGAACTGAGACCCCAGTCTTGGTTAGAGCCTTTGGGCACTCATCTAATATGAATTAGTAATCATCATCATAAACAACAATTTTTTAAACCGATGTAAGGCAGGCTTAGAAGCTGTGCCTAACAGCTTCCGAACTGATGGAGGGAGCAACTAATCTGTGTAGGTCCTTTATTAACATGGATACAAAGAGCACAATTAGCTGATTAGCATACTGGATACACTAGGGCAAAGTATATTGGGTAATAGTATTTGGGGTTTCTTTTCTCACAAATCTATCAATATCTGTAATTCTACTAAAGGGAAACATAAAATACTGTCTTTGGGTAAACTGCTACTCTGTTTGTTTCAAATCTGTCTGAGTTAATTAAAGGGTAAAAGACACCCTTACTTGAAAAAGGTTTGTAAGAAAGGCTTCTGCATATTTTAGCCTGAAAGACTGGAGAACAAAAGTGGGGTGTATGTATGGTTTTAATGCTTGAGGTAGTATTTGTCTTCTTCCCTATTGCTTCTTTTGTTCTTTCTTATGGAAATTAACTATCACCAGCTGTTAAAAATCTAAGAAAGCTGATAATCACTGAGCTGGGGAGAACTCTTTTTTCCTGAGCTGGGAAAAGCAACAGAGTGAAGCTGGTGAAAGCGGCCACTGGCAAGGTAGGTGACACAAGGCACTGGAGGGCAGTGCCAGCGGACAGTGGGCGGAGCCAGTGGACAGTGAGAGCGGCCAGCAGCGAGCTGGGCGACACGAGGGACCAGAGGGTGGAGCCGGTGGCCAGTGTGTGGAGCCAAGGAACCGGTTCTAGAGGATGGAGTGAGTGACCAGTAGATGGTGTCAGTGGACAGCTGGCGTAAAAGACACTCCCTACGTACCTTAGGATTGGTTGGGAGCCTAGTTAGCACTGATTCTCCAGATCAGTGCCAGTTTTGCCATTAAGTTTGTATGTTCTGTTATGCGGTGTGGGTTACTGGGAACTTTGCTAGATAGTAAGTTTCCTAGATAAGTGCTGATCTCTGTTATTTGGCCTTTTGCATTTTTGTTTTACTGCTATTAAAAGCTCCATTTACTACACCCAGACTCATGCTTGCGAGTGGGGAAGCCTTACCCTTTGGGGTGCCCATGGAACAGTACAGGATTCCCAGAGATCTGGATGGGGGCTCAAGCCAGTTGGTGGTGCTGCATCATTGAGAAACCCCTAGATAGAGATCCCGGCCCTTGTTCTGCCATACTGCCCTGGCAGAAGGGTTACACCAGTTAATAAAAATATATAGCATCAAGGAAACTGTACAGTGAACTGCAAGGAAAAAACCCAACCAACCATCAAAATAAGCTACAAGATCCTAGGGGAAAGAAAGTATATTTCTAAATATCATCTCACCCTAAAAAAAGTAATTGCAACTATTAGATAAAGTTGACCTGCAAATTTGTGCACTTGCGTTTCTTTTAAAAGACGACCTCTTTCTCGAAGGTGTTGTTAACAGTTTGTGATCTAGCAGTTGCTATGGTGGTTGTTCTGTGTTGAACACCACAGCATGTAGTATGATAAATCTGCTGAAGTTGTATCTGTCCCAAGTTACCAATCCTACATTAACTTGCTATGTACTTTTTTCCTGAAGAAAATAAAAATGTAAATTGAAGAAACATGTTTTGACACTTAACGATAGACTATAAATATTTCTTGTCCATAAACATTGCCTTTCATGGTATTGTCATCACACACCTTGGCTGACTTTTCTCACGTCAAATTGCTACTGCTTGATTGCCAAATAAATGTATTTTTTTCAAATAAATTGAAGTAATATTCAGATGGGCTTTCAGTGTACTAAAAATCACATGACCTACTTGCATGTTTTAATTTTGATGCCTAGAAACACAAAAAGCTTTTTCATTCACATTCCATATGTATTTGCTACAAAAAATGTTTTAATATAAAGTAAACCCCCTGAAACATACCATTTTCTTGTGTTTGTGTCTTTTATCTCCTGGCTTTAAGAGCCACAACATTCCATGGAAACCAGAATTATATTATCACAGACCAATATCCTTTTGTTAGAGAGAAAGCACTTTTGCACTCCTCTGAAAATAATACAGTCAGCTCCAAGTATTTCCACCCCCCCCCCATACCATTGCTTTTCATAAGAGACAACTTGCTGTAGGAAAAGAGATTGTATGCAGTTATTTTGCATACGATAAGGAGAGGAGGTTCGTGATGCACTTCACAAGTATTTTGTTTGCTTTCTCTCAGCAGGAATAAACACCTTATATCAAAAGTTGCATACAAATGAAAAATATCTGCCAGGAAGCAACTAACATTTTGTCTTTTAGTTGCTTTACACAGTAATATTTAACAATGACTCTCTTCCAAAAAGTTAGCCAACAAAAAAAAAAAAAAAAAAAGAAAATTTCCATCTTGGAAAGATGCTATTTCTTTGGAGATTATTAAAGTGCCAGGCCTGAATACTGGGCAAAAGAAGAGACTGTTTGTGTCATAAATATCTCTTTGTGACATTGCTGAAGTTTGAGCACTGTTTGAATGAGACACATTAGGGCCCATTTCATTAAAAGAAAGCTGTGCTGGAGTTTCCTATTTCCACCAGCACCACACTTCCTTTTATACTTTCTGCTTTAGGAGAGGGTAGCTGTGCGATTCAAAATTGGCAATTCAAACAATGGAAAAGCTGGGCTTTGGGGGCGCAAAGAGATTCCATTATAGATGTGCAACTTAAATATACACTACCTACTTTCTACTCATTACAAATGTTGACAAGTTCCAGAGGGGTAGCCAGGTTATTCTAGTTCAGCAAAACTAGCAAGGAGTCCTGTGGCACTTTTAAAGACTAACAAATTTATTTATCTCATGAGTTTTCATGTGAGAAAATCTCACTTTGTCAGACACTTCAGAACACCTGTTGTAAGATGCCTTACTCAGCCTGTGCTTGGGTCACAAATCCCTCTCTCGAATGCATCAACATTTATGAAAGCAGAGGCATTTACTTTGCTTGTGCCACATTGCTGAGGACTGGAGCAAGTGCTTGAGTAAGAGTTATGGTTGAGAACACCAACAGCTTCTATTAAATTGGCTGTCTTGTAACCAACTGACCCTGGGGTTTCATCTCAGGAAGGCAACAATTCAATCAAGCTGATAATGAAAATAAAGTCATTAAGGCCTGTAAAAGAGATATGCATTTTGAGTGTTATCTTTCTGAATGGTCTGCAAATGGCCATGTACATAACATAACACCCAAGTGTCTGTCAGGTTTAATACAGAGGAAGCATTATGCAAAGTAATGTACTCTTTCGGTCTGGAGTTAAAATACTAGATCCAGCACAGAGCAGATGTTGACATAACTTCCTTAAGTATTTCTGTGGAGCCAACATCCTCACATCTTTAATGTATTTTCCTCACAAAATCCTGGTGAGATATTCTCCCTGTTGCACAGGTTGGGAGCTCAGGCATTGAGAGTATTGAAAACTCTTCAGAATTGCAGGCAGGTACTTACTGTATATAATCGGGTATAAGCTGATCCGGGCACAAGCCGACCTCCCAATTCTGAGCCCAAAAAAGAAGCTAAAATTGGTGACCCAGGTATAAGCCATGGTCCCCTTTTGGTCTTGGCCCCTAACCCCCCCACCCACTGCTGCTGGCTTCCTCTGGAGTTTCTGACAGCTTCCCGACCCCAAAATCTCTGCTGTGGCTTTTCCCTTGCCCCCTCGCTGTCCATTCCTCACCCCTGCTGCCCCCTTCTCACTTCTCAGTTTCCTGCTGCTGCCCCCTGCACCGCCCTTTCCTCCTGTTGCCCCCCCTGCTCCCACCTGCTCTGCCCTTTCCTCACTGCTGTCACCCCTGCTCACTTCTCATTTAGCTCACTGTTGCCCCTTGCTGAGCTTTTTCCTCACTGTTGCCCCCCTGCTCACACCTGCTCTGTCCTTTCCTCACTGCTACCCCCCTGCTCACTTCAGTTTCCTGCTGTTGCCCCCTGCTCCTCTTGCTGCCCCCCTGCTGTCCCTTTCTCACTGCTGCTCTCTGCTCCTCCTACTGCCCCCTCCTCACTACCACCCCCTACTCCACCCTTCCCTCACTGCTACCTGCTGCCCCCCTGCTCTGCCCCCTCCCCACTGCTGCCCCCCTGGTTCCTCACTGCTGCCCCCCTGCTCTGCCCTTTCCTCACTGCTGCCCCCCTGGCTCTTCACTGCTGCCCCCCACTCCCTTCTCAGTTCGGTGCTGTTGCTCCCCTGCTCCCCAACACCCTTTCCCTCTCACCCCGCAACCCCTGCTGCCGCTCTTCCCAGCCTGCCAGGCAACCCCCCCCAATCCCCAGTCCCTGTCGCTGCTTCCTTGGGCTCCCCAAAAACCCTGGGTCCTCCTGCCGCTTTCCCTGGACTCCCCGACCCACCCCCCCGTGCCTGAGCCCTGCCGCCCCTTCCCTGGCCTCCCTGAAGCCCCCTGGCCGTCCCATCACTTCCCTCAACTCCCCGACCCCCTCCCCAACCTCCGGTCCCTGCCACCGCTTCCCTGGCCTCCCTGAATCCCCCCCTCAATGTCCAGGCCAACCCCCCCAGGCCCCTTATGTGGCCGCTCCAGACACCGGGGTCCCCTCCTCACTCCAGCCCCAGCCCCGGCCGACTGCCCAAGATGGCCGCCCGGCAACACTGGGGATCCGGCTTGTCAGATGGTCTGGGAAACTCCTGGGAGGGGCTGTCTACCATATTCTCTTGACTATAAGCCGAGAGCCTGTTTTGAAGCCAATTTTCAGGCACAAAATTTCTGGCTTATATATGATGATATACGGTAAATGTTTTTTCTGGTCCTGCTTGTAGACTAGGATTCTCTGCATATCTACCAGTTATCAGACAGCAAAATGTCAGTCCAGAGTAAGGTGGGGTGAGCTGTACCTCTGTTTTAGGAAGCTGTCTACTTTGTCTTTCTTTGGTTTTGGGTTATTGTGCATTATCGCTCAGGAGTGTTACATTGCAGGTTCTCACCAAGAGTGGTCTTCTCCACACGTCCCATGAAAACACCACCGAGAAATTAAGGCCTGCTCTGCACTTAACGCTTCAGTCAACATTGCTCATGTGAGAAGCATGTCCCTCTACACCATAGCTGTGCCAATCTAACCTCAGTGTAGACACACTTAGGTTAGCGAAAGAATGCTTCTGATGAACTTGCTACCGTTACTCAGAGAGTGGTATTCTTACTCTGAGGAGAAAAAACCCTTCCAACCCCATATGTTGCCTCTACACTATACAACGATGACAGCGTTAACTATAGCCCTCCTAGGGGCCTTAATGATGTCACATATGGAGCCTATGGCAAGGCAGAGAATTGAACCCAAGTCTCCAAAGTCCTTGGCTTACACTCCAAGGACTGGACCATCCTTCTTTTACACACTGTAGGACAATCTGCAGCAGCAAAAATGTTACCTGAAAAGAAGCTGAAGCAGGGCCAAGGAGCTGTCATCTCCCATTCAACAGAGCAACCCACAAAAACGGGGAGCACACCTGGCAGGGAAGTGCATGTGACCAGCGTAGCCAAGGATGCAATGACTGAATACATCCCTGGGCAGTGTCTCTCAGTAGGGCCCTGCTGTAGCTTTCAGCTGCTCACGGACATCCAAAACAAACATCACAGAGGGAGGTGACCGTAACTCACCTAGCCTTCCTCAGGGAGAAACCCTCCCACAAGAGTCCACGATGGCACAAGGAGGTATAATTTATACATCTCTATGCCAGCAGGGGAGACGATTTTGGCCCAAGACTAAAATGAAATTGTTTCACAAATATTTTTTGCTGGGAAAAGAGCCCTGACCAACAGACAAGGAAATGACACATTCTTGGGTTCAGGCAACAAGACCGCTTGCTGATGCCAGCTGCAGTCTCTGGTCAGCCTGCAGTGACCAGTCTGGGTACAGATTATTTCCAGCATGCAAACCACAACAAAGAAAGCGGAACAAGAAGATAACACCATTCAGCAACTGGGGAGTTGTGTTTGTATAGGACATTAAACCTCCCTCCAGGGCTTGGATGTGACAAAGCATCTGATGAACTGGGATTTTCTCCCACAAAAGCTCATGCGATAAATAAATCTGTTAGTCTTTAGGTGCCACAGGACTCCTTGCTTCTTTTGCCTGCATGTGTGTCTGCAGGATCTTTCCTATGGTCCTATGACAGTGAGCAAAGCAACATACTATCTAACAAGCATAATGGAAAAGAACCGCCCTGCACGTTTCTGCCCCTCTGTCAACCTGGTAAAATAAGATGATAGGGTTGGCTTTATTGTAAATAGTTTGCCATCTTTTCTCCAACATTTGATATCACACATGCAGTATTTTGCATCCTTATGACTATACTATGTAATGAATGAATGACCGACCCTACGCTAAATATATAACATAGACGTGGAGTCGAGGTTGTTGTGGGAATTGTAACACTGAGCTGCCTGGGTTGTTGCATATCGTATTTTAACCTTATCATTTAGTGGTTAGGTGTCTTGTCAGGGTGGCACAGAAGCAATTATTTTTAAGTAGATTAACAGTGAAGAAATACGCCTATGAAAGTGTAGCCTTTAGTCACATTAGGATTACTCTTTTCATTACCGTATTACCTGACTTTTAATTTCAGAGAACCCACCTGTTCCTCCCCATTTCATCTTAAAATATTTTTTGCCAATACTCAACGAAAAGTTTCAAATCCCATTATCTATGGCAAGGTGAGCACCACTATTTTTATCCTCTTTATCATCGCACAGTATCAGTTTATGTAACTCAGCCCATCATTGTAACTAAGCTACACTAATTCAAAGAGATTTTCCTGCATTTTTTCACAGAGTTAAAAGTAGATTTATCTCTACTTATTTTTAAATTTTAGATTTCTAATACTGAGTTCATAACTTTCTGCCTCTATGCCAAGCGTTTAAAGTGGAGATGTTCAGATACACAAATGACTGGCAGATACCTAACTCCAAACAAGCTCCAATCTATCAAAACTAGGGGTAAAAATTTTCAAAAGTCTTTTAGTTCCTATTCCCAATGAGTTTCAATAGAATTTAGCCTCATAAACCATTTTGATGCTTTTGAAAAATTTACCCTAGGTTGTTAAAGACTATTTGTAAATATTTCTCTCAGTGCCCAAAGACATGCCTTTAAAAATAGCTGACCTATTTGAATGAACTTTTAATATAATTAAAATAATAATAGTAATAGTAAAATAAAAGACATTTAATACCAAACCACATTACCCAGCTGTTTCAAAAGAGCTGGTAACATTATTACAAAACTCAGAACCTGTGAAATTCAGATAGTGATGTCAAACACCTTGACAAATCCTGCCTTTCTATTTAATGTCTATGTACCAAGGTGATAGGCATTTAATGGAGATAGAAGGTAGATAGTCCTCTGCAAGATCTAGGTGTCACATCCTGAGGACTGGGCTATAGCATTAACACAGCCGTTACAGACAATGCTACAGGGTTCACACACCATGAAACAAAGTGTGAGTAAGTACTCTGGTCTGGAAGTTTAATTACTTTGGTTGTTCCAATATGGCAGGAGGGAAACCACCCTCTTGGTTAACTTTGTTGGCTCAAATTACATTTTAATGTTTAAAAAAGTGCTAATGAGATTTGCACATGACTAGGTGTATCACATCTCTCACAGTTGCAGCTCCCATCTTCCTTATAATCCGCTGTCCTCCTTTTTTCGCTTTCCCTTATGTAGCATCTAATTTAGGTCACAAGACTGAAATGAGACAAACTTGACTCCACTGGTACATTATTATAAGCCAAAGATTCCACCAGGAGGTGCGATTTGCTGGATCAGAGACAAACTGTAAATTCCTTTTGGACAGTGATCTAGCCTTATATCAAAAACAATGTGCACTGCTATGGTGCTAGCATCTGACGAAGTGGGAATTTCTCCCACAAAAGCCCATGCAAAAAATAACTTTGTTAGTCTTTAAGTGCCACAGGACTCCTTGTTTGTTGGTTTTAAATCATTATAGTCAGTCACAAGACCACAGTGAGGTCAATATATAAATATCTTTATTCCTTTTTTGCAGATGGGGAAACTGAGGAATTTAGGCTAATGATTCACCCAAGGCCAGATGGGGAGAATATCAGAAAGCTAAAATAAACTTAAGGCACTCCTGGCTTACATAGATTGTCTTGCATGACAGGTCTATTTTGAGATGCAACGTTTTCTCATTGTTCATTGCTCCTTGGCTTATACAACATTGGACATCAGAAACTGATATTATTTGGAGCACAACTTTCTTCAACGTGTAACGGTGGTATGTTATGCACAAATTCATTATCTTCTTCTCAGTTACTTGTTATGAACATATGGGGAAGAAAGGAAGGAAGGAATTTATTTTACGTGGTACCCATTTTAATTTACTTATTTTTGGAACATGTTGTCCAACACACTTTTCCAGAAAACAACGTGGCAGCGGTTTTTGTAGATGGCAGTCCTGGAGTTCCCAGGAAAGGAGTGGTCTGCCTTGCTAATTGCATTTTCTCAGGGCACAATTAAGGCTAATTATGCCTGGGAATGACCCTAAAATCGATTGGAGCCCTGACAGGTGTCCAAGTCCTCATCTAAATATTTCAGTCTGTACATTTAATTTAGTGTCACATGGGTGATATTCTGGTTTCTGACTTCACAATACATTTATCACAGTGCTGTGATTTATATATATATTTACCAAAATAAATCAATGTGCTCTACCTTTTAACTGGTGTCTATGACCAAGGCTATATTTTTCTTATAGGAAAGACATCTCTCACCTGTTCTGAAGGTCCTGTAAGCAACAGCATAGAAAAATCTCAAGGGGATTCAGATTCGTTCCCAGTTTTATTCTAGACCCTGTTAAATTTATTTCCAAAGAAGCCTGGGACCACATGGCACACAAGATAAGTTTTGTAAACTGGCCTGGTCAAGTCTGTCTGACTCTCTTCTCAACAACATGCATGTCCCCCTTCCAAGAAGAGTTTCTTCTCTAGAAAGGAAGGTCATTAGAGAGGGAAAATCCTGATGAAGAGGTAGTACATCATTCAGCATCAAAAAGCGAGTCTATCGAAGAATGCCATTGGTCTGCCTCATGGAAATTCAGAAACAGAGCTTTATGAAGTGTGTCATTAGAAACATTTTGAGCAGGGTGGTATGATTTCTCTTTTTTAACGTAATGAAGCTAAACAACTTCAGCTGATGAAATAGGGAGGAACAGGCACTCTGGGCAGGCTCAACAGCTTTTTTGGCGCTCCTGTGTCTGAAATGCTGACTGCAGGAGCATCTAGAGTTAAGCACATTTTGAGTGGGTGGTAGCATCTCGCAGAACATAAATTAGTCATTCCTGCCAAATCGCCACTTAGAACGAATCACTTGGGGATCAAATAGCCCTTTGCTAGGCAGGGGCATTTAATAATGAGTCTAACACTGTCTTCCCCTTCTGTAATGCAATGGGAACCAAAGCTGCTGGAGGGACTAGAGAAGAACAGAACCAACTCCCTAAAATACATACCTTCTAAGCTAGCACCTGGCAGCTAATGCACTGTGATTATTCTGGGACTGTCAAGTTGGAATGGGGGAAAAGCTGCATAAACATGATCCAATGGCATCAGAGATTATTCCATTAAATGCTCATGGGGACATAGGAATCGGGAAGTAAACAGCAGCAAAATGTGAGAACTGATTTGTTTCAAGGATCAGAGACATACAGTAATATTTATTACAATGTTATGTGCATAAGTAATAGAATGGAACATATTATCTTTTCTATTGCATGTACATTGGACCTGGTCCAACCCAATTTAAGGAACAATTTAGGAATGCTGGCATGTCCCATTTTATACTGAAACTGGGACTGTTGCCCTTTCCTCTATTTGCTACGCTTCAAATCTGCCCTGAGAAATTAGACAAGAAAAGCACACTTGGCCTAACAGGCCCATCTGCTTTAAGTTTATCCCTTCCTCCTTGCTTTGTCACTTCATCTTTGTATCCCACTCCCTCAACCCCACCCCCACATAAAAACCCTCTAACTGACTCTTAAGCTCATTTATATACCCAGCCTCATTCGGCAGCTTATTTTATATGTTTACTGTGCTTGGAATGGTACAGCTTCATTAAGGCTTAATTTTAAAGAAGCCAGCCCTGGACACCTAGCACACTGCGTATGCAAACAGGCTCAGGTTCAGGAAGGTAGTGCAAGCAGTCATATAGTTTGCACAGCCATGCTTTTCCATACCCAAAAAGGCAAGTGCCAGAAAGTAAATGTACAAAAATTTTAGACACAAAACAGCCTTCATTTCAGGACTGGAACATCGAACCCTGTAAATAGTCACGATCAGAATGTGTTACATCCTTTATGGGGGGCGTTATTTATCCCTTTGACTGTGCAACCAGCTAATCACTTTCTGTGTAATCTGCCCCCAGCCTCACTCCTACAGACTTCTGAATATTACATCTCGGAGTCTTGGGATTTTTTCCAGCTAGCGAGAATCCGTTTGCCTTCTTCAGTGTTGCCTCATGACAAAATATCCTTAAAATCAGTGGTCACTTCTGATATCCTATTGCTTGTACCCACCGCACGTAAATATTATTCTGGTGAAAAACTGATCACAGAGCACTATATCCTAAGTGAAGTCTAACTAGTGCCTTGTACACTGACAATAGCACAGCACTCCTTTGATTTCTATTCTCTCCTTCTGCAGATGCATCCCATTAACCCGTTTGCTTGGTTTCCTGCAGCCAAGAAGTGGGCTGATCTCTGCAAGGACTCTTCCATAATAACCTCTAAATCCCTTACCACCTGCCTCCTGTTCTAGCACTCTCCAACAACAGACATCCCCTCACTCTTCATATTAGTTCTCCCCCAGTGTTTGGACTGCTAGGATAAAACTAGGCTACAAGCTACAAAAATATAGTATCTAAATATAATACAAAAGACAGCTCTATATACTGTTTCACAGTGTTTGAATCCTAAAAACTGCTTTGATTTGCTGTTACAGTGTGACCTGATCCTATGATTTACACTTCCTTGCATTTCTTTCCTCCCATTCTATAAGTTCCCCCATCTTCAAAGCGACTGACAAAGTGGGATTTTTCTCCCATGAAAGCACACATGATAAAAAAAAATGTGTTAGTCTTTAGAAGTGCCACAGGACTCCTTGTCTGCTTTGCTGAACTAGACTAACACAGCTGCCTCTCTGGAACTTAGCTACAAAAAGCAGGGCCAGAGCTGCTTGAACTTCCACTTAATAATGAAGCAAAAAAATCACTCCACAACCATCATGCAAACAAATACCAATAAATAAGCAGTACATTCAGCCGTTTATTTACTTATTCCCTTCACTGCTGCAAGACCATGAGTTTAGCTTTTAATAAGGGCATCCTTCCACATGCAGGAATGTCAGGATATACCAAATCAACAAGAACAGGGAAGGATGATCTAGCGGGTTGGTCATTAGCTCCTTGGCTTCAAGAGGTCTGAATTTGAGTTTTTACTCTGCCACAAACTTCCTGTGGGATTGTGGTCAAACTAGCTGTCTGTTCTGCACCTCAGTTTACCATCTGTAAAATGGACAGAACACTTCCCTACCTCACAGGGGTGTTGAGAAGATTAATACATTAAGAAAGAATACGATGCATTCTCATATTATAGTAATGCACATTACATAAGCACCTAAGACAGAACAGAGAGGAAGAATATGTTTAAGAAGAAAAGTTTCAAAGGGGCAGCCGTGTTAGTAGTTCAGCATAACAAAGAATCCTCTGGCACTTAAATGCTAACAAATTTATTTATCACACGAGCTTTCATGGGAGAAAATTCCACTTTGAAGTAAGTGGTTGAGTAATGTCCCTTTAAATGTACCCATTCTAAAACCAAAGACCTTGAGGTGGCTGAACAAGTCTATTTGTGGTAAAACCCATATTTTAATTCCATTTAAGACAGGAAATACTTTCACTTAAACTAGATAAGGCATTATAAATCCCCCTAGCCATAATTCTGTCTCAAGCTCCCAGGCAAGGGCTTCACTGGCGCTGGGCTTACTGGGCTTGAGCCCTGAGTCCTGGCGCCAGAGCCCCAGGTCTGCCATGGCTGTGGCTGCAGCCGCGGCGCACTTACAGAGCTTGAGCCCTGGGTCTTTTTCCCGGGCCAGGGGCGCTCCTGCTCCCAAGTGACAACGTATCTTCTCAGTAGTTAGAACATAGGACTGGGAATCTGGAGGGCTGGGTTCTTATTTCTAGTCCATTTACTGACTTGCTGTGTGACTCTGGGCAAGTCACAACTTCTATGCACTCACTTTTCCCATCTGTAAAACGGGACACAATCACATCTTTATGAGCATCATGAAGCATAACGTACGAAAAAACACCAGGTCCCACATGAAAAAGCCCTACAGACACTAAGAGAAAGTGCTATTCATGTGCAAATCAGTGTAAAAATGAAGTCATATTACTCCAAAAAATATACACACACAAATACATGGATGTAAGCCTGAGAAAGCTGACCTGGAAAATGCAATTAATGCTATTTTAAACTATATTAAATTGACTGCAAGGGAAACCACTGTCTTGTAATTTCCTTTTTAAAAATAATTAGCTTTTTATATTAAATTCAAATTTAATTTCCATCATACTTTTGACTGTAAATGAATGGAGGACAAATAACAAAAAGGCCGTATATTTATTTTCTCTTCTCTTAATTTCTGGGGTCAGCTAGCACTAGGCCCTCTCTGAATTAGTGCTAGACCTGTTTGAATGGCTGAGAATGAAGGTTCCACAAAGTGTGGATTTACTTTTACTAAATCCTCTCAGCATTAAAGCTCTTCACACCATTTGGTCTTGAAGTGATCCAATCCCGAGGTGTGGACACTAGTGACAATAAAGAGCCATCTGGCAAAGTGAACTCCAGGCAAACAATGACAAGCACAAGTGAAAAGAATTACAAATGATTTCCACAAACATGTGAAATACTATAAACTGTGTGACTTAGCAGCTTCCACTCCTAGCCAAGTAAACAAACAACACGTCTGCAGTGGCCTGTTTAGTTCTGTTTTATATAAACTGAGAATACACAGTCCCCCACATTTGCATTTCGCCTTAAAAAAATATGCAGCTCAGTGAATGAAAAAAAAAAAATAAGAACTAACCAGACTTCACTTTTCCTTGGCTCTTTACTGTCAGGGTGATGTACTGGAAGTCTTTATTTCTTTCAGCTTGGGCCCCTCACTAGTTCATTCTCCTTCCAGCCTGTTCTCATGCTTTTCTTATCACCTGCTGAGGCCCTGATCATGGACAGAGCAGACAAGCAGCAGGGGACAATTAGAGAGGAGTTCAGCCTTTGATCATTTGACCATATGTGAATACAACAGCTGACCACATGTTTTAAAAGACAACTAACTTAAAAGTATTAAAAAAGAAATCACAAAGCAGGCATAGATACTTAAATTTACATTTTAATTATCTGGCACAATGGTGCATTCAACTTTTCAAAATATTGAATTTTTTTATGGGTACATATCTCTGAAGGGAAAAGTAGCAGTTTTCTCCTTCTCCACAGCCAAAATGAGCACTTTCTCAATAAAACATTTTACAAAAAGGTTTTTGGATGATTAAAAAAGTTCAAACATCTAACTGGAGGCCAATGGTACACCCTGAGAAATGTTTTCAGAAATTATTTCTGCTGCAAAGATTGACAAACTGACGAATCCACCCTTATTTTAAATCAATCTTGACTAAAAATTAAATGTATTTAAAGGCACATAAACACATTGAAAGTTAGCATTTAAAGATGTGAACATTAAAATGTTTACCATTTTTCTTTTACTCTTTCCAGCGGTCTTTAAACCATAAACTTGATATATGCAAAAATAAAAATATTTTAATGTGAGAATATTGTAGGGTTTCAGTTCTTCTTCCACACACTTCTCTTTTTTTAGAAGCAATCAGTATTTGCATCTTGGTGGTAACTCAAAATATATATTTTTTAAAGCATTGAAGTGAAATTTGTTTTATTCTCAAAAGTTTAACTGTGATTGTAGAATCCCAGTAGTGGGGAAACTTTAGTATTGGAGACTTCTGTATACAATGGATGATTTATCATCATTTGTGGAGATATGCCATCCTACTTGTCTTCAGTGCCTTCTAGGTAATTAACATATTCATGAAATGCTTATTTACTCTCAAATAGGAGGATAATAGAAAAATAACACTAATTGTTTTGACAGCAGTTTGCTTAAGAATTATCTAAGGTAACAAATGTTTCTTCTGTCCTTGTAGGAGGGCAGAAATTCTCCTTTCTGTAAACATTTATCTATAATTTATTTACAATTAAGTTTATTTTTCTTTCATGATTTCAGACCTGGCCAAAAATCTGGACAGAGAAAGCTACAAAAGGAATTAAAGTGAAATTATATTTAGTTCTATATGAATTATTGTTCTCATATTTTGTTAAAGTAAAAAATACACCAGGAGTATCATTTTTGAAAGAGATGTGTAATACATGCGATATTACATTTATACTGTTTGCTTTGCAAGCTACACATGACATACATGTGAAATAAATGATACACATTAAAAACTATGTACAAACACCTCACTTGCAAAAGATTTGCATACTGTCATATTTAAGACTATACTTCACATTTTTCTTGCTTGCGCAATGTAAAAAAAGTCTCCTCCTTGCTGCAACCCTGCACTTCCGAAAGGACAATGAAAGTCATCATTGAAGTCCATTAAAGCAGGATTGCACCCTTGATTTGCATTGTTTGTGATAGACAAGAATCCAGTCCTGCATTCTCTATTCAGTTAAACTCCCACAGAAGAAGGCTTCAGTGGTGAAAGAAGGAACACAGAATCAGAGCTTTAAAACAAACAATAAGGCATGCAACTGAAACCAGTGAGCAACTTCTGTGCTCTGCAGAGAAAGGCTCTCCAAGCCTACCGTCTTATAGAATGGCAAAAGGAAGAAAGAAAACACTTAAATTGCTACATTTTTGTCCTGAGCACTCCTACTGTCTTTCTTCCACTGATGTACGTTCAGACAACTAACCAAATGTCAACAAATTTGCTGCACGCTTCTTTTAGCCCAGGGCTTGACAAAATTGGGTCTCAGCTAGGCATTAGCAATTTTATTTTTGATCACCAGAGGGGATTCCTCTGCTGCATTTCTGCAACAGAATTAGGCACCAGGCAACCTGGCACCCAGGGTTTGTCAAGCCCTGTTTTAGCCCCCGGGAGAGTAAATGACAGTGAATTTCTAAACTTTCCGGAGTACACTAGATTTAAAAAAAAAGAAAGAAAAAGAGTTCAAGAGCCTAGAATATTGTAGAATAGCTCTAATAAAACAATTAATCTTTTTAAGACTTCTTTCACCTAAGGCCTCTCTGCAATAAAAAGGAAGAAATCACATCTACATATACAAATATATCACATATACGATATGCATCGTTTATTTCACATGCTGTATGTCATGCACATTGTAAATGGAATAAATGCAATATCAAATGTATCTATTTTTCTGAGTTAGTATTGAGAATATTAGAGCTAGGTGCCTAAGGAAAATATCAGCAAAAGGAGAACAGCAGAATTTTGCACCACAGGAAGAACATAGTCTAGTAGTAGGGCACTGGACCAGGACCCAAAGGAGCTGGGTTCTGTTCTCACCACAAACATGCACGCCCTTAGAAAAGTGACTTAGGCTTCAATTCAACATGGCACTTAAGCCCCTGAATAACTGAATGTCTGAAGTGTCTCCAATGGAAGCAGGTTGATTTCAGTGGGTTTTGCATTACGCCCTTATGTTCTCAGTACCTCTGTTTCCTCATCCCTAAGTTGGAGACAGTGGTACTTACTCAGCTTTACAAAGCATTTTAAGATGTGTTTGGCACTAGAAGATACCAACTGAACACTGCTGCCAGCGACCATATGTTAACCGACAATTTTCTGCTGGCAAAAGTCACTCAGAATTCACCAAGCAAACTGACTCTAGGATTTTGTCTTATACCATGAAGGTTATGCCCACCTTGGAGTCATAGATGAGACTGAAAAAAGGAGAGGGGGGTGGAAATCTTTTCAAGATCAGAATCCACTGTTATACATTCACCTAGCTGAGTCGGGGGCGAAGAATTCCTGGCAATGGATCAGGCACTGGACAGAGATTTAAGAGGGCAGGGTTCAATTCCCAACTGTGTGAGATCTTGGGTAAAGCAGTTAAGCTATCTATGCCCTGACTGTGGATAGGGTTAATGCTTCCCTACCTCACAGGAGAGTGAGGCTCCATTACTGACTATGACAAGATCAATTACCACATCAATGGGAAGACAGATCAGCTGTAGCCTTTGAGGATCTGAGCCTACATTAATGGAGGTCCTATCTGTAGAGCAAGAGCTCTAGGCATGATGTGACGCAGGAGAAAGGGAATAGACACAGGATAGTATAAAAGCATCCTAGGAAACAGTGAAGTTTGAACCGAGGGCGGGAAGAAGCAAAGCTGAATTGGGCCTGCTTCTCCATTCACTCACATTGGAGCTCAACCAGTTTTACACAGATACAAGTTGGAAGAGTCAAGTTTGCCGTAGCCACATGGTGGCTGGGAAAACAGAAATGCAGAAGGAGAAAGCAGAGTTCTGGAAAGAGGCCCCGTTGTTGGGTTTCTGGGTCACTAGCGAGTGATGGTACTTTTAGGTCACTAACACACATTCTGATGGCTTCTGGGCAGCTACAGTCTGGGGAAATGAACTGCCAGTCTTGGTTAAGCTCCTAGAGGGAAAATCACGACAGGGCACCAGAATCAGCTCCCTGTGGGCAATATCATCTGGGAAGCCAAGGACTGAACTAGCACAGAAATTGAACCACTCTTTCACCCCCATTGATGGTTCTCCCAAATTAGGCTCTAAGTTGTGCTGATAGGGCACAGCAGGGAAACTCACGCTGAGCCTGCCCGTGCATTACCCGGAGTGTAGCTACAGTGGTCTTCAGTTTCCCCTTTCCAGCACTGTCAATCCAGCATCGAAATACACTTTTTAAAATGTCATAAATCAGAAAACATGTCTTCTCCTAAGATCTGCTGCCACTTTTGCAGCTCCTGAGGAGGGGGGAAAAAAAAGGCACCTGGGAGAAATCTAGCCCACTAAGTTTCACAGCAGACTGCACACAGTGCCTTGCTAGGAATAAAAGATAGCTATCGCTGGAGGTGAGAAGGGAGGCTAGTAGCATCCTTTGAGAGTTTTAATGCCTGCCACGCTTGTGGAAACTCACACAGCTTTGAAAGAAAATAAGGCCATGAGAAAATTACCATAGGGCCACATAGTCTAACTAGCCGCATGTTTGTGAGCAACACACTTCATTTCTCCTAGCCCACATATGATGCACACTACCAGTAGCTACTTTTTTAATCTAATCTGCTTGGAGTTGTATAATTAAAAGAATGAGCCCATTTGCCACACCCCAGAGCTCATCAGTATGTGGTGGCAAGTAGCTTAAAGCGACGCTCATTGCTGATTATTATTATTATGTAACACTCATATTGCAGAAGAACTTGGAGGCCTGTCAGCTGGGGCCACACTGTACCAGCTGCTGTACTAATGTATTGTAAATGACAGTCTCTGCTCCAAGGCAATTAACGTTTAAAAACTACCATATGCAACAGCTGGATGTGATGGGCCAGTGGATCAATGATCAGGGAAGAGTGAAGAGAGGAAAAAAGGTAACAAAAATAATGCTACCATTAAATCATAAAAGGACATGCTTAATTCATAACCAATCAGGAATAGGCTTCCTGAGTAATTTTAAATGTAAGACTACCCCATTGCTGACAAGATTTGTTTCAACCTCCTTTCCTATGCTTCCTCCCTGGCGATCACCCCAAACACTTGGAAATTAATGTATTCCGATACACCACCAACTGGGACTCTGCTGGCTTTCAAAGGGTTAATATAATATAGCAAAGAAAAAGTTACAAAAGTTTTAAACTTGCTTTTTAATGGGTCACATAATGTGCTCCTTCTCTGTATCCTTCCGCTATGGCTTAAGGTGTTTTTCATGAAGGCAGGACGGGAATGCAAACAGAGGTATGTTGCTGATGCCATTTAACACATGGGTTTGATAAATTTTCTCTGTTATGACTGTTAGGGACCTGATTCTGCTAGGCTGCCGAGCAGCCCTATATCATTGGGAAGATAGGGGGCTTTGCACCTCACAGGATGGAGTCCACATTCAGCCCCCAAACACTCACGTCAGTGGGTGTTTCGACTGGCTAGATCAGGTCATCAGATTACGCACGTCTTTGATTACAAAGCTAATGTGATCAGACTTGACAGTGGTCCAGACCTATAGCTGGCGTAAAAATCAACAGAAGACCACTGAAGTCAATGGCGTGATGCCATCTTACAACCACCAAGATATTATCTCTGTGTTTCCAAAGCTGACTGACTGCGAAACATTTTTAATTGGAGCAAGGGAGTGCTTAGGGAAACCTGCTGAGGTAAGCAAACTCTTTTTGAAGGAGTGGGAAATTGAATCCTAAATTCTCCAAGCTCAGAAGGTTAATCACATTCAGAAGTATTTAACATGTGAATAAAGCAAGGCAACAGGAAATAATAAAAGTACTAGATCCAGGACTAGAAATCAAAGCTATGAGAAAAATTTACTACAGCATGCTGTTCTATTTGTGTAGTATCTCATTCTTCTCTCTCCTTGTCTTGTGTGATTTCTTTTGTTTTAAATTCCTCAAATTCTCAAGCAAAATGAAGTTTCATTTTTGTCTGGCACCAAGAAAACTCCCGCTATTCTCCTTATGAGTCCCAAAAAAGACCCCTCCCCCAATAAAAGCAAGTGCACTGGCTAGTGTTATTTTACTCGGGCTAATTCAGTTCCTCATCTCTGGGACTGGTCTCAAACATACAACGGATTTCTTATACTATGGGTCTCCAGTTCTCCATGTTTATGGAATCCTCCGGTGCTTTCCGAGGGGCGAAAGAGAGCGCGCTCCGCCAAGATGATTGAAGGCGTCTTTCTTCCCATCATCCCACAAGAGTTTTGTGCTCCGGAGTCATGGGCCCCTCAACCCAATGAGAGATAGCCAACTAGATCTGGGACACCAGGATAGCTTAGGAAATGAATAGTTTAGGTAAGTTTGGTCTGCTTGCTGCTGGTTGTACTCAGGGCTCCAAAGGAGCTAACTGGCCTTGTGGCTGTGCCTGTCCATCCACTGATTCCTGTTAAATGCATTGAACACCACTAGAAAATAGGAAGGTATTTTTACATGATGGCCAGCATTGCAAACTCCATGCAGTCAAAAGGCATGAGTCAGACCTTACTCCCCCTTAAAAAACACAAAATTGGATGGGGGGGGGGGAAGATCACTGTTTTTGATCCTTTAGAATTCTTCTTTTCAAGCTTTTCTTTGCAGCCATGAGGGCTAGGAACTTAATTCATTTATAATGACCACTGCAATTCTCACATAACCGAGAAAAGAGATTGAGTTTCAAGGAAAATGGCCAGGTATCATAAAACTGAGGATAAAACTTCAAGAGTCAGCAATACAGAGATTCTTCCCTAAATTATGCCCTTAGAACTATGCTCATTTAGTTTCTATCCATCTCAGTTACTCTACCTGTAAAATGGAGACAAAACTTCATTGCAACAGGCTACTGGGAGGATTAATAGATTGGGCTGAACAAGGGCCCCAGGCAGCAATTGTCACCCAGACACACAATTCTTTTCATTCTCCCCTAATACCTTGGGGATTGAGGGGTATAATTTGCTCCCATTTGCTAAACCAACTTCTCTGACCAACAGTTCTCTGCCCATTCTCTCATCTTGGGCAAGGAATACAGAACATAGCCTGTACACCCCAACGCAGAACATGGACTCAGATAGCTCTATACAGGGGGCTTTGCGTTGACCCTACTCTGGGTATGGTAGGGCTAATAACAATCCAGCCGTTCATGTCTGCGTAGTACCAGATTCCTTCCTGATAATGTGGTTATTTGTAAAAGGCTAGTTCACTCTTGCTTCTTGCAGCAGGTAGAATTCCCTTACACTTTGCATCCCAAAAGGATTGCATACTACCAAGAGCCATCACTACAGCTAACGTAGTTGGCCGTCTACACTCGTGCAGTACATGTTACTCTTGATTTTTCACTGCTCCACAGAGAGGAAGAGAAATGCAAAAATGAGAAGCATAACTGGAAACTTGACTCCATCCCAAGCATTTGCTTTAATAATAAACTTTTAAGTATTGGCCTTTTGTGGTTTTCTTTACAATAAACCTCCCCTCACAATACACATGGCTAATGGAGTCTGTTGAACCCACGCTACTGGGCAGCCCTTACGGTCATCTGAGTGGCAGATGTTGAAGAGAAGCTCAGTCTTTCACTTTGCCCTAGGCACAGCTAGGACAGGCAGGGAAGAAAGCCTCTGCTGAGCACGCTGAGCAGGTTGTTGGCAGCAGAGATCAAACCTGGGACTCCTATTGCCGGCTCATCAGACTCTGTCTATGGCTTAGCTACCACTGGCAGAAGGGAGTGACAGTGCTGCACCGAGGAGGAGGGATTTATGGTGTTTTGGCAGAACAGGAAGGAGAATTAAGGCCTAAATTATTAAAAATGTCTTTTGGGGTGACTTTTAAACTTTGATTTTCAGAGCTGTGAGTAGTCACAGCTCCCACATCAGTAATGTGAGGAAGGATGGTGGTGCTCAGCACTTCTAAAAATGAAGGTGTCAAGAGCTGGGCACCAGTCCAAGACTCAAGGCACCAAAAATCTGTGATCCCTACGCAAGAGTTGATGACTCCACAAACACTCAGTGTCTTGTGGGTCATGCGATATCTGAGTGACTAGACAGTGACAGCAACTTATGAGTTATCTTTTAAGGTGAACCAGCATCTATTTATTTTTAAGCATTTCTGTGCTTTTTGTCCATTTATGAGACCCATTCTACAATTTCGCTATCACTTTTCTGCTGTACAAATAATAAAGATTATTCTTCATTTAAAACAAGCCCCGTTTTAAAATAAATCTTGTTTTAAATTGTGAAAGTCTTTTCTCGGCAATTGTTTTTGTTATAGTATACGGTCCTTGAGCTGGAATTTCACAATATCAGGCACTTGTTAAGTTAGGCATCAGACAAAACATAATTAAAATATTCATTTAAACGTGAAAGAATTTTCAAAACATTATATTCAAAGAATATAGCAAATGTGCTACGGGGACTAGTTTAGCTCAGTTTTCAAAATTATATTCCCCTTTAATAAATAAAACAATATATTAGCCAGAACTCAAGAATTATAAGAGGCTATTAAATTATGTGCAGTTTTATGTTCTTTAAAAATGCTAAACTTTCCAGCTAGACACCATTAGAAATCTACATTTTGTAAAAGGGTTGGGATCCTGCTATTGTTTCATATTCTGAGACACTTTAGAACTGTAAATAAATAGGACTAGTTAACCTTGCAAAAAAAGAAAAACCTTAACAAAGCACCTGCAAATAGCCGCTTTGGCTTCAGTTACACCAAGGTGAGTGTTCATATGCTGCATATTCCTTCCTACATCATATTCATTCCTGAAGTTAGCTATTTTAAAAATTAATTAGGCAGTTAGACTCATGGGAAACCATTCTCAATTTTGCTACTTAATCAAATCCCAGATCCGGAATTATGGACCTGATCTTACAGTTCTTATTCATGTCAAACTTTCCATTGATGTCAATGAAAAGCATCCCTAACTAAAGATCAGGGCATACACCTGTGTACTCATTTGATTTTAAAAAATGGCTTTGAATTGAGTCTTGTGGATCCCACCTCATAGCCTACAAGTTTCTCAAGTGAGACTATGGTATATTTATACTTTCCCTCAGTCCTTCTTTCTATTAATGCTCAGCTAAAACCTGGGGATTTAGTTGAAGAGTCTTTCTTGCAAGAAAGGCCCAGTGACAATTGGCCTAGTTTTTTTAATCAATTACATATTGTTACAAAGTGAAAAGAGGTTGTAAAAATATTAGCTATGATTAATGCTCAGCAGTGCTCCCTGGTTATGCACAGTTCTGTTTGCTCAAGTGGGTCTGTGCAATTCCTCTAAGGGCCCAGATGAGTTAATTAATTCCCTTATGAGCCTTCTGAAAGAGATCCTCAAAAAAGTGCATGCATGTGTACTGGCATCTGGGTTGGGTTGGACTGACTGTGCTTGTAGATTGCAAATACAGTCAAAAGAAAGATTTGGTGGATAATGAATCCCTTTCTGCCACACTTTGCTGGCCTTCCCAACACCCAAGCAGCCTCTGTCACTTCAGCCAGGAACTGGCTGATCTCATGGTGTCATACAAGAGAAGTGTTTTAACAGTCTGCTCATATTGTTGGTTCCTGAGAATATGAAGTCTGAAGCAGCTAGAGATGCTGCACTGACATCCTCTGCTGAACTTGCTACTTCAGATGTCTGTGTGATGTGTCAAGGGGCATACACTGAAGCGTCACAAGCTAGGAAGAGGTAAACCAAATGCAGTCAAGGATAAATGGATCTGGTGGTGCACAGGATTACTAAATGTTGACAAGTTGCCTTTGTGGTCTTAGATTCTTAAAGGGGAACCTCCCCCCTCTCATTAGCCAAAAAATGTAGGAGTGGGCCCACCCCTTGCATTTCTTCTGCTACACTATGAAGGGGGGGGGTCGAATACCTTTTCCATTTACACAGACATAACCTTTCCATTTAATGGAGAGGGGAATTTTCTGTGCAATTGTTAAAATTAATATGTACTGGAGGAAAAAAAGGAGGATGGACAAGTTTTGCAAACTAAAAGTCAAAGGAAATCACATTTTTACTGAATTGACAAGTAATTGACCAAGAAAATTTCATCCTTAGGAAATAATTCTCTCTAGACTTTGCTCCTGACAAGGTCAGAGTCTACAAGAATTATTTTCCACTAATGGCACTGTCTGCCACCTAGCATGGGTGGTGGGTCTAGCAGGACGCACTTCATGCACAATGGAGTGTACTCAACTGCTTCCCAACCTTGCCCAGTCCCAAATGGCTCTTCAACGCAATAAACCAGCACAGAAGTTGAAGCAGATAACCAGAAGCAAAGGGGTTAAGTGCCTGTCACAACAGAAGTCTCTGGGGGCACTTGACCTTTTCATATTTTTTATTCAGGAATCAGAATTTTGTGCTTGTCTGAAGAGGTTTGTCTACATCTGTCCTCAGTCTCTGCCTTATTATGGAATTGTCCATTCCCTCCCACACACTGTCCAAGTGTCCCATTAAGTACTAAATAACCTATGCTGATGACTGTGGATTTAGGGCAAAGCTACACTGGAAACAGAAACACTGTGCATTGATCAAGTGACTCATGTGAAAGTTTAATATATTCAGGGCACGTGTTTCTGCTGAATAGTTTCTGATGTCCAAACTCACCTTTTAACAATAGCATACCATAACACAGAGACATATAAAAACAGAAGTGCCATATTGTTATTCAGATAAGCAACAGTTTCAGAGAGAGATATTAAAAATCTTCATTATTGACATGGACATTCTGAGTTATCATCCAAATATATATAACAACATGTATGAGTAAGTGGTCACGTAGATCACAGCCCTCGTCCTTTCATAATCTAGTACACTTGTTGGAAGAAATCTTCTGCTCCAAGAGAGATTTTACAAACTTTCCTGGATGACAGTCAATCAGGCAGGATAAATTTACAATGGGTTTGTCAGTCTCTCTAGTGTCAGATAGTCTAAGGACAAACTGTGACCAAGAGCCTGAGCCTACTCCCACCGGAGTTAATTGATTTAAATAGGAGCAAGTCTGAATCTCAGGGAATGTGTGCACCATTTACCCAACTGTTTTGAGTTCAAATAAAGAGCAGAAGTCCAGTCTCCCCTTGCACAAGGTTTCCAACAAAGTCTTCTACAAACAAACAGAGGGGTCAGCTTAGACAAGAAAGAGCATGTGAATAACTTAAGATGAATTGTTCTGAAGCGATGGGCTCTACATTGAACCTTGAACACAATTACAGAAGCACTTCTGTGGATATACCAGGATAGGAGATCCTTAGAGGAGTCCTACTGAGAATGCCCAGCCCCTATGCAATCATGATGAAATTCTTTATCAGATGAGGAGGCCCTGATCTTCCTTCCACTGGGGACCTTGAACGCAATAGGAACAAGATCTACCTACCTAGGTATTTCGGTATTTATAGGTTTTAGGTATTCATATGTTCCCATTACCATAGTAGCTGAGCATCTTAGAGTCTTTTAATGTAGTTATCCACAACACACCTGTGCAGTAGGAAATACTGTTATCCTTATTCTACAAATAGGAAATGGAGTCAGAGAGAGGCTAAATAGAGCTTACCTAAAATTACAAAAAGTCTGACAGCACAGGGACTTGAATCCAGATCTCCCAAGACAAAATCTAGTACCTTTACTCTTGGACCAACTTCCTCTGACTATTGAGTACTTTATATACAGCAAGAACAGCAAAAATGTCAACATTTGTGAGAATGGGGAACAGAGCCCAGGGTGGAACAGCGCTCAGATAAACCCTACCCTTCTCCTCCAAATGTGTGTGTCCAGTGGGACTCGTATGAGATGTAAGTGCGCCCCATGACATAGCAGCTAGCTAGTGTAAAGTCTAATGTCCCTTGTAGTCATTGGCTGATGGCATGTGTATGTGAATAAATCTAGTAACCACCACAGAACTGCTACATAAATATGGAAAGATCTTCTACATACTTCATGCATCTTCAATGCACAATTACCTGGGAAGCATGGCAGCCTCCCAAGGTTAGCAGCAACAGTTTTATTGTGCAACCAGAAACAAAATGGCAAGAAATACAAGAAAAATGCTCAAGGGTCTCACCTTCTCTGCATCACTCTCATTATCTGCCATGGTAGGAAACCAGACTACATTTTATTTTCTGTGAATTGCCCCTAAAACACAGTACAATGAAAAGCTTTCAAGAGCATAAATTTTCTAAAGGGGCTGCCATGTTAGTCAACTCCAGCAAAACAGACAAATAAGGAGTCTAGTGGCACTTTTAAAGACTAACCAATTTATTTATCACATGAGCTTTTGTCCCGCAAAAGCTCATGCAATAAATAAATGTTAATCTCTAAAAGTGCCACCAGACTCCTTTTGTTTTAAGAACATTTTAAAGCAAAACATATAGATGTCATTCAGCATGGGTGTCTCACACAAGCCCAGATCCTACAAATGCTTGCACACATACTTAACTAGAATGTAAGTAGAGCATTTGCAAGATCGGGGCCATAGATGGAACAACACAAGAGAAAGAAATGTGTGGAGAATAAAAGAGAGGGATGACCAAGAGGAGACCAAAACTAGAGAAGCAGAGTCAGCAGGCAGTAAAATAGATTGCCATGTGACCTGATTTTCCTTGTACTTACCTTGGAGTAAATCAGGAGCAATTTCTTTGCAATCAGAGCAAAACTGCTGTGAGAGGTGAATCAAGCCTCTAACACTGGATGATGAGCAGAGGTCAAGTTTGTCAGCCAAGAGGGAAATTTTGAAGTGGATTCAGGGATTAATGGGAACCCAGAAAAGGTGATAGAGGACACATGGTAGGATATTTAACCAGTGAAGACAAATCCACATGATCTATTCTCTGCCCCTCCACACGCACCACTTCGCGGAAAAGAAATTTGTGGGGGGAATGAAGAATAACTGCCATAAAAAGCAAAACATGCTTTTCAAAATGGGCTTTAGAACATTTTTGTTTTACATCTTTGCATAGGTTTCACCTGTGAACACGACTGAGATGTGGATCTACCTGCATTAGAGTGAAATGGGCAGAACATCAGGGCCCGTAACTACAGCAGGGCTGACGGGGCACAATCCTGGCGGCCGGAAGCGGTTCAGTAGAGCCACGCTATTAAAGAGGTGGCTTTGCAGCGCTGGCTCCGAGCACCACTAATGGGAAGGGGCGCGTTCCGACTGCAACATGCCCCGGGTGGCAGAACACCACATTACAGCTCTGCAGAACATAAGCCCAGCAGGTGCTCCAGAGATGTCCTCCATGACTCAGGCACAAAATTTCAAACCAGCCTCTACTATAGCCTTGAAGAAATGCAATGACATGCTACATGGGTGACCTCTCAGTGGCTTGTTAGATCTATCCATGAAGCAAAGAGTACTCTATTACTAATATTATTAAAAACCATGTAACCTAAGGCATACAGTTTTAACTCTAACATACAATGAATAGTTTAACCCAAGGCCACATGCTTGAGCATTCAAAAAAGGGTATTTTGAAAGCAAAGTTACCCACATTAAGGGAATTAAGAAATTTTTTTCTGTTTGTGTCTGTATAGCGGTAGAATCAAGAGAGTCCATCTGAGATCCAAGCCTCAACATGGTATTAAAGTCTCTGCCCTCAAATTGTGTATAATCTCCACAGGCAAAGTAGGATTAATGGCCCCTTTTTTACAAATAGGGAAACTGAAGAAGAGAGGAGGAAATGGCTTCTAGGACCCTGCAAAGAGAACCCCAGTCTAATTTCCAGTCTAGCATACTATAGCCTGGCCCTAATAAAAATCAATATCCTTGGTGTACAAGTACAAGTGGTGTAGCACATCTTCTCAAAAAAATAGGCTGCATGTTTCTCCGAAGGATTTGAACTGGAAACCAACCTCTCCACATTCCTTACTGATTTATTTTCTGAAAATCTATCATCCCTTAATTGATGCTGCCTTTCCATGTATCAACCTGCTGTTCAGTGACAGAGTAATCTAAAAGCTATCGATCAGCTGGAGTTCTATAACCATGATGGCCTAACATTGCAAATGCAGGACTACATAAATAGTGACGGGGCTGCAAATGCAACACATCTTTCTTGCTGACAGATCCAGCCGTCATGTAGTAATATTACATGGACAAGTGTTCCACGGGCCAGCATCAAAATGGTAGAAGTAAATTTATTAAACTGAAAGACTGTCTCTTTTAATGAAATTTAGTTTGCAAAATAACTTCGGAGAGAAAGGTAGAAGTATGACATGCCGTCATACAAATGCCAATTAGAATGTCCTTGTGGGAGCCACACACATTCACATGCATCTGTAAGAAAGACTAGTCAGAAGTTCTCCATATGGGCCATTGATTTCATGGGGAGTTTTGCTACGAATGGGAGCAGAACCTTTGCAAATCCAACCCATAAGGTGCACATTGGGGTGTGATATAAAGCCTGTCTGTGTATCTGAATAGGTTTATTGAATAGGAATATGCATTCGCTCTCATATCTTGTTCTTTGATTTCCAGCCATCACATCAAGAGCAGTGTTGGGACCAAATGAAATCTTTCCACCACTTCTCAGCTCAGTTCATCTTTAAACCTTTTTGGTCCAAGTCATTCTTCACCAAGTCTATCCAATGCATCCTCAGTCTTCCCAGCACTAATCATTTAATTCCTTGCCCTTTTATATTAATAATAAATGAGGGGGAGCTGCATCCCTTCCAGAAGAGGTAGCAAACAAGCCATGTATATATAAAGAACGTCTGTGAAATAGAAACAAAAGATGTTGGACCTGATTTCCAGCCAGCAGTTCCCATTGACTTCAAGTGGAAATTTCAGCAGTTAGAGCCTTCAAAAGTCAGGCCAGACTCATATTTTGTACTGCATTGTGAGGCGTGAGATCATTAGAACAGCTAATAGCTCAGGATAGCTCCAAGTACTATCCAGCACAGAGATGCCTCACCCCACAATTTTGCTGATGTTTCTCAGGTCACCTACAACATTACTGCAGCCCTGGGCCTCTGGGTGCATCTGAACAAACAGGTGCTATTCAGACCTGGTTCTAGTCCAGTAGGGCTTGGATAAGCACTTCAAATTGGTTTGGAAATTAGGCCTTCAGAAGTGAAGGGCGAGTACATCGACCCAATTGAGACACTTCCCATAAATTTGAATTAGAAATGTACTGCCTGCTCAACAACAACGTGTCCATCAAGCAACAGCTATTGGTGAATGTTGCTTTACCCACACAACCCAGCTGTGAATTAAGAGCTGCTGTCCTATAAAAAATAGCTAGATCATGTTTATTTTATATCAAATCATTCTCACTTACATTGCATATGACCTGATATGTATACCTTGGTTACTAGAACAGGATGTTTTTTTTCAAAAGGAGCACCATGGGCACTAAGTGAGTCTCACTTAAAAGTATTAAGGCCATGTGCACTAAGGCACATCGATACTACAAGACTACGGCAAGTTAACATACATCAGCTTAGAGCCACTGCACTAATTGCATCACTTGTGCATGCCTACACTGACAATGCATGTCCTCACCAGGAGTGCTTGGGCCAGTTGTACCATTTATACAGTGTGGGACACTTTGGGACATTTTCTGAGAGCCAATAACAGTTGATATGAGCTATGCAGTTTCTACAGAGATACTGCATTGACCCATATCAATATTGACTCTAAGCCTCTTGCAGAGATGGAGTTAAGTTTGTAGAGTGGGGCAGTTACATCAGTAGTAATAAAATTTTAGTGTAGACACTTAACTTGAGGTAAACTCCACATACCAACCTAACTCTGCCTCAGACTCTAAACATTCTGTTCAGAAATGGTTCTATTTTTCATAAGAATTTATCACCAAGTTTGGCATTCGGTGGAGTACCTTAGGCCACACATTTTTAAGTAATTGTATGGGAAAAGACTTTAGATGCTTCAAATTTTGCACATCAGTGCCAGGTGAGAACAAAAGTAGCATGGATTCTCTCTTTTCTCACCACTCATGCTTCTTGAGAAAAAGATACTGAGCTCCAATGGCAGTTGTGACTCTGAATGTGTGTGCACCTCAAAAAAATAAATGGCAAAACCACAAGGAGTCTGGGGTCCCAGCTTCTCCTTCAAAGCTTATTTAACATTTCCTTTAGGGAATTCAAACAGGAGGAAACAAATAGGCACACAGTCTACTAACACACATTCTCCTGCCACCTAAGAGCCAGATATCCCTGGATTCAAAAGGTTTCAAGCACCAAATTCCTTTGCTAGTTATGAATGAGAATAGGACAATTACTGAAGACCTTTCACTATATTAATTCCATCCAAACACACAGTCCTAGCTTGTTCAATATATTCTGGGAGTGGGGGTTCATCATATGGACAATCTTTAGTTTAAGACTGGTCCTTTCACTTCTCTGAGAACCTTGAAAGAACAGACATGAGAAGTTGTTTTGACTGTGTATATATAGCATGGCATGCTTTAAATATGTAAGTTCCCTTCGCCATGCACATTACCACATTTGCACTAAAGTTAGGCATATTGCAGGTACCCTCCAATTATTTGGATGTAACTTGATTTGCAATAAAAACAAACAAGGAGTACTGTGGCACTTAAAGACTAACAAATAATAATAATAAATATATACCCCCAACCTCCTGTAGCCACTATGGGAAGGTCTGCCACTCACATATTGGGCTCTTACCCCATACTACTAGCAAACACCATTGACTGACTTCATCAGGTCCTTTCATGTGTGTCAAGATGTTGCATGGTCATATATCTAGCACAAAGGGGACACAACCTGGTTGGCCTCTAGGCATTTTTCTAATTTAATATTTTTGTTATAATGACATAAAATAACCTTAACCAACACTTACAGATTGTAAGCGTTACATTTACCCACAATAATTCTACATACAATAGGGAACAGATTCTACAGGTTTTCAGTGGACCCAGAGCTGGCAGTGTTAAAGAAATCTATTATGAGTAATGCTGGGTGTTCAAGATGACAACGTCCTTCCCCCCACCCCTCCAGAGCCTACAGTATTCATTGTATAGAACTGCACTGGGAATCAACTGGAGTTTTGAGTACAGTTGCAGAACCAGGCCTTTAGATGTTTTCCATCTCAAGAAATTGGGACTCAAGGAAAATGGCTTCAATACTTCACTATATTCTCTCTCTTTGACCTTGGGCAACTCCCTTAGTCTCAGTGTGTGTCAGTTCCCCATCTTTAAAATGAGGATCACAACAAAACACTTTCTCCTATCCTTTGATTTGTCTATACAACTGTAATCTCCTCAAGACAGAGACAATCTCTTCTGCCAGGTGTGGATAGTCCCCTGGTACAATTGATTTTTGGTCACAGATACTAGGTTCCAACATAATAGTGTTCTGTGTTTGTATAGCACTTAGCACAATGGGTCCTAAAACTCATAAATGCTATGAAAATACAAATAAGTAACAAAATTTTTTCTTAGTGATGAACAACTTGCAAATTTAGAAACAATGTACAAGTTCACTTCCATTATACAATCACGACCAGATAGTTACCTTTATTTTATTGGTGGCCATTTAGTATGGTCTCTTTACCAGGATTAGCCTGAACTAGCAGATGATTCCAGCCAAGGACTCTGCACATCTAAGCCAACCCCTTTTATCATCACCTCAACAATCCCTTCATAAAATTGCCCTGGCAGCATTCAGAGGGAATAGGTACCAGCCCCAGTGCAGTTTTAAGCATTATCTCAGGAATGCAGCCAACAGCTACTGCCTCCGTATATCACCTTTGCAACGCACCTCGGCTGTACAGAGATAGCTATCTTGGTACAAGAGGAGAACAAACAAGGATTCCTGATGCACTTTTAAAGACTACCAAATTTATTTAACACATGATAGTCTTTAAAAAAGTGCAACAGAACTCCTTGTTTGTTTTGCTCAAACAGGCTACCACAGCTACCCCTCTGTAACCTGGTAGAAGAGAGAATGCGCTGAGATCATGCAATGTTAGCATGCAACTTTATCCACCATACCCCTCAGAGCGGGATGCTTGTGCAATTAATACATGTTGTGTGTTCTCTCCTGGCCAACCTGCTTCCTGAATGCTGGTTAAACATTACAACCTTCACCAAGGGAAAACAAAGAAAAAAAAGAGAGAATGCAAGAGGCCCTAGGCCACGCCACATGGTAACTCAGAAGCCAGGAAGGGGCCCATTTCAGTTTGATTTGTTTCGGCACTCTAGATGCGAAATGAAATCAGAGATGAAATCTGAGCAATTTCTTGCTTCCCTTCTTTCTGGATAGTATATTAACACTATAAAGACGACTGAACAGTGGGGCTCCCACTCCCTCATTGTCAAGGCCCATTTCAAAGGCAGTGGCTGAAATTCCCCATGCTTCCTTTGTTACTCCTGAACTCAGGTCTTCTGTATGGCAACATGTTATGTTTTTCACAGACCACTGGGGTAAGTTAATTAAAAGTGGGCTTCTGGGAGATGGGGACACTTCCTGGATTTCTTTATGAAATGTCCTTTACACTCAGGCTGCTGTTTAAGTCTATGGATGTAAAAGTGGATAGGATGAATATTCATTATGGTGATCAGAAAGGTGTGCTTATATTTCATAAGGGGGCAGCCAAGTTAGTCTAGTTCAGCAAAACCAACAAAGAGTTCTGTGGTGCTATTAAAGACTAAAATGTATTTATTACATGAGCTTTCGTGGGAGAAAAACTCACTTCGTCAGATGCTTTGAGTCACATGTATAAAATCCCTGTACATCAAACTGGAAACATATCACTCAACTCCAAAATCTTTCCTTAATCTGTTTGGATGTTAATGGCCATTACAGACCTGAAGTGTAGGTTCAGCCCAGTCAGGCCACTGCTCCCCCCTGAGCTTTCTGGAAAAAACTCTGCTCACAGACACAAATATACAAGGAAGAATATAAAGCCTTTCAATTTACTTTTCCTGACAGGAGTTACCATTCCTTGAGAGCCGTGGCAAACATGTTACAGACAGTTTAAAACTGCTCAAAGGATATTTGAATCAACTAATCAGGGAAAAAAAGAGGGAAGTGTATTAATTAAACAGCTTTACTCATGCAGAAAAGCTGCCAGCATGATCATTTTAAATTACCTGGGCACACCTAGCGGATTTGCATTTCCTTGGCATAAATTTGCTCTGCCCTACAAAGCAACATACATTTCATAATTCCATCTGAGCGCATAACAAAAGAGAATTGACAGCTAAGCACCACCTTCCACACTTGGGGGCTATTGCCTTTTCCTAGGGAATTTTTTAGCTTATGCAGAAACCGCCTCTTGACTAGATGCAAGGACAGGAAGTTTAGAGTCTTCGATAAAGTAAAAGCTAAAGAAAAAAAGAGCTTCCAAAAACAAAGGAGGCGGAGTCTTGACCAGCAGGAGGGTAACTGCGTTGCATTGTTATATATTAACATAAAATAAGGCAGTAGAAATGAATGTCCATCAACAGAATTAGAAAGAACTAAGTGAATTTTTAAGAACAAAAGGTTTACTTATTTAAATCACAGGAGATGAAAAACATCTGGCAACACAGTTTACAGCACAAAGTACAAAGCTACAAGACTGTTAAATGTAATTATATTTCAAAGTACTTTTTCCTTCATTTAAACTAAACATGTACAATCATTTTAACTAAAATAAAACTAATGACAACATTTTTCTCAGATGTTCTGTCCCTTCCTTTAATTGCTTTCAAATTCAGTTCTGCCGTTTGTAATAACCAAATAGTTTGATTCCTCCCATCCCCCGTAGGCTGCCCTTTCAAACATGAGACTAAAAAAAATTATACTATGTAAAGATCTTAATTTCTTTAAATACCCCTTACTGTTTAATTCCCAGCTCTTAGAGCATACTTTTATATGTATCTTTATCATTCCTCTGCACAAAGGAAGAGTGGAAGAGTAGTGTCTAATTAAAGTTAATATTTGTTACTTTTGAATCTTACATTTTGCCACTGCAGAGATGTATGCTGATCAAGAGATTTAAAATGGGAAAAGGAAAAAAGGGCCTAAATGTTTTATTTCAATGGAAGGGTGAGGGGAAGGGGAGCAGAGCATGGTGACTTAACACCATGATGAAACTTGAAATCAAGGACTGACTTCGTTAGTCTTAAGGGCCACAGGACTCCTTGCTTCTTTTTCAGCACTGAAATGAATGGTAAAAACCCCCAGGGTTATACGTGGGGCCCACTGGAGCCAACAGGCAATTTTCCCTTGATTGTGATAGAGCCAGGATTTCATCCCCATTGTTTTTAACAGAAGCAGGACCTAAATCTGAACAGCTGTAGTCAGTCCAGTCTCATCAATTTTTATATGAAAGCCCCATTAAACAGAATTAAAAATATATGCGTGGCTTCTAATGTAATACCACACTATTAAAGCCTGTTTCCTATTGACTTCAGACTTGACACTTAACAGGACTGGGCCCTCATATTGGATACCAGAATTTGAGCCAAATTCAGCACAACATGGAGACCTTCCTTATTCAGCAAAACGTTTAAGCTTTAAGCATAAGGTTAATCCATGAAGCATGTGTTTACAATTAGAAATATGCTGAGGTGTTCTGTTGACTGGGTTGAGATTGGTTTTTTTTCCTGAATCAAGACCTTGATCTGATTCTCACACACATGCAGTTTGGCCCATCCTAATGAGCTATAAAGAGCAAATGCACGAAGTAAAGATTTCTCTCTGACAAAGGCCAATACCAGATGCTTCAGAAGAAGCTGCAAGAAAACGCAGTTTAGACAGATCGAGGATAAATGATCCCTCACATTAATCATCTCTTAAGACCTGAAGCAGGGGGTTCAGCATTGAGCTGGGTGAAATTTTTTTGTACAGACCTTTTCAAGTAGGGGTGAGGGAGCAGTGAAAAAATTGAAGATGCTGGTTGATCAAACCATTATAGGAATTTGCCAATTGTTTTGGTCAAAACCAAAAAAAAAAATTAGTAGTTTTGTTTCAATATTTTCTAAACAAAACATTTTGACTTTTCAGTATAAAACTACTTGTCAAATTTTACCTCAAATTTGTTGAGGTTTTTTTTTGTTTTTTTTTTACTGTAAAAATATGCTGGGTTAAACAAAAAAATGTGTTTTATTCAAAATGGTTTTTATTTATTTATTTTCCAATTCAGTCATTGGTGTCTGTCCCGCTCTCCCCCAAAAGTTATTCATACAGTTTTAGTGTAATAGCTCTTCTAAAATTTATGTTCAAATTATGGGCTGAGCTGTGAAAACCCCTCTCCTTTCAAATCATGCTTTCAATTGCTTATATCTTTGTCAAACCTCAGTCTAGTTTTGGGCTGAATTTTGAGGAAGTTTCAGCAAAAACAGTTCAGTCATTTTAAAAATGAGGTTAGGAATAAATATTATTTTGCCAATGTTAAAAAATTGTAACTATTTTAATGAGACACCTTCCATGCTTTGAAGCAAGAGTTTGAAATCTGGCAGCGGAGTTGCCCTGAGAGTAGGGATGTTCATGTGGAAAAAGAGCCCAAATTTGGTCAGGTTATAAACCCATGAAAATCTCAATTTGCATGTGTTCAGTAGTGTTTTGATCAAGTTTGGCAACCCCAGCTCTGAAGTTCTTTCTCCACAAGGCATTCTCCAGCTGGGACTATCACAGCGTTAGCTGGATGACTTCTGCAATTGCTCTTTTTGGTAACCAGGAGCACAGGAGCGAAGACCAGAGATCCTGTCTCTTCCATGCTCTCAATGCTCCCACGGGTGCCACTATGACAGCAAGAAAGAGGAGACAACCTGCTGGAAGTGCCAATACGTAAAGAGCCAGGCCTGATCGTAGATAGAGTAAATTGAGCTGAGGAGCCTGGTTCAGAAAGACTGGAAGCCAAGGGATGGGAAGGAAAAAGGGTGGTGGGAGTGGCTGGTAAAGGGGCCTGGAACTGGGAGCCATTGTGGGGGATGAGAAGTGAGAAGAGACAGATTGAACGACAAACCATGAGGTAAGAGGGGATGTGACTGGTTGAGTTGACAAGGAGACAGGAGTTGGGATGAGGATCCGAGGAGGAGGAAAGATAGAAATTGAGGATTGGGACAGGGATGAGCACCTCTGGGGAGAGAGGGAACTGGCTCAGGGGCAGGCTGAAGAGGACATGGGCAGACATGGGGGGGAGAAGAGCATAGACCTATCAATGCAGCATGTCTACTCTAGGAGCTTGTCTTCTCAAAAGGTAGATAAAGGCTCAGAAAGAGGAGTGTTCTTTTTCATATAGAGGTTCCCTTGTTTGATTTATTAAATCCTGGAGCCCTTCCTGCCAGCCCCACTCTATTCCCTTAATACTGCACACAGGAAAAAACAAAAACGGCAAGAGAGAATGAAACTCATCCAACCGACTTTGCACATCTGTAAGAGAATGCTGGTGACAATGGCCCAAATTCTTCACTATATTCGTCCTCTACAGAGAGCTTTTCCATCACAAGGCCTGATCCGGTCCCTTTCCATTCATAGGACCCAGGAAGTTGAAGCAAGAAATCTGTAATTACTAAAGAATGGGAAATATTAGGATGAGAAACCTCCCATTGTCATCAGTGCTCTGGATATTCATGGACCTTATTTATCATTAACATTAATCTTTTTACATGGCCCAAGTGGTATAAATGGGTCTTCATGAAAATAAGAATTCAATCCTCATGCAATTTATTCTGTGGAGATGTACAAGATTTTAATAATAAGGCCCTCAAGAAAGCATATAAAACCCACATCTTATTGATAAAAGCTTTAGCTATGTGTTCACAATCCCTTAATTACATGACAACCTTTTCATGCACTGTTATAATAAAAATCACTATTTTAAAAGCCTTCCATTTAACTTAGCTATTGGCAATAAAATGTACTCCGATACAAATGCACTATTTGAGACAGATGTTTGAAATATGAATGAATGTTTGAATATTCACTTTTAAAGACTCGTGATAAAGGAAACTACAAAGACATGCCATTGAGCTAATACTTGTTTGCACATTCCTTAGGACTATGCGTGAAGCATAATGAGATTTCTATGTGCCTAAACAACAAAAGGTGTAAAAGTGTCTTTTCAGTTGCAAACTTTGTTCATTTATTTCTCTAGCAAAAGAATGCAAATCTCAAGTCATTTTTTTGTGCACTGACAAGTCTCTCACAAAAAGTTTCTTCAAAAAACAAGGGAAAGTTCAGAACCAAGTCAGATTTTTTCCCCAAAAAAGAAAATTTCTGTTGACTAAATTATGCCTGTCAGTTCAGAGCAAGATCTATTTGTTCCAGTAAGTGAATTTAAGCTACCTTACCTACATGCAATTAAACCCTCCAAACCTTGTCCTGATTAAGTAAAGTACTTATTTCAGTATTGCTTGAGCTCCAAATATATGTGCTGTGCGTATTTATGCCATGTCTCTAACTGAAGAGGCCCAAAAGCATTTTCACAGGATATAACAAAACAAACATCTTTGAAGCATCTGAGGAAGTGGGATCTTCTCCCACGAAAGCTCATGCAAAAAATAAATCTGTTAGTCTTAAAGTGCCACACAACTCCTTGTTGTTTTTTTTACTGGACTAGACTAACACGGCTATCCCTTTTGAAATATAACAAACAAACAAAAACAAAAATCCCACAGGATTGTGTCTACCCATATGATAGAATTTTAGAAAGATCTAGCCATTTAAAACATGTTGTAAGTGAACAGTGGAACAGGTTTAGGTAAAGTAACTAAAGTTTGCATGGAGTAACATAATTCATCTAATGACATTAATTTTAAGATTCTGTGTGGGGCTAGGTTATACTAATGTTTTTTCCTGCTGTAATTCTGCACATTTAAAAGTATATTAAAGCAAGGAAATTTAAGAGGGAGAAGGCAAAACATTCAAGAAAAAAAAGGTAAGAAAGCAACATTAATGTCAAAATCAATTTAAGCTATGAAGAATAGCTAAACTTCAAAGCTGATCCAACTGTCTCGCTCTACTGAGGATTCTAAAAGGAACTCCGATTTTTTTCAAGGAAAATAAAGTTACATACGTCGTCAAACCAATGTTTAATTCAGATTACACTGAGCAATACAGAATTATTGCTTGAGCCAATTAAACTAAACTGTCACTAACTGACAAGAATGTCATACCAAATCTTATTATTTACAATTTAGAAATATAGCATTATACTCAGGAAGATACTACTATAGTCCTGAATTTGTGTTTAATGGACTACAGTACTTAAATGGTTAATACATCACTATCGAGGTTTTAATTGTTACGTTTATGTGGTTTCCAGTGATGATAGTATTCATTGTTTCTGACTCCAAGGTTTATTTAGCCAATATTCCAAACTCTGCAGTCCCAGCTACAGAGCCCTGGATGCAGGAGGACAGAAAAATTGGGCCCAAAGAGAGATTTTTTAATTTAAATAAGTCATTCATTATACAAAAATGCTACATCACGACAGGTTTTCATATTCTGAGGCAGTCTAGATGGCATGTCCTTGAGAAGTCACGAGGAGCTATCATAATTCTGCTCTATGACTTAACGACTGTTATCATCACTCAAGTTGCTGTCTTGCGCTGCACCAGTAGACTTTTCCCCTCTTTCAAGGTAGGAAGATTTAACTGAACAATCCCTCTTAATAGATTCTTCCTGTTCAAAACTATAAGAATACTACAGAATACAAGAACATTTTGCTTTTTAAGCTTCCTGCACACGGTCCGTCCACTGAGGACCAAATCCTATGGACAACAAGTGATATGGACATCTTCAAAGCAGGGGAACTGGTGTTGTCTTGAGGCACAGTTCAGCATCCTTCCACTGAAAGGTCAGGTCCATCCTTGTACCTGGGATTTAACAAGTCAAAAGCCTTGTCTACCTAACATTTATGCCAGCAAAACTTTTGTTGATCAGTTCCAAAGGGGTAGTCGTGTTAGTCTAGTCCAGCAAAACAAGCAAGGAGTCTGGTTCCATTTTTAAAGACTAACAAAATTGTTTATAGAGGGGAGGCCATGTTAATCTGTTTACAGCAAAAGCAACAAGTATTTTGTGGCACCTTAAAGACTAACAGATTTCTTCGAGCGTAAGCTTTCGTGGGCTCCAACCCACTTCAACAGATGCAATTTATTTATAAATACATTTGAGACTCCTTGTTTGTTTTGTAGGTCAGGCATATGAAAAACACACACCTGTGAGCATAACCATCTGTGTATACAGCACCATGTGAGTGAAAGATTGTCTCCCACCTACATCGCTACTGCTGCTCATTTACATAGTTTTATTGTGTTGCCAGGGGAGCTCTCTCACATCAACATGATGAGGCTACACAAGCACTCTTACAACAGAACAGCTATCTTGATACAGCTGTGCTGCTGTAAGTTTAAAGTGTACTCTAGTCCAAAGCAAAAACTCGTTTATAGATGTGGCTGGGAATTTGCCACTGGAATTATTTTTCTGATTAAAAATGCAATTTCTGTTGAAAAGTTAAAGAAAATTTGATTTTCCATTAGGAAAAATTGACATTGTTGGTTTCTAATTAATTCAGCCTCAATCAGAATATTCCATTTTGTTCAGCTGACTAGAAATGTTTTGCTTTGAATCGGTTCAACAAAACATTAAACTTCATTTCCCTATCATCACATCACTGTACCAGAATCATAGTTAGCCCCCCACTCTCCTCTGATTAGGTTTCCCCAAAGGACTACATTTACCACAATGCAATGCAGATCTCACTCTGAGCTGAGTGGTACCTCATGGGAGATGAAATATAATCAGGGAGCCTGTCCTTAAAGAAGAATGAGGTCATCAGGATCTCAAAATATAATTCCCACAAGAATGTGCCAATGGTGGGAAATGCAGTTTAATATTTGACTGACTTGGAATGAAGTGTTAAAGAAGTCAGTTCAGCAAAATGAAAAAACATTTTGGTTTTTTGGAATTAAAATTTCAAAAACTTTTCCTTTGGATTAAAGTTGTCAAAATAAAATCTTCAGACCTTCCTGAATCTTTTTTTTTTTTTTAACATCCATTCTCGGGGGGGGGG
>ML681991.1:6248912-6307557 GCA_007922195.1 Podocnemis expansa | reverse complement strand
ATTTCCATAAACCTATTTGTATTTAAATTCTAGAATCCCCCCCCCCCCACACACACACACACTTTTAGAAAATGAGAGAGGCAATGTGGGGAAAAAAATATCCAATCTGTCGGGGGGGGGGGGCAACATTTTCCTAAAGAAGAATTTTACCAAATGGGTTCTTATAATAAATAAGCTACAACAGAGACATCAAAAACTACACCACTTACACAAATAATTACATGTCATTTAGATATTAGTCTTCATTCTCAAGGCATCACCTGGGAGTTCACTCACTTCTCAATGCACATGTAATTCCCATTAACATTAATGAGAGCTACTCACATTTATAGAACGGACAGTAGATCTCCGGAGAATTTATACATACATATTATCTTGTTTGGAAAAAACAGAAATTGAACTTAACAAGGGCTGTCTCTGTAAAACAAAACACTCTAACCAAATCTGATTGAGACTTTCCTTTTCTGACTGTTATGTAAGTAACAACTGATCATCAATTGGCTTTTATAAAGACTCCAGTTTAACTGCAGTTATTATGTTCATTGCACACAGCATAAAAGTCTTTTACAAATAAATATAGGGCTCAGGGCTGGATTAAGACATGCTGAGGCCCTAAACTATGTCAAGATTAAGAGGCACCAAAATAAAAAATAGAAAAAGGTGTATTATGTTATAACAGAAAAGGCAACGAAAAAATAAACCGTCCCATTGTCTTCTCTTGAGGTCTGAGGTGAATTTGGGCAACCTGTGGATGATGTGAGTAGTCCAGCAGCCTTCAGAGGAAAGTTGATAGGATTGAGTGTGGATCGGGATGAGGTGGTCAGGGTTCACAATTCTGGTGGTGGATTTATATGAAAGGTTATTTGAACCAAAGCAATTTCAATTATGATGAATCTTCTTAGTTATTTCCAACATATTTAGAGCCCATCATCATGTGAGGCCCTAAGTCATGGCTTATCTATCTTGTGCCTAAATCCTGCACTGGTAGGGCCACATTTTCAAAACAGCCCAACTCCTATTTAGACTCCAAAATAAGTGGCTAGATTTCAAGAGATCACAGTATGTTGAACGTTGAGCACTGTTGAAAATCATATCCTTATTTAGTTGCCTAAATGTGAGTAGAGCTCTCAAACATCAGAACCACGACCAAAAAACATTTTTAAAAGTACTTATTTATTCCTCAGTTTGCTCTGCACTTCTAAGCTAAAATTCTGGCTTTGCTGAAATGAATTAGAGTTTTGTCACCAGTGGAATCTACCCCATTTTCAAGGAGTCGTGAGTTCTACCAGTGCAAATAAAGCCCTAGAATTTAAATTCCTGTGCACACCCAAGAACCGGGATATTGCTATGTGCTATGATCTCTATGAAGTGCTGGGGAGTTAGGCAATGGTAGTAAAGTACTTTAAGAGTATGAGTGCTAGGTATCGTTTTGCATTTATGCTAGTTCTTTTCACTCTCATACAATGTCTGCCAATATCAGCTTTCCTCTCACTTCACACCTGAATTACAGTGACTTGTTACAGCGCCAATGCAAGGCCATCCACATCAATAATATTGATGGAGGGTGCAGTCATTCATGCAGTTCTCCACTGAGTGACTCCAGCCGTGAACTTCAAATGACTTAACCAGATCAACCGACTTTCAATCTGAAATGACACAGCTGCAGAATTACAGCCAATGGCCATCATGTACTTTACACAGTACAACGGTCTATGGAGTGAATCTTGCAGAGGTTTACTACTGCGAATAATCTGAGTGACTCACAGTAGGAAGCAGCATGGCTGGTACTACGTGTACGCAGCATTGGGTTCTGTCTGGCCTCCTCTTGCCTGAATTAGATTTTTGGTTTTTCCCCCCTGGTGCCTCAGACCTCCCCCCACTGACTGATGATTTGTGGGGTTAAGTGCTTTACAAAATCCTTCTTAAATTTCAATCATAAAAACACTTTCAGCACCCAAGGTGTTTTAATAAATTCTGCATCTTTAAGCATCTGACAAAGTGGAATTTTTCTCACACTGAAGCTCATAAGAAATAAATTTGTTAGTCTTTAAAAGTACCACAGGACTCCTGGTTTGTTTTAATAAATTGGGTTCACTATAATGCATTTGCATAATTCTAGGATTATTAAAAGACTAGATAAATTTTTTGAAAAAGAAAAGTTAAACCAAAGCCTGGCTGCTTAGAAATGCCGATTCAGCCTGCTGGTATTTTCATCCCTAGAGAAAAGTACAACTATGTAAGAGCTCTTACACACAGACCTTAAGGTACTTCAGAGTCCAGAGAAACAGAGACTATATACAAAGAATATTTAACTTCCCTTGTTCCAGTGCTCACAAAGCATAAGTATTTTGTTAAGTCAAATAAAAGTATATAGTTTAAAAAAACAACTTTTAGAATCTTGACGACACATTAGATTCTTTCCCAAGCTCAATAAATTGTCTTTTGACTTACAAGACTTGTAAAATCTTTATTAGGCTCTTGACAGCTCAACATGTGCTTATGGCTAGCGGAATGGAACCTTTTCCTAAACATCTGCTAAATCGCGTATCTTGGCTAGAATTACTACATCGATGATAGCAAAGCGCTGTCTAACGGCTGCTCACGGATGATGGAACTTTTTGGAGGACAATTATTTGAAGTGGTGCTTTATTACAGTCTACATTTGCAACACATATTCCAACCACATTGTATAGTGGCACATCTTTCATGATTTCATAGACATGCCTGAACAGCAGTCACTTTGTTCATCCCAGGCTGAAATCACACAACTGGCCATGTTTTCAAAAAGGCTGCATGCATAGTTACTCATTTGCACACATGGATCAGGAGTTTAGGAGCTCAGCTACCCACTTTTATGGAGATTGTATGCAGATTTGGGGGATACCTCAAGAACAGCTTAAACTTTAGCTCAGAGAGATTTATCAAATCATTCAATGTAGCTCTTTCTGGTGAAAGAAGTATGCTCTGTTGTGTGCTTGCTTATGTTTTGCCCATGATAGCTTTAAACGTCTCGCACAATGGGGACTCCATCCCTTCCAACTGGACACTTATAAGGACAACAAAAATATCTAGAGTCATCATAATCCATTATAAAAAATGTTGGAAGGGATATTAAGCCTCATGCTTCAGGCTTAAGATGATCTCTAACACTCAGGGACCTAGACAAGACCTAATGTACGGGATGCATATTCTCTCACATCTGCTTGTGCAGTTTTTACACCTCCCTTTTAAGCATCTGCTATTGGCCTCAGTTCTGAGACAGGATACAAGTTTCCTTGAAAGAATATTCCACAGTCTACGATTTTTCTGTCAGGAACTTTTTTAAATTTCATCCCTTTACTTTTCACTATAGCCTTCAAGTAGGAAAAATGCTCAGGGCTTTCAGATAATCTTTGATAAACACCATCTGGTCTAAATCGTCAAGAACACTCCAAAATACATGGTCACAACAGTTCTTACAGCCTGATCTCCTTGAAATTCAGAATAAGGTTAAGATAATGGGTTTTCATTGTCTTGGACAGAAAACAGATCAAAGCCATTGGTACTTTTTCATATCATGCTGAGTTAGCTTCACAACACAAGTCCTTGTGGTGTGAGAACCTGGACTGATGAAAAGAAGCTTTCCCTGCACACAGCTTTTAAATTTGTTGGCAATGTGTTTCTGGTGTGTTAAGCAGTTCTATATCAACAGTCTGGCTGCAACTGACAATATTAAATAGTACGATTCCTGCCGCACAATCCCTCTTCCTAATGGGGCACACTGAAAAGATTGCATTTGGAGCCAACTGCTGCCACTCCCCACTTTTTCTAAGTGCAGTTTATAGTCGATATAGTATCCTTTCAACACTCCTTCAATTTAATGCTGCAAGTCTCATTTTTCCCTTGCCCTCCTCATCCAATTTCTGAAAATGAACCTGCCCACCCATATTTGATCGCTAAGGCACTATATATTGTAGTCATTGAGTTGATTTTAACAATTGCTACTAAAGCCCATTAGTTCCATTGGCTGCCGCTGTGCTCGTGTAAAATTTTTCCAGCCAGAACACTTTACTCAGGAATATAAAAAGCTCAAGTTGTTCTTTCATCACTCAGTATGTGCGCCTGAAATTCAGGTGTGTATTTCCTTAGGTACTGCACTGAGTATTGGTGCCAATGGGGTTCATCAAGATCTTCCAAAACTGATAAGTCATCTGGGCATCTTCCAGAAAAGCATGCCCCTACTGTATCATCATATTTCCCCCACCCACTTTCTCATCTCAAATGGGAATTGAATAAAAAGTTTAAAAAGTTCCTGCATGAAGCTGACCATTGGGGAGAAAACTTCAAACATTTCTACATTTTTCCTTTATAGTAATATGGCAATTCCAATACACTAGGAAAGTGAGAAACAGATACATTTTATGTCACTGTTTGTCTGACCATAAAGAGCAGGGCCCCATTGTGCTAGGCAGAGTACATATACAAAGTAAGAGATTTTGTCTTGACCATTTAGATTGTAGAAAAAAAGGAAGCATTATTGTGCTCCTTTTTACAGCAGGGGAACTACGACACGAAGAGATTTAAGGGTCATGCCCAAAGTCCCACTGAAAATCTAGCAAAGCAAGGAACTGAATCCAGATCTCATGAGTCTGAGCCTAATGCTTTAGCCATCCTTCCCCTTATTTTCAATTATTTACAGGTGTCTCTTTTACATTCACAGTCATACTGTAAAATGGGCACAAAAATGCACCTATCATGATTGTTATGGGGGAAATAAAATATTTTTTTATGGATTTTGAGCTCTTACAAAACACCCACGTTTAAATATCAGGACCTTCTTTGGTGATAAGCCATTTGCGTGTCCACATCAGGCACCAGTGATGTGTCTGCTCTGGAAAGTTATAGATACTGTAAACCAACCTGATGTATTTAGAGGTGACTTATACCCAGCAGCAACATATTAACAGAGAGAGTGACTAACCCCTGCAACTGTTTACTAGGGCTTACAGCAGATTGTCCATCACTGACCATTTTCACATCAAGATTGGATGTTTTTCTAAAAGATCATCTCTAGAAATTATTTTGGGGAAGTTTCATGTTATACAGGAGGTCAGACTAGAAGATGATCACAATGGTTCCTGCTGGTCTTGAAATCAATGAATCTGTTAAATCCCAGAATCCTCAAGTCCTGTAAAATTAGCTGCTCCAGCTTGCCCTTTGAATCTGCACCTGGTGCAAAGGGTTCTGAGATTCTTGTGTTTGTTCATTTGGGGTATTTAAATCATGACCTAGCAATCAAGATTCATGTACTGGGCTGGAAAGGGCCCAGACAAATCATCAGTTTTCTGATTGCTCCTCAGTCTTCTTCAGGCTTTTTTTTTTTTTTTTTTTTTTTTTTTTAAGAAAAGTTTGCAACCTGGGTTATGCTGCTGTCTAATGCATTTTTTGCCTCTTGAAGGAAGAGGGCTCAAAACTGAGTAAATTGTCTTGTAGCCAGAAATGCTCCCTATCCCTTGGGATGGGAAAGGGGGACGAAGTGCAGAGCAGCAACAAGGGCTTCATGGCACCCAAGGGTTCCCTTTCTATTGTGGGACTGGCCCTAAGTATCTGAAGTGCACTCGAGTCTGGGTAGGGTTACCAGATGTCCAGCAAAAGAATATGTCCTCCTTTTTACCTTCATGTCCTCCATCCTCCAGGCATTCTAAAAATAGGTAATTTTGTCTGGCTTTTTACATCTGATAAGTAGAATGCTAAAAAGAAAGTGCCAAAGCAGGGCTAGTCTGCAGCACAGAGGCACAAAAACAGCAGCTTGCAGAAAAATCAAGTGGGGTGGGAGTGGCACAGACACTTTCTCTTATTCCTATAGTGCAGGGGTGGCCAAACTTATGGAACGCAAGAGCCACACAAATTGACTATTAAACCTTTGAGAGCTGCACTGAGGCATATAGCCAGATACTTTTACCTACTAAGTTGATTTGCTGACATTCTTCCGGGAGCCACAGTTTTTCATTCAAGAGCCACATGTGGTTCCCGAGCAGCAGTTTGGCCATGCCTACTAGAGGGTTTTTGAACAATAGCCTCCATAGCCCAGTGGGTAGTGAAAGAGCTGTTTCATCTTACAGTCAGTGGTTTGAACCCTGGGTTGGGTGTTCTCATTTTTCGACTGTTGCTCCCTACAAAATGGGTAAATTAGGAAAAAAATATGGTGAACACTAATAAAATGAAGGAAAATAAAGTATACTGTGAACAAAATTACTAAAAGAGACCAATTAAGTAAACAAATAAAGGCACAGATTTGAACAGGCTAGAAACAATTTAGGACAAATTTTTTTTAAATTGCAGACTGGGTTGCTGTGGAAAATGAAAAACGAGAGGCAAGTTAACTGCTTCCCCTCCCCCCACTTTTTAGGTGCTTTTCAAGGTTATATTTGCAAATTTAGTTTAACTTTTTTAGTCTCATGAACATTAATGAAAGGGTCACAAAAAACTTTCATTTACTGAAAAAATCCAGTTTTGAGCAAAAACACATTTTGGTAATTTTTTTTTTCCCCACTTTAAAATAATTTTCAAAACACATGACTTTGTGAAGTTTTAACGCTGCTTTCATTGACCATCAGTCATTTTCCATTACATAATATGGTAATGACAGTTATAATTAACACTATATTTTTTCCAAGTGTCCTCCAATGTCTTCCTTTTTGTACTTCCCTGTCCTCCTTCCCATTCTTTGGTATCTAGTAATCCTAAATCTGGGCCTGAAGTTTTAAGAAAGTTGCCAACATGGCTGGTCTTTGCCTTGCTGCCACTGCATACACATGATGCAGAGGAGCCTTTCGTGGCTGGGTTTTTGGGTGAGGATCACAATTGCCCCTTCTGGGTCGTGAGAGCCAGTAGGGTGGGACAGCCTAGTGAAAAGAAAACGAACATTAGGTACAAAAGATTTAAAATGTACCGATCCTTTCCCTATTGTTGCTGGGGCATTTCAACAATACAGATTGTGCACTCCCCAGGATTACTGGGAGTCAAAAGATCAAATTACTTCAGTTCCTTGTTTTTGGGGTCCAGAAAGAGATGGGGCTATAATTTGGGAATAAAAACTAAACATGGGAACCACCCCAAATGACTTCACTGAGAGCAAAGCCAGTCCTGAACATGACACTTGTTCGGAAACACCCATCAGAAAGGCAATTTCAGTATTTCATTTCCTACCAAAGAACAGGACAAAAGTTTAAATAGGACCTCCAAAAGTATTCAATTCCAAAAAGGATCTGCATGAAAATCATTGATATTTTCAAAGCTTTGAGCATTGCTTTGAAATTAACATTTTCTCCTCTCCAAAATGTTGGCAAAACCTCAGATTTCACAGTGAACATTTTTTAATTAAAATTTTCAAGCAGTTCAACTGAGCATTTTGAACATTCCACAGTTCATGTTTTAAGGTATCCTGGTAATGTATTCTTTACTCAGCCAAAACGCCCACTGATATTAACAGGAATGTCTGCCCAGAAAGGCAGGTTCAGACCACATGTATTGCTCCTGTCCGAGGGATTTTGCACTGCTTTCTGAGCTCTCTATTATTTTAGTTCATCATCAACTGAAAATCAGCATCTAATTCTTTATGTTTCATGGAGTTTAAAACTATGTCCCTGGGCCATCTCCTTAGTAATTTGTGATCTAGTATGGGGCAGAGGTGGGGGGAAGCATAGAAAGAACTAAATGTTGTATTCTCTCAGGAAAAGCCGGATCTGGGACACCATGCTGGAAAAATTACTGTTCCCTTTACCATTGTCTCTAGCTTTACACTTAAGGGAAAAAGATGAGATAGGCGTTTGCTATGGAGCTGATTGCTGTGTGTGTGCTCGGACACACATAGCAAATCTAGCCCAGATAGAAGAGTCATCCTGGAAAGCCCTACCCACATTGCTGTGTCCTCACCATCTCTTCACTGAATGCATATTCAGGGCCACGTCCCTTGGTTCTTTGTCTTGAGATGGGCTATTATTCTCTCCCAGTCATTTAGTTGAGAATTATCAGTGTTCGAGTAATTTAACCTACATTATTGCAAACTGAGCATGTTTCAGCCCGAGTTAAAATGGAGCCTGGGCTTTAACTTATACACTGAACTAGCTCAGCTGACCCAGACTTAAAGTACTTCCAAACCCAGATGAAGGGTTTGCGTACATGGACTTGCAGGAGAGTTTGAGCTAAAACCAGCATCTGATGAAGCGGGATATTCTCCCACAAAAGCTCATGTGATAAATAAATCTATTGGTCTTTAAGTGCCACAAGACCCCTTGCTTTTTTTTTTTTTTTTTGCTTTACTAGACTAACACAGCTGCCCGTTTGGAACTTGGCTATGACGGCACACATTATCGTGTGACAAAAGGACAAATCAGTGTGAGAAAATTACCCAATTGTTTTCTGATGATTAAGGACATATGTTAGCAAATTGTCACTTTAGGGGAGGCCTCTCAGTGTGGGTTGGTCAATTTGGCTAAAATATTATCCAATGTTTTGGTCTAGTCTACACATAAACCTGTGCTCACATAACAAAGGTGGGCATTAAAACCAATCAATTTCCATGTATGTCTGTGGTTGTACATATATTTTGAAGTAAAAGGTGAAAAGTCAATTTAACTAACATTAGCAAAATAATCCTTTCAGTCATTTGTTTCAGAATAGAAGTGTTCACACATGGCCTTGCATCAAAAACAACTAAATCAGTTTCAGGAAACCAAACTTGTTTACCAGGTGCTAGTTTATAAGTAGAGCAGCCTTTTAAATAACAGTGTCCATTGCATGGAGGGAATCAGTCCATCCAAAGGTGCTTACACCACCTTAAAGTACGTGAGTGTTTGACTGTCATTGCAATGACGGAAGCACTATGAGATTCTAAGTGAGATGACAACTCCAATGTCCCAGGCAATGCACAGAGACATACAGAGAGACTTTCCCTGCCACAGTCCAAGTAGAAAAGAGAATAGAAGGAATAAATTACCCCCTTTTCAGAAACAGAGAAGTGAAGCACAGAGCAGTTAAGTAAGTTACCCAAGGTCACACAAGAAGTCTGTGGCAGAACTGGGAGTTTGAATCTAGAGCTCTGTAGTCCTCATTCAGTGCTTTAACCACAAGCTCATCTTCGAAAAAGTGTGAGTAAAAACTGAGGGCCAGTTTCTACTAGCCTCATTCGCAGTGAGTCGTCCCTTACTGTTACTCCATGAGCATTCACATTGGTTTGAGTACTTTAACTCCCCCACCTTGATGAGTTTGTCTACCGTAGACTTAAGGTTGAGTTAAATTTCAGCATTTTGGTTAGTAGCTCTATAGAGGAGGCATTCACAAATTGCTGGTTCATTCCTCTCTCTCTCTTTTTACATACACTTCCTTATAAAAGCCACAAAATGAGCCTTGCAGACAGTTCAAAAAAGAAAAAAAATCCTGTAAACATGGCACTTAGAAAAAAATGTAAGGCTTCCTGTTAAATTAAACTGAACCTTTTTACATAATAGATCGCTCACAGCTATTTGCAAGGAAGTGACAACACCGCTCTAGATCTTAAGCTATCGCAGCAAGGTTCACAGATGCACTTATGTAAATATTTTCTGACGACTCAGCCTCTACAGAAAACATTTTTGAAGTTATCAAAAAGAATTCAAAGTATTTTTCCATCTCATCATTAACTCCTCATTTTCAAAATAGCTGAAACAAAACTGCTGAAAGAAACTGATGAGTGCTATGAAATTTTATATCTTGCAGTTTTGTGTACAGTCCTAAAAGTGAAATTTTGCCCTTTGGGGAGGAACATCAAACACAAGAACAGTGCTTTTTTAAAATTCTAACAAGTTTCTCTATTCTAAATTAAGAAAAGTGAAAGTCAGTTCATACCTTACCATTTGACTTTCATGGACCTCTGAAGGCAGCTAGCAGAAACAGCTTTTTTAGGTTTATATTTTTTACCACTGCAATTAGTGTTTAATCCTTACCTTGAACTCTCCTTTAAGAACTTTCCTAGTTATTACATATACCACTCAGACTCTCTCACATAGGTTTCCTAAACATTTGTTCACCAGACTTAATATTAAAACAACTTAACAAATGTAATTTGTATTACACGTGAGAAGAACCAAAGTCAGGGTCCAGCTCTCGGATCAAAAAAAAATACTGAAATCTGAAAATACATAGAACGTTTTATCCCATCAAATACATCTTGTTTCTGAATGGTGCAAGGAAAAAATATTTATAGTCTAGCTATTTAGGTCCTAGATCAATATACGTGTTTCATACAAATATTTCCATTCAGTCATTCTGTCATATGGTTTTCTCAGGCACTGGGTAAAATGAAGGAAATTTTATTAATATGTTTTAATATTAGAAGTTAAAACTTTTCTTAAAAAAATACTTTAATTAGGGCTGCAATGATCACCCACAACATGATTTTACAAAAATGGAAGACCAAGTCTGTATTGAGAATATAGCAGTGATATTTGGCCACTCAGTCAAAGAAGAACAGTTGATCAGAGAGGGCAATTATATGAAGTTAAAGAAATTTGGACCCCATTTCTAGATACATTCGGGTAACAAACCTTTTTATTTAACATCTAATCCATACTGTCCTTTTCCTTCCCCCATCTGTCGCACTCCTTTCCTCCCAATTTAGATAAATATTGTTGTGTATTGGGGGGGGGGGGCCAGCTGCATAATGTGGTAAACCTTTGTTGCCTTGGCAGATTTTATGCAACTACATAATGTTTTTGGGGTTCTCATGAAACATACAGTATTCAGAAACACATTCAAGTTGTATGTGATTCACCTTTTTGTATTTTTCATTATTTTTATTATAATAAAACACACACAAAAATACACTTATTAAATGAAGACTATCATTACATATTAAATCCACTATGGATTACAAAACCGCAGACAGTTATGTACAGTCCAGTCACTGGTTTATTACAGATCTGAATTCCTACAGGAGGTGTCAAATGCACACAGGTCCCTCACTACTAGATTTTATATGGGTCTCTGATTTAGGTGAAAGCTTTGTGAGAACTCATGTAACCAGACAGCTTTCCCTATTGGATACACATCGAAGCCACCTCAAGCATGTAAGACATAAGATAGTCCCATTGAGGTCAGAAGTAATTTATGTGCTAAAAGGAGCTTCAGTACACATACCTGTTTCTGATGGTGGCATGAATTGGTGCCCCAGGCTTTGTGCAAGAAGCCCTTAAAAAAAAAAAACACCATAAAAAGATGCCTTTTTTGGATCTGCCGTCACACCCATGGAAGATCAATGGATGGCAAAATGCTGTGAGATCATGCATGAAGTGCAGGAACTGCTGACAGCCTGTCAACCTATAATTCATTCCATTTCTCACAGTGCGATCTCAAGGCAGAATATGGCCCTCAGCATGATCTTTTAAAATAACAATACTGGCTAGTGCTGTGGATGCTTAGAACAATTTACAAGAGTTTGACATAGCTGCAAGATTGCCTGTGGACTGAAGTATCTGATGAATAATAAAGTATTAGAGTGAATAATTAGGAATTAAGTTGATTTTGCCCTGTGTGTGTACTCTCAGGTACTACATACAAGCAGAAATTTCTGCAAAAATGTTTGTTTTGCTGATATATTCAATTCATATCATTTGGGATTTTGGTTTACGGGGGTTTGTGTGTGTTTGTTTTTACTCTGTGTGTTGGTTATGAGCATTGCAATTCAAGCTTTTGCTTAATGATATTAGCTGAAGAAGCCACATGGCATCTGACGAAGTGGGATATTCTCCCACAAAAGCTCATGCAATAAATAAATCTGTTAGTCTTTAAGTGCCACAAGACTCCTTGCCTTTTTTTTTTTTTTTTTTTTGGTGCTGTACTAAAGTAACATGGCTGCCCCTTTGGAACATGGTACTACCTATTTTCCTTGGCTGTATGAGTTAACAAGCACTGCTAGTACAACTAGGTGCACTTGCAAATTAATGTTCCATTTCCACATGCATGTGATGTTCACATTTGCTTTCTGTGAACATTTTTGCCATTAAGCCTCAGTTGCACAAATATTTGCAGAAAGCCAACACTTCTCTTCTCTTTTCTCAGGTAGGGAATCTAAAATCCTGGCTCCCTGACATAACTGGGAACACTCCCACTGATTTCGCTGGGGGTCAGGATTTCAGCCTAATTTCACACAAGTCTCATTTTACTTCCTAAGGTGCAAAATACCTTCATCCCCTTCATGCACCAGGCTCAACTGCCAGTGTAGAGTTTGAAATAAACAGGTCCAAGAGGCTAAGTAACTGTACCACTGAGAGTCTGCCCTATGGTTAAGGGATTCTTAGGGACAATGGACCAGATCCTTAGCTTGTGTAAACCAGCATCTTTTCATTGAATTCAGTGGGTCAACAACATCAATTTACACCAGCCCAGGATTAGACTGAAAACTTTTCTTCAAAGTGACTCATCTGTTTAACACACACACACACACACACACACACACACACACACACACACACACGCAAAGTGCCCAGCTGAGAGTATGTTTGCACTACAGCAGCATAGCTAGAGTGCTATAGCTGTGCCGGCCCACTTCCTAGATCAACAGAAGGGGTCCTTCCACTGATGTAGATAATCATAGAACGTTATGGCTGGAAGAGAACTCAGGAAGTCATCTAGCCCAAAGCAGACTAAAACCACACCTCAACTAAGCCAACCCAGTCAGGGTTTTGTCATCATCATTTAAAAAAAACCTCTAAGGATGGTATTTCCACTGCTTGCCTAGGTAGCCTCTTCCAGTGCTTCACCACCCTCCTTGTGAAAGAGTTTTCCCTAATAGCCAGCTCAGTGCTCCCTCACCCTACCTGCAACTTGAGACCAATGCTCCTAGTTCTGCCATCTACTGCCATTGAGACTAGCCTAGCTCCACCCTCCCTGGAATCTCCTTCCAGATGGTTAAAGGCTGCTATCAAATTCTCTTCTTCTGCAGACTAAACAGGCCCAGTTCCCTCAGCCTCTCCTCCTAAGTCACGTGCTCCAGCACCGTAATAATTTTTGTTGCCATCTTCTTGACTCCTTCCAACAATGCACTGGTCTGAGAGCAGCTGGGTCAATGAACGAACTCTTCATTGACCTAGCTACAGGTAGGTCAACCTAACTACCTCACACAATGTCTGAAATTTTTCACAGCCCTGAGTTTTGTAGCACAGTTGACTTAAGTTCTAGGTGTAGACTAGGCCTATATCAAACCCTATTTATACTAAAATTAAGACATCAGCTACTTTGGTTACCTAACAGTCTTCTAGGAACAAAGACTGGCCAGCCAACTGGTCATATCAAATGGGAAACCACATGAAAGAGGGGAACTCATGTTCTAATAGAGAGCTGTCAAGCTAGGCATTCAAGTGGACATGATGGAGCCTCTTGAAAAGAGTTCACTACTGTGTTAAACAGCTGAGTAGAAAGAAAAAAAAACTTGAAGCCTAGGAGATTTTGGTGCCAAAACCCCCACAAGCAGTCAATGGAAGTTGGGTGCTTAACTGTTTGAGACTCCTTTGAAAAACCCCTGCTGTTTTTTATATCATGAGGGTATGTTTAAACTGAATCCACCGCATTGGACTCCACAGATCGAGGCAACAGGATTGATTGTGCAGCCAGTGGAGACCCGCTCAATCAATCCCAGAAGTGGTCTCCATTCAACACAATAACTGTGCCCCCCAGAAAAGAGCAATGCGAGGTCAACCAGAAGGTACCTCCCATTGGCATAGCCCAGCGAAGACACCAAGCTAAAGGGAGTGTAAGTTGATGGGAGATGCACATTCTACACTACGTAGCTTGTGTATCTCCTGCTAACCCAGTGCTGAAGTATAGACCAAGCCTAATTTAGGACAGCAGATGGCGTGTCAGAAAACTGGGAATGTTGCATATGGTACCACATGACACCATCAACATGAACCAATTATGTCGTGGATCTGAGGAACCAGCCACTTCTACTACAACTCTGGCTGGAATATTAGAGCGGACTGGTTCTATTGCTGTGGGTGCTTTTTAACTATCAGTTCCAAACTGAATAACTAGAAGGTTGCTGAACAGTCAGACCCCGCTTTTGCATAGACTTCTACACACCCTTAACTTTACACTGAGTATAGCCATTGACTTCAATGACACTCGTTCACTATATGTAAAAGTTAAGCACAGTATGCAAGTCTTTGCAGGATCCTGCCAATAGGCAGCTAAAGATGCTGACTTTTGCATCAGGTTTACAGACATACAATCATTCTTTGTATTACTGTAGCATCTAGCTCCACCCACAAATCAGGACCCCATTGCGCTTCCAGTGGTCCAGGGACCCCTGGGGGTCCACGGAGTTATTACAAGGGGTCTGTGAATACATGTGGCCCAATCCAGCCCCAGCCACTGCTGGTCAGTGATCTGTGTTGGAAGGCTCTAAACTTTATTGAATAAATGAATTGTATTTGTCTGCAGTGAGCAGCCTCACCCTGGATATGTCCCCGCGCCTTGGGAGTACATGGGAGTCAGGTCCTCCACTGCCCTTCTGCAGCACCACTGCCTGCAGTCAGTCCCCAATAACAACTAATATCATTTGGGGGTCCACAAAATTTTCCCAATGTTAAAAAGGAGTCCTTATACTCAAAAAAGTTGGGAACCATTGTGCTAGACACTTCACACCACATGTAATCAAAAGACATTCCTTCATCCCAAACAGCTTCTAGTGCCTACATGCACAAGAAGTAAAGGATAAGGAGAATATCACTTATTCAAAGTATTTCTACAAACCTAGGAGTATCTCCAACAAAGTAGAGGAGACCAGTGATAATTTTATGGTACAAAGATGGTCCGCACAAGTGTTAATACATAGATGTCAATCCTCTAATGCATTTTTTTTTTTTTGTTTCAGAGCATGGTTTCTTTATTTGGTATTTGTCTTCAGGACAAAACTTACACTTGTATATAAACCCCCCTTTGCACACCTCTACACTAACCTATTATTTCTCATTCCACACAGGAGTTTACTGGGTTGCCATTGCTTTATTCTGAGCAATAATAGATAAGAGGATCTCTCTTTTAAAGGGTGTCAGGACACACAACCTGCACTAGGCAGTGCAGTAGCACAAAAGTATTATAAAACAATGCTATTAAATAGTAGTGACCATGAGCCTGTTTAGCTCTCTGTGTATCTTCAGTAAGGATAGGCAGGTCCTATGCAACATCCCTGACCAGGCTCCTTTAATAACTTATTGTTTCATTGTACATTCTAATGCATTCTCTAACGGTGTAGGATTCAGCAACAAGTTTCCACACATGCACCTACAGAAAAGCCTCATATATGAGACAGAGAAGCATCAACTTAACATGAGAAATGGGTAGGTGCATTTAAGTAGTATGCGCCATAGAGCAAGGCCTTGTCCTCACCGCTAAAAATGGTGCATTTTTTACCTCAAGGGAACACACACATACCTGAGCTATACCAAGGCAAAAAACAATGAATACAAGACACCTGCAGTTTTATGGCAAGGTAATCTCAAATGTCAGCCCCCAAGCAATGGCCTAGTGCTGACCTCAGCGATTTAACCTGGCAGCAAAATTCACTTTGCCTTGTCTTCACTGAGTTTTTACCTCAGAATAGCTCCAACGTGTCAGCTACCGTCAGAAAAAAAAATGCCTCCTTTTTAAGAGTGGAGACAAGGAAATCCTGGGCAGGCTTGGAAACGGGGTTTCTTTTACCAGATCCAAAAAAGTGTCTTTATGGCCAGAAGTAAGATACTGGGTGGGTTTGGCTCTGAATACTACAGAAGGGAGTTCTTTCCCAGCAGTCTCTGCCAAATGCTCAACATCTAACTGGTCAGAAATTCTTCCCTAGTTCAGATAGGAAGAGACCATGGGAGTTTTTCATCTTTCCCTGCAGTATAGGACTCAAAGTGTAAATGAAACTCTTAAATTGTGATTTGAGGACTTCAGAGACTCAGCTAGAAGTTATGGGCCTTCAACAGGATGGGCACCCAGGTCCTGTGGCCTGCAGCTTACAGGAGGTCAGACTAGATGATGGTGATAGATGGTTTTAAAATATGAGCTATGTTCTAGAGAACTATTTCTCTGAAGCCCCAACACCAAACAAAGTCACAGCTGGGCTGTCAGAGGAAACTTCCTTGCCATCTTCATATTGAAAAAACAATGATTGTGAAGGAACTGTTGCTAACAAACAGCCATATGGGAATGACTTAGACAATGTCATGCCAAAAAGATTAGCGTGTCCAATGCTTATCGGCAGACAGTTGTGATCTGCTGTTCTTCTCAAGTCAGCTGCTCCTTTATTATGTAATATATCAAAAAAGAACATCATTGTTTCGAATGTGCTTCTTACTAACATGGAAAGGGAAAATGATAGGAACACAGGCTCAAAGTTTGTGAGATGAAAAGAAACACACTATAAGGACAGTCTTCTCTGAGCTTACCAGACTCTGACATATCATACAGCTATAAGCATGGAATCATCTCTCCGGTATACCTTGTGAACCATTTTCACTTAAAAAATAGTAAAAGTGGTATCTTTCTGCATTTCTGACAAAATTTACAATGCATAACATTGTGTTGCATTGAATTCCATTAAATTATTTCCCTTAAAGGTGACCTGCAAAGGATTTTTAGACAATTGATTTTTGTATCCTTTTTATGATGCATAAAGAAAGCTTGAAAGTTCTTCCCACTCCAAAGTTTTTTTTCCCCTGCTTCCCCTACCCCACATTACTTTAGCAATATGAGGTTTATCAAGTTTGGTCTCTTCCTATATTCATGGAGAATTTTTTGAGACGGTCTCAGATGTATGAGTTCTTGCGTCTTAAATAAATGGCTAAGGATGATGACTATTTACCAAAGATATCCTCTTTTTCCAGCATCTGTTTGGCCTTAGAATTAAAACATGGGTTGATAAGTTAAGAGGAATCCCCCTAGTTCAGTTTTCAGATATTTGATGAGTAAATTTCACTCACTTTTGCAGTGGCCAGAGAAACTTCCCAGCCACACAAGACCTGCCTGCAGCTGCAGAGGAAGAAAAATCCTGTTTACATGCAGACCTGGATGGTAGCAATTGTCATATACCGATACGCTTCCCTCTAAATCATCCCCTTTTGAATGTATAGGCTGCATACAAACAATAAACACAAGTCCAGCAGAGAAAGTCTCATAGCTCAGATCATGAAACCTACAGGCTGTAGCACAGTGGGGCTAGCAAACCCAAATCAGAAGCTCAAGTCATGGCATTTTTGAGCTTTGGATTCATATGGACCTCAAAACTTTGAGCAAAACTGAAATGAATCCACCCGAAACCCAATAGTGAATCTCTACCATTCCCTCCCCAGGGCCTGAGAACTTGCCTATACCTCCCAACCATCACCAGAACCTTCTCTCCTTCCTACACAATCCCCCTTTTCTCTACACTTCATAAGGGTAATAAGGAAAGCCCACTCACATCCACGGGATACACTGACGCAAAAAAGTAGCAAAAAGCAATGGAAGAGGTATGGTCTCTGGCCCCATTGCTGCAGTATAGAGAGGATGGGATGCTAACAGCTCCCCAGAAAGCATTTCCTTAGCCGGGGGAGAAACCAACCTATTGCCAACCTTCCAGAAGCCAGGGACTGGGCAAAATAAGCCAGCCATCTGCTCTGTAAAGACTCCCGGAAAGGAGGAGATAAAGGCTGCTCATACAGAAGATAACTGCAAGTAAGGAGGAAACCACATTAGCCCCTTTCCAGTTTTCCCAGCATCACCGTTGAGCTGTGAGCACCAGACCAAGACGCACTATTCCAGGAGAAAATTTAACATTCACGTGAGCATCTACAGCCACACAACCCTGCTCTGCATGTAGCCATTAATGCCTGACTATATCCTAAACCCTAAGGACCCATTGAAATGTCTTTGTTACTTCGGGCCAAACCATAGTTTCTGTACATAATGCAATATACCCCAGGAGAAGCAATCTGGTGTGGCACATAGGGCAATAAGGCACCTGGGATTTATTCTAGGCTCTGCTGTGTGCCCTTGGCCAAGTCATATCGCCTCTCTGAGCTTCTATTTCCCCTCTGACCCTTTGTTTAGAAACTCTTCAGCACAGGGCCATCTCATTATGTGTCTATATAGGATTTAATGAGTCCCTGGCCTACATTGGGTGCTATTCTAATGCTAATAATCTACATAAAGGTGCTGTGAAAAGGGCATACTTGCTGGAGAATAGACAGGGCCATTTTGACCCTTCACGCATACCTGCCCCAAAATACCCATCTAAGTCAACAGGCTGGAGAGACAAACCCAGCTCCCAGAGACCTCTGTCAGCTCCCCACAAGCCATTAACCTGAGGACACCCACAAAAGGAGAGACAGGCTTTTCTCCTCTGTGAAGGGCTGAAGTTATGAGAGCCAGCCCAAAGCACTATTTATCTAACTGGTAATTACTTTCCGGTGAAGACTAAAAAATGGGTCATTAAAACCATAATAAGCCATTTTCATTAATACAAAAACCTGATTTACATTTTTCCCACAGAGCCAGTGTGTTCTGAGTGTGCTGCATGACTGATTTCTTTAAACACCCCCATGTAGAATAGCAGTTTTAATGCTTCCAATGATCACTCTTGAAACACGGTGCAATAATGTCATGCTTTCTGTTAACCGCCCTTCCAATGCTGTCATCATAAACCTTCTCCTTTCCAAATATACAGTGTTCTCAGTGGCATCCTAAAGCGGTGAAATCCACTGGCACGATTAATAACAGCATATATAGGTCACTGTCAGTTCTATTAATTTTATCTCAAAGACTTGCACATTTTCTAAACAAGTCTATCCCTTTGGGGAGTTAAACTGTAATTTGCAGCATGGTTGTGAGTCCATATCACATAATAGATCAATTAGGCTGAACACTCTGGTATATTAATCTTATTCACATGTAGTAAAAGCAAATATTGCTAATTATTGTATTACAGTATTGCCCGCTTTTCCCAACCATGCACTAGGGAAAATGGGAATTGAAATATTGAATAAAATCATCTTAGTGTTAAACAGGCAATGAAACAGAACATCTGCATTGGTTCACCTTGTTTTAATCAATATTTGCTGGAAGATCTACTTATCTTTAGTGATGTGTTCAGTTTGAAATACATGAACTTTGTCTTTTAAAGCAAGTTACATGGTTTATACGTAATGGCATTCTTCTCCATTAAATATAGCAAAGCGTGTCCTTTCTATAACCTGCAGTTTTAACAGGAGGTTAGCCTGCTCAAGTTAAATTTAGTCTCTAGAAAGCAGATAAGTAGCTCTTCTGTTTCCCTTGTCCTCATTCACTGTCTGTTAAATCTTGCACTTTGATAATAAATCACTGATTGTTTTCACTATAACACTATATCAGCGCATCTGTACTGCCCAAGGAACTAAACCTGAGCTGAATCATTCAAGTCAATATGTACAGTTTAAACTAGGGGTCTCAAACTCAAACCACCACGAGGGACGCATGAGGACTAGTAGAGGGCTGCATGAGGACAAATACATTAGTCCAAGAGTCACACCACTGAAACATTTTCATACAACAATATTGCAAATCCTGGTAACAATAGTGGTGTTGTGGGCCACAGGAAATAGCTTTCAGGGCCTCATGCAGCCCACGGTCCATGTGTTTGAGACCCCTGCTTTAGACAGACTGTATGGGCACCGAGAACAGATTACTGTGACAAATCAGCGGATAAGGGATCGGACCCTTCAAGGAGGCACTTCACCAGTGGTTTTCACACCACAGGTTGGGACCCAGTACTGGGACCAGACCCTCAGCTATCAGGTTACGATGCTTCCTGTTGTCACCACTGAAAGACTTGTACGCACTGCTGAAAGATGTAATTGTTCGGCTGTGACCATAAGTGATTTTTTTTAAAGTAGGTCCTGAAAAAAAGAGTTGGAAAACTAATGGACTAAAGTGCACCCACCGTTCACCAGCAAGGCAAAGGAGGAGATTGTTTGGGTGGCTAACAGGCTGGCTGTGTCATGGAAACGCCACCCTGTTAAGCAAAACCAAATCTCCCTCTCACTGAAGGTGGAGAAGAGACTACATATGGTGACATCAGAATCCTGGGCAGACTGGGAACCATCACACTTTGTCTATTGTAAGGAGTTTGGAGGCAGAAATTCTTACAAGTTCTTTGCATAGAATCTAGCATAACAGCGTACTGATCTCAGCTGGGCTGCAGACCCTATCATAATACAAATATTATGTAATAAATAAAAGTAGTAAAGAAAAGGCCCATGCAATGACACCAACGCTTAGCACTCACGTAACGTGTTGTGTGTTGAAAGCCCGTTCAGCAACAGCTTCTGTCACCAAAGCGCAATCTGTGAATTTGTCAAAGTGGAACACAAGCCAAGAAACCCAAGAAAAATGATGTAAAATAGGAATGCTGGCAGCTGCTACACTAGAACTCCCATCTGAAATGCCTGACTCAAAGGGAGATATTAATGAGTAACATAATGGACAGTAAATTCAACAGAACTAGGACTATTAAAATGTGCTATTTCCTCAATCCTACTGCTGCATAGGGAATGATTTTGATCTTTGTATTCATTCTGTGGAGCGCAGCTGACAAAGGGTTGTTTGTGGTTTTTGAAAGCCTGAGAATATCAGTTCTGAGCACTGAAGCATCCCACAAATCAGTCACTTTAAGAGGACCTCTGCAACGTGTGAAACTGTGGTTCATTATTGCAAGTACCACTACATACGCTCCTTACAGAAAGGATATAGGCCCAGCCATAGAGGAATAAAGGAGTCAGAGCATGGATTTCCTGTCATTTGTTGACATCATTAGTTGACTATTTGCTATTGGAAACTTCCTTGCCTATGAGCTTTAGCCAGAACTCTTGTATCTCTTCCGTGAAAGTTTCAGGAAGACATACAATTCCCCAGTGATCCACAAAATAAAATGTTCCATCATTGATTCTGCTGAGAGGTTACACAGCTGTGTGAATTATAAATTATTTCTGCCTTGAAAAATATTATATAGCCCAAGGCTATGCTTGGTCTTCTCTATTTATGGCCACAATTGTTTCTGGATTCAGATGCATTGCTTATTCTATGGACAAATCTCCCTTCCAAAATTGGCACACTAAGGTAAGTTATAGGGGTTCCCCCCACCCTTAGGTTCATAATTTCAAATCCCCTTTAAAATATTTTTAACCATTATACTTAGGAAATTCATGGCATGAGATGTCTACACATTGGTGATGTAAATATCCAGAATGTACAATGTAACAGCCCAAACCAGTTTTAAGTTTATTTCACTCTGGGATGAATGCCTTTTCAATATTTATCTTAGAAGTAAATTTATAGCCTATAGTGTGTGATCAGCTTCCTTTAAGTGCAGTAAAATCAGAAAAAAAAAAAACCTTAGTTCTTGTAAAGTCTTAAGAGGAGAGCAGCTCTCCAGAAATCAGATCTAACTTTAAATTTTCAGGAAAACCATTAGTTTAATATGTTTTATACATTGAAAAGGAATAATAATTCACAAATTAAATAATCTTGACACCAGAGCTAGCCTAAGGGTTTTTGGTCCCATCAGCAATCTGTGATTTTTGGTGCCCCCCACACACATTATAAGAGATAACATATTAATATTTTTTTAATAGAGGAAAAAAATCACTTCCATCTAATTTGGTGCCCCTTGGCCTTCACCCTTGGTGACCACCTTGTTTACCTACATGGTTGGGCTGGCCCAGCTGGTGACAGAAGCATGGTCTGGCTACCAACAGAATGCAAGACTATCTTGAGAACCCAGGTTGACCCCTTCTAGAGGGAATACCGTGCTGGAGCATATTTGGAAAAGGGAGGCATTCCCAAAAATGCCACTGTGGAGTTCTTCAGGATGACTCCCTGCTCACAACCAGTGATTCTGTGGCTTTCCTAATAGCATGGCTCTACAGGGACACCAAAGTCTCTTAGGGATCAAGGTCATGTTTACAGCAAGGAGAACAGCCATGGAAGAGTTGACATGGCCTGAGACCAAAGGCTATAGAGCTGACATTGCATGGCCTAGGAGATCCAAGGGATCCTCCAAGTAGAGCCCTGTATGGATACAAATAAGTGGATCTGCATCTGACCTGCATCCGCAAGAAATGGCCCTCGAATATCCATGCTGTATCCATGGATGCGAATATAAGGTGGATATCTGCGGATTTGCAGGGCTCTACCTCCAAGCTCCTGCAGCAAAGGACCAACACTAGATGTCCTCAGCACAACAAAATCCACAATGGAACCTAGCCACCGCTGACCCAGGAAGAAAAGACAGTGCAGTTATAATGCACTGGTGAGTATGCCCCTTCCCTGCCTATCTGCCGAGGATACAAATTGTTATACAACTCCCTACTATGAAGCCTAGGCTCTTCAGCTCAAGCTATAGCAGGTCATGCTTTTTAATTCTGGAGAGTCCCAGTCCAATTCCTAGGAAGTCAGCCATCATGGCAGCCATTACCTGGTCATGCAAGAAGTTAATATCACCTCAACAGCCACTACATCCATGAACCGAAATGGGTTCCTGTCTACACACAAGCTATGGCACTTGATACCTCCCAGAATACAAACGGTGAAGTTCCAATGGGGACAAGATCTACCCTCAGCTTTGAGGTAGTTGCAGACTCTGGCCTTGCTCTCCTAAATGCTTGATGCTACAACTAGAGACCTGGAGCAAGATATGACAAAGGCCCAGACTGTACAGGAATTTACTGCACACTTTGGCTCTGCTACATTTATTTAGGCCTAAATCTCATTGACTGCCAACATGCCCAAATGACTTTTGAAAATTATATTTAGGCACCTAAATCAGCACTGAGCACAGAAATTCCTTCATGTGAGGTCAGCCCTCAACCAGAGGCTCAAAATGACTCATTGGCTAGAGCCTGAAATGACTCATCTGCAACAAGCAATCCATGAAAAAGAGCAAGGTCAGAGAACAGCTGTTTAATCCCACCTAGCCGCTCTGTGGAACGCAAGCTGCCCTGATTTTATAGGAAGAGTCCTGCTGTTTGGGACTGTGTCTGATATAGGCTCCTATAAACTCTCACCCCATCCCAATTTTTCACACCTGCTATCTGGTCACCCTGACGGCACATCAACATTCAACTAGGAACTCTCCCTCTGTCTTGTGGGGCTACAGAGCGGCCAGATTTCCAGCCTGCTATTTCCTGTTGGCCCTGTGCCGGTATCCACCTGCCTCTGACTCCGTGAGTCACCCAGCAACTCTTTTGACTTTAAATACCTTTAAAAATCTGTGACAAAGTGACAAACGCCAGAGCTACAGCACTAAAATACCCAACAGAGCACAAGTGGTGGTCCCAGGAGGAAATGAGACCTAGGAGCAGCCTGTCATTCAGGAAGATGGGATCAAAGAAAATACAAAAATCGGGCATAAAGTTGGGGGGTGGGCAGAAAGCAGCGAGGGCCAGCCCTAGACCAAATGGTACACCAGGCAAGGAGCAACTTTGGCATCCTCCCCCTCTATTTGTCAAACTTCAGAATATTTCATTTCCTTTGCAGCCCATTTCACGACACTGATGCACAATTTGCATGCATGACTTAATCCTGTCATATAAGATGATACATTTGCACGCAAGGATCTGTAAATCTGTATTTATTCATGTCATACATAAGCAAATAAAAAACTGTTTCCTCTACACTTCTAGAAACTTTTTAATTTTAAGAATAACTGGAATGTACTAACATCAAGAAGCTGAACGTAGCCTTAACATTGGATGAACCAGTATTAAATAGTGTTACAGTAGATGACAGCCTAGGAATGTTAACCCTCGTCCTTCAGTTCAAACGCACACGCTTCTCACCTTTGCCCTCACAAAGTGAAGCACAGCCTCAGAGAGATCCAAAGGCTGGCCAATGGCATTTTCAAGTGATGAAATAGCACGTGATGTCAGTCTCTCATCAGCCATTGCCAATCAAAGATATATTTTAATGAGTCTGAGTTTTGAAAAGCTGTGCTCACCATTCATAACTGCAACTGGCAGTATGAGCAGGATCTTCAAAACTATTCACACATTAGGAAAAACGTCCTTCAGCTCTGTATCACAAATGCATTGGAGAACCTGGAGTAGAGAGTGCTTCCTATGTAGAAAGATGTAACAGATGTTGGCCAATTCAACACAGAGGTTATTGTGATTGGCATCTGAACACTCTCCATGTGTCTACTGAAGGTCTGTACAATCATTCAAATGTTTTCCTGTCCACAGACAGCTTACTAACGTCATACCAAAAAAAAAAAAAAAAAAACAGGTTTTTTTATGGTGTTTCCTTTGTCCAAACCTTTTCTCCAAAGGACACTAGAGCAGTGTCAACAAGAGAGGAGAAAACCTCCCTCTTGGAAGAAAAATTGAAGCTTACCATCACCTCATCTCCACTCTGACAACCAAACTGTCTCATCTTCCAATGAATACAAGTTTCCTCAAATTCAGGCTCAACTTCTAACTTTTCTACCTGTTCTTTGGCAGCAGTGATCAAATCCATTGTTTCTATAAGATACAAAGAAATCAGGGCAGCTTCTCCTCAAACTAGTAGCAGTCTCAATGTTCACCAACTGAGCTCACAATGCCTTGTCTACAGTGTTTACTTGGAAGAGGACATCACGTCGAACCACAACTGAGACCAGACGTTTGAAATCAATGACCTGGTTTGCCAGGCTTCGCCCCTTGTGTCAGATTCCTGCCTCAGCTTTGTCAGTTCCCTCAGGGTGTTATAAACCTCCATCACTTGGTACCTCATCGGCCTTACATCATCAGTGTGGCTCTCCCAACAAGACCACCATCCTGAATCTGGTAGCACCCAAGTCAAGCACTCCAGGCTGTCACTGGGGTTGCCTGCACCTAAATCTGGGCCTGTCCTCAGCTATAAAAATGGGGATAATTCTTTCATACCTCCTAGAGTGTTGGGAGGATACAATCCAGTAAAGAAAATGAAGTGAAGAGGTGCTACAATGAGGAGGGTCATGTACACATAGAGCTGAACAGTCTCTACCATCCTGCAAGCTAAATGAGAACTCGGAGGTATTTTGAACTCCAGGCTCTGCAGGGCCGTGGACTCGTTTGGTAGAAGTGGCCTATCCTCCTATCTTTCTCTCTGACCCTCTGACTTTAGTGCAGTCCCTGTGCTTTGATTAAACCAGAAAGCAATGTGGCAGGTATAAATTGGACAGAAGATATCCCTTCTCTTACTGCTTCAGCAACTTTGAGAGCCACCAAAGGATGTTGCTAGAGGCAGAATGTGCAACTAAAACAAGTGCTGAAAGTGGAAATAAAAGGAGGCATCAGACCGTTCTCTCTGTGGATGTTTTGCGTGCAGTGTTTGAATGCAAGGTCCAGGTCTTCCTGAATGTAGATGACTGCTTCTTGGAATGATGTGTGACTCAGCCAGGTGGGAGACTCTAAGCAGTGCAGGGATATTTACATCAGGATATTGACTTTTCAGCGTGAACGATGCCCTGGCAGTAAGCAGGGATTTCCAAGTGATGCTGAAGACAGCAGGTGAGTCACAGCTCCAGATGGCCATGATTAATTAGCATCATCTAGCTACGACGGACGCTGGCAACTCATGACAGTGCTCGCACAGCACTGGGCTTCCCGACATACATACTCACTTCACTTCACTCCTCATTTGGTTTAGTTGTGCAGCAAGATGCAGAAGGAGGGGAGGGGATTTGGGAAACCTGGGTTCTCATCCCAAACCCGCTGCTAACCTGCATTGGGACCTTGGTCAAATCTCTGTTGTCCTGTGCCACAATTTCCCCTTCTGTAAAATGAAGATCAAGCCACCTGCTCCTACAAAAGGCTTCAAGGACTTTGGTGAAAGGGGCTGGCTCTGTGCAAGGTCAAAAGTCACCTTTTGGTCAAAGAAATCGAATTCAGGCTTCAATCCCCACCAGTTATTGCCCAAAGAGGCCGTCCATCTTAACCCCTTCCCGGCCACATGCACAACTCAGCCTCTCCCATAAGCACAGAAAGTGGCTGGGAGGAGACTAGGAAAAGCTCCGAGAGGTTCTGACACCCTGTGTGCCCACAAAGGCTTTCTGAAGCATGAAGGGGGAGACTATCTCCCATTCCCGAGTGCTTCTGTAGCACAGCAGGATCCCACCACCTACCACACACAGACAGGGCCCAGCACCTTTTGGGCTAGGATCAGAGGGTTTGGGCCTTTATTTGATTGCTACTCCTTCCCAAAGCAGGATGAACACAGGCAACCTGTTCATCATGCATTTCTTTATCCCCATTGTTATCCGTTTGTCTGCATTCTTATTAATCTTACCGAGCCAGAACAGTCTAAAACTCACGAAAACAGGGCACCCCTATAACTATATAGACAAATACACACAGCCATCTATATGGAGGGTGACTTCCCAGGACAAGCCCTGTAGGGCACTTGTTGTAATTCCAATGGCAAAATCAACAGTCTTGACTGGGGGGGGGGCATGAACAGAGATGAGAGAAACAGCCAGCAGTTTTGATCATTTTTTATGTTGTGCATCACAACTTGATTGCATATCTCCCTTTGATTGCCACTGAAATCACACAGCAGTATGGACCAGCCCTGAGATGATAGCAGGAAAGAAGCTGCTTCTAGAAAAAATGGAAATTGGGTTTGAATACTTCCAGTGTGCAGCAACAGGTGAACAAACATGAACTCCAAACTCACCCGTGCATGCCATTCCACTGGGTTTGGATGATGTGGCACATGACCACCCAAAAGCAAAATTGCACCCTGAATTCTCGTCGTAGGTCATCTTAGTTTACCTCTAGACTACTATTCCGTAATACAGTGAATATGCTTTGAATGCATCTCTTTGTACCACTGTCCAGAAAAATCTTCTTGGAAAACATCAAGAGGAAGCTCACCGTTTGCCTCATTTTGCAACACAGAAAAATTCTTACTAAAGAATGTTACAGAAATAACAGCAGTTCAATAGATTTATTGAACTAGTGAGTCAAAGAGCTTTCTGTTAATTTCTTCTCTCTTACTGTGAGGAGCAGCACATAAATAAGAAAGAACAAGGATCAGATTTGTACCTCTGTAGAGCTTTCGCTGAGGAGCTCATTTACCTGCCCCACACCCTTGCAAGATAGCTATTGTTATCCCCATTTTACAGATTGGTTTCTCCACGGCAAACAGAGGTAAAATGCCTTGCCCAAGATCATACAGTAATCCATTAGCAACACCAGGCCTGGAGCCCACATCGCTCAAGTTCCATGCTCCAACCACACGCCATAGATTCAAATGACAACAATTTAGACTGTTTTTCCATCTTTCTCAACAGAGGCAATTTTATTTGCACATACCTACATCCCCACCCCACGGCTTGTGAGAGACTCAGACTTCTCATGACTGCAAAACATGTTACAAACACAAGTCATTTTGGGGGCGGGCAGAGTAAAGAACCAGTGAAAAGTAGTTATTTCCAAACCACCATGCCCCCATGGACAGTCTGTAAGCCATGGTTAATTTAATAGTCACATCTGCTTGTTAGGACCATTCATACCCTATCTACAATCAGTTTGTTCACCTGATTATCAGTGACAACTTTCAGATTATTTTAATTATGAAACCCCTTCATTCAGCAAGAGTCTATTGATGAAACTCCTCCTCTTCCATGGGGGCAAATTAGTAGTTACTGGACAGCGACATGCCATTTGAAACAGCTGCAAGTTGTGATGCTGGGTTTGAACTCCGAGACAAGGAAGAAATTAACTGGAAACAGTCTCAGACAGAAATTTAATAAATTACTAACAACTTTGTCATTCTATATGCCATGGGCCAGACGCTGTGCCCAAGAAATTCCACAGTCAGTATCCTGGAAGGCTGTTTGCCTCCAAAATCACATCCTGAAGAGAAGAGCATCCCGTAGAAACAGTTATAGAAGGCCTAACTTCTTTCTGTTTCTAGGGGCAGAGTCACAGCTGCTACAGACCAACCATGACAGGTGGCAATTGGATCCTGTCATGCAGAGATTTGTTCTGTGAACTGGTCACAGAAGTCCAGTTCAGACTGTCACATAAAATTGTCTATAAAAAAGTCAGCCCAAGTTGAGACAAATAGATTTAATTTAATCTAAACAAACCGGTTTGTACCAAAGATCTGTGCCAGGTGGTCTGCAAGGCTCTTGGTCAAATCACAGGTGGATAGGACAATGAGCTAAAAGTCTAAAACTGGAAGCAATGTTTAGAGTTGAAATGACTGAAATGCATTTTGATTGGTTAATGTGAATGCAATGAGGTTGCCACCCTTTTGCGGGGATTGTCTGTATGGGTGGTCACTAAATGGGACTGAAGGGCACAGGTGTACTGGAAGGAGTGAGCTTTACCATTACGGCTGCCACCTCTCTGCTCCACAAGAACCTCATGATCCACCTTATTACCAGTGGACTTTCATCATCCTGACCCTGAAAGGGCGTCTTGGCCAGACCGGAGAGAGAAAAAGACAGACGTAATTTAAGTAGCTACAAAAAAATATTCCTATAACAATGAATGTTGATGAATCATTGGCTAAATAAATATTAGTTGTCTTACCAAGGTGGCAACATATTTTACAGATCTTGCTAGACACTGAACTAACTATGCATCAAAATCTGCACTGATAGAATTAATTTGCAAGACACTGACTTCATTTGGGGCAGGACTGAGCTCCAAGGGCACACTGCAATTAAAAGCCTGCAGCAGGTCTGTGACAGCTGAACTGAGCTCACGGGGCTTGCTGTTTGATTAGTCAAGACCTCCAGCCATCTCAATATGGACGTTTCCCGAGCGAACAGCCACTAGAAACGTTAGTTACACTTATATTTCTCACCATATTTACATGTGGTCTCCTCTTGCTTTAACATTATTTCAGAGGGGAGGGCTTTAGTATTGCAATCATGTTTACGGAACAAAAGTTTGTATCAATACAATGCGGAGTTGAAATTCAACTCCTAACCCATACAAATCAACAATAAAACTTTCCTTAGGCAGGCTGTCTTAGACATTTACGTTTCATTCCACACTTAACATTTTTCTCCAAACAAGCTTTGCTCTGCACAAAAATCAATGCCCTCTTTAGTGGCTGTTTCTGAGAGGAAAGTCAAATTAATCCAAACCATAACATCTGACTACACAATGTGCTAGATTGGCAAACATGTAAAAGCAAATACTCTCCAAAATATACCCTGAAATATGTCACAGATAAAGAATATAAACTCAGGAAAAAAACCCATTTAAAAAACCCCCTTATTCATTTGTTTTTCAAGCTCACCAGACCATTTCTAGGTTTTCCAAATGCCATTCCAGTTTTCCAATATTAAATTTCAAAATCCATTTCCCCTTTAAATTAAAGCTTCAGATGATAACTCAGAGGAAAGATTATCACACTGTCAACAGACAGTGTCATAACCAATTACAATACTGAAAGAAAGACCCATGTGGAAACTGCAATGACCCTGGAGCTTCTGCTTTCAGAGCAGGCCCCATGCAGTTGTAGTCAAGCTGGCCAACAGGGCCCCTAATGGCTGACTATTTATGGTAGGCTAGACTTGTTCTACGAGCTCTAAGGAAAAGCTCAGGAAGTCAAACCATGCATGGCTTACTCCATCTTTCTTCTTCTACTTTGGGCACTTTATTACAAACCTATAGTGTATACCCAGAAATCAAAGACCCAACTACTTGGGCGAATCATTATTGAACTACCGGTGAAACCCTGATCACATTGTAACCAACAGGAAAATGCCCACTAATTTCAATAGGGTCAGGCTTTGGCCCTGAGTTATTATTGTGTTGTGGTCCTGCTGCAATGGAGTAGCAATCCCTGCAAAGGCAATTTCTGGGGGAATCTTTATACATTCATTAACATTTCTTTACATGGCAAAGGCTAACACCTCTGCTTAACATGCAGAAGGTCCTGGGTTCAATTCCCAGGGGGTTGGACTCAATGATCTCACGAGGTCCCTTCCAGCCCTATGATTTGATCTGATTTCAAATCCTTGACAAACTACAGAATTAAAAAGGCTTTTAAAATACAGTCCTTTATGCTTTAATGTATTGTAGGAGACCATTTACAGTGCAGTGGGCAACTGAGGGTTACCCCGCTATGCTTAACTCCCTTTCAAGTGGTCTCCTACAACGTGTGTTAACCCCTGAGGTTTAACAGCTAGTCCCAACGTCTATCTCCTGATTTCTTTCTCAGATCTAAGAACGAGCTCTGTGATGCTCAGGAGTGTGTTCCTTCCACCAACAGAAGTTGGGCCAATAAAATATATTACTTCATCTACCTTGTCTCTCTCATATTCTGGCACCCACGCAGCTACAAAAACCATGCCAACACACACATGCTTATACCAGGTAGAGGGGGAGGACTGGATTAACATGACTAAGCTGCTAAATCTTTTGTTTGAACGATTCTCTCTCTGGAGATATTTGCTATAGTATGTAAAAAAAAAAAAAAAAAAATGCTTCAACACAACTGAAAATGCCGGTGCAAGGAGCCTGGCGGACAGAACAAAACAAAAACAACCTCACACCTATTACAGAAGAATTGTTCAAAACAGAGGCTTCATTGACAGAGACTGTGGCTTCACTGAAATCAGTGGAAGTTTTGCCATCAATCCAAATGCGATTACAGTTTCCCCTAAATGAACAGCTCAGTGGAAAAGAGAAGGAAACCACAAGACACATTGTAACCAAAACCACTGGAACCACAAGACAGAAAAGAAATGGCCAGGATGGATACGACCGTCATTGTTCATTTTGAGTTGGCTTGACTATAGGCCATGACAAGCCTTTGTGCCTTCTCAAAAGCCATTAGTGGTAGCATAGTTTAGGAAGGCTCAGTTTGCTGCCCCCCCCCCTTTTTTTTTGGCCCACCACACGTCTTACTCATTTTTAGCGATTATGGATAGTCAGGGCTTGAATTTGGTTGAGGTCATACTTAGACAGTCTGGCTGACCAATGTGCACTAGAACATGGTTTCTATTTTAAAAGGGTCTACTATATCATGAGCTACCACACCACCATTAGCATCCTTGAACAGTCAAGTTTCAACAACTAAAGCAAGAATGATAAAGTTGGTCATAAAGCTTGTTTGTACAGGACTAAGGGGCATGGCAAGCTCTTAATAATCATTTAGATATCTCCATGGACACAGCAGCATAAGGAGATAGATCAGTGCAATTCAAAGGCATGAGTTAATAAAATGCAGAGCAAACACAGAGTGGCATTTGACCATTAGCAGCTGGCTAGAAAGAAAAGCTTTTCCTGTGGTTTGCTTTAATCGTCTCTTGCTCCCTCTTGTTCATTTCCCCTGCTCCTCTTTCCCTGTCCTCTCCAATCATTCTTCTGAAGATGTTTGTCACCTCTTGTTAATGACAATCTTCACAAAGACAACGACGGGGAAAATAGGAAAGGAAGAAAAGGGACATGGGCATAGCCTGCTTGGAACGAACATCCACAGCACCTCGACTGCTAGTATCTGGGGTCTGTGGTATCACTGTAACAGGACTCCCAGCCCTCAGGAACTCCAGTGGTAGAGTCACAAAACCAAGGGCATGGATAAATACACATTTACATCAATTTTCCCGTTCTGTCTCCTTTATGTTCATTTCTTACCTTTCCCTCAGTTCATCTGGAACAGCCTTGGGAGCACAAGAGATGGTCCTGGATTTCCACCTGCTCTCATTTCAGTGCTTGTTTTTCCTCCTTAAAAAATCCAGCCTTAAGAGCAGTTTGCAGCTTCAGACTCATCGAAATACTCTGGGGTTCACCTATTCACCCTGCCTTTCCAAGTGTTCAGAAGTAGATGTCTCTCCAGCTGCCTCTCACTGCAAGAGAAACCAAGACTCCCAAAGTCTTTCTGCTTTTCCCACCTGCCTTGGACGAGCTGCTCAGAACATGTTTCCTGAATAACTCTCCCAGCACCCACTCACCCAGCATTCTCATTCCTCAGTTCACTCATGCTTATTTTTCCCACAATAATTTCTTTCATCTAGACACAAGAGGCCTGCTGTTCCTTTGCTCTGCATAACCACCAACTAGCTCAGCCACATAACATTTGTACCCATTTTGCACAGAACAGTGACTACACAAGGTGCACGGCAGTGAAGAATCAGACCCTGGCTGGTTTCTTGTGCAAGCCTTTAACCCACCAACCCACTCTCACCCTTCAGCCCCAAGCTTCTTTTATTGGATGCTGACAAGAGTGACTCCACAACACAAGCCCACTGTGCCGCCAGCTCTGGGAGGATCAGGAGAGGTTGGATTCTGCACATCTAGGCTGCCACCTTTGTGGTGTATTTTCCTGTAACAGTGTGTAAATATGAATAGCATCCTGTCTCATTCAGAACCAAAGATACAAGGGGGGCAATTTGCAACTAAACTCCAGAGATAAGTTGGGGGAGCCTTTGTTACATCCAAAGCAAGGATCTAAACTGTGCATTATTAAGCACCTCCTAGCGCCTGCCCTGCCTAGAGACATGCTCCTCCATGCTGCTCACTGCCAACTGACTCCTAGCTCCCCACAAGAAGCCCTCTTGATGGTCTGTGAGCTGAAGGGGATTAGTTTATTCCCCACAGCCAGCCCTAGCTTGCCATCATGCAAGTCCCCACACTCAGAGCAAGTATTCACAGTTTGGCCTCTAGCTCAGTGTCCTGGTGCTCCACAGACAGTTCGGGTGCCCAGTCACCCACCCCATAGTGGAGAAGGAGCAATTTAAAATGCCCCATCTGTAGCAAAGCTTCCAGGTGTGTAGCAACAGACATTGATGCAAGCCTGGAAGCTTTGCTGTGGGTGGGGCATTTTCAACCTCTAGCCTGAGAACATTTTCATCAGATATTCCAGGTAAAGTTATCAATACCCTTGGGTGCTCCCCAGTCCACCAAAGGGTGACAAACACTGTCTAGCTAGAAGGAGGGGATAAATTCCCCTTCCCTGCTAATTACAAAGGCTCTGTCTTACCTTTCACAAGCATTTCTAGTCAGTTCTTCCTCCCAGCAGCTTCCCGATGAAGGGAGCACTGTTCCAAAGCCTTACACACACACATACACATGGCTAATTTGGGGGGGAAAAGGAGGTATCAGTCCCACATCTGGATATTAAGATTGGTGCTATGAGACACAAATACCCCTGTTTATACACCTAAGTGCAAATTTGAGCTTCCAGCTACAAGATCTGGTTGTCTGAGTAAGGGACCAACATGAAAGCAAGCCTGTCATGCCATGACTGTTGGAATCTCCCACCAGACTGCAGCTGGTACTGTTAATTAAAGTCATCTATACCATTTCTTGTTTCAGTGCATAGGAAATAAATGAAGACTCATCCCCAGTATAATGCCATTCAGTGATGTTTTTCCAGCTGAATCCAACTTCAATGAAATTACCCAGTGAATGGATCCTGCCCATAAGCTTGTTCCCCCCAGCTGAGACCCTCAACATACAGGTATTTCTTAACGAAGCAATTTCCTAAGAACAGTGGCTTGGCTTGACTGAAAATGTGGCTAGTGATTTGGCTAATCAAGAAGATAGCTAGTATTCAGTGTTCAATTTCTGTCTCAGAAGAAGCCTTGTGAAGTGAACTCTGAGCCATACACACCATTTTTAACTGTTTGACGCATCACTTCACTGGCTAAGCCAACTTCTCTGTCTGCATTCATCCACATTCAGTTCAGCACGGAAAGTGGATTCATTAATCCCAAGAACTAGTCATAAAATTTACCTCTCTGCTAGTCTCTTTTTACGGCTGAAACCTACTGTTTTGTGCTTCAGTTTTATGTGTATTATAATAAAAACCATGTGCAAATTCCCATGTTTTAAAACAGTTGAGCATCAGTGTGGTTCGAGTTAATGCTCTGAAAATATAGTCTCCCCACAATGTGGAATCTGCCCAGAGTCAAACTTCAGTTCTTGAGATGCAACATTATGGCATTTAATGATAGAAAGAAGTCTGTGTGCTCAGAGGGGTTTACCTTGTGAAAAGAAAACAATAAAAAGGAACAAACTTCTGAAAAGGCATAATCAATGGTGTTAAGGGGATCAATTCGATACAGTCTTAGACAACACAGAGAAAGATATTAATCTGACACTGCAAACAGCAGTATAACTTACTACCTAATATAGAAAGCACCAGTGGTTCTCCACTGCTGTGTTGGGACACATTACTGTGTCGCCACACAGTGGCAAGTGTGTTGTAGAAAGCCTGGAAGATGGCTGGATTTGACCTGGGAGGCGGGCTTGTGTGTCCTGTAGGGTTGCAGTATGCCACCATTGTGTCATGACCTGTAAAAGGTTGAGAAACACAACTGGACTGGATACAGTAAGTGCGTTAGCAAACACTTCATGGATCTTCCAGAAAGAAAAGGGTAAAGACCTTTCATACTACCTGCAGGTAAACGCAATTTGCATTTACAAGCAAGTACTAATATATTGGAAATGTTCTACCCCAGTGCTGGAAAAGAGCATGTGTCACTTTGTGTAGTCTTGATCCATAATGAAATCTGCAATTGTAGTGAGATAATTATATAAACTTTTCTTACAATTTAGCAAAGTCTATTTATTTACAGTGGAAAGACCTTGACCATAGACAGATGAACAATATAAAAAATAGTATTTGTAAGAACAGCATCATTACACCCCATTCCATTAGCAGAACTTTGACCTTCTTCAAATAATGAAATTTAAAGCTCACGTGATAAATAAATCTGTTAGGCTTTAAAAATGCCACAGGACCCCTTGCTTGTTTTTCAAAATAATGAAAGGAGATGAGGTTGTAAAGAAATGGACAGTGTGATACTAACAGTATTTAGGAGCTGACTCATTCTGTATAGGTTGCCCCCCAGCATTAGGGCCCTGTGGTGTCCTGGACTCCAGTTTTGTTTGCAGTTGGTGGGACAACATGGCCCCCAGCATCTCAGCCTAATGGGGCTTTTCAGCCCACTTGGGACATTTGGGTTCCAAAAACAACCAATAACACTAGTTAGAACTTGTTAGCAAGGGACATCCGCCTGCTTCTCTGGATATTGTGTTATTAAAGGCTTTTGAAATATAAGAGAAAAACTTTGTTCCCATTCTCAGGTAGAGCTTGTACCAATCTGTGGACCTCAGCACCATATCACCATACCTATAAACTCAGAAATAGGCCCCCGACTTCATTTAGCTTTCATGGTTCCGGTTTCAGGCTTCTGGGAAGAGCTGCTTCGGCATTGCCTCCAATTAACTCCTTTACAACCCCTGCATGTGAAAATACAATGCCAGGGAAATTACATCGCCAAAACTGCAAAGGGGTCACAACTTGTTCTAACAAGCATTTAAAACAGAACCACTTTTGGGGAGGGGGAAAAAAAAGCTACCTCTTTCGGATGGTCCTCAGTAATGCTTAAGAGAATGCTCAGCTTAATGCAGAGATAATGTTTTGAAGGGTAAGACTTTTTCCCTTGCCTATAATACTCTCCCTGCTGTGAAGTAAACCATACATCCCTTTTATTGGCACTGGTGGAAAGCATAAAACATAAATGATGTGTAAAAATAACACCAATGCATTTCACTATATGGTACCATTTAGCTATTTCAAAGATTTTTACAACCATTAATTAATTAAGCCTCACCACAGCTCGGTTATGATGGCCATTGTACAAAGGAATAAACTCAGACACAGAGAAACCCAATTCAGCAGTCCTTGCATACTCAGTAAAGCATTTGTGCATGGGCTTAACGTTGAGCCTCTACTTAAAGGTAAGCCTGTGCGGAAGTGTTGTGCTGAACAGGAATGAACTTCAGGACGTGTTTAAATACTTTACTGAACTAGGGCCATGGAGCTCACAGCTGTGTCCACGTTAAGATAATCTGCATCAGTCTAAATACACGAAATTAAGCAGCACCAGTAAAACCGGATTTTTCCACTGATGCAACCCCTGCCCAAATTCACTCAGGGACAGAGTCGGGAATGGAATCCAGAGTGTCCCGTTCCCGTGCTGAGCTCTAACCACTAGCCCACAGTGCCGCTTCTCACCGTCCTAAACTGACTGATGGAATTAAAATTGTGGAGTGAACTCAGTTTCTTTTGATCTCTATTCAAGGTGCCATCAAGGGCTCTTAATAGGTGGTATCTTTGCACATGCTTTAAAGACTGAAACCTTCACTAAAAAACCTACTGATTTTCACACTTGTCTGAAAGAATAGAGGCACAAGCTGGCTTCAAATGCCAGCTGACAGATGGGAAGACAAATGGACTCTAGGATTCCTGATCTAAAAAGTCAGACCCATGGTCGGGCTAAAGAAACATACATCTCTATTTTGATGTTGACCTCAAAGGGAAGAGGGATGAGTCAACAAAAAGGGCAAAGGGCAGAAAACATCACAAGTGTGAGGCCAGCACCGCTTTGAACTTGAGGACAAATATACTAAATGGTACGAAGTTGACAAAAAAGCTTCTTGACACTCCATGTCTACAAAGTTGGCAGCGTCTGACCCAAAGGGCTCCTCGATTCATTCTCAGTAATGAGCAGCCGGGAACAGTAAAGCTGCCTGAATTCTCTGTGGCAGTGAAGAAGTTAGCTCTTTCTTCCAGCCTCAGTTATTTATATAGTCCAGACTTGAGAGGTGCATGCAAGCAGAGGAGCAAAGAGCAGTCCATTTGAGAGTTGCATGAGCGCATACTAGCCAATGTCTCTGCAACTAATTTTGACTGTGTCCAAGGGTCATAGCAGGAATACATCATCCAGCAATAAGCAGTTTGCACACAGATCAATGGTCACACACACAAAACGCCTTGCTTGTTTTACACACAGATCTGCAGTCCCTAGCAGGTGATTTTTGCTAGTTTTATATTTGTTTCTATGTCAATTTTACATGAGAAACTATGTGATGCCATCACTATTAATTTTTCTTCGCACAGAATCTGTTGTATAAAACTCTGCAGATGACTCTTAACTATACCCTTTCCACCATTGCAAAAATGCTATTAAAGAAGGTTAGTAATTCAAAGGCCTTCAAATGAAATGTAAAGTGCTCCGCCAGAAATCTAAAGAACAAAGCACGAGATAAATAGCTTATTGTTTTCCAGGGGTGAGGAGAAGTAGGGGCTTTAGTTCACTGTTGTCCTATGTGAACTCATAAAGCTATTTTAATGCAATCTGTTCCAAAAGATTAAATTGCATATCTGTGCAGAGTTTCAGTATGCAACACTATAGCGAAGCTGCTTCATTTCACATCTCTGTGATACTGGGCATGCACAAAAATAAGTGCAGACTGGGGAATGATTAAGGAACGTATCCCTGCTGCAACAGATGCTGTACTAGAAGGAAAGACAAAAGCTGAAGTGCATAATGAATTTAAAAAGATTTCTTCATCAAACATGTCATTTGTTTGAAGGACTGAATTGTTGGCATCAGATGTGGTAGATCAGCCTGTTAGCAAAGTGAAACATGATGACTGCTATGTAATGGCAATTGATGAGTCAATTGAAATCACTGATGTTGCTCAAATGTGCATCTTCATTAAATATGTCAATGGTCAGAAGTTAACTAGAAACCTTCTGTTTTTGTCATTGCAGAAGCAAACAAGAGGCCACCAGCAACACCAGAGGGGCGGGGCATCAAAGAGGTGATGCTCCAGCTATTCTATGATTGGCTGTGAACAATAATATCTGACAGACCTCTAACAGCTGAATTCAGATTGGAGAGCATCAGTGCCCTGTCCATCAAGCAGTTTTCTGATGTGAATTACAAGCAAGATATTAAAATGCCACTGCATTACCCAGGAATGCAGGCATCTGTCTAAAGGTGACATCCATTCCTCGTGTTGATTATTCCAGAATTCTCTTGATGGGACTGCTGTTGAAAATAATTTGCTGAGCAAAATTATGTTTTTGATGACTTGATAAAAAATAAAGATGTTACTTGGTAGAAAGGAAGAACGTTGGGTTCCAAATTAAAACAACAGGTCATAGTCGTCATCGTCGCTCATCCTACATAATTATTCCAAAAGGTAAAAAACCAACATCATCTCAATTTTTGTGTATTTGTTTTGGGCATTGTTATGTGGGACTTGAAGAATCTTAGATAAAGCCAGAACTTATGAAAAATGAAGAAAAATTCCTAGCTGTTTGAAATGACTATCACTTCAAGTTCAAGTTTTCTAGCAGGCTTCTCACTTTAAAAAATGGGACTGGGGTCAGGGGTGGAGAGGGAGAGAGGACAACTTTCTACAAGACAATCTGCAACTGATGAACAGGATTGAACTTTCACTGTGAGCATTAACAAACGGAGAGACTGTAAATTCTATCTCATGGCCTTTGGGCCCTATTTTGAAGACTATTTTGGAAAGGAAAGTCTTTGCTGAGAGTAGTAAATAAACCTCTGGCTGAAACTGATGGAAACATAGGAGAAGATTTAGCCAGTCAGCGAAGCTTTTAGCATAGATTTTGATAAAGGCTCTGCTGACATGGCCTGATCTGCAGGCTCTTCGTAGACACAAATAAAAATACTTTGAGCAATTTCCATTTTCCTCACTGAAACCTGGGACGTACAATACCTAGTGAAAGCTCTGGAATTTGTTCCAAATGGTGAGGCTCTTCTAATATGCTGAAGATGGCAGATCTAAAGTCAGCATATATTAAATTAGCATAAACCTTACTGCTTTGGCAAAAGCAGTAAATGGCCAAGAAGACTCGCCAGCTCCATTCTGTCCTGCCTGCTAAAGATTGCCTGAGCTCTCCTCCACCCAAGCATCCCTCTGAGGCCAATTATAGATCAACACCCCTTTTTAAACTCAGAAAGACCATGATTGCGGGTGACAGCAAGCTGGGATGGTTTGCAAGGGTTTTGGATGATAGGATTAAAATTCAAAATGATCTAGACAAACTGGAGAAGTGGTCTGAAGTAAATGGGATGAAATTCAATATGGACAAAGGCAAAGTACTCCATTTAGGAAAGGACAATCAGTTCCACACATACATAATGGGAAATGACACCCTAGAAAAGAGTATTGCAGAAAGAGATCTTGGGGTCACAGTGGAGCACAAGCTAAATATGAGTCAACGGTGTACTACTGTTGCAAGAAAGCAACCATCATTTTGAGATGTATTAGCAGGAGTGCTCTAAGCAGGAGACGAAAAGCTTAGGTTTCCATTCACACTGCCCAGTTTTAAGGCCCAATTTGATAAAGCTCTCCTAGATTGCAAACACAGTCTGAATCATTCACTAACTAGAGGCCCTAGCTAGGTTCAAAGTAAGCCAAGGAAGCTGTCACTCCTTTCTCAAAGCAGGCCCTATGGACCTGATTCAGTTTCCATTAAACTCCTCTTTCCATTGACTCCAATCATTGCTGGCTCAGGTCCTCCAAGATCAGAAAGTCAGAAGATCGTGGGGCAGGAAGAAGCCTTGTGAGTGTGTCTCACCCAGCCCCCTGCACTTATGGTGGGACCAAGCATGAGGGGCAGATTAAGGGGACTCAAGGCCCTGAGCTCCAGCATCACCCCCTCCCTGGGGTCTCAGCCTCCCACTGCAGTCAGACTGCCTCCGGGGGTGGCGGGGCCAACTCTGCAGCCCTCCAGACATGCGGTGTAGCTTCCAGATTGGCCATCCAGGACCACAGACCCCGGAAGGCTGCGCCAGAGGCTGTACACAACACACCAGCTGCGCCACCCCCAGAGCGGAGTAAACAGTTGCGCTGGCCTGCCCTCTCCCTGGGGACAGAAGAGCCAGCCCAGGGGCAGGGTGGGAGCACAGAGCCTAGTCTCCAGCCCAAGGCGGCCCTGTCCCCCGTCAGCAATGGCAGAACAGAAGGCCCCCATGAGGTGACGTCCCAGGGTATGGGCCGCCTAGGCCCGTGCAGTAATCCACCCCGCCAAGCATTATTTTCTAGACCATCCCTGACAGGTGCTTGTCTAACCCGTTCTTAAAAACCTCCAAAGATGGAGAGGCTGCAGCGTCTCTCAGCAATTTATCCTAATGCTTAACCACTCTGACAGGTGGTTCCCTAATGTCCAACCTAAGTAGGGTTACCAGATGTCAGGACATGTCCTCCTTTTTACTTTCATGTCTTCCATCCGGCAGGCATTTTAAAAATACATGATTTGGCTGGCTTTTTACTTACAGGGGTTAAAGTATGCTGGAATGCCCCAGAACACCCTATTTTTAGGGGGAAGCTTCCAGGGCCCCCTAAAAACAGAAGAATATTACATTAATACTACATTTTCTCTCTGTGTCTTCCAATGTCCTCCCTTTCATACTTCCCTGTCCTCCTTTCCATGCTTTGGTATCTGGTAACCCTAAATCTAAGCCATCCTGACTGCAATTTAAGCCCATAGCTTTCCGTCCTATCCTCAGAGGTTAATGAGAGTCATTCTTCTACCTCCTCTTTGTAACAATGTTTCACGTACTTGAAAACTGTTACCAGCGCCCCCCACCCCAAAACATACACACACATTCTTCTCTGCTCCAGACTAAACTAACTTTTTTCATTCTTCCCTCATAGGTCATACCTTCTAGACCCTTAATAATTTTTGTTGCTTTTCTCTGGACTGTCTCCCCTTTGTCCACATTTTCCCTGAAATGTGGCACCCAGAACTGGACAGACTTTTCTAGATGAGGCATAAGCATCGTGGAATACAGCAGAATTATTAATTGTTCATAGGGCAGATCTAGAGGTCCTTATTCAAGCAAATCCCCAGTGAGAGCTTTTCCAGAGCAAAGACTATGCACATACTGACTAAGGACATCAGGGCTTGGCTTTAGATACATACCTTCAAGGACATCCACATCCTACACCCATCCCATCTTTTGTCTCCATTCTCTTTTTACTTCCCCTGGCCCCGTTCTTGCACCCCATGCCTCCTCTCTCCTCTTTTCCATGCTTGCTGCTGTGCTGTTTTTCATGCTCCACTATAGCTGGCTCACCTTCGCTCATCCCACAGGCAGCGCTCTACAAGTTCCCTTCCCACTGGCCATTTCTGCAAGTTATTTTATAATCTACAGGCACCAGGCAAAAAAAAATCTCAGCCAAAAGCCCAGAGGAAGGGCCCCATTCTCAACTGCCCTGCTCCTCCTGCACCCACTGGCAGTCCTGAGCCAAACCAAAGTGAGCATGTCTCACATGCACTTTGCACAAGGTTCAATAATATTAAGATGGAAAGCAGCTGTGCAGGCCCCAAAATATCCATGTACTGCTCCAGGTGTAGGGACTGGCTTCCCAACTTCACTGAAGACTTCTTTGAACACATATTTCCCTTACACAAAGGCTGCTTTACATTGTTCTGCCCTTGCAAAGGGGCCTTAAGTCGTGCATATAACTTAGGCCCACTTCAAGTGATTTTACACTGCCAGAGAAAGCAACTTTAGTGAATTGATATTCAGACTCTTTGCCTTAAAAACTGCACCTGTACTACCACAACATCACAGATGGTAGCCACAGTGGGAGAAACATGAGCAAGAGGGTGCACATCAGGATGGAACGTAGGATCGGGGTCACAATCTTAAACACGTGACCAGTATGAAATGATACAGATTCCTGATGAGTAAGAAAAACATCATGTGATTTTTGCTCTTTCTAGAACACAAGCAGCACAGGTAAACTGTTACTTTAATGCATTTATCAAAAGTAACTGAAGAACACCAACATCCTGCTGCTTCTGTCAAACCCTTGTCACAAAATCCTGTTAAAATCAAGAGTAAGAGAGGTCTCCTCTTCTGTCATGAGGCTCCCATCATGCAGAGAATTAGTATCTAAACTGTCTATCATATATATTCCTATTTAAAGGCATGATCAGAGGCTCCAGCCCACTGATATCAATGGCAGTCTTTGTCTTGACGTTAGCGGACCAGGCTCTAAGCTCTGCGACCTGACGTTTTTAGAGACTGTAACCTGTTCTTATAGAGGGGCAGCTCGTCAGTGCAGGTATCTGACTTCTACGTGTTTCCCATGAAGCACCTAGAACACCTGTTGGCACCTTAAAATAATACATTAACAAATAATAACAATGTTATCTTGCCGGCTGTAGGAACTTTGCCTGACAAGGAGTTACAGGGTGGAGTCCCAACCACACTGAAGTCATCGTCTATTTTCAAATACTGTACTTGGATATTAGTATCATTTAACAACAAAGTTGCTAAGAGAGGCAAACAAGGTTCCCCATTTTTCATCCAAAAATGTAATTTATGCCATCATGTGCCAGAAATGCCCCCCAGCCACCTTCTTTATTGGACAAACAGGACTGTCTCTGTGCAAAAGAATAAATGGACACAACTCTAATGTTGGGAATCACAACATTAAAAAACCAGTAGGTGAACACTTCAATCTTCCCAACCATGCCATTGATGATCTGCTACTAGCTGTGCGCCAACAAATGAGTAACTACTCAAAAGCTTCAAAGAGAAACAGCATAATTGGCATTCATATGTAAATTTGACACTGTTGTTTCAGGGCTACATAAGGCCCATGGACTTTTTTTTCCATTACAGCTGGTGATTTGACTTCTATATGCTGTTCCCCAGTATTTGAATCTGAACTACTGCATTGATTTGCTGTTAAAGTCTGAGCTGATCCTATGTCTTACACTCCCCTGCATTTATTGTCCTCCCATTCTGTAAGTTCCCCCATCTTCAAAGCATCTGATGAAGTGGAATTTTCTAGAATGAAAATTCATGCAATAAATAAATTTGTTAGTCGTTAAAAGTGGCACAGGACTCCTTGTTTGTTCTCTGAATACTTCAGTTTAGAAGACAGTAGAGATACTTGTGCATGTTAATACATTTTCAGATTCCACTTGTCATTTTTTCTGGTGTAACAGTGTGGTGCCCACAGTTATTAATTTTTTTCAGGAATGAAAATGTTTGTAGAAAGATAATGGAAACCACACATTTAGTAACATTTTCCTTTTGCGTGTTTAAATATTCAAAACTATGTTTATAAAGCCACATGTTTACTCTTCTAATTCTCTAGCAATTCTGTTTATGAAATGCTGTATTTTTTTTAAGGTCCCTTCATCGCATCAATTACTTTTACAGAATGCTGTTTACTCATATCATGGCACTGACAATTGGCTTTAACGTACGACAATGGCCAAAATTTAAGAGCAGAAAGTAACTGGAAAAAAGAAAAACATTTTCAGAACCAAGAAATGCTTCACTGATGCAGCTGTGACTCTGCGCCTTGTATGGAACATTTGTGGTGGCACAATTCTTACGCAATGACAATATATTGTCAATATGGAGTTATACATTTCAATCTTCTACAAAACAATGATATCTAGAAACATATCAGTTATAACAAAAGCTGAGTGTTGTGAAGTTTCCAATAAAACGTATTCTCTTTAATAAATATACTTTAAGTAAAATAAAGTAACATGAGCTCACATTCACTTTAGCATTACTGTTGCTCAAGTTCTTTAACAGTATTAAAAAAAATCAATCAAGTAGCCTTAGTATGTAAATCAGGATGATAAAAGATGTGAACTTCATTGCAATGCCATCCTGAATAAAGACCAGCTTCCCATGGACTCTACAGTAGAGCAGGAGACATCTTTTAAATTAAAACTAAATAGAAATTAAGATTTTTATACTAGTGTTTGCTGACATTACCTCAACAGCTTAGACCTACAGAAATCAGTGTAAAGGTTTCCACTGACTTCAAGGCATGCTGAATCAAGACCTTAATCCCCAAATTATAGCAATTGCAGACCAAGAATGTCTGAAGTGGCTAATGAGTTTGTTTGCCTCATTTTTCCAGTGCCCAGCTGGAAACACCAAATGTCCCAGGGCTAACCTTGGTCTCACTGCAGTCATCAAGAGTTTCCTCCACAGATCACTTGCAAGACTGGGGGCAAAAGTGGGGAGAGAGGGGGAAAGAGATGACATGTTGTGGCATTTATTTGATTTTGCTTCCTGTTGATTATTTTGCATACATCTCCCGACTGTTTATGAAAACGTTAGCATGCATAGTAGAATCCTCTTGTAGGGTTTATTTTAAAATAAACCCACACACTGAGATTAAAAATCCAACCATCTATAACTATCATTAGATCCAAATCAACTCTGGCCGTGTTATTGTCTCTCTCTCATATATATATATAAGAAACACTACTGCCTTCTAGTCCTTGTGGACTAGAGAGAAATGTAGAAAAGATGATGCGAAAAGCTGAAAAACCCAAAAGACCCCAAATTTAAAAAAAAAACATGAAATGAAAGCTACTATCTTCACTTTTGTTCATGATACATTATTTTTTCATATTTTTAGGGACGGCATTACCAACGATCATTAAATTCACATGGCATCTTATTTCGAGCAAAAAACAATTATAAGCACAGTTCATATTTCATTTGGACACTGACTTGAAATACATCTTCATTCACTTTTAATCCTTCAGGCCCTTACTCTGAAGAGTAGTGCTGATTCTCTGAAGTCAATCAGGCTCCTGGTATAAATCCCCAATCTTTGCAAACCTGAGCAGATTTACTCACACAGCTTGTCCCTTTTATTGGGACTAGTCACGAGAGGAAAGCTGTTGGTGTGCTTAGATAAGTGTTTGTAAAATCCAGTCTTAAATCTGTCTTATTTGTGTGACGAAAGCTAGAAAGAACTGGGTTTGTCCTTTGTGAAATGTACTCAATAATAGCATTTTTATGTAATCATGAGTCTATCAGTAATGACTGAAAGACTTCAAAGCCATTGATTTAAAGGGACACAGCATGCAGACAGGACACACCATTTGAGTATTTTGTAATAAAGTAACCTGTCAAACAGGGAAAAGCCCAAAACAGAGCAGCACTGTGTTAACAAATGAAAAAGAAACAAGTGAAAATAAATAGGAATGGAGTAAACAAGGACTGGCTAAATTCTGCTGCCCAAAAACAGTAAATTGATTTTGCTTTGTAAATGGTAGGTAAAGACCAGCAGCACAAATGATAGTGTAAAGAAAAAGTTAAACATTCTCTCACATCAATAATGTACGATGTTGTTAATAAGACTGGCTAGGAATTTAAAGAGAGATTGAGCATGTAGATGTGATTTTTATTTGAGATGAAATCCTGTGGTCCCCCACCACCCCGGAGGGACTTTCTGCAACTGTCACATTTTCCAAAGCAAAAAGCTCTGATGCACACAGCCCGTAAGAGGTGAACCAAAGTACGGATGGCTTGTGCAGACTGACACAATACTAGCAACAACAAAAAGCCACATCCTGGACTGCAACACACACAGCAGCACATCCACTGCTGGTCCTGAAACAGGATGAGCTTCCTCAGCTCCCATTGAAATGAAATGACCAGCAGTGGAGAGCTTGGCAGGTTAAAGCCTTCACCTGGCTCCCCAGTGCAGCCGCGTTTGTTCCCCATAGCACACTGGACTGCAGAGCGCTGCTTCACCTTCCTCCGCCTGTGAACAGGAGAAAGAGACAAACAGGAAGCAGCGTGTGCCAGGACTCAAACGCAGCTAGGGCCTGATCCAAAACTCATTGAAGCCAATGGAAAGATTGCCATGAGCTCCAGGGGTCTTAGGACCAGGACCCGTAGTCTACATGTTAAGTAACCAAAATGGCTGCATAACAGCCATTTTGTAGCTTTAATATTACTGCAGGCTCAAACCAGCATCAACCCTCCTGAAAGAGCCCAAAGACATGGGAAGTCATGTACGTACAGTACTTTAGCCTTTTATCCTAAAGGTTTCAGGACATTAACCTGACTCACAACTTCTTTCAAACCCAGGTAACTGTTTGTGGCTCTTATTACTCATGAGGTGAAGCTAGTACAAGACTTACTACCAACACCCTGGTGTATCTTTGCCCTGTGCAAAGCAGTAAACCTTGCAATTTTAACAAGAGCACGTGATCAGGGTCTATGAAAAGGAATGTGGCCAGCGCAACTTTAGCCACGACTCAATGCAAAGCCTATTTTGACAATTCAAAAGCTGCTGCTATTGAACAAGCTGCCAAAACAAAAACGTTCAGCTAAACGCTTTATTAAACTTTTCTTGATTGCAAATAGACAGGATGCATTTGCTTTTGGTGCTTCCCAGAGCTTTACCTAAAAGAATATCTGAACAGCAAAAGACCTTGTTCACTGAGAATCAAACTCAGCATCCCAAAATTAAAATTCCTCAGATCACTTACTTCTGTAGACTTTGCTCAGAGATCCTGTAGATCGCATGGAGAGCAGATAGCCTAGGAATATTCCTAAATCAGCCTGAGCGTCTGCTGCCAAATCTGCATAAAATAGGTCCCAAGCACTGGTAAGTAATCTCATTGGCTTTGGTTACTTGAATAAATAAGGTTCATATGAATATGCAGGAGACGGCTTACTATTTTAGCCTACGCTAATGTTGCATCAGAGATAACCAAGTCTTATTTCTGATGTGCAGATGAGCCAGGGTGAATCAAATTCTTTGTTTTTTCAGGTGGCAGAGTTTAAGATAACGTTTCTGCAGAAAATGTAACACTGTTTTCCAAATGCTTCCTCTCCAAAAACAGTAGTATGTCTCTGCAGAGACATTGCCCCCCATCATCAGCACAGCTGGGGGAGTTGCACTAGCTAAGCAATGTTTTCAGATTAGAAACACATTTTTTTTTCAATGGGGCCAGCACAGTGGTTGCTCCAGAAACAAGAGCTAAGAGCCAAAAGAGTTACTCTGGGAACTTAGTGAACAGTCTAGTACTAACCTGAAAGCATTGGAGGACATGTCTTCAAACTGTGCAACCACAACCTGCCTAAAGCATACACAGACCTTGAAACAAAATAGACTTTCCTAAGCTTGCACGTAAAGTATGCCAATAAGCAAAAACAATCATACCCACAAAGGAACCAGAACACTAATGGATTGTGGCAGAAAAGAAATTGGGAAGGCTGATTGGCTGCTTTTGCTTCCATTCTTTATTATGTAAGGAAGCCTTGTTATCGTTAAAAAAAAAATCAAACCCATGCTTTCCTGAGGTCTGTCTATTTTGGGCAAAATCCTGCTAAGTTACCTATGCAAACAAGTTGGGCGCCTTCACTGGAGGCGGGCAGCAGGATGCGACCCCTTCTTGGTCCATGCTGGGACTCCCTTGAGAGAAGACACTGGTGAAAATGCAGAAGGTGATGGTGCAATGAAAGCTGAACCGATGTGGCACAACAATGCAGAAGAAGCCATCTTGTTGCACACACCCCCATCCAAGTGCCAGCCCTCCAAAAATTAAACTAACCATGCAAACCCACTGAAATCCATGGGACTGCCCCTGCTCCCAGGGAGCAATGTGGCCCAATGAGCCCCTTCCCCATCCTCAAATTTGCTTAAAAATCACCTTTCTTGTCTGCTCAAACAGGAGGGGGGGCTCCAGCTTGGTGGGTGAGCCCGGAGCAGCTCTGCCCCCCCCCCCAGGGCGGCCCCGGGGCAAGGGGAGCGCGAGGGCAGGTGCCCGGAGCCGCGCAGCGCAACCCCCCGGAGCCACTTGCGCTGCGCGCCCCCTGCGCAGGGCGCTTGCGCCGCGCTCCCGGCTCTTGGAAAGCCACTGGGAGGGGGGGGAGCTGGCCTGGGGACGCCCCTGCCAGGGCTGCTGCTCCCCTCTGCCCAGTCCGTGCTGGATTAAACCCCTGCGCCGCCCCCAGAGCAGCGCCGGCCGGGACCAGCCTTCTAATCCGGAGTCACTCCAGGTGTCAGGGGCATTTGCAGCCGCTGGCCCCAGGGCAGCAGCGAATCGTGTCTCCCCGCCCTGAAGTGCGCCGCCAGGGTCATTTCGGGCCAGGCTTTTAAGCCGGTCTATAAATAAAGCGGCGCGGCGGAAGCGGAGCGACTCCGGTTTAGGGAAAAATCCAGGGGCGATCAGGCTTGGCGCCGGGGATCCTGCGTGCCAGGGCCAGTCTACCCAGGCTGTTACTCCCCCGAAACCCCCTTGAGCTTCCTGGTCCCCTGTACCCTGGCCCCCCGCCTCCTCTCCGCCCCCCAAGGAGCCTCCAAACCCAGTTCCCACGGGGCCCGCTCCGGAGTTGGCCGGCACCCTGGGAACAGCAGCGCCCGGGAAAGCCAGGCTGCAGAGTGGGGGGGACCCCTCCCGGCTTAGCATTTCCGAGGGGATTCCCACCAAAACACCCGAGTGGGGTCCTGGGCACTTGGAAACCAGCTCTCATTTGCACCTCCGGAAGGGCCGCCTTAGAGATTTAGTTCACAGGGACCGTGTCTGGGCTCGTGAAAACACAAACTCCTTCGTTTTCCATGCGAAAAACAAGTGCATTAAAAATAATAATAATAATAAACGTGTAGCATTCTCCGGCGTGCACTGAGAAACTATGGGAGAGAGATTCAGAAAATGGAAGGCAGCGATTTTTTTGTTTTTCGGGAAAAAAGCGATTGCATTTGTTGTTGGAGTCCTCTTTTTATTCCAGCTCAAGCTCCTCACCTCTCCTCTGCTGCCAGTGGCTCCAGGGCGAAGCTGACTCTGGCGGGCCGGGATTGCAGGGCTCTGGCTGCAGAAAAGAAACCAAAAGACATTTTTAAACTGAAGAATTATTTCAAGGGGGGACTATGGCGGGGAAAAGCGGAGAACCGGAGAAACTGGCAAACCAGCCCTGGTTTTGCAGTCAGATTGCAATCAAACGATCTGATATTTCCAGAAACTTTCCCTGGTATGTTGTGGGTTTGCAAAGAGGCAGGAAAAGGAGTCCTAAGGCAGGAATTGAGCAAACAGGATTTTCAGGCCGGCTTTCCCCCGGGTCAAGTTCAAGGGGAGGCTGGCTGGGCTCCCCCTGGCCCGTCCCCCCCAAACACGCACAGCTCCTGGAGCTGGGGGCATGTCTAACCCTTTAGGAAACGAATCGCTTTCCCTGGCTGCAGGGTTCACCCCTCCCTGTGCTATGTGCCCACTAGGCCTGCTGGCCGGCAGCTCATCACACCGCCTTGGATCCTGTCGGTCAGGTAAGACAACTGGTTGATTTTTTAAGCACAGAAAGGAATTGCAAATCATTTGGTTTCCTAAAGATTTCGATTTTTAATTTCCAAGCACAGCATCTCCATGCTCAGGGGCCTCCTGTTGTTCCTATTATTTCATCCAAGCGGGTTGGATGTTAACTTGGAGAAAATTAGATAAAACACACAGATTAAGTTTTCAAAAGTCCCCCTCAAACGGTGGGTTAAATTGTCGGTGGAGAATTGTCTAGGATCCCGCTGACAGAAGGAAAATTTTTTACTGTTTTGGAGGGAGAAATGGTGGGGGAGGGGATTGCTTTGTTTTTGCTATTAATTTATCGAACTAACATTTCTGCTAAATTCCCTGGCTTTGCCTTCCTGTGGTTTCTTAACCACTGCGCCTTTATTTCTAACCTAAGGGGAAAAAACTAAATAGGAAGACACACCGTCCTAAATTCCCTCCATAGAGACTGGAAACCATAAATCTTCCCAACCACCACCACTTAATACTGGTTATCTTCAAACTAAAATTAATTACCAACCACCAGCGGGTAGCTCTGTACAGTCCTGTGCACCCTCAGCTACGCTGTTTCCTTGGCCAAAGATAACAGTCTAACCTGATCCTTCAGTGACTCTGAAATAAAAATTATTTTATTGGTTTTAACGGGACTAATTCATCGACAATCTCTCTACAGCTCATTGCAAACACACATTGACAAGGAATTTTTCTAGCGTTTCCACAAAATTGCTGGACTCCTCATAGGATTGCGTAGCCGGCATAATTTGGGGGCTGTGTTGGATCGTGAACAACCGCACAAATCCACCTTTTGCTCTTTCTCTTTCTCTAAGGGGATAAACTCTTTTCAGACACACTCCCTTTAACGGGCAGTGAAGACACCGAACTGGCTCTTACTGGCCGGCTGTTCCAGATTCATGCTAACCCTCTTAAAGCATATATATAGCCACAGATCAAGAGGGCTGGGAGACAGACACTGGCATTTTGCAGAAGACAGTAAAAAAGAGCCACAAAACCGGTCCCATTTACCTTGTGGAGGTTGTGCCGCTGAAGCAGGCTCCTCTTCTTTGCAGCGCAGGTTTCGATGGCTCAGTAACATTTGAGTCGCTTGCAGAAAGTGCAACAGCAACCCCATAAAGCTCGAGGTGAAACCAAACCACTGAGATGCGGGGTGGGGTAAGGAAAAAACCAGAGACGACCCTCACTCCCCCATTGCATGAGACACTGTGTATTCCCAGCCTGCCAGAGAGGAAAAAATGAACCGATTCATGGAAGGAAGGGCAATGAGATGCAGACACCTTGCTGTGGGATTTCTCTGCTGCTGGGTGCAAGAGAGCAGCTTTCCCAGCAATGAGGGAGTGCAAGAGAGGGGTTCAAAAACTCTTCCAGTGTGTTCTTTCCAAAACAATAAACTTTTAATGCTAAAGCAATTATAACCAAAAAAAAAAAACTGTACAGAGTTTGTTTGTTTTTTGTTAGAAAACACTTTTTTTCCCCCATAAATATTGTTCAGTTCCCGGCACTTCGTATCAATAATTAAATTACAAACGATAAATATGGCATCATGGATATGTATTTACAAAAAAGTTATTACAAAAAGGCAACTGTTTTTACTAAACGGTCACAATCTGGGTAGAGCAACACCACAGCCTGATCTGGGAAAAATACTGGACGAACCCATCAGACGAAAATACATTCACAAGTGTAATGCTTGGAGACAGACAGAGACAGAGAGAGGTTCAAGACATAACAGGACTTTGGCACAGTTTAAGAATGTGAGTTTAAACAATCACCACTAAGGCGAAGGAGAATTTCATCCTCACGACAGCATCCCACCAAAGGAAGAAAAAGCCAAAAAAAAAAAAAAAGCCAAAAAAAAAAAGGGAGCAATGATTAAAAAAATGTAAAGGATTCAAATGAATCGAGATTGGGGAGAAGGAAGAGGAGAGGCAATTGCAAGAGGGGAAAAAATTAAGAAGTTACTGCCAATGCCAAAAAAAAAATCCAATCCTGAGAAAAGGACATTGCTAGTCCAGCGTCTGGATCTTGCCAAAAATTAAAAACCGTTTCCTTGAGAATTGCGATCAGTTAGAGTAGCCCTGTGCGGTCGTTTTGCGGGAAAACGCCATTTCCGTGCAGTCTCTTGAATTCATTTGGTCCAGTGTCCGGCGGGGCTGGCGGCCCTTAGACATACCACTCGTTAAAATTGGGTGGGAGTCCGGGGTTGTGGCTGGTGTTACTCTGACTTGCTGCTGGAGGAGTTTTTGTGGAGTCTTTAGTGGTGGCAGAGCTGAGAGCGGGCGGGGTGGACGATTCATAGCCTGAACTTGCAGCTGGGGAGGAATCTGAGCCTTGCGATTCATGAACCTAAAACGAGCACAGATACCGTCAATGTCAGGTCACAGCCCAGCCAAAAAAAAAAAAAAGCAGATTTCCAGCACTGCAAAAGGAGGCAGGATGGCTCAAGCCTGGTCAATATTTACAGCCCCGTGTGATTGCACCAAATGCAGACAACCCAGCGTCAGTTATTTGGGGAGGAGAAATTAAAGCTCAGGCGCTAAATGAATTTATTCGCCTTTTAAGTGCCACAGGGCTCCTTGCTTGTTTTAGCAGCTGTGGCAGTTTTAAAGCAAGTTTTCCCTTCTTGCTGACAATCCGCAAAGATTTTTTTTTTTCCTTCATCAGTGATTACATTTTGATAGCCCCATTCCCGGTATTAACCAGCCCCTTAGCTGTTAAACAACACCGGTTGGGTTTTAAACCGTGTCCAGAAATCCCTGCCCATGGCTCGGTCGAGGACCCTCCATTCAGGAGCCCCTGGAGTTTTTTTAGTCGGGAGGTGGAAGGAGAAAATAAATCAGGCAGCTACCCAAGCCAAGGGCCTGCTCTCAATTGCAGCCTGGCCTGGGAGACAAGGGGCGTTTAGACGAGTGTAAAATGCTGTAACACCAATTTTGGGGAGCAGCCCCGGAGTTTAACTGGCTCCGAGCCGATCTCGGGGCCAGGAAGTTAATGAATTACCTTCATGTGTTTCCTAAGGGAGCTGGGGTGGGTGTAGGACTTGTCACACACTTTACAGATATAAGGTTTGTCCGACGTGTGGACGTGCATGTGCTTCTTTCTGTCACTACTGTTGGCAAAGCGTCTGTCGCAGCCTTCAAACTCACACTTAAAAGGTTTTTCACCTGCAAAATTCAGAGAGAATTACAAGGCTCGCCTCGATGATCACCCTCCTTGGGCCACCGTCTCACAATCCGTTTTCCTGAGATGCCGATGGAAACAGCCAGCGTCGACATTTGGTGCTTTTTCCTCTCACGTTTTGCTCCCCTTCAACCCCCTCCTTTGCCACACTTTCCCCCCGAAACACCTCGCTTTAGGTAGCAGGCAAGCCCACAAACACACGGAAAGGAGCGGACAAAAGGATTTGTTAGGTTACAGTTAAATTCAATCCGCCTTTTGTTACTTTTAATTTGTCTCTTCCAAATGCAAGGGTTGCGCTAAAGGCAGGCTACCGACACTTGATGTTAGGATGGGGGTCGGGGAGACCTGGCTCAATTCTGGCGCACCAGACACTTTTACAACATGCGCTCAACAAGAAGAGAAAACCTGCGGGTTTCCTGCCTCCTCTCGCCGTATTTTACTTTTGTGGCGCTCTGAATTGAAGACGGAGCTCCAAATAAAACCACTTGGACAAAAGTATCACTGATTTAATTAGGAGAGGTGCCAATCAAGACTAAAAAAGAACGGAAGTAAGCGAAAATTAGATTTAATTAGCATTTGTATGGTTTCCTTAACAGAATGTATGCAGCCAGCCAAAGCGTTTGGAAAGCAATGCCCCCCCTCCGCCCCCCGTTTGTTTTTCCTATCTGCCTCCGATAAATCGGAGGAGCTCGTGGGGCTCTGGGGGGCCAGGGGACCGAAATTTCCCCGCGGCTGGAAGCGGCGGCCGGCGCGCCGGAGTTTTGAGAAGCCGCGAACAAAATGCAACCGGCTCCTCTTGGCTCACACAGCCGACCCCGCCGGGCGACGTGGACCGGGGGGAAATCGGGTGCAAAGGGGGGGTCCTTCGCCTCGCTCTGGTGCGCTGCCCCGCGCCTCCCTCCCCTTTACCTGTGTGCGTCCGTTTGTGGATCTTCAGATTCTCCGAGCGGGCAAAGATCTTGCCGCAGCCGGGGAAGGGGCACGGGAAGGGCTTTTCCCCCGTGTGAACGCGAATGTGGTTGACCAGTTTGTATTTGGCCTTGAAGGACTTGCCTTCCCGCGGGCACTCCTCCCAGTAGCACACGTGGCTGCTCTGCTCGGGCCCCCCGACGTGCTCCATGGTGACGTGCGTGACCAGCTCGTGCATGGTGCTGAACGTCCGCTCGCAGCTCCGCTTGGCCCGCCCGGGGGGGCCCTCCTCCAGCCACTTGCACGCCAGCTCCTGCTTGATGGGCTGCCGCATGTAGCGGAAGAAGGCGGCCGGCCCGTGCGCCGGGTGGTGGTGGTGGTGGTGATGGGCGGCAGCCACGTTGACCGGGCCGTAGCCGGGGAAGGGCGCCCCGCCGTAGGGCTCGGCCCGCGGGCTGGCCACGCCGCGGTAGGGCTCCGGCCGGCCGAAGAGGGGCACTGGGCCGCCCTCCACGTGGCCGCCGGGCGAGGCGTGGCCGGGGCTCTGCTCGTGCAAGCCGGGGAAGAGCAGGTAGCCGTCGGGGGAGCCGGCGAAGAGCCCGTGCTGGCCGCCGCCCGCCCCGGGCTCGCCCCGCTGGCGGAAGAGAAAGTCCCGCGTGGAGCCGAAGGCGGCCGCCGCGCCCCCGTAGGGCGGCACCTGGCCCCCGGGGTGCGGGTGCGGATGCGGGGCGTAGCCGGCCGCCTGCGGGGCGAAGGCCGAGCCCTGGCCGGCCGCGAGCTCGTGGGCGGCCGGCCCCAGCTTGAAGGCGGCGTCCCCGAAGGGGCTCAGCCCCATGCCGTCGGGGCGGCCCGGGCCGTCGGGCGGGTGGTGGTGGCGGGGGGCCGCGAACCCGCCGACGCCCAGGGCGGGGAACTGCGGCCCCCCGTCCAGCAGCATGGCCATGGTACGGTCCGGCGCCGCGCACCCTGCCCGGCCGGCCGCCTGCTTGGACTGCTCCGCGCGCCCCCCACGCCGGGCACATAAACCGGCTCGCCCGGCCGCCGCGCGCCCGGCCAATGGGCGGCCGCCTCTCGCCGCGTCAGCTGACCCCGCGCCCGCCGCCCATTGGCCCGGCCGAGCCGGCCCCGCGCGCTGATTGGCCCGCGCCGCTTTGGCGGCTCGCAGGTGAAGGGGGCGGGGGGGGCGGCTCCGAACGCTGCCATTGATCCGCAGCGGAGCGGGCGGGGGGCCCGTGTGAACGCTCCGGGATCGCGCGCGCCGCGCGTTCCGGATCGGATCCGGCGCGATCCCGCGGCTCCGTCGAGGCCAGCAGAGCGGTTTCAAACCAAGCCAGGCCGCCTGCATCCCAGTCGGGCTCCGGTTGTGGGCAGGGGCTGAATGCGGTTTCCTCCCCAGCCCGTGCGCTGTAAAAATCTCCCCCCTCCTGCCCCAATCCTGGAAGCCCGCGCCCTTTCGCTCCCCCAGCGGCGCTTTTGTCCCCGCCAAAGTGGCCCCAAAAAGCGGGCCCCAAATCCCCACCCCAGGGGCCTCTTTTCTTTATTTGCCTGCCTGCCTCCAGGGAGGGGTTTTATGATTATTTTGCCGGAGCTGCCCCGATCTGCCTTGAAATAATGCCCTGCCGCAGACAGCCCCATAAATCCGCTCATTTGCTCTCCTGGAAAGCATTTGCAAAGAACTCTGGGGAGCAAGGGTGGAAATAAAAGGCGGCAAGAAGGATGGCTGGGATTGTCAGATGCTGAGCCCCAAAGTCTGGCTATTGAGCCGGGCTCACAGGCTCGCCGCCGTCTCTCTGCAGGAAACAGAAAATCTGATCAAGTTCAGAGGCGCATTGAGAGCCTGCTTCAAACAGCGCTTTATAAGTGCAGCCCTTTCACATCCTTCCCCCCAATCAGCCCCGGGACAGACTCCACAGTCTTTATTTTAGGGGTTGGGAAAAAAAAAAGAAAGAAAGCAAAGAAAAGCCACTGGTATAAAATCTCTCCCGGGAGTAACAGCATCTCCCACCAAACCCGTCCAAATTCCCACTCCGCATCCGCCAAGCCCGCTCCCAAAGTCGGAAGGTGAGTCGCTGCGGTCTTCACATTATTGCAACTCGGGGGCAAGGAAGCAAACAAACAAACAAACAAACAGACAAGCAGACAGTGGCAAAGGGGGAGATTTAATGCAAATTTGCAGGGGGCCCCTTTGCTTTCACACCCGAACGTTTACACCCGCACGGCCCGCTTTGCGGTGGGAGGATTTGCAGGCTCGGGTGGGTCCAGTTGGCTGTGGCTGGAGGCAGGAGGATGGAGCCGCTGGCTGGCCGATGGGCTGGACTCCGAGCCAAGGAGGAACCTGCTGCTCCGCTTCCCGGTGGAAACGCTCCGCTTCGCTGGCTCCGGCCGGTGGTTTCCAAGGGGGGCTTGGCCGGGCTCTACCTGGGCTAATTAATGAGCCCAGCACGTGGGGCCTTGTCTGGGGGACAAAAAAGGCCTCGGTCAATTAGCTGCTCGGGAGAGAAAGGCCTGTGAAGTTGCCGACCTGGGCGACTGACCTTGGCTTTTGCAGAAGCCTCCCGGGTGGGGCTCGGCTTTGTCCTTCGCCTCCAGATGCGGGAAAGCGGCTCCCGGCTCCGGGCGGCAGGAAACAAAGCCCCCGGCCGGCTCTGGCTTGGCTCGGCTGCTTGGGCCCCCTCTGCCCCAGGGGCTCCCCAGCTCGGCCGGGGCGCTTGGGCCAGACGGGAGCAGCTTGAACTGGAGTCAGTGGCAAGCGAAGTTCACAGGCAGGCGAGAGGGAGAAGTTTGGAGAGGGAGGTAAAGTTGGCTTTGCTGGGAAAAAGCTGGGCCGGGACTGAGGAGCTTTTGCACCCCAAACAGTAGCGCTAAACCCCTCGTTTTCCCCGGAGGGGGACCCACAGCAGCGGGGCGCCCCCCTGGTTATAAACCGGCCTCGCCTCGCCATTGCTGAGCCGATTTTATTGCTCAGCACAAGCCAACGTGAGCCTGTCCGGCTCTGCTTGTGGCTAACAGCCCATAAATCTCGATTTTATCCCTTTCCCCGGGCTCCTGCCTGCGCGATGCTGCCTCCCAGACCCGTTTCCACTCCGGATTGGGGCGCCGAAGTGATCGCCCGCGTTTGACACCGAAGCGCACTCAGCTCTCTTTGCCTTTTGCGTCTAAACCAAAACGGATGGGGTTTGGGGGTCAAGTTCACTCCATTGTCCTTTGATTAGTGCAATTCATCAGCAGCCCAAATCGCCGGCTGCTTGTGTCGCCGGGGCGCAGAAAGAGCTCAAATCTCTCTCACCTTTAAACCCACCAAATATTTTTTTTTAAAAGTGCAAAAAAAAGTCCTCTTCTGGCGCTTTTTTCTCTGAAGGGCTCAGGAGGCAGGATCGGCGGCTAGATTTCTGTCCGCCGCCTATTCGTGTCATTCCCCACTTTCAGCTGCTTGGGTTTGTTTTCTTCTTAAATCCGGAGTGGTTTGGGAATGTGACACCCGCAAAAACGCAAAGCGCTTCAAAGGCGCGAGCGAGTGAGCCCCGATGTATTTCAATAAAAAGAAGCAAGGAGGGATTTACACGGCCAGTGACTGAGCCCCTGGCTTGCCCTAAAATTTCCCATGCCCGACAAAACGCTCGCCTGGCCTTCAAACGAAGCTGGTTGGGGGCGTGTGAACAAGACCCAGGGGTTTCATTCGGTGTAAACCTCATTTTACCACCTGGCCTTGAGCAAAACTCCAGTTAAAGTCCCTGGTCCCGTTCCCAGGGAGAGGCCGGGCCCGAAATATTCCCCCACAGAAATGCAGGAGGCAAATTTCCCAAATTTCTTTTCTCCCCCATGAAAGACGATTTCTCTTGGGGGCTTTTCAGGTGGAGGTGGGCTGGGGGGGGTTTCATGGCCGTAGGAAAAGGTTTTGGTTTAACCGCCTGCGGCTGGGTGGGCAAAGATTTTAGGCGCCCGAAATCCATGACCGCTTCGGCGTGGCCAGAGAAATGGGGCTCGACAACAAGCGCCAAGAAACCGGAGTGAAAACGTTGCAATTGCGGAGCAATGAAATGCGGGAGAGAAAGAGGCATTTCCATTGCAGCCCGCACTCGGGCTGCAGATCCCGGCTGCAGCAACCAGGGCTGAGTTTCCAGAAATAAAGGGGTGAAGCAGAAACACTTGGAGGTGCCGAAAATGGGGGTGGAAGCCAGGGTGTGTGTTTGGAAAAAGCGGGGGGGGGTGCTCGCACGGAAATGAATGAAGGAAATTTAATAAATGTCTGGGAGGCATTGCACACTGGCTAGCAGCCCCTCGACAGGGAGCAAACGTCCCCAGTAAATACCCAGAAATCGCCGTGTTGCTCGACTAGGAGGTGGGCAGATCATCAGGGGACTCTCTAAGAAATAAAAGGAGAGGGATTTTTGTTTGGCATCAAGATCTTTTCCTGGCTCTGGCTTTTGGGCAAAGTTTAGGCTCCATTTTCACCTCTGCAGGAACAAAAACCGGGTGAAAATAACTGGTGCTTCAGCGAGGTTGGAAAATATGATGGGTGTTTTCTTTTTAATGACTCTTCACCAGCAATGAAATATCTAAGTAAAAGGGATCGGCTGTTTCCCAAGCCAGAGCTCTGAAAAGGTCGCATAATTCACGAAATACCTTCCGGTTCGGGCAGAGGAGCTTGGCGATCCGTTTCGTTTTCTGTCCTAGCTACAGAGGGGGAAAATGGCTAAGTTTGAGGTGCAGGCGTTTCCAGTCCGTCCTTCCGGGCAAATATCCCGGGGGACCCTAAAATGGAGGCTGTAATTAATTTTTGAATCCAAAGTTTTCCGTCGCCCTTGTCTCTGCGAGCTGTGGGTCCCTCTGTGCATTCTCCTATTCCTGCTATGTGTGTTTGGAAAAATGCAAATTAAAAACCCCTAAGCCGTTGATTCAGACAGCTTAGTGTCGTGTGTGCATCATGGCTCTGACTTGAAGAAGTTTCCCATCTGGGGAAACCCACAGCCATTTATAAAGGGACAGCAAAAAACAAGCACATTACACCCCCCCCCCCCATCCCCGTGCCTTAATTCTGCCTTTACTGCTTCATTTAGTCTCCCCCCGAAGCCCCGCACTATTTACTAGTAAATATTGTGTTTCCTCCTATTCCTTTTTCTTTCGTTGTAAAGCTGAGCCGAGGTTTCATGACTATTTTAGGGTCTATTATTATTTTACACACAGGCATCTCGGTTTCAGCACATCCTTGGTTTTTCACCTAGCCGGTGAGCCCCCGCCCGTTTACACGCACCCCCGGATTGTGTCGGCTTCCCGCACACCAATTTGCCCCCGCAACCACAAACTGCAAAGCGTTGCGGGCTTTTCCTTGCAAATGATGAACGGGGGGGAAGTTACGTCGGGTGCTTTGCGGGGCTGAGCTTTTCAGAGGGGCCGGGCAGGGGCTGGAGGCTGCAAGGAGCCGGGGGGGGGGGCATTTCGGCTCCCTCCGGGGCCGCTCGGCTCCTCTTCTGGCTCCGGCTCCCTCCTCCCGCCCGGCGAGCTCCAGCTTCGGAGGAGCAGCAGGGCCGAGGCTGGGCTGAAATGTCTCAATCAGGGGCCAGCTGACCCGGGACCCGCAGCCTGGGGCATCGCTCCTCGCCTTTGCGGGGCACACGCACTTTGCTGACCCCTTCTGCCCGCC
>ML681991.1:5847630-6248512 GCA_007922195.1 Podocnemis expansa | reverse complement strand
CCCCCCCCCCAGGTGTCAGCTCCTAACAGTGTTAGACCAAATTAGTGAGCATCCCAACACCCCCCACACACACACTTCCCCCTACACCCTCCTCATTTCAAGTCCTGGGGAGAAAACTGGATGGGGCTATGGGGCTTCTTTGCCCCCTTCCCCAGCCGCCCCTATTTCTAAGTCCCCCTTGCCCAGCCCAGCGTTTACACAGGACGGATCAGGCGCTGCAAAGCCGGATTCTCCCCCTCTGCCGACTGGGGTCGGAGCAGGCCTGGAAGAGGGGGGTTTAAATGCCCAGGAGGTTTGCAACCTCCCCCGGCCGTCGATGGGGGCCGGGCCTCGGGGCTGAGCCCAGAGCCGGAGCCCGGAGCGCGGGGTGCCCGGAGGAAGAGGGGGGGTGAAGGGGGCAGATTTGCCTGGGGCCGGTCCCCATCCCGCCCCGTCTGCGGGTCTCAGCAGCGCTTGTGAACACTTGGGGGCGCAGCAAAGCGGAGTCAGTGGGGCCCGGCTGAGCCCCCCGGTTTAGGGGGCCGCTTCTGCAGGCCCCCAGCCCCGGGGCACTCTCCCGAGGTCGGGGTCTCCCTCTGGCCTAGCCGGGCCCCAGCCGGGGCTGGGAGGGTGACAGGAACCGCTCACTAGTGCATTGCACAAGCGCCGCTGGGTCCCGCCCTCCCTGCCCGTGCAAACAGCGGCCGGAGCCTTACACAGACAGAAAACGATCCTGCACACCCAGCCGGGCCCTTTGGGGTGTCAGAGTTTCAGGACTGGGGCAGCTCCAATGTCTCAGAGAGAAAATATCAAGCAGAGAGCGACCTAAAGGGAATTACATCCACCAGGAATTTGCTTTCGATTAAAACGCAGAAATCTCCGCCCAGCCCTTTGATCCGGGCCAAGCTCGCACCGGCTTTACCAGGCGGAGATTTGCCCGGTTCAGGGGCCAGCGGAGGGGCCCGATCCTGCGCCCACTTGTCGCCGTGCAGGATCGGGCCCCGCTGTCCCTGCAGCCCCAGCACCGGGGGCTATTTCTGCTCGGGGCAGTTTTGCTTTCTGCAGAAGCGGGGTGGGTTTCATGCCTTTCAACAGGTGGAAACTGCACCCCCCTCCCCTTTTAGAGCCCCTTTCCCTGCTGAGCTTTGCCCCCGTGACCATTTTGGTGCCCCCGGGTCCCTGGTTCCTGCCCCCGCCCTCAAACAGCCCCCACACTTTGCCGGGCAGGTGACACCCCGCTAGATTTTGGGGCTGCGGCCCAGCTAAGATCCGAGGCCGGCAACGGGCCATTGAACCGGGTGCGGAGGGGGTTTGTTTCGGATCTGGGGGCCAAAAAGGGCCCCAGCCAAAAGAAAAAGGCAATTGCCCCCCACCCCCGCTGTCTGTCTGTCTGTGCAGGACCCACATGCTGCTCCAGTTCCCAAAGTGCTTTAGTTAAGGGGGGGTCATCTGGCTGATGGGACTCCCGGAATTGCTCTCACACCCCCTGACACCTGAGCTCGGGGAGGGGGCGACTTGCTTTTTTTACAGCCAAGGCCAGGGAGTGTCACCCCCCCGGGGCCGGGGCCCCAAAGCGGGAGACTGATGTGCCCCCCCCCCAGTCACCAGCTCCAAGCACCAGCAAAACCCCTGAGCCCGAAGTTTCCAAAGGCAGGGGAGAAATGTTTAATCCAGGTGCTGAAGATTTTCAGTCCGGAAGGGAGGCACCCAGGCGCTGTTTGCTGGGCTCCCCACTGCGGATTTCCCTGCCTGGCGTTTGGGCCCCTGGTTGTGGGGCTCTCCCAAGTGTGGGGCCGGGAGGCAGCTTTGCAGACCCCCCCCCCGACGGGAAATATTGAAATAAGGGGGGCTACCGGGGCCCCGGTGTGGGGTTAAACCACCGAGGAGACACAACCAGCGGCTCCGCGTTTTGTTGCGAGAGGTTGCAATGCGGGTTAGGTGGTTTGTATCGGGAGAATCGCGATCCGGCCACGCCTGTGAGCCCACATCTTATATAGCAAAAGCCTGCAATGAAGATTTGCTTTATGGCTACCACGGGAGCTAGTTAGTGTTTGAACTAGTCTTCAGTGGCTTTATTTTCGGTGCCTACACTCCCTGGCTTCGTTTGCAATGAACTCGTCGGATTTACTTGCATGGGAGACAGAGGCGATGTTCAGCGGTGCTATAGGGTGTTTGCAATAAATGTGTCTTAAATAACAAAGGAATATGGCTGGGAAGGACGGCAGGGGCAGATACATGCAATTCCCTCTTTTACACCGACCAGCAAAGAGCCTGGCAGCAAACCTGCTACTTTACTGAGGGAGATGAATTAACCTCAGTGAAATGTTGCTCGCTTTCTCTGCAGTTTAATTGCTGGAGCAATTCATTAGCGACCCACTCCCATTTCAAATGTTATTTTCAAAACTTAGCTATTTGCCCTCAAAACTTAAATCTTGATCCAGATGAGGAGGGCGAAAGAGCAGCGAAACATCATCCTTTCCCGCTCCTAAAACGAATAAGAAAATACTAAGCGTCGCTAATGTTTGTGCATTTATTGCTGTAGATTTGATTTTAATTTTTTTGGTTTTTACTTTTTACTTACTCAAGCTAATCAGCTAAGGCGTGTTACCAGCAATTCCCCGTCCGCACTGTATTTAAAACTGTATTGCTGGTGTGTAGACATCTCACCTTCTGACTTTAAAATTTGATGCAGCGCAGTATTTCCAACACCGAGGAGCAACCCTTTTATTTCTCAGCCTTTCCCTATTTCCTCCTTCGTTTCCACAGCCTGTATTGTCTGGCCCGATAAAATGTGTCGTCTCCTGCCTCTCCCACCTGCCTAAATAAATCAACCAATTTGGGTTTCGTTTGGAGCAGCCCCGCCGCTGCCTCGCAGAGCCCCAGATACCTGCCGCAAAAGGGATTTGAAGTTGCCAGGGTAAAGTTTCGGGTCTTTTTTGCATTTTTGCAGGTGTACTGGAAGGCAAAGCAGGACGGCTTCAGTCAGGGAACAAATGTAATTATTTCATTGTAGCTTTATCTGGAGCTCCCAGAAGTAAAGCAGGACACCTAACGTGCTTTTCTGGTCAGATTCAATGAATATGGGACATTTTTGATTCAAGGAATATGAAGGGACATTTTTTTCCAAGCGGGGACCTGGTTATAGTTATAGTTTGAGGGGAAGCAAACGGGGAGCCTCGCTGGTCGCATTTTAGATTTGCTTGAATGTCATTTGCCCCCCACGTCCCAGGCACGGTTTCAAACGCAATTGTGTCTTTGGGCTATTTAAGTTGCCTCTGAAGGGTCGTAGCCAAATAGTCTCCCAGGCAAGCTGTCACCTGGCTGTCGTGGAGGGAAGCTGGTCCCTAAAAGGAGCCCAGGTTTCTTTGAAAAGGCTGCAGTAAATGGCATTGGGGGGGGGGAGTAGGCGCTGGTCCCGGCTCTGGCAGTTGTGCTAATGAAAGGGTGGGGCTCCCTGCTCCAGCCCAGCACAAACTAATTAAAACATTGTGTTGGGAACACATTTTCTTTCCTTTTTTGATCCGCGCCGCGTTTGAAAGAAATGTCAGCGGCTGGAAAGCCGGGCCGGGCAACCTGATTTCCCTGCTAGTGCGCGGGGCTTTTCAAAGGCGGGGGGAGCTTTGCCAAAGGAAAACCCCGCTGGGCCAGCTTGCGGGGCTCCTCTTCCCCAAACTAAGCCCCTGTCAATCAGGCCCGGCCGGGGCCAATGGGCGAGCCCCTTTGGGGCAGGCAGCTCATCCCGCTGGGCTTTTCTCTCCCCCCGGCCGCCTGCAGAGAGTCTTTTTGGGGAGCACTTTGGGGGCCCCGAAAGATGCGCGCCCCGACTTGCGCAGCCTTGGCCGGGCTATTGCGCGGGTCCTTCTCCTTGTGGGGCTCGTTAGCGGGCACATAACTGCAGAGGGGGTGGGGAGGGAGCCTGATTAATTTGGGAGGGTCCCATCCACCTGCCTAGGGCAGCCCCCTCCCGGCTGAGTGGGGCTGCCCCCTTGGGTCAGTCCTTAAAACCCGCCTCGGCCCGTGGCTTGGCAGAGTCTGAGCCCGTCCTCGGTTCATGGCCAAAGCAGAGCCCAGATGGGGCAGGTCGCCCCCCAGCCAGATCCCCCCAGGAGCAGCAATGCCCGGAGCGGCAGGTGAGAAGCAGCCAAACCCTCTCCCCGGGGCAGGGAAACTGGAAAAGGGGCTTTTCCAAAGCAGCCCGCTCCAGACAGGCTGGGGGGCCGGGGGGCTGGCCAGAGACCAGGTCCCAGTCGTTGCCTTTTTGGTGTTAAATGGCCCCAATGGGGCGAGCCACAGAGCCCCTGAGCTGACCTGTCGAGGCTGAAGAGGCAGCTGGTTCCCCATGGGGCAGGTCTGGGGCCAGGGCGGAGCCCCCCTGTTCCCGGGGGGCTGAGCTAGCCAGAAAACCCTTTAAAACCAAAGCCAAACCCCCAAACGGCGCCGGAGGCGCACAGGGGGCAGGCCAGCTCTGGGGTGAGAAAGTGGGTGCAGGAGACACAAAAGACCCCTCCTGAAAGAGCCAGGAGCCCTGGGGGTCTCGATGGGTGGGGGGCTCATCTGCCTTGGAAGGGCTGAGACAGCGAGAAAGCCCCCAACTAAGAAAGTAACAACAACTAGGACTTTACTCCGCGTTTTCTGCAGTTTGAATGAAAAAGCCCCCAGGCGCTGTATGTTCACCCCTCGATCGGGGCAAGATTTTTGCTGAATTTCTGGCGCATGACTGCAAACAAACGACAATTGTTGCCATTAAAATCCTGCCCCCACCAAAAAAAACCAAAAACCCACCGAAATTGAGCAGGGGTGGGACCCCCATCCCTCCTCAGTCTCGGTGTTTTTCCAGGACGCTGTCCAGAGGAAATGCCACCCCCCAGCAGCTCTCCAGAAATATTCTCTGAAGGGAACCAAACTCCCTCGCCTTCAGACCCTCCAATTTCGGGGGCACTTTCTCCCGACAGATGTGATGGCCTTGCCAAAACGAGGCTTCTTTCATGGGGTCCTGTCACAGTAAAGAGAGAGAAATCATCTTTTGTTGGGAAAAAGAAAAGCAAGGAGTCTTGTGGCACCCGCAGACTAACAGATTGATTTATGGCATGCACACGGAGCGAGGAGTGAAGGGAAGGTCCCAGCAGCATCTGCTTGTCCGCAAGTTTGCTGCAAATAGCGACTTCACGTGCCCAAATTGTGCCCCAGCTTTTTGTCTTGCTGGTCCTTCGTTTTTAAGAGGCCGGTGCCCCCTCACTGCCAAAGTGTGTCTCACCTCACGGGTGCACAAGAGTTTTATTAAAATCCCAGCTGACCCCAGAGAAAAATATCCGAGCAGACAGACGAGCGGGTTATCTAGCACCAGAGCCGGGAGGTGAGACAAATGTGCAGCACCGAGACTTTTAAAGGCTGGCTGGGAAACGGTCTGTCTGTCTGTCTGCATCTGTCCATCCACCCAGCAGGACCCGGGCAAACATCCGTCCTGCTTCCTTTCGGCCAGCTCAGCCCGACCTTGCGGTGGGCAGGCGGTTTCAGGCTGTGTCTTGATTAATGGCTAATAATTAGCACGATTGTCCAAATCCGACGGCGTCTGGGTGCTATTTTCTCCAGGGATTTTGCACCTCACCCGAAGCCCAGGCTGGGAAGGCGGATGAGACGAGCTGGGCAATGCCGGGCCCGGGGCCCCCTGCTCCCGCCTCGCCCTGACACGTTTCTGCCCCGTCCACACACGCCGTGCCAGGGTGGAGAGAGGCTGCTGGGCCCGGCTAGCTCTGGATCTGGGGGGGAGCAAACAGCACAGCCCCATCCCCAGCTCGGAGTCCCGGGGGGATGCTCTGGGCTGGGACAGGTGCAGATGCGGGGCGGCGCCCGTTGGCCGTGTGAACCCTCGCCTGCCGATCCCGCTCCCCGCCGACCCAGCCCCAGGAGCCGAGGCCGGCCAGGAGAGCTGCAAACATCTAGGGCGACAGCTCGGGCTCTGGACAAGTGGTTTGGGTGAAACGGCCCTTAGCTGACCCCTCTGGTCCCCCGCCAGCACAACCGGGAAAATTGATGATAAATCCCGCCCCAGCCAGGCCCATCAAAAAGGCAGAGAAACCCGCAACCCCACCCATCTCTGTCGCTTTTCTTTCTTTCTTTCTCGTTTTATTTTTTTCCGGCTAGTTTGTCCTCTTCTCTTAACAGTGGCGATGAAAAGTTTCACTTCGCACAGTCATTTCAAACCATTTTGAACCCGGTCACTTGAAAACGCACTTTTAGAAACCAAGCAAATCCGCGGATATCCGCAGATATCCGCATCGCAGCTATAACAGGGCTGTCCGCGGGCGGTTTCTTGCGGATGCAGTGGGGATTTGGATCCACCTATTTGTACCCGTGCAGGGCTCTCCGCATTTTGTCTTCTCAATGGACAGCCTCGCCCCAACGACCAGGAAAGCCACCCAACATAGGGGTTTTGCCCCCATCTATCTATGGACCTAACCAACCCCCCGCATAATTTCTGTCCCGCTCTCCCCACATTGCCCAGCCCATCAGCTGTCAGCGGGCCTCAAGCCCTTGGCGATTTTACCTCCTGGCGGCGAGATAAAAGAGGGGTAGCCGTGTTAGTCTAATCCAGTAAAAAAACAACAAGCAGTTGTGTGGCACTTTAAGACTAACAGATTTATTTTATGCAAAAAATAAATCTGCTAGAGATAAAAGAGGCTCCTGAAAGATTTGGGGGCACACTTCTGGCCATCCTTTTGCACTTGTTCCCGTCTCTCTTTCGCGCAGGCAGCGATTTGGGGAGCGCTTGGCCGGGGCAGGTGAAATCCGGATTCTCTGAAGGTCTTTCGGGGACCAGATCCTGAGACCTTTCCTTACCCCCGCCTGGAGGAGCCGGATCAGCCCCTAATTGCTGCATTTCTCCCCCCACCCCCAGTTCATCGGCAGCCCCTCGGAGTCTTTGACACCCCCCCATTTTTCACCCCCCCCCCCATGGAAACAAAGGGCGCTTCCCCCTGCTACTGGCCCAGGCAGCCAGGGGCCAAGGCGTATTTCGGGGGGTTTGTGCCTCCTGGGGACTCCGGATCGGCCAGGCCGCCGGGCACTTATGGCTCCAAAGGAAACCGGTTTGGGCAGCTACTTCGGAGTGATCAATGTGGAAACGTCGGAGCGCTCAAAGATACCTAATTCCAAGAGGAAAACGGGCTGGACGGATAGGAAGGAAAGAAAAGAAAGGGAGAGTCCTGGGGCACTTGTAAGGACTAACAAATGTATTTATCCCAGCAGCTTTCCTGGGAGAAAATCCGACTTTGTCAGGCGCTTTGAAGTCAGGCAGGAGGCTAAGGACGGATGGGGTGGGGACAGACAGACAGACAGACGTCAGGACCGGCTAACCTCACGGCGTTGTTCCTGCCCCACCCCTGGGGACTCCGGATCACCATCGCCCCTTTCCCATAGGACCAACCCGCTGCCCCGGCCGATGGCCCTGGAAAGGCAACGCGAACCGGCCGGCAGAGGCGGCGTGTAAACGGTGAACCGAAGTCACTCCGTTTCCATGGGGCCTTCCAGCTCCCCTCCGGCCCCGTTTGCGGTGCTGGCTGGGAAGCAGAAGCCGACACAGGCTCTCAGGACAAATGAGTTGAAACCAGGTGGAGAGGGGAGAGGCCGGAGCCTGGTCCCAATCCGGCGCGGCACCAGGTGTAAACGCGGCACCTGCGCCGCAAATAGCGAGAGGGCCCCCAAGGCCCCCAGATCGCGGAGCAGAGCCGGGGCCCGGCCGCAGGCGGAGTGAGGGCTGGGTGGGAACAAGAATCCGGCCCCCCTCCCTCTTCAGCTCCTTGCCCCCAGCGTCCACACGGGCGCCGGGAGCCGCTCCGGAGCGAAATGAACGTCCCCGAGCGCCGGCTCCGGGGCCAGGGAAAGGGGGCGCCCGCCTGGGTGCAGGGGGGCTCTGCAGGGACCCCGCATTTTTCACATCACCCCGCTCCCGAGGATCATTTGGACGACACAAGCTGAGCATGGGGCCCCTTAGCTTTTCTAAGAGTTTTGCTTGGCTGAAGGCGGCAGGATTCAGTCTGGCCTGGGGGGGTGGATGAAGAGTCTTGCCACAGGGGCTCCTAGCCCTGCTCAAATCCAGCCTTCCTCCAAACTAAACCAGAACAATTAGCATTAAATGCAGACAGGGTTGCGGAAATTAATTTTTGACATGGTTTAGCATGACCACGGGGAATTAAGAACCTCAGACTATTCAACCAATTCACAAAGGGGACAATATAGAAAGGAGAGATGCTTTGCATTTCTATGAAAATAAAAACGAGGGGTCTTAAGAATGTCTGACAGAGATCCTGGAGGTGGTTGTCTCTGAGATTAGGGAGCTCCTCACTCTTAAAACTAGAGTACCCACCTAGGGAAATGAAAAACACATTGACAGAGCCAAACAGGTACCCAGAAGACACTGACTGCAGGACAGACCCAACCAAGAAAACAACAGAAGGCCACTGGCCACCACCTACAGCCCCCAGCTAAAATCTTTCCAACACATTATCAAAGATCTACAACCTACCCTGGAAGATGATCCCTCGTTGTCTCTCAGGAAGCTGGCCAGTCTGTGCTCACAGACAACCGGACACCCTGAAGCAAATACAAACACGCACCAGCAACCAACACCATACAAACAAGAACACTAACCCAGGAACCTACCCCTGCAACAAACCCCTTGGCCAACTCTGCCCATACATTGAATCCAGTGACACCATCACAGGTCCCAGCCCCATCAACCACACCGCCAGTAGCTCATTCACCCGCACATCCATGAAGGTGGTACATGCTATCATGTGCCAGCACTGCTCCTTTGACATGTACAGTGGCCAGACTGGACTGTCCTTATGCAAAAGAATAAATGGACACAAATCGGGCATCAAAAATGGCAACAGCCATAAACCAGTAGGAGAACACTTCAATCTCCCTGGATGCTCAGTAGCAGACTTGAAAGTTGCCATACTTCAACAAAAAAACACAAAAAACAGACTTCAGGGCAAAATTGCAGAGCTGGAATGAATATGCAAACTGGACACCATGGAATCAGGTCCGAATAGGGACCTGGAGTGGCTAGCATAGCAAATTACAAAAAGTGATTGTCCCTCTTCACACATCCTCACCTAATCAACTGTGTGAATGGACGTCATCTGCCCTAACTGAACTGACTTCCTTAGCACTTGCCTTCGCCCTTGTAATGTTTCTCACCTCTTCCTTGTCTGTTTATACGTATTATACCTACTAACCATGGTGTCTGCTTCACACCTCTGACCAAGTGGGTTTGAGCCCATGAAAGCTTACACTCCAAGAAATTTGTTAGTCTTTATGGTGCCACAGGACACTAGTTTTTGCTTGTCTTCATAGTATCTGAACACCTGAGTGGTGTCCAGATCAAAGTATTCTATGACTAATGTGATCTATTAATCTAATGCCAACACACAGATGCCTGTGCTGCTTCATACATAAAGATTGCCAGAATTCATCTTTACACACATTTCTCTTTATTTTCCCAAAAACAACTTCCCACCCTAATTTTGCTGTTTTGAGCAGGAGTTGATGCAATCATGTATGAAAGGAGTCAACGTGGCTTTTTGCAAGGAGAGGATGGGGTCTTTTTTCCTGCCATGTTTGTTAAAGAAACCAATCATGTTCTGTCTGATATGCCATTTTGACAACTTATGCGGGATATAAATGGTGCTGGTTTTGGCTGCATCAAAATTTTAGGGCAAAGTCTGCCCTCCCCCAGTACTTTAGGTTGGGAAAGTGTTACTCACTCACACACATGAAACATATATATTTTGTCTTTGGAACACTTACTGTACATATTCAATCTCTCCCATTAGAATAGAAATCCCTCTGACACACAGGGCAAATTGATCCACCAGAGCAGCTTTAAACTTGTAGGAGAAAAACTTATTGGAGTCCTTGTGCCAAAGCATTCATAAACTTGAGCTTATGCCCTGCAAACTGAGGAAGAATACATTCATTTTCAATGTGGCATGAAGGCAGCTACCCTTCAGAGTTCATGCTAGAGAGGTGAGCTTTTCTTTTGGTAGTGGTCCGAGCATTTGGGGGACACTTGATGGTCCTCTTAAGCATGAAGTATTTCCAATCTGATCATTCAGGAGATATTATTTCTGCTGAATTTGTTGGAATGTTTTGATGGTTCAATTATTTCAGAGGTTCAGTGTGGAATACTTGCTGACAATAACAGGAACTGCGTACCTATTCCCAGTGTGTAATGCAGCCTTTTTCTGTGTGATTTACAGTCAGGCCTCCATTCTCTCCAATGTTAATTGCAAAATGTGACACTGCTGGCCTATGACTAGAAATTTAACTGTACTCTTCAGCTTGCGATCTCTACAGACTGCAGTCCAAAGCTTTGAACGTAGCCTACCAGAAGATGGTAATACGTTAAAAAAATCTTGCCAGAATCTTCAGAAGACACTTCGCACAGGCCTGAATTTACAGTTTCCAAAGGGATAGCCGTGTTAGCCTAGTCCAGCAAAAAAAAAAAAGAGTCGTGTGGCACTTTAACAGATTAATTTTTTGCATGAGCTTTGAAAATCCCACTTCGTCTTCGAAGCATTTGATGAAGTGGGATTTTCTCCCACAAAAGCTCATGAGAAAAATAAATCTGTTAAAGTGCCACACAGCTGCTTGGTTTTTTTGCTCAATTTACAGTCCTTATTCAAGCAAAAGCTTCACTGGATTTTAAGAGTTTTGTCTTTGGGCAGGTTTTCACTGATGACTGCAAACCCATCGCTTTCAGATCAATCCTCTGAATCAACTGACTGGGTCTGTGAAGACCCGCTCAGCGGTTCAGAAAGCCGATCTTGGAAGAGCAACCCACAGAAGGAATGGCGCTGAGTCAAGGAAAGGCATTTCCCCCCCATTCAGTGCACTGAAGACAGGGTGGTAAGCAGGCGGTAGGCTATCAGAGGAAGATACACAAAGTACTTGAAATATCTTGCGTATTTCCCTTTGATTGCTGCTGAAATCATGTGGCAGCATAGACCAAGGTTAAGGTCCCAATTCAATACGCTTACTCATCTGCCTAACTTCATATGCTCAAGAAGAGCATCCCTGTTCAGGCCATCCTACAGAAGAGCATCCCCATTCAGTCCATCACTGTAAGTCCCACTGAGGTCAATGGATTTCTCCTGACACAAAGCTGCAGTAATTCAACGGGAAGCCAGGCTCCAGGGTATTAAACTTCACTGAAGAAATTGCATCCTGTAACAGGTAGTGTCAAAGAGCCTCACAGAAATGTCTGCCTGTAGCAGGGCACGTTAGCCCAGAACCTTTGAAGGTGGGAAGAGGGTTGAAATGGAGAATTGGAGATGAATCACAGAGGATGTTGAATGGAAGAAAAATATTGAGAGCAATCGAAGTAGTAATCGCTTCTAGTTAGCAATGATTACACCATTTCTGAGGATGGCAGAAATGTGGAAAATGACACAGGTTAATAGCTCCAATAGCTATGTACAGGTAAGGACCGTGTTCTGCTCTCAGATGCTCTGTGCACATAGCCCATAGAATAGGACTGAGCCCTAAGAAATTTAAAATGTTCACTGTAAATTATTTGGAATTAGCCAAAATTCCCTTCCTTCAAGTCACAAGATGTAGCCATGCCAGACACTCATTGTTATATGAGTAGCAGACCTCACACTGGGAGAAGAGAGGATATTCAGTGAAATCTTTAAAATTAAGGAAGTGGAGAGTGCCACAAAACTACTGAAATATATTGTTTTCCACATTCTGTTTAACAGAATTCATTCGCTCTCTTTGATGGAAAAGAACTGGCAAGAAAACAAGTTTGTGGGCCATTAAGTGGTATAAATTATGAGGGTTTTAAGTATTAGGAGAATTGGGAAGAGTTTATAGTATTTGCATTTTTACCTAAGGGATGGGGTTTCTGTAATTCTCTCTAGAAAAACAGAGACAGACGGACACACAGAGCATTTGTTTGACGGGGATCCTGCTCCATGCCTAGGGCTTCTTGGTGCTACAATAAAACCAACAACAAATAATAAAGATATCTCTCTCTCCATACATATCCCATACACATAGACCAGTGGAGAGAGAAAACACATGCCCGTGTAGTGTAGAGGTTGTACTGACACAGAAACTTTGTTCACAAGAGGCCTGGTTATTAGCCTTGTCATGCCTCTTCTCACTCTGTTCATTCACTTCTCCACCCACCTTCATGATTTGTTCCAGGCCTCCCCTCGCACAGAGGACACCTATCAGTGGCTGGGATTGGGCAGTCATGCCTAGCGGTGGAGCTGCAGTCAGGCCCAGTGGTTAGAGCCACAGTTAGCAGCTGGAAACCAAAGCCCAGGAGCCAGAGCCAGAGTCCAAGGCCTCAGGCCAGGCAGATTCAAAGCCAAGCATCCAAGCTGAAATCAGAAGACAGGAATGGGAGTTGAGGGTCAGGACCATGTTACCTGACATGAGATGAGTTCTTAGGAAGATAGAGCCAGAACCTGCCCATGAGAGGCAGCGCTGAGCATATTGTAGGGACTCCTACAATAGAAAAATAAATTAGTACAATCATAAAAAATAAACGATGCTGCTGCAGCTATAGGTAGGTCATGAGTGAACCACGCAGGATGACCCAAGCAAATACCATTAAGATCTTTATACACCACCCCTATGAATTCTGCATATTGCACCCATTGTACACAATAAACTATGTTTGAAAGACTTAGAGAGCGTTAAAATATTGTTTTTGGCCAGCTTTCCATATTCCTACACCTGCAAAGCCTTTTTACCATCAGCGTAATGGGCCAGCCTGGAGAAAGCGTAAACTTACCCCCATCAGATTAGGTCTGAATAGGGACTTGGACTGGCTAACTCCCTATAAAAGTTAATATCCCCTCTTCCAACATTTTCACTTTCTCATCTATTGTTCTTCGAATCCACACAGTTTGAATCAAAATGGCTTGACTGGTTTGCTGAAAATGGGAATAAAATGCAAATAAACATTCACAGAACGTTGCAAAGCGGGTCATCACGCAAACCACTAATCTGGGGATATTTAACAGACATCAGTGCCGTCCTTTTCTTCAACCATATTCGGCTTTGACTGCCAAATCTTCCAAGGAGCACAGCTAGTTCTGTCGTTACTCCTCAACCCCTTGTTCCTTTGTATCTCCCTTTTGTGGTCCTCTCTCATCATCTGTTCAATCTCACTCTATAGTCTCCCACTGCTCCTTTCCTCCTTGCTGCCTTAAACCTACCCTTATTGCCTGTGACTCCAGCCATATCTACACTAGCAGAGATTGAATTCTTGTGCTTTTGTCAAACTGGAGCTAGGGGACCCCAGAATGGCCTGTCCTTCGCGTGTCCATGAAGGCGCTTCAGTCTTCTGGACATACAGTGTAAACATAATTCTGCGTCCCCACAGATGGGGATTCAGTCTGTCTTATGCTGTATCGGGGTGAGGTGCGGAAATGGGTGAGGCCCTGATAGAGGATCAATTTGGGGCAGTTTAAAACAGTCAGAATCTTACTTGGTAATCAGTGCCATGGAAACAGTTAAGTAAAGTAGCTGTGTTGGTGGCAGTTTAAGGACAGAATTGACCTGGGGCAAACAAGCACATCACCTCTGACTGCAGAACATTAACTAGCCACCTTTAAGGTCAGAATAGGACTATTATGTTAGAAAACACATTTTCTGGACAGGCAGAGAACACAATGTTGACGAAGTACCATGCGGGTCAAGCATTGCTCCTCACAATTTCTATCATATCATGTACGTCTGCTCTGAACAAATTTAAAAGACATGATACCAGAAGTGCTGGCAGCTGCCTGAAATCTTGTCTACAGTAGGTCCCCTATCATTGCTACTGCCTATTATACGCTGTGCAATTAAGCTATGGAGTCCATTACGAAGTTGTGGCCAAGAAGCTGACAAGGGATTGGCTATTTATAGGAGATCAAAGGATAGTCTGAGTAATTCTAACTATGACTATACAACTTTTGGAAGGGATATTACACTTGGGATTACATTGAAAGCACAACCATTAGCTGTCAGAGATGAAGATGAAACCTATCAGGAAGGGGGACAGATTATTTCCCATCCGCCTGCCGTGGGACTCTCCCACCTCTTCTTGAAGAATTTGGTGCTGGCCAGAGTCAGAGGCGGGATACTGGGCTAGATGGACCTCAGGTCTGCTCTGGGCTATTGATTCCTTATGTTTCGCAGGTGAACTGGTGGCAACAACAGTGAGGTGTTTTGGGGGAAAGGGAAATCCTTGTGTGGACACAGCCTGAGTTGATGGAGACAAGCTCTCTGAATACAAGAGTGGGGCAATTGAGCAAGCAATTATTACGCCTGCAGATGCAGCATCTGCGCTCCAATGGATGTCGATAAATAATATACGTACACCAAACTAGAGCCAGCCATATGGCACCCGGCCACCTGACCCAATGATTCCAATGTCCTGCCGTACGGCCACAGGATGGTAAGAGATCCTATGCTTTAACCTGTCTTTCTGTGGCTATGGTGCAATGAACAGCACAAAGTGCAGCATCCAGGTCTACAGCTCAGCATTTTTTTGGTGTTATATTTCTGTAACTGTACTGTTAGTAAGTAAAAGAGAGACTCTGGATAGTTTCCAGTCTCTTGAGGCCCTGGAGCCTTTCCCAAAGTATTACACAGATACAGTTCTAAAACCAGATAGGGTTGTCTCCAAACCCTTTTAAATAAAGAGGTTGAAATAAGCACCATTTCCTGCAGACAGGGAGATGACCTGCCCATCAAGACCCCATTTTGTGACTTACAGCAGCTCATCAGGGAAGATCGATAGTTGGCATGGTAACGAGCTCCTTTCCCAAGAAGAGCACCCCTTTTATTAAATTTGGCTGGTGAGTGATCAGTTCCTGATTCGTGTATCAACATACGCTAAGCACTTCATGAATCACAGATTATTATTGAGTTGAATGAAAGAAATCATGAGTCATTTAGGACAGATTTCTGCTTCTGAATTTAGCCCAAAGGCTGTAATGAGAGCAGAAAATGGTACAGCATGAGTCTGCTCTCCCAGGCGGTAGCAAGAACACAAAATGAGCCCAAATGTAAGTTATCCTTAGTGCAACATTTAGATTGTAATCTTGGGAGCCTTCTATTTTTTCTTGCCATGCATGCCTCTTATCCATGGTGATATCCAGCATGAAGCCAGGATTTGGGACAGTGCCTGATCTCTTCCTCTTCACCCCTTATTCATACAATTGCTGAAATTAGAAGTAATAATATTTAGCTCCTGTATAGCTTTTCAAAGCCTTTTACAGACACGAACTAAGCAATTCTTAGGGTCTGCTCCTTACACTTTCAGAAGTTTCTCCCTCTCCAGTACATGGGATCATAAAAATGACCTCAAGTGGTTTTCTAGTCCAGCCACCAGCCCTGAGGCAGGACTAAGTAAATGTAGACCAGCCCTGACAAGTGTTTGTCCAACATATTCTTAAAAACCTCCAATGACAGGATCCCGCACCCTCCCTTGAAAGTCAGTGAGCCTTACAGTGAGACTGTTTTTCCTTATAACTAATCTAAATCTTCCTTGCTGTAGATGAGGCCCATCCCTTCTTGTCCTACCTACAGTGGGCATGGAGAGCAGTTGACCACTTTCCTCTTTGTGACAGCCCTTCACATATCTGAATACCGTTATCCTCAACCGTTATTTCTCAACATTAAGCATACTCAGTTTTTCGTCATCAATCAGGTTTTCCAAACCTTTTATTGTTTTTGTTGCTGTCCCCTGAACTGTCTTCAGTTTGCCCATCTTTCTTAAAAGCTAGGATGAAAAACTATTCTAGCTAAGTGCTTAGCAGCATGGTACACTTGCTTCCCATTCTTACATATAACATTCCTATTTATACACCCCGGAATGATATTAGCCTTCTTTGCAACTGCATCACATTGTTGCTTCACATTCATTGTGCTCCACTATAACAGCTGCATGCTTTTCTGCTGTACTACCATCTAACCAATTATTCCCAGTTTTGCAACTGTGCATTTGATGTTTCTTTCCTAAGTGAAGTACTTTGCACATCTTTACTGAATTTTATCTTCTAGATTTTAGACCAATTCTCCAATTTGTCAAAGTCCTTTCAAATTCTAACCCCATCCTAAGTACTTGCAACCTTTCCCAGCTTGGTGTCATTTGCAAATTTTATAAGCGTACCCTACATTTCATTATTGTAGATGGGTGACAGCACATGATCCACCAGACAAGTGCCTCCTGGTGGTGTTAATGGAGAATATGCTCAAATGGCATCCCCATACAGCGGCCTGTGCTCCTTCTCTCCATGGACTCTAGTCCCAAGTCTGATTCTAGGACCCCAGCCCTCCAGCTAAGTCCTCTCAGTTCCCCCTCCTGGGGTAAAGTCCAGTCCTAGGCTGGTCCACTTGACCTCAGTGGCTGCCACTAATCCATTCACCACCCATCAGTGGCCTGAGGGAGATGGGAGGGGCCCAGGCCCACCCACTTTTCCAGGCCCTAGCCCAAGGACCCTCTGCAACCCTGCTGAGCACTGTTTTGACCCCTCTTCCAGGTCAGACGCCAGTACCAGATCTCTTTGGCCATATCTTCACTTCACAGGTATTTTCCACCCACCCTTGTATCAGGACCCACGTTCCTCCTGAACACTGGCAGTCTGCAGTGTGCTGTCCCTGGTCCCACCTCTCACAGCCATCTCCACGTGCCATTCCTCCCCAAAGGCCAAAGGGAAAGTGCCCAAGCTGAGGCTGCAACCACCTTATATACAGGCTCCCAAGCCCTAACTGGCTGTGCAGCCACCTAGTCCAATTGGCTGCTCCTCTCTTCAGGGTTTTTAACTCCCTTCTTGCCAGAGCAGAGAAGTTGCCCTGCTACAATTATCCAAGTCATTAATGAAAATATTGAAGAACACCAGACTCAGAGCTGACCCCCACAGGATCTCACTAGAAACACATTCACAACTTGACAGAATCTACGACAACTACTATTTGAGTATGGTCTTTCAACAAGGTGAGCCACCCCCTTTATAAAAATTTCCTCTATACCACATTTCTCTAGTTTGCTCATGAAAATGAACCATGGGACTGTGTCAAAAGCCTTACTAAAATCAAGATGTGTCATGCCTACTGCTTCCCCACTACCCACAAGGCCAGTAACCCTCTCAAGAAGAAAATGAGGTTGGTTTAGCAAGATATGCTCTGTATCAATCCATGCTGGCTATTTCTTATAATTCTACTACCCTCTAGGTGCTTATAAATTGATGGCTTAGTTCCAGGGTCTTCCAGGTACTGAAATTAGGCTGACCGGTCTACGTCTCATTTGTTTTACTGAACTAGACTAACACAGCTGCCTCTTTGGAGCAGGTCTCCTCTGTTACCCTTTTTAAAGGCAAGAGTTATCTATGTCTTTCTCCAGTCCTTTGAGTCTTCCCTAGCCCCCGTGTGGCCTCAAAGATGATTGCTAATGGTTCCAAAATTTCTTCAGGTAATTCCTTCAGTAGCCTGGGGTGAATTTCACAGTCCCTGCTGACTTAAATACATCTAACATATCTAAATACCTTGCACCTGTTCTTTCCTTGTTTTGGCTTGTATTCCTTCACCCTTATTGTTAATTTTAATTATGTTAAGCATCTGGTTACAATTAAACTTTTTAGTGAAGACTGAAGCAAAATAGGTATTAAACACCTCAGCCTTCAGGGTGCTGTGCATTATTACTTCCCCTCTAAATAGGAACCTGCATTTTCCTTTCCTGGAAGGCAAGTAGCTTAAAACCTCAGCAAGGCAGCTGTATTAGTCTGTTTTCAGCAAACAATGAGGAGTCCTGTGGCACCTTGGAGAGTAACTAAAAAAATTCTGGGGGCATGAGCTTTTGTGGGCTGGAATCCACTTCATCAGACATTTACAAGTGGACCGGCATCACATTAAAATATCTAACAACACAGTAATGATTGAAACCAGCCTGATAGCATCTCCTACACCACCCCTTGAAGTTTTACTCTCATCTTTAACTTGCATACTTTGGATTTCTGGGCTATTTCCCCTTCAGCCATTTCAGCTGATAGACTAAACTAGAGCTTTTTCCCAATCCAGTTATTAAACTAATTTCTCCTGTAAGTAATGCTTTTGGTCTGTAGTCCCCAGGAATCCACTCTCCTTCTTCTATTAAACAACGCTCATGTCATGCAGAGCACAAATAGCTTCGCCCTAGCAGTCCGCTGTGGAGTGACACAACACAAAAGACCTTCGCAGCTCCACAGAACCTATGAAGTCCATCAAGAACATAATATGTGCTTTTGGATTGTCTTAACATGCATTTGCATGAAAGATAACAGCAGCCACCAGAGGTGTCTTCCAGCCTATTAAATAATAGTCACTTTAAAAACTGTCTAAATTCACATTTTAATGACAGCACTGACCACCTACACATGGGCAGCAAATGCTACATACTTGAAGACAGCCTGAGTATGTATTTATTTACATGAGAGTGCACATGATATTTGATTTACCATGTCAATGTTCATGCTAGATGTAGTATATTAGATCAGCTTCTATAAGAGATTTCTCTCCCTCTCATTTCTGCTATCACAAAAAAGAACAGAGGTGATTAAAATCTCTCTCTCTTTCTCACACACATAGACAGACAGACAGACAGACACACAGACTGCTTGAAAGTCATTGCTAAAATAAAAGCAATGCTCTTGCCAGTTGTGGTAAAAATTTCAGGCCTATGTGAAAATACTCCACTGTGCAGAGGCATTCCAGAGGAATGATAGCCACTTTAATTGCCAGTTAATTAATTGCAATTCGTATAATTTCAGGGAGCGCTTAAAAAACTGTGATTAGCCAATATTAAAATTGCTGCTGCTTCGTGTATTTGATCTTTTTCTGCCTTACCCAATAACTTTTAACCAGTGCTTACAGCTCCTCTGAGGTCCCTCTCTCTTCAAAAGAGGATTGGAATCTGGTAAGGCTACTTTAAACTTTTATTCTGACATTTCTGGAGTTTTTCAATCTCCCACCATGATATTCTGCTTTAACAGCTCAAATCTTCTCCCAGCTGAGACAAGCCAATATGACTGATGCAGTGGCAAGATGCCCCTGTGTGAAGCACCTGTCACAAAGGGACGGACGGCTCAGGGTGAGGCACTGCAGAGGACTGTTGGATGTTGGGCATTTGCTGCTGGTCCTCCAAACTTAAGGAACATGTTTGCCCAGCCAGCTGCCTGTCAGTGTTGGTAGCTGATGGCACCATCGACTCTTTTTTTGGGTGCTAGCCATGTCCCATTCCCTCTAAATCCATCCTCCCAATTCCCATGCTGCTACATGGTGCAATCTCTGCAGTGGGACCTGGTGTACCCTCCCTATCATCTGTCCATACCTGTGACACTTCCCTCCCCTTGCATAAATACAGAAACAAGGGCGGGTAGGCGCTCTAACTCAGAGAAGACTTCGGTCTTCTGTTGCATCTTCCATCTGAGGATCTTAATGCCCTTTATAGATATTATGGAGATAGCCTCATATGGTTTTGCAGTGCAAGAGGCATAATCAGTTGCATTTTAAAGTTAGGGAAACTGAGGAACAGAGTGACAGAGTGATTTTGCCCAAGGTCACATGGAGATGGGAAGAGAAATCTGCTAACTCCCTGTTATGTGCTATACACAGTATATACCAATTCTTCTGCACATATCAGTATTTTTATATTATTGTTAGCCTTTCTAAAGAGGCCATCCATGTGTAAAAGTCCTGTGGCACTTTTAAAAAGTAAGAAATTTCTTAATCACATGAGCTTTCATGGATATATTCCCACTTCTTCAGATGCATGAAATAATCCATTTGTGCATGGTGACAAAGTAGGATTTTACCCACAAAAGCTCATGTGATTAGAAATTTGTTAATCTCTAAGGGTATGTCCACACACAGTCTTTAAATTGAAATAATGCAGATGATTTCCATTTATAAGATTGCAGGTCCACACTACATTTCCATACATCAAGAGAAGGAGCTTCCTTATCTCACAATAAGGAAAGTCATTTTGATATAATAAAACCTAGTATTATATCAAAAAGATGGTTAAATTGAAACCATGATTTTGAAATAACGCTGTGTGGACATGTTATGTCGATTTAACTGTTGTTATTTTGATTTAACACTCTTGCCCTTCTCCTTCCCAGGGTGCTGTCTTTTTTTTTTTTTATACATTGGGTGGGGGCATGGCCCTTCTAGGGGGCCATCTTTCCATACCTCCCACGGTGCCCATCTCCTAAATCAAATTAGCAAGTCCTGTCCACGGACATGCTAGTTTGATTTGAGTTTCTAGTGGGGACATGTTAAATCAATTTAACTTAAATGTATTTAATGATTTTTATAGTGATTTTATTAAGTTGATTTGACTTAAAGCGATTTAACTGCCTAAGTGTGGACATAGCCTAAAAGCACCACAGGACTCCTTGCTTTTTTTTCTGTATAGGTTTTTCTACCATGCTTATCACCAAATTATCTCAGGGTTTCTGAGGAAAAAGAGCCAGGCACCCAATGTACACATCAGCTAAGATCTCTGCTCATTGATCTGCAGTGGTCAAAAGACGAAAACAAAATGTGTAGCTGTGTAAGAATGAGACAGAAGGTAATTCTGCAACGCTAAAATGCCATTATAGAAATATATGGGCTGACATTACCACAAACACCATGATCTGTTCCGTCACCCCATCTGAAAGGAGACTTAGAAATAGAAGAGATCCAGAGATGGGCAATACAAATAAGCAGGAGCACAGAAAAATTGTATGTGAAGAGAGACTGAAAACACAAAGGCTGTTTAGGGGAGGTGAATAAAAGGTGACACGACAGAAGTATATAAAATAGCGAATAGTATAGAGAAGGTAACTTGGGCATCCATTTCATCTTCTCTCATAATACAAGAATAAAGGTGTATGCAATGAAACTGGAAGGCAATGCATTTTAAATGGATAAAAGAAAATACTTAAAAAAAAATAAGCCATACATAGTACATATAACTGGCCTGTAGAACTCATTGGCACATGACAACACTGAGGCCAGGAGATAAAATGGATTTTAAACCTATATGTGGATATTGAGATCACCTGCAGCTATCTCAGATAAGATAAAACATTTATATGGGATACTAAGCCAACCACAGGGCCAGGTTAAGTAAACTTGGGGGACCCAGCCTGGGGCCCCAGCTCCCCACCGCTGCAGGACTGCCCTGCCTGGGGCTCCAGTGGCTGGTGGGTGGGCCGGCTGCCCTAAAGGTCCCTGGGGCCAGCGACTGCCCTTCGTGATGCTCCTGCCACAGCTTTGGTCCGGCTGGTCTGCCCCCAGAGGCAAGGCCATCTGGCACATGGTGTGGCCTCCGGTGCAGCCCTCAAGAACCACAAGCCCTGGAAAGCCATGCCAGAGGCTGCACCGCACTAGCCGGCTCCACCCCAAAGCAGAGTGAACACACTCCAGCTTGCCCCAGGTGCACCAGTTGGTCTCATAGTAGGGTGGGACCTGCACGGCATTTGGCCTCATGGTTCCCCCCCAGCACCAGGGGGGCTCTCCCAGTGTCTGCCCCAAGCCCCACCAGCACTGTGCTGAACTGAGTGGGGCAGTGGGGACTGGAGCACACAGGAGCCTTGGAGGCTGGAGCTCAGGGTCCCCCTTTATGGTGAGGCCCAGGGCATTGGCCCCTATAGTCCCTGTGTTGATCCTGCTCTGGCCAACCACTAATTGTCTAAGGGAGAGTTTCTTCATAACTCTTGCCATGTTATTCCATCATGGAGTTTCTTCACCTTAAATATAGATTCTTATATTTATAATAACCCACCCACATTAGTCATGATAAAAAAAACTGTACTTTTGAAGGAGTTGTGCTCATGCAAACACTCCAGATCTAACAATCATTAGATTTCTAATTAGGCCTAAGACCAGACCAAAGGTGCAGAACATCACATAAATGCAGCACAACAAATTTCAGAACAACAAGAACTTCTGGATGGAATTAATTGGGGTAAAGCAATAAAGTGGAAATGGAAAGTTTTCAAAGCTAAATTCGTTTAGGCTTAGGAGTTTGCCTGACATCTAGAAAATATACTAAGAGCACAGCATCAAAAAAAACCTAACAAAGAAACACAAGAAGTGATAAAGGAAAGAACCATAAAACTTCAAAACAAGAAAGAGGTGCAATTACAGAGGGAAGTTTAATGAAGTGTAAAACATCATAAGGAAAGCAAAGATAGAGAATGAAAAAAATGACTGCACTTTTGGTTAATGCACGCAGGAAGTATGTCAAAAATAGGGAGAAAAAGAGATTGCTAAGGGAGAAAATAAGACCTTGAAGAAAAAGCAATGGATTTATTCCCTGAGCAAAGATTTATTTGTCCCAGAGTTGTAACATGAGGGCAAGTGACAAATGACAGTTATTGAAGGAAACAATTTGCATCTCAACAGTTGATCAAGGAATTAGAACATAGACTGACAAAGTCTGGGGTCTATAGGAGGTTCATCTCTGTGCCGGGGAGAAACTAATATAATACCTATATCTACACACAAAAACAAACCTAGGAAAAATATCAGAAATAAGTGTGGCTTCAACATTGGTATTCACTAAGCAATACCCATGATTGATCTTGATCCTCCTGTCTTACAGTGGAGCCACTGAACCTGGAGACCATCGATGTAGAAGAGTAAAAGCAATTAAAGCCATTTGTACCATTTCTGTGGAGCTGATTTTATCTCATGAAGTGAATATTGCATTAGAACCTCATTGTTCAACATCTGATGTCATGATAAAAGCAGGATGTGTCTTCCAGTTTTTTTTTTTTGCAAAAAACTAGTAAACAGTAGGAAAAACATTGGAAATACTCATCAGGATCAGAATTGGGTGATGCCAATATCCTTCATCTACCTACTTAGGTGTTCAGCTGCAGTATCTGAATGCAACATATCCGAACATTAACACATTTGCTTCTTTGAGAAGTTGCTCACAGTAGGTCCAGCTCAGCAGGACAAAGCTGGCATGGGATGATATCACTAACATGAATGGAATTGATTTCCAACCTTACAGACTTGATATTTTGGAGAAAACTATCCAGGTGTAATTTTGACTCATCACTTCTACGACATTTCTCTGCTCTGTGGACATCTGAATCTGCTAGGAGCCTTCCAGTTGTGTGTTTTCAGTGCACAATCTGTGCAGAGTTAGCAGCCTCTTGGAGACACAGAGTTGCCATTTTAGGGCCATCAAGAGTTGATATACAGGTCTGTAGAGCTCTACCTGCTTGATGTAGTTGTAAGAAAGGAGGAATTAGAGGAGCCAGGTAAATTGAGTGTTTTATGTACTTTATCTTAAAACCCACATATACAATTGAATGGCATCCTGGGAAGTGAATCCACTAGCATATTTGTCAACTGAGCAAAATCTAGACAATTAGTCATTTTCTTTCATTCAAAACTAATTTTGTCTTACCAATTGAAATTAAAGCCCCCAATAGGATAATCTGCTCACTAGGATAATTTTGTTACATGCTTTTCATTAATCCAATCATCAGTTTCATAATATTCTTTGGCAGCTTATTGAAACCTCCAGTAACCAGAGGGGTTCCCATGCATTGTCTGGTTTTTGATGGAGAAGTAAAATGAGTCCAATTAAAAATTCTTTTCATGCTGTATAATAACATATGGAATTCCCCAAAGCCAGGATGGCAACGTGATCATTTCGTCCACATATTCAGTCTGTGTGCAACAGTGGAAGCTACATACTTACGTCAACATTACACACTGTAAATGTGCCCGTCAGTCTAGTTTTCTATTTCCATTTTATATTTCAAGGGAATTTCTAGGCTCCCTTCATGTTCGTCACGTCTGGAAATATTTGTTTGTGACTTGGGGGAATTTTCTACAGAACATTCTGGCTTCCTTCCTCAAGTCTTTTTCAGTGCCTGAAACGAATATTCAAAGCCTCCCAGAGAAAAAAGGCAAACACTGAATGAATATAACCACAAATAATTGTTAACATAATATTCATAAATAGGAGATAGACAGAGATCTGAGGGTAGGAAATGTCTTCAAACCTTAATATTATTAATTCCTTCCTTCCTTTTCTTTCACGCTGCTTTTCCTGGTGAGGGTCACAGCAGCAACATGGAGAGTAGGAAGGAACAGACCTCCCTTTTTTCCAGAACAGGTTCCAGTTCCTCCTGGAGGATTCCCAGGTGTTCCCAGGCCAGCTGGGAGATATAAATCCCTCCAGCATGTCTTGAGTGAGCATCGGGGCCTCCTCCCAGTGGGATGTTCCTGGTATATATTCCAAAGGAACCCTATCAGGAGGCATCCTTATTAGGTGTCTAAACCACCTTGGCTGACTCTTCTTGATCCAGAGTACTAGCAGCCCCACTCTGAGGTGTTTCTGAATGGCCGAGTTCTTCACCCAATCTCAGCCAGTCATCCCAGTCACCCATGGACAAACCTCATTTCTGCCGTGTGTACCTATAATCTCGTCCTGTTGGTCATTACCCAAAGCTCACAGCTAGCTATAGGTGAGGATGGGAGCACAGAGTGACCTGTTAACTGAGTGCTTCGTTCAAAAACTTAGCCTCCGCTTCATCACCAGAGTCATACAATGCCCCGACAGTTCTACCAATGCTGCACTAATCCACCGGTCAATCGCACACTCCCGCTCGCCATCGCGAGTGAACAAGACCCCTATTTTCTTTAACGCATCCACTGGGGCAGCTGCTCCCCCTTTACCTGGGCAGCACATTACCATTATCATTACTAATTCATTGTATTTGATTAGTTCTGTAAAATGCACCTCATTTGCAGATGTAACAGGACCAGCTTGTAGAGGCATGGGGGTTGTTTGGGAAAAGAAAGGAAATCCATGGGAATTTTTGGTGACTGGAAAAGTGTCAGAAAAGTACAATCTCAAAACATTGTAAGTGGTCCCTTCAGATGGAAATATTTAAAACCCAGTGTAGTAGAAAAAGAGGTGACATTAAATCCCTTGAATTAAGCATAACAAAGGAATCAAGAGAGAAAAACAAAAAAGTAGTCTAGGTCAATAATTGAGACAATTAAGCTGGAGGACTATTTCCCCACATGTAGATGTACTCAAATCCCCAATAGCAAACAAGGGCTGCTGAAGTCATGTCAGGAAAATGCGTCAGTTCTCACATGGGGGAAAGGGGTCTCAATCTGCTAACCAGTGAATAACGAGAATCCATGTGATGCTATGACGAACAGCTGCCATGCAGCCAGTATGTGGTGCCAGGTTAAAAAGGACAAGATGACCATGAATGTTTAAAGGCAGCGCCAGATCAAGGCCTAGGAGGGGCTTGGGGCTGCCCACCCTTGTAGGCCCCTCATTGCCCCTCCTCCCATGCTTGGGGGGGTGGGATCAAGGGCTCTGGTGCGCCAGCCATCACTGTAGAGGGGGTGTTGGGGGGCTGCAGCCAGCGCTGCTGTGGGCTGGTGTACTGGGAGGGCTGCTATGAGGTGGACATGGGGGGTCATGGACCGCACGGATGTGGGGAGATAGCACAAGCTGATGCTGGTGCTGGAGACCAGGGAGGAGCAGGCCAGAGGCCACAGAACAGGAAGCCAGAAGTTCAGGAAGTGCATGTTTTTCAGCTGGCTCACCTGGGTCAACCACAGGCCTTGCCAAAAAATTACTTCTGACCACACCCCTGGTCAGTGCTACAGTAAAGCACACCAGCAGGTCTATACAGACCAGTTAATGTGCAATATATTGTGTGATTTAGAAATTGTGCCCCCGTAGTGTTCATTACTGCACCAGGCAGATAGTCCCCCAATGGCCTGAGAAGAGACTCATGTCATGGTTACTTTATTACAAGGCTTATAGACTCCAGTTCCTCAAGCTATCAAAGCATTTGCCTAACTTTAAGCAGGTCAGTCGCCCCAGTGACTTCAAAGGAACTCTTTATGCACTTAAAATTAGGTATCTCTTGGGACCCTTGGTAAATTGGGACCATAGTTTCTGCTCAACTTAATGAAGGCAGAAAATACAATAGTTGGAGGATCTGACTTTTCCAAAGTTCAGAGGTATTTGCACCATGTATTTCACTGCAGTTTCAGCTTGCTTTGAAATTATTCTTTATTTTAGTGCTATAAATAAATATAGGACGGAGCTTCCATAATTGTAACATTTGGCAGGATCTGGCATTTGCTGCTAGTGTTGAAGGTGAAGCTTCAGTAGAGCATAAAATTGCTTTCTTTTGGAACAAGTGAGGCATTGTAATAATAGGAAAAAACATAAGTTGTGTTAAGGGCTGTATTTTCACTTTATTGATTTATGCTGTGCAATGTGATGTGAAGTCTTGATTTCAACTACACGTGGAGTTGTCACATCACAGTAAAAAACTGGGTGTGATAACACTAGTGATGGTCATTAGTCCTCATGAATCCTAGGGAGTATTTACCTATCCAAGTAAAACAAACAAGGAGTCCTGCGGCACCTAAAGACTAACAAATTTATTTATTGCATGAACTTTCATGGGAGAAAATCCCACTTTGTCAGATATTTAATGATGTGAGAACTTACAGAATGGGAGGGAAATAAATGCAGGGAAGTGTAAATCATGGGATCAGGTCACACTGTACCAGCAAATCAAAGCAGTTAAATTCTAACACCGGGGAACAGCATACAGAGAAAGATGAGGTCAAATCACCTGTTATGAGAAAAAAATCCCAAATCCCTATTAAGCCCTGAAGCAATGCAGTCAAATTTGCAAATAAATTTGATCTCTGCAGTTTCTGTTTGAAGCCTTGATTTGTTATTCATCTGTCTGAGCACTACAATTAGTAAATCATCAATGGAGTGATCAGGAAGATAGAAATGCTGACCCACTGGTTTTAGAAGGTTGTGATTGTTGATGCCAACTTCGTGCCCATTTATTCTGTTGCACAGAGACTGTCCTGTTTGTCCAATATATAAGGCCATGGGGAATTTCTGGCACATGATGGCATAAATCATATTGGTGGATGAACAGGTGACTGAGCCTTTGATAGAGTAGCTGGTTTTATCAGGTCCTGTAACAGTGTCTTTCGTGCAGATATCTGGGCAAAGTTGGCAGCGTAGTTTGTTGCAGGGATACGCGCCTGCTTTAAATGGTTCCGTTCTTAGGTTTGTAACTGCTGGTGCGTTTATTTCCTCCCCTTCTGTTAGTTCCCCCATCTTCAAAGCATCTGACAAAGTGGGATTTCCTCCCAGAAAGCTCATGCAATAAATCAGTTTGGTAGTCTTTAAGTGCCACAGGACTCCTTGTTTGTTTTACTGAACTAGACTAGCACGGCTGCCCCTCTGGAACTTTACCTATCCAGGGTACTGATGGTAAGAGACTAAGGAGTGGGTCCCAAGTGTGCTGTGTAAATCAAGGTGCACTCACCACACGTATCACAACTTTTTCACATGCCTGCTTTTCTGATGAGGAGAATTTAACAGTGTGTGAAGCTGCAGTGTGCTGCAGGTACCATTTCTGAATGCACTACAACTATCTTCTTCCTTCTGGGCCAGGAAGAAGCACATTGCTGGCAGAGCAATACTAGGACACTCAGACCAGCAAAGTATTTCAAGGGCACAGTTAATACCAGCAAAACTGCAGTTTTCCCCAATATATTCCAACCCCACCCAGCCTTCCAAATATATGTGAGCGAAACACATTATGCAGGCAAAAGGTTAGTTTTGCTAGTATAATTGCATCAGTCTTAGCAGCTTTTTGCCAACACAGCCATGTCAACCAGGCACAGAGATGGATCACTGCAGGGGCTACAAGGGCTGCAGCCCCAGGCCCTGCCAGAAGGGGAGCCCTGGGCTGCAGTCTCCAAAGCCTCTGTTGATCTGGCCCTGCTGGGACAGGGGCTAGGTCTGGAGCAGAGCCCTAGGACCAGAGGCCATGGCAGGCTGCGCACTCCCACCTTTTCCGCTGGCCAACTGCCCCAGAGTGCGGGGCCAGCTGGCACATGGCTGCTGTGCCCCAGCGGTGGAGACCGGCCAGCAGGCACATAGGGCAGCCCCAGCCCTAGACCGCAGCAAGCATGTGCTGGCCAGCCTCACCCCCTGCAGCAGACCAGCCAGCCCAGGGGTGGGAGCGCTTCAGCCAGCTGCAAACTCTTAACAATTTGGACCTGCAAGTCCACACCGAGATGGCATTTGTCATTCTGTAAGCCTACTGAACTGATGTCCATCATGAAAATGACACAAATAAATGCCTGTCAAAAGCACTGTTGTATGCTAATATAATTTCTCCAAACCCTGCAATAACCCAACTGTAAATTGCACCTTTTTGGATCAATAATGCTAAATACTGTAGCACTCTTTTATTAGGATAAATCACTCTGACTAGCCCACAACAGTGCTTTAGCATGAAACAATCCAGCCTGAAACCTCGAGTATCAGTATTCATCAGCTGGTTGGGGGCCAAACATGCAGGCAGTGAGCTCTGTGTACTTATATGTCCCTGAAACATATGCACAGGGGTGTAAAACATATGACTCATGGGTCAGATATGGTCCATAAACCTCTTCCATCCAGCCCACATCTGTGCTCCATGAGACCATGTTCTCTCCCTAACGGAAAGATACTGTGCTCTTGAGGCACCAAATGCAGTCTCACGTACATGGTGCTCCACGATGCTGTGAAACTTTAGGCCCTAGTATTTCAATTTATGGTATGTCATGTACAGCCCACCTGAAGTACGTTTAAGTCAAATCCGGCCCACCACAGCAAATGTGTTTAACACCTCTGCTCTAATGTAAAAATGTCAGAATATGTTTCCAGAGGGGTAGCCATGTTTAGTCTGTGTATGGCAATCTGACTTGCATCTGACGAAGTGGGTTGGAGCCCATGAAAGTTTATGCCCAAAATAATGTTAGTTTATAAGATGCCCCAGGACTCTCATTGATTTTGAGAATATCTTGATGCCTTTACCCTGTGACAACGGGTCCTTTAGAAAAATGTTAGCTGGATGCCTAAGTGTTCTTAAAAAACAGTGGATTCAATACGTGACTCTAGCAGGAAGCAGACAGCTCAAGCTGGAGCTAGAAAACTGGTGTAAATTTTACTTTGAATTCCTTTGCTCCTAGACAATCAGCTGCCAGGAATCCAAAGAGGAGGGAATGGCAAGTGGAATTGCATGGCTGCAATAAACTCTTGCCACCCTCTCTTTTTTCCAAGCCATGCCTCTACACTGGTAGCAAAAAGGTTGGGTGGCGTAGTCTCCTCTGAACAAGCTTATGCTGCCAGGGCACTGGATTGGCTCTCTGCATGCTTGAGGTTGCCCAAGGCCTGCTGGCTTGGTGATGCAGAGTAACCATGCCCCATGCTGGCATCCAGCACATTGGATTTTAAGACGAGTCAAAAGCTAGCATTATTTTATAGTGCACTAGGATTTTTTTTTTGGCATAAAGTAACAAAAATAAGCATGTGTACAATGATGACTTCTGACACATTGCTAAAAAACATTTTACACAGCACAGAAAGCGTAATGGTTTACCTGCTGGGATTAATTTTCGAAGGGGCAGAGATGCCTGGTAACACTGCTTTTTAGCCAAGCAAATTGCACAACTTGGGACTTTCAGAGGGGATTTTTTATGGGCTAATACTTTTCTGGTGCCACTCAAGACACAGGGGCCTCCTGAGCTACAGGCAAGCTCAGAATCACTCCTTCAGAAACTGGGGCTCATCATCTGTCCGCATTAGGCCATTTCCCTTGCAAGAGGATGGGAAGCAAACCATTCCTATTGACTGTGACAGGCATCTTTGTTTCCATTTATTACTTCATCGGATCACTGCTACCCCTTTGCAAATGACACAGGGAGGCAAAGAATTTTGAAGAGTGACTCTCTTTATTTGCTGGCTCCTGTTTGTTACTAAGGGCCAAGCTGTGAGCTGCTTTACATGCCCTTAGGGCAGTAATGGGCACAAAGTTTCCTGACACCTCTGCCAGGGCTCCATACATCACAGGCCACAGCACAAGGGGTGGCGAGGACCTAGACTCTGTTTCCTTTTTCTCTCCACAACATCTGAGCAGAGCCTAAATGAGTCTTCATTTCACCAGGCTTGAAGTGAAGATGTTTAAGGACTCAGGCTATCCCCCCGTCCCCCTTACAATTGCACTTAATTCTCTAGAAGGGTAACGGGTGAAAGAAACTTTAGTGTTTACGTTCCAAGGAAGTCACCATCTCTGGTCAATTATTAGAGCAGGAGTCGCTAATTCCCTGCAGACCTGAGGATCTGTCAGTAACCATAAACGCTAGTCTACTAATTTACAGGGACAGTGCAGGTGACGCTCTAGATCTCTACTCCTCTGGTTTTAATTAACGGTCCAGTTTGACTTCCATATTTGAAGACTTTTTGCCACTTCTAAAATCATTAGCGAAGCCCATTAGACTCTGCCCATAATTTGAGATGGTTTGGATCTTGTGACTGACCCAGAAGAAGTTTATTAATCCAATGGACACAGATGCTTCTCTTTTGGTATAAGCATTGAGGGGAGTTTGTCAGTGTCCACTTTTATATTAGGAATATTCAAAGGCAAGTAAAATACTTACATGTTGGGTGACAAAATGATATATTTTGCTAAATTATGCTATTTAAGTCAGCAGATGCTACCTCTTTTGAAGAGAGGGAGTATGGCTCCTGATCCAATTCACCAAATTTCACTAAGGATGAGACTGAGCAATCTTGGCCAAACTGGACTGTCTCTGGGCAAAAGAATAAATTGACATAAAACAGATAGCAAAAATGATAACATTCAAAAAACCAACAGGGGAAAATTTCAACCTCCTTGGACCAGCTTCTGCTGATGAGAAAGACAAGAGTTCCATTACAGCCTGTTTCTCTCAAAACAGAAGTGGGTCTAATAAAAGATAAAGAGATAATAAATAAATAAATAAAAGCTCATGCAATAAATAAATTTGTTAGTCTAAGTGCCACAGGACTCCTTGCTTGTTTTCATAAAAGACAGTATCTCATCCAAATTGTCACAAGCACAAGGGGACAGGCAGGAAAATTAAAAGGTGAGTAATTCAAACCAGAAAAAGAAAATCCTTTTCTACATATTATTATAATTATTATTATTAGCAGCAGCAACACAGTATGGCCATGAACCAGGGCCATGCCACGCTTGGCACTGTGCAAACACAGAACGAAAGATGTTCCCTGTCTCAACAAGCCTACAAAAGTACAAGGCAAAAGACAACAGATGACTACAGAGGGACAGACACACTTGTACAACGAAACAACGAGTCAAGATGGATCAACTTGATGGGAATGTTCTTAGCACACCACCAACCTAGCCTTTGTCAAGTTTTTTGCAGGCATCACAGCAAGGGAGAGTGGTAAAGATGCATTTAAAGGAGAATCATGAGGTAACTGTCAGCATTATGGGAGGAAACACAGAGGGTCTTCCTTCCAGAGGGGCAGCCATGTTTGTGTGTTGCAAAGCAAAAACAAGAGTCTTGTTGCACCTTAAAGACTAACAAATTTCCTTGGGCATAAGCTTTTGTGGGCCACACCTGACTTCATCAGATGCATCAGAGGGTCTTGTATGGAAATATAAGAAGTGGATGAGGTTGGCACCACAGGCCAATCAGAGACAGGCATCGGTGTCTATAGCTCATGGGTAGGGTGGGGATAGGCCATTAAGGAGATTGAAAATGTAGACAAGTGCCTTATGCATGAGGCAATAGAGAAGGTAGAGCCAGTGGGGAGATGCAAAGATGCAATTGTATAACAATATGGATATAAAGAATATCCAGTTACTGTAATCAAAGACAAGACATTTTGGGAGGTAGATTAAACACTGGTTCAGGGCGTCAAGGGTGTCAAACTCTTGGCCCACGGGCCAGGTCAGGATCAAATTTTTTGTTTATGATCAGAAAAATGGACTGCCAAATGACACTTTCTTGCTCTGAACATGGAGGGGGCAAGGGTTGGGGAAAGACTTTTTGAAGACTTTTCGCCATTTCTAAAATCATTAGCAAAGCCCATTAGACTCCACCCATAATTTGAGATGGTTTGGATCTTGTGACTGACCCAGAGGACTGGCCAGTGTGGACCCCACATTGAATGAGTTTGATAACCCCTGCTGCTGCCTTAAATCAATCTCTAAATCATTCAAAACAGGGGTAAGACCTATGTGGCAACAGAGGAGTTCACAAATGCAAGTTTGTTGAGCCTCTCCAAAATGTCTGGTACTAGCCACTGTCCGTGATAGGTTTCTGGACTAATGGACCAAAAGTCTGCTGGTGATTCCCATCTTCCTGTAGGTTGGAATAACTCCACAGCAGTGAAATGCAGTTAATTAAGAGTAACATGGATATGTGGGATTATAAAGCAGGGGACTGCCCACTTAAAGCATCAAAAGGCAAACTTGACAGGAGGGGAAAATAGCTGTTCACATTTCCTTAACTCCTCAGAACAAATATTGTTTGTGTTTTTCTGAAACTGCAAATGCTTTATGCTACTGGGAGGAAATTTTCCAGCCAGCTCTAGTGTTCCCTGCAGTTGGCTGCCAACAATAGCAAGTTATCAAGCATTAGCTGAAGTATCTCCATGTCAAATATGCACAGTGCTGATCAATCCAGCATAACATGTCACATGCCAATCGCTTTATTTATGGTGGACTGGAAAGGGAATCTAGGAAGCAAAGAAAGAGTCTACAGGGCTCTAATAAAAAGGCCCCCCCATCTTTAACACTTTCCTTTGATCTTTTTCTCCTTCCCATGCTTTCATGTTTTTCTTTCCTTTATACTGGGCAGGAGCTTTGAATGCTGATGAAGTAATTGTTGGTCCAAACCCAGGCATTGATTCCTTCAGAATAAGTTTGGGTTCTGAACATTTAACCTACAATTTGAGGGGCTGTATGGTCCTGAAAAGGTCATTATGCACAGGGTATTTTGGTGGCACTTGCTAATTTCTAGGCTACCGGATTTCAAACCATCCATCTCTTACAAAGATGAAGTGCAAAGCAAAAAGATCAGAATCAGTTTAAGCCCAAGTTTTGGTACTGACTGTCTGAACAACCTATTTCTGTCACCTACACACACCCTCCTTTGTGGCAATGTTAAGACAGAAATCTGGCCCAAATTCAATTTGCAGCCCGCCTTTAACTACAAATCACATTTTCTCTCATTTTCAGAATTCACTGTTGCTCTCTGCTTGTGATCTTTGGTTTGTTTTAACTAAAAGAAAGCTTTTGATATTAAATTGTCATTTAAAGTAGCCAAAGATGAATCAAAGGACAAGACACAACCTTAAAGCCTTTCCACCAAGGAGTCAAAGAAAATCCAAAACCAGTGAGCCTTTTCACTCAGTTTTAATCTCTTTTTCTTTACTAATTGCTCGATAATATTTGTGTCACTGTCCTTTGAGCCTCACATATCAAGGCTCAAAAGAAAATATCACAAACCTTGATTTGCTTCCATGTTAAGATTGCTAATTATGAAGAGTCCTGTTCTCAGCATAGTTCTAGGTGTTAGTTATGTCATCAACCATTAACAGAAGAAAGGCAGAACTCTGAACTCAGGTCTTGGAAGGGAAAAAGTCTTTTGGTCCATCCCTGAATACTCAGATAAATCCTGTTCACTTCCTCCACACCCTCAAAGTATTTAGATTATATAAAGCAATTGAACAAACAAACCTGTATCTAAATACCTTGTAAATTCCTACACAGGACTGCTACCCCGCCCCCCCACACACACACTTTTAACCCTAGGGAAACATCTCCCCAGTTACTGACAGAACACAATACGGTTACATTTCACCGCCAGCACCTCATTTTGATAATGGGAATGGATATTTATCCCTCCCCCCAAATTTCTTTTTTCCATTTTCAAACATCTGATCTCTCCCACGAAAGCTCATGCAATAAATAAATTTGTTAGTCTTTAAAAGTGCGCCAAGACTCCTTGTTTGTTTTGCTGAACTAGACTTCATGGTTACCCCTCTGGAGCTGATCCATTCAATAGCTACTCAGAAATAAGTTAGAAAGATCTAATTCTCTGTAGTTGCTGAGACTCCACAAACATTTTTGCCTTTAAAACTGATTGTTTGTGGTTAAAATGTTAGTGGTCACTGCCATCTTCTGACCAATGAGTTCAAATAATATCTATGGGGAAAATCACAATAATTCTTTTGAGGAATACAGAAGGGTTTTATAAATGTAGATGACGCAATGGAAAGTCAGCTTCCAAGAAGGAGACTGTTTAATGCTAACCAGTAGTCTGAACTCTCAAGTTTGCCTCAGAATGACTTCCTCCCAGAAAACTGCTCATCCAACATCATTTCAGTGAAAATTCTGATGTAACATTTTTTTAAAATAAACTTTAAAAAAAAAACAGAGAACAGTGACACCACTTTGCACTCACTTGTGTTTAGCACTCAGCATTTTCAGTGCACTGCAAATTGTTAATGGTGATCTGGCAAAGGATTTTAAAAAAATAAAATTTGTCTCATGCTCTGTTTTGGTTCTTTGCGATGTATAAAATTAACATAAAGGGTTCTTGTCTTCCTTTTTTCGCCCCAGGAGGTTTGTTTCCCTCCAATTCATTTTTGCCTTAGAAATATTAGGAATATCAAGTCTGGTTTTCCCTGGTTTGCTTATTGGAATATGAGGAAGGCTAAGAGATTTTCTCAGTGAGATTTATCATAGTAATTGAAGGGGTAGTTTGTTGAATGTTTAACAAAGCCTTCCTTTATCCAAAATGTTAATTATGCATTGAAGTTAAACTGGTGTTGACAGCAATAAAGAAAAACAGAGTTTAAAACAGGCTATAAAGGATTTCCTTGCCCTCTCAACAGCTTATCTTTCATCCACCTGGCTCTTGTGTCATCACTGTTTCACTGCTTCTCCAATCACAACAGCATCCTCTATCCTAGATAAGAACTGAATATCTAAGCAGAAAATCAAAAACCCTTAAAATTAAAGTCTTTTTTATTCACCCTTAAGTAGTTTTAAAGGAATGAGCCCAATTATTTTCCTTTGCAATGATCCTTTCACTGATGCTTACCAAACCCTGGGAGGTGGGGGGTGTTATCTCCATTTTACAGATAGAGACACTGAGGCAGAAGCAGAGAAGTTAAATCTGCAGGGAAGCAGGGGTCCCAGTGATCCATTTCTCCAAGCCAAATGATAAACCTGCACCCCCAAGCTGTCAGGCCACATTCCACGTGTGTTTTAGTTAGCAAAGCATCCTTTGCTTATAAACCCTTCCTGACAGCCTACCAAAAATATCTGGCTTCTAGCCTTCATGTGCCACACAACCCACCCTACTCTAGCCTATAGTCAGTCTTTGATAGTGTACCCAAGCTCAGCAACTAGGTGTGTCTCATTCAAACTCGAGTCATTGCCATCTTGCAACATTTATTGATAAATAAGCATCAGTAGTTAAGAGTTTCTGATCCACTTGAAAAACTGCAACGCCTGGATCAATGTCATTATTATATATTACAAACCAGTCCCTTTGTACACCTTCTTGTTATTTACCTAGCTCATAGATGTGCTGGGCACTTTACTGAAGGATGGAAGACCCAGTCCAGATTCTGCCAGCAGCACGGGGCTGGTCCAGACAGACTCTCAGAACCACTGTGAAGGGGGCAAGCACCCTCAGCCTCCTACTGAGACTGTAGAAGTTGAGGATGGTCAGCCCCCATCAGGAGGGACTTAGCACCATGCAGAATTGGTCTTTACACTGGTGTAAGGATGCAGTTACATCACAGAAAGCAGATTTGGCCCCTTGGACTCTGCACCAAGCAACTTGGCTACAGTAGTAGACATTTATATTATGGAGGAACCATAGTGGGTCCCCCTTGTGCTGGGCACTGTACACACGTAAATCAGAGACCATGCACAACTCATGACTTACCTAGCCCTGGACAGCGGGCAGGGCAGACGTGTGTCTCGAGGAGGGGTCTGATGGAGGATAATGAGGTGGCAGTGCAGATTAAAAACTAGCTGGAGTAAAGACATAATGCAAAGGTGATTGGCCATAGAGGGTGCAAGAAAGGGAGAGGAGAGGGCATAGGGAGATAGGATCTCAGCTCTAGGGAACCATTTCCCAAGAAGAGCAGGAATTGCAAACACTGAATATCCCATAAATGCTTTTGGCCTCAAGCTGCATATGGACACACATCTGACTGGCTGGGTTTGGCTTCATGCACACATGGACCTTCCCTCCCCTCTCTGATATCTGTATTTATTTCCAAGCAGATCCAGAATATTTGCTGCTTTTCAATCAATATTAGTAGATAAAAGTGTCCTGACCTGGCTGGAAATGCTGGATGTGATGGCTGGGTCCAGGGGGAGGAGCAAAGTGTCACTTCAAAGGGAAGGACAGCTCCTGGCCAAACTGCATTGTCATGGGGCCAGATTGTTTTTATCTATGATAATTATGCAAAAAGGATAATTAGGGGCATAAAAGACTCTCCTGGGAGATGCAATTAAAACCCACTGCCATGGCTTTCATACAACAGGTGAACCAGACCCAACCAGGGCACTGACAGCACAAAATGCAAAGCTTTGGTCTTTGTGCCAAAAAGCCAGCTCCAGACAAGACTGGCAAAAGATGTGAGAAATGAGCAATTATCATCCATGCTTTACAGCTGAGGCAAAGCAAAGTTACGTGGCTTGCCAAGGTCAGTGTTGGTAACCCTAGCCAGCTGACCTGGGTCCTGAATCTCAAGGCTGCTCTCATGCACATGTTTAGGAAAGTGAAGAAGTGTTCACAGGCTGGGGTGGATGATACTACACACCCCATGCGGAAGAGCTGGGTGAATACTACAGAAACATATTGTACCCGCAAACATTCAGTTGGCTAAAAACTATGAATTTGCTTTACAATATTTGCACATCAGAGCAATTTCTTTTGTTCTCAAAAATTTTTCCAGAAAGTGAAAACTCCTACAAATCCATGTGAGAATACACATCTATGTGAACATTTCCACAAGGAGTCAGCCTAAAACCTTTCTATAAAACAGCAGCAGGTACAGTCCCATACAATTTAAGGGAGCAATCACACTCTAGAAACAACAGACAAATAATGAGTAGTCAAAAGATGTGGCCATGAAGATTTTGCCACCAACACAGAGAATGAGGTCTACTGACAAAAAAGCATTTGCTAAGAATATTTGAATAACAAACAAATCTGCAAATATCCAAGTCTGTCCTTGGAAAATTTACAAACAAGCAAAAGGATTAAGATGGTTGAATAAACAGTTGCTATAGCCCGTTCATCCAGTTTTATGGGGCATTGGATCAGAAACTTTTCAGATGGGTAGCCTTGTTATTCTGTGTACAGCAAAAACAATGAGAGAGCTAGCAAAAGGACAGAAACGCGGAGATGTAATAGGACTGGAGGGAAGGAAGCTCATTTTAGCTGCTGCATGGTGAAGAGGCAGGAAGATAAAGAAAAGAAGCCTTATATATTTTACAGAAAGATTTAGCTGAAAATCAAAACTAAAATACAATCCAACAAACCTTTGTTCAGATTGTATACGGCTATGTCCACACATACATCATTATTTCAAAATAACCCATTTCAAAATGAGTTATTTCAAAATAAGTTAATTCGAATTAAGGGAAAGCCTGCTTTCGAAATAGCTGTTGTTTCGAAATGATTATTTCGAAACAAGGCCCTTCAGACATGTTGTTTCGAACCAGTTGTTTCAAAACAATGGTGTTGTTTCAAAACAACGTGTCCAAACGCCGTTGTTTCAAAACCACCATTTCAAAACAAAGGCTATTTCGATTAGATGCGAGGTTTAATGGTTTTGAAATAACAGTGCGTCACGTGGACATGCCGCTTCTTATTTCGAAACAACCTCTGTTGTTCCGAAATAAGAAGCCTGCGTGGACATACCCTACGTGTCCTCCCTCAGCACACAGACTGCTCTTTGCTTAGTGCATATTCGGGGGTCAGTCAGTGCTGTCTAAGTAACATTAATAGAGTTAATCAGAAAGTTACATCTCTCTTTTCATCAAAGTTTTGCTTGGAAATTTTTCAGGGCTTCATTGAAAAGCTGGAAACCCAACATTTTCTGGTTCTCAGCAAACAAAAGCAGAATGCTTTTACTTAACAGTTGCCAACCCCCAAAGCTTTCTTAGAAAATTGACATTATTCACAAACATTTGTTTAGTTTGGGGGGGAAAAAAAACCCCAAAAAACATCTTTCCACTGAAAAAGGAAAAAGCATTTGAATGGGAAATTTGGAACCATTAGCAACAGCCGTTAATGTTCTCCTGCCAGCTTTGGAATTCAGTCAGGTCATGGGTCTAAGGGCCTGATCAAAAATCCATTCAAGTAAAGGGGAGTTTTACCGTACAGGCCAGATTTTTCAGCAAAAACGCTGAGCACCAAATATGCTCCCAACACACTGAGTTCTTTTTAAAATCTAGTTCTGATTTTGCATGCTCTGCAATTTTGAAATTCTAGTCTTCTCTCTGTAACACTGTCAAGAGCCCTATAAACATAAGTAATATGGCAAATACATGTTCCAGACAGGTAGCCATGTTAGTCTAGTTCAGCAAAACAAACTAGGAGTCCTGTGGCACTTTTAGAGTCTAACAAATTTATTTAATCACATAAGGTTTTGTGGAAGAAAATCCCACTTTTTCAGATGCTTAGAAGATGGAGGAACTTACACAATGTGAGGGAAATAAATGCAGGGCCGTGTAAGTCATGGGCTCAGCAGAGGTAATTAGATTCATCATACGTACAGTGTTACACGTTATTGACCAAATCATGACAGCCAGAGATGATTATTCATGATCCACACTGCATCACACCTGAGGGTGCGTTTACACGGCTCATGGTAGTGAGTCTCAAACTCCAGATCGTCTGACTTAGGCTTCCGCTACAGTGCTAATAAAAAACTACATAGACAGCATGGCTCAGGCCTTATCTAGTCCCATCATCAGGCCTCTAGCCTGAGCCCAAGTGCCCGACATGGATATTTTTAATGCCATAGCATGAGCCCAATTCTGGAGACGGCAGGCTTTTGGACTTGCTGCTACAAGCCACCTGCTATCTAAATGTAGCCTACAAGCACCAGTCACAGGCCAGGACCCACAGAAGTAGGCGCAGCATAAATATACAATATTTCTTGCTCCCAAAGAATGTAGAGGATAATCTAAATCAGTAGGTTATGAAGGATCTTTTCCTCTGATTATATTTGCATTTTCAAATGAAAAGTCAAGAGGGACACATACAACCTATTAACCAAGGAGTCTGCCAGATCCTGGGTTCATTTTCTGAAGGCATTTTTAGATACATTATGACAGGTCATTTGGGAACACCATTTAAAACACAATGGCTATGTCTACACTGGCAAATTGGTCCCAGCTAAGGAGGCATAGTCTGGACTAACTTAGCTCATGGCCACACTAGGCTTTCCCTAGTTCAAACTAAGGAATTTCTTAGTTTGAACTAGTTAGTACCAGCACTTAATCCGAACTAACCACCTTAGTGCAAACATTAGTTTGAAATAAGTTTGGCCAAGACCCAGACTAATGCTTAGTTCTAACTTAAGAAGTTCAAACTAACCAGCTTAATTTGAACTAAGCATTAGTTCAAACTTAGAAGCAGGGCTTAGTTCAAACTACCTTGAACTTCTTAGTTCAGACTAACAAGTCTGAACTAATTTTGCAGATGTAGACGTAGCCAATGTGTCCTTTTCAGCCACTCTGTACGAAGATGGCCTTGGCCTAGCAGATTTTGTTATGGAGTCACTTCTCTTCTTGAAGCACAGGCTCCCCCCACGGTCTGTGGGACTGCATAATAATGTTCTAAGTAAATGGCCCAGTGCAGGAGGGCTCCACTGGGTGTCATGGACAGGAATTTTCTCCATTTCTGAAGATCAGCAACAAAATGTCTCCAAACCGGCTACTGCAGCACTTCCCTCTCACGCAACAACAGCGGATCTGAATGGTCACACATCTGCTAGCCCCAACTCTGAAGAGGTCACAGAAGTTTCCTCAAAGCTTAACAAGCAGGAGGTGAGCACGGTTTGCACAGGCACCAGGAGTCCTGTCCTTCCCCTAGGACTGCACATCAAAACAGCAGCAGCATCTTTCTGCTGCAAGCAGAGCCGTCCGTGTCCACAAGGTGGAAAGAGACCGGGGAGGTAATCTGGGGGGCAGGTTTAGCCCAGAGATTTACGCAAATGTATGTGGGTTCAAATCCTGCTGGTCTTCATACAATTGGGGTTAGTAGTTGGTTGAACAAGCCCCACGGGCTTCGGCCCTGTAACCACTACTGATAATTTCACCTGCTTTACTTGAAGGAAGAATCCATGACCTTTCCAATCTGACATTTAACAGCTCTTGCCACTCATTCATCCCTACTATTCATTTATCCTCTGATTCGTTTTCTTTGCGACTTTGCAGTAGCAGAGGCAACAGGGTACATATTTCTAAAGAACAATAGGTTATTATCCTAATTATAGTTTCCTGGTGTTTTCTTCACTTTTACCATTTTATTAAAAACAATTAGCTGAGAAGAACCAATCTTTTTTAATCCCTACCCTATTGTTCTCATCCCTCTCTGATTCTGAGGAGGTCTTTTCAGAGGGTATTTTATTCATAATTACATACTGGAGAGTGATTGCTCAAAAGGTGGCTCCAGAGGGGATTTGATTAACGGTACTTTTTTTAGAAGGTTTGATCCTACTGCAGCTAAAGTTTATAACGCTATTTACTAACCCAATCCTGAAGCCCTGCTTTCTTTGCAATACTGTGGATAAACCATGAGACTGATCCTGTGGCCTCTTCCACGAGAAGCCCCATTGACGTTAACAGCATTTACTCACATAGGCAAACTCCAGGACTTTTTAGGACGCCGGGCTGCCATTAAACTGGTGCAAACTGTAGTACTAACTACTTTGACGTCAGTGGAGTAACCCTCATTTAAACTGTGTAAACGAGATCAGAATCTGATTCCTTGTCCTCCATCGTTCATGTGCAGTAGAAGCCACTGGCACGCCACAGTAGTCAGAAAGGGGAACGCCATAGACTTCCCAAGACTTTACTCAAGAGCGATGCTGGCTGATTCAGCCGAACAGTTACAGCTAGTAATACGGAAACCCTGCCATGGGGATTTTTTTGACTGTAGGGCTTGGTCCAAAGTCAGTGAGCTCTGGATCAGGTCCTCAGTGCTTACGGAAGGAATGTGACGGTCAGTCTTTCAGATTCAAAGAGCTCTACCTGCAGAACGGCCATGCGATCCAAGCAGCTGCATGGGTTTCTGCAGTCTGCTAGTGTGGGCGAGAACCGGCCTAGAGAATGATGACATGGTTCCATCTCCATGCCGGCTGAGCTAGGATTGCTCTTGGGTTCTGATCAGCATCAACTACGGTCATGTGGAGACATCAGTCCACTGGCGCCCAGGCTTGCAATCAACAATTCCTTCCACGGAGGCCACCGAACAGCCATTAGGCAGGAGGGACTTTCAGGCCCTACTGATGTGGATTGGATCTGATCGGGGTGACCTGAGGGTGAAAGGCTCCATATCCCATTACAGACCTCGAGAGTCACCCGCTCCCTGTTTACATTTCTGTGTAGTTCTCAGAGGAGAACGCACCACTCACAGAGACCTGATCTGAAGGCCAAGATCTGCACTGACAAGCCTTGCTTTCAAATGTGTGACCTCTTGTGCTGCTTTACACCACCAGGTCATATCCAATCATGTGTCACTGAAAGAATATTAAAGAGGATTGTTCTCAGCGTAAATACACCATTCAGTTCCAGAGGGCATCTCCCATCAGAAAACAGAAGGAGCTGTGAAAACAGAGGAGAAAAACAGATCGAGCTCTTTTTGACCCAGTTCTGCATAATTAGGCACTACTTTGCTCACATCACATCCTGAATGCTTTAAGATGTTTGCTTAAGGAGAGGAATCTTTGGTAACACAGACGTGCAGTGCTGGGCACAGGGAAGTCTCTGTAGGAAGGATAATTTAGGAGTGCAATATGAAGGAGTAAGTTTCTATTAAGAAGCAAGAGGATTCACTGAGGAAACAGAGATGGGATACTATCTTGGCCAATGACAAAACTCATATTAATGTGAATGGGGCCAAAATATTACCCATGTTTAGAAGAACTGGGTAAAAAAATCCTTTTCATTAAAAACATCAAAATTTTTTCATTCCAAACTGGAACCAAACAAAAAAATATTCTTCTTGTGGAAACTTTTAATAAATTCTGTTCTGGAAGGATTGAAACTGCTTGAAAAATTCTGAGCGTGTGAGCTACCCATCCCACCAAGAAGATAGATAGCCAGGCAAGGGAGCCAAGGAGGTTAGCTGGAAACCAGGTAGCCTTTCCTGCCAAAGTTTCAATGTCTCTGTTCACTTTTTTCTAAAGGAAAAGCATTTACTCAGAATATTTGCAGTCAAGTTCTGATCAGGAACATATTTTTTTCAGAAAATTAGCAACCTTTCTAAATCTGTTGCTTATGGATCAAGTCCTACTCATCTTACTCTCAGCAGAGGGGAATTTAAAAACAGACTATGGGCTCAATCCAGCAGTTTGCAATGTCCATGATTAGTTTGTAACCAATTTACACAGATAAGGCATCAGCCCCTTTTGCCTAGGGTGCTGCAAACAACCCAAATTTGATTTCAGGACAGTCCACATTAGCTTAAAAAGATGTACTGTGGTTTTTGTACATGGAGGATCATGATTCTGAAGTTTCTTCCAGCTCTGTATTATTCCAACAGGCTTGTTCTAAAATAGCTCAACCGGCCTCTGTGGCTTTTTCTTTGAAGGGATTTTCAAAAGATCCCCTTGGGAAAACTCAGAAATGTACCACATTTAGTCAGTTTGCTTGCCCTATGTTTTTCAAGTCGCCCCTTTCCACCTTTGTTAATTACCAACCATTTGAACACGGGCTTTCTCCCCCTCTGATCCTGCCGTGAAGTCATAATGCTTCATTTGTCTTTCTAACATCAAAGCCATTTCCATGGGAGCAAACTGTGATGTCATAAACACATTTTTAATGGCTTGGTTACAGGACCAAGCAGAAGGAGAAAGTAGGTTGGATGTGTGGAAACTCTTATTGATACACTCACATTCGAACGCAACAGAGAGGGTGACTCATGCAGAAAACTGCAGGCTATAGAAAAGGCTCTTGGCTTAAATGCCTTGTTTACCCCAACTTGTCCCAGCACAAAAATCCATTTTAAAGTCATATACAGTCTTAGAAGACAAATAATCACAGGGCAGTGCATTCTCATCTGTCACATGCCCCCAACGTGTGCTAAGTACTTGTCTCACACAACAGAAAACATCCCCACCACAAAGAGCTGAGGTCCAACAGACAAAATACAGACCTAGAGAGATGCAATGCAATATTTTCCTTCCCAGTCCTTTTTTTTATCACTTGGGCAAGATTCACTGTATCCGTTGTCTTAAAGAACTGCCCGTTACTCACACAAGTTAGCCTGTTTTACTCAGGACCTGATCCAAAGTCTAATGAAGTCAATAGAAAGACACCTAGGTATTCACTTCAGTGGGCATCCAATAGGCTTCACTAATCTGGTTGGCTGGGGATTTCCTGCCCCCAGTTATTTACCTGCCCACTTTACAAGAGCTGCTGGAAGGATTAATGTTTGTAAAATGCATTGTAGAAGGAGAAAGTGCTCTGTCAGAGCTAAAGGCAGTCAAAATTACTGGCTGCAAACATCTTTTATGATGCCCAGAACCTCACTTTACAGTCTGGCCTTGGGTCACAATGATCTTTAAAAAGTACCATATTCAGGCTCAGATAGATTGAGTGCTGAAATCTATGTGTAGCACCAAGGTCATTCCTCCTGAAATTGTACAGCCCATGTCACCTGCCCCTTGCAAAAAAAAAAAAGGGGGGGGGCTATCCTGCAAATGATGATGTAGGAGAACCTCAAAGGGTCTCCGTGTGTGAGTAAAGTACCCTTAGGGAATCGTTGTTTGCTGGACTGGGCTAAACATACCAGCCCAAGAAAGCCTATTTTAGGTCACTGTATGTTACTGGGAAGTCTTAGCAACCCACTGAGTTGTGAAAGTAGATTGATGGAAATTTTTGAGTCTGTAAATTGCAGTGCTGAGCTGAAGTTCAGAAATATGATGAACCCTCTTGCTTCTCCCCACCATGCAACTGCAGAGCCGGAAAGCTGTGCGAGCCCAAGGGGAGCAGGGAACACAGGATGGGAAGAGCTGCTGCCCGCAGCAAGCGTCCTTCAGCAACTGGTGGAAATCCATGCATTAGCTGAGCGTGAGTGAGAACAGTGCCCCTCTCTGCACCTTCTGCGGACCTGGCTGACCGGAGCCTCCTTTCCCCAGTCCGTGGGCTTTGCAGCCCTCTCCTTGTGTGAATCCCCAAGCCTCCCCCTGGAGCAAAGCATGCTGGAAAAATGCTTGGGTTCACTCCCGAGCATCATGCTTACACTCCCCCCACCTGTGGGGATTTTCCTCTACTTCTGGGTTGTCCAATCCATCGCCCAGGGGCCAGAATGTGGCCCACCAAAGGCTGCAACGGCAGTCTCCACCCTCACCACCAGCTGGAGCCAAGGAGCAGCCCCGATCCTCCAGCCCCTTGCCAGCAGCCTCTCCCCATTACTCCAGCCAGGACTCAGGAGCAGAGGTGGTGTGGGAGGTCGGCCACATCTAGCCGGGAGGGGACACTGCTGCCTGCTGTGCAGTGTGTACAACTCCCCTCTTCTTGGGGGGCCAACCCTCCCCCTTCCGCCTGAGGCGCCCCAAGCCCAGCAGACACACAGGCCAGCCCAGCACCCCCGGAGCCATATCCTGCAGCAGCCCCAGGCTGGGATGCCTCGGCGCGACAGCCGCCTGTAGAGCCTGGCGGGGGGAAGTAGCCTCCCATTTCCACCCAGGCTGGCTGCTGGGGGCAGGGGCCACGTGAACCAGAGCTCCCAGTTCCCTCCTCCCGGACCAGGCTGGCAGCCAGTCCAGGGCAGGGAGGGGACGCCACTTCCCCCAGCCAAGCCCCGCAGGCAGGAGGGACCAGGGCTGGAAATGGATCCCATCCACTCACCCAGCCAAATGGGTAGAGGGGCACAATGGGAGGATAGAGCCACCCCTCTCCATCCCTGTAAGTGGGGCAGGGAGTGAAGAAAGCCTGGTGGCCATGGGCACATGGGAGAGATGAGAGTCAAGGACCCAGTTACATGTCCTCCCCTCATCCGTCCTCCAAAATTCATCACCCCACCAGCACCCACCAATGAAGTTGGTACCTGTAGGCCTCTCTTGCTGCCCCATGCCAGCCTGCTGAATGCACCAGCAGCACCTCCCCGATCCAAAACTTGCCCATGAGTGAGAAAAAATTGTAACGCGGCCCGTCACGCTAAAAGGTTGGACACCCCTGGTCAAGAGGACCGTTCAGACCCATGTGTTTCTGATAGCTCCACCCATGCCAGTGCGAGACAGGCTCATTTAATTTGTTCGACTGGAATGGTTACTGAGTGCTGGTTGTTTGGCCGCTAAATATCTTTGCTTTGCAGTGCCTGTTCTGACAGTGCGGTTCCAGGCATTCTGTTATGCAACAGGAAAGATTTTGTACTCGCTGTGTATGGAAAGCTTTCAAATGTGCAGCTAAGCATTTGAGACCGGTGTAAAAGGTTTAACTTTGATCAACCAGCCAGCGCTATCAGGAGCAAATAGTGTGCTGTGATTTAGGCATGGCTCAAGCAACAGCTCGGCAGGTGAGAAAGCAGAACTGGAAAATTGATTCCTGATGCTTTAGTCTGGGGGTAGATTCGTGAGAGGGCAGACTGATAATGAACAGGATGGCTTTGTTTCTTTCTTTGCTTTGTTGGAGAGCATCACATGGCAGGAAGCACATTGAGAAAAATGCTGGTGGGTAGTCAAGGGAAGAGCAGATCCTGGAAAAAAAAAACAAACCCACGTGCACAGGCTAAAATCCCTGCTCCAGAGGGCAGGATGGAACCAGGAGACCTACTCTATGGGAATCCTTCTGTCGGGGCTGGGCCATGTGGTAGTCGTGCGGCTCCTATAGCCAGGAACTGCACACGCAGTAGGCCAGCAGTGAGCCAATTCCAGATATTTTTGAACAGACTGTGAAATCTTTTTATTAGCATTATTATTACTTCTGTATTATTTCCTCCAGAGTCTGGACTGTGGCTATACCTTGACCAAAAACTATGGACCTTTACAAAAATAACTGATCACCTGTGCTGTGGCATAGCGTCTCCACTTCTGCTCCTTGGAGTGAGAAGGGAGAACCATTCCCTGGGGACTGGACCCGCTGGAGAACGCACCTATGCACAGCCTGTTTACCCTGTGTATGGGTTTCTTTTCCACTTATACTTACTCAGGAAAAACTCGCATTGAAGTCAAGGGAGAGTTTTGTCTGTAAGAAGATGGTAGATTCTGGACATTGGTACTTAGTTTTCTTACAGACCACATGTCCCAAAGCAGAGTTTCTAGCTCACAAACACTGGTGATTTTATCTCCTCCAAGGAAAATGCTATAAAACCTGAGAAAACTGATGGAGATGGAGAGTGCTTTGAGTGATTAGAGGGAATTCTTCCTCAGGTGCCTCTTGAAGAGTCATTCATGGCCATATTGGGAGGTGGGAAGGAATTTTCCTCCAGGTCAGATCGGACCAGACCCTGGGGGGGGTTTACCTTCCTCTGCAGCTTGGGACATGAGTCACTTGTTAGTTTGAACTACAATACAAGATGGTTTCTCTCCAACTTGAAGGCTTTAAAAATCAAGATATGAGGACCTCAGTAACTCAGCCAACAGTTATTGTAGGAGTGGCAGTTGAGGTTCTGGGACTTGCAATGTGCAGGGGATCAGACGAGATGATCTTGATGGTCCCTTCTGGTGTTAAGGTCTAGGACAGTGGTTCCCAACATTTTCTCTGCTGTGGCACACCTTGCTACCTTTAATTAATTTGAGGCACACCACCATCTAGTTTCCAAATGAACTCATGAATATTCATGAGCCAATGACCCAATCCAGAGCTCTTTGAGTAGTTTTTCAAAAAATTTTGTGGCACAGCTGCTCAGGCCTGATGGCACACTGCTTGGGAAACACTGGCCTAAAAGCCTATGAGAGTCTATGAAAAAACAGCTAAATCCCTGTCTATGACAAATTAACATAGTGCTTTCCCCATTCCCGGTACTGGGAAGCCCTCAATAGGAATTCCCATTATAAAGAATCATGGGGTTGGAAGGGTACAGAATATGTGAGCAAGGATATTTCTTTTAGTGCTTCCTTCAACAAGAAGAGCCAGGCAAATACATGCTGTTATTTTACACATCCTTTTAATCACTAAGGTACAACATAAGCAACCCACCATTTTGCTGCAATACAACAGAAGCAATAAGATGGTGGCATAGATGAAAACTGCCAGATCAAACACAATCCAGCTGTCTGTCACCAACTGCAGCTCTTTGCCTCACATGCGATACTGAATTCTTAATCGTGTTAATATTTGATTTCTGGGTACTTAAAAACACGAGAGATGTTAGAACATTAATGTTTGCAGTGCAGCCATGTTATACGAAGATGCAGTCTACAGATGTGAGAATTTACATTTTTTCTATAAAACCAAAACATTCTTGGCTCTGTTGTTTATTAGCACAGTTGTGGGAATTACTGAAAGATGACAACAATAACTAAGTATGGGGACATTTTGGTGTGTAAAGCTAACTCTGCAACAACATTTCTCACAAGATATTAGAACTGCACATTAATTTGTTTAATTGTCCAGACCTATCACCATCACCCTTGATATTATGTGAAATTTCTGCTTAGTAATATGCTATTCAAAACACATTCTTGAATTGTAACAAGAAACTCAGTAAACAGAGACTTTCAAAAATTGATTTGTACATAATTAAACAGATCAGACTTCATCTTTTTCTTTGTGTGTGAATATTTCATGTGTTGATTTTTATTTTATGGGGAATTATAGACTCAGATATTAGGGACATTCATGGTTTTAGGAAGCACACACACACAAAATATGAATTGACCATTAAGTATCAATCCTTACCATAGAATTATGTGCTAAGGTCCCGTGGAATTCAGACTCAGACAGATGTGTCATAATTCATGACAATCCAATAATAAAAAATAAACTTCTGCCAATAAACAATGCTGCTCTGTATTCAGTTTTAGGTTTAAATGATCATCAGATACAAAGCACAGGAATAAATATCAGTATAAATAACTCTCTTTCACTTAAGTCACCTAAAATTAAGAAATGTGCAATATAAGGGTTAATAATTTTTTCCCCCTCAGATAGAATCTTTCTAAAATTAAGGTAAAGAATGAAATATTTCACCATGTTTAAATTAATTTTTTTGTTCTTTTATGGGCTCTCGCTTGTAACTGAATATTTATTGAGTTACATATTTTTAAATAGTTCAAATTGTTTAAAGACTGTATATTTCTTTCATTCTAATCGTCTAGCAGTTTATTCTTCTAACATGCATTTTGCCAGGTTCTATTTAACAATTATTTTATGCCCCAGTCAACTTCACAATAATATTAATAATGGAATGTTGTAAAATAAATTATTTATAAATTATATATTAAATAAATTATTGAAGTGGTTTAAATAAAAAGCATCATTCATGTGTCTTTCATTTTCACTATTCTATACTAAACAACACGTTAGTACAGACAGCACCGAACAGTACAACAGTACTGAAGAAGAGCTCTGTGTGTCGCAAAAGATTGTCTCTCATCAACAGAAGTTGGTCCAGTAAGTGATACTGCATCCATCACTTTGTCTCACTATTATAGTTAGCAACTACAGATTTTTCCATCTATTATTTTGGCATCTGAAAATTTCCAAAGTCTTTTCAATAAAAGATTGTGGGGGAAAAAAGAACTTTTAGGGTATTGTTTCAACAGAACATTGAAGGATGGGCTAGGAGAAGATATTTCCTTATATTTTTCATGAAATCCTTGACTATTGTGGCTAACCAGCATAAATACATTTCACTCAGAAAGTTATTTAAAATTAGTTTTACATTTTACAGATCCTTTCCATTACTTAGTGTTGCCTGGCCTGTGTTATATAAAGAACTATTCAATTTTGCTTATCAATAACAATTTGTATACAAATCTGGAGTCATTTTATTTTCAACCTAATACAGCATTATTTAAATAGTCGGAAACTACAGGCCCAATCCCATTCCCGTTTTTGTCAATAAGAGCTTTGCTATTTGCACCATGAAGAACAGGATTGAGCCCTTTAAATGTCAGATCGTCATCTGTCACTCTTTTCAGAAGCATGCAAAGTAAATATTACCTTTTTCGAACGCTTGGGTGGGGGGGGTGAACATAAGTAGCCAGAGGAAACAGGAACTAGATGGGGAAGTTTAACTATTCTGCACTGCTGTTTTTGGGGAAAAGAGGGTCTGACTTCTTTAAAACTGAGCTAAAGCTGAACAGAGGAAAGAAATTCAGTTCATATCAGTACACGGCAGTATCACAGCTGGGAAAGTTATGATATGAACTGAGAGGGACTGTTCACAGCAGAAAATTAAGAAGCATTTTTCACTTCTTCATCCGAGAATGAACTGTCTCATATATTGTATGCTGGGGTGAGCAAAGCTCAGGAAGGAGAGGGGGTTTTAGCAAATATACAATTCCCATAAACTCTGCAAATAGTATTAAATGGGAACTGGGGGTTTTGCAACAGCTGGATGGGAAAACAGCAAACCAGTTACAGCTGGTTAGAATGTACCATGCTACACAGTTTTATTGCATCTAACTATTCTACAATACAATAAAAATACCACAGGAAATGTCAAATCACCGTATAGCTATAATACATCTGAGGTATACCATACTGTTGTAAAAGAACAGGCTAACATGGCATGACATGGTATTGCAACAGCTTTGGAAAGAGGAAATGTTAAAATAATTTTCCCCCAGGTTTAAGGCCCATTTTGAAGATGCCTTTTAAAAAATGGATGAAAATTAAAGAAAGCACAAAACAATCACTTTCTAAGGCATAAAATACACACATAATTATCTCTAGAAGAATGAGACAACTACAACTTCACTGGTTTCAAAGGATATCAAAATGGTGGGTAGAGAGGATGATTTTGTATTCTGGTGACTCTCAACCTTTCCAGACTACTCTCTGTCTTTCAGGAGTTTGATTTGCCTCGTGTACCCCAAATTTCATCTCATGTGACTACTAAGTCAGACATAACTATACAAAAGTATCACAGCATGGTACTGAAAAATGGCTCACTTTCCCCACAGAATTATAAAATAAATCAACTGTGTCGCGGAGTGTACAAGCTCCGCGTGCTCCCAAGCAGGAAAGGTCTCGGTCTAAGGCCGGATGGCCTTATGGTTATTGACCCTGTCCACGGGGTACTTTGTGGGCAGAGCGGTATGGCTCACTGGCCGGAGTCAACGAGTCCCAGCCCTTCCCGTCAGGGCAGTGCGGCCCACTGGCCAGAGTCAATGAGTCCCAGCCCTTCCCGTCAGGGCAGTGCAGCCCATCAGCCAGAGTCAATGAGTCCAAGCCCCGGCTGGGCGCCCTGAGGGGCGTAGGCCCAGGTAGGGGGGTTCAGGCCCTCCCACTCCTCTGAACCCCAGCTCAGGGCCCTGGGGTGTACGGGAATCCTGGCCCAGTCGGCGGGGATCCAAGCCGCAACGCGCCGACTGAGGCCCGGACTTGGCCAATGCTCACCCCTGATTTACCCAGCCCTGGGCTACTTCCTACCTGAGGTCGCTATGAGGTGCCCCACCGGGACTCCTGATGTTCACCTGGTCAGGTGTCTTGTTCAGTCTGGGTCCTAGGATCCTCACGGCTGAGGACGCCTCGGTCAGCCGTGCCTTCTGCGTTCCGCGTCTCCAGCGTCCCCGGCGTCTGCCCCGTTGAGGCAGGAGCCAGACCAGAGTGAGCGAGAGCCTCTAGCCTGCGTCTGCTCCCTCCGCTGGCCAGCCCCTAACTGAGGGGAATCGCAGCCTTTTATAGCTGGGCAGCTGTCTGAGCATGCCCAGCAGGGCCTGAGGGGCGGGGCTTCCCTTCCCTTCCGGGCATATAGGCCCGCTTGAGTGCGGGGCGGGCCTGCCCCGTCACAAACTGAAATACATATTTTCTATTTATGTTTCAGTGCATAGTATATAGAGCCAGATAAACAAGTCATTGCATGTATGACATTTTCGTTTGTAGTGACTTTGCTAGTGCTTTTTATGTAGCCTGTTGTAAAATGAAGACAATATCTAGAGGAGTTAACTTGTCCCCTGGAAGACCTGGCTGTGTGTACTCCCAGGGATATGCGTACCCATGGCTGAGAACCACTCGTGTACAACAAAGGAGAAAGGAATATTTCTTACTGGCCTTTTGTAATATACAGACATCTCCCTTGAAGCCAGTTATCAGCAATCTACACATATTTAGTGGAGATTTTATTTTTCTCCACTTTTTATCATGGTGCTACTTCCTTTGCTCTCCCAAATCTTGCATAAAAGACACATAAACAAAGCATACATGTTACTCTTAATTTTTTCAAAGGGGTCCACTTGACTCTAACAAACATGGACTTTTTAACTCCAGGGTGCTTTTTTGTTAAGGTTTATTACAAAAATAAATAACCCAAACCCCCCGTACAAACAAAAAGGCTACCTAATCGTCTAACATTTGCATATAGCACCATAGGCATGCAGGGCACTTTACACAGTGAGTAAAGTGCTCGTGAAGACAGGATATAGGAAGAAATAAACAGCAGACAAGTAGAAAGAAGGGAAGGAAGAAATATGAGTGCATTAAAAAAGGTTCTGAGATTGCCAAAAAACATAGGATGCATCATGGTATTTCCAAGTTGCTTTTAAATGAGTCATTTATTTTGCATGATAATCCTATGAATTTTTCTCTGCAGCAGTGGGGGAGGGAGGGATTTTGAGGAGGAATCTGGAGGAGGAAAAGATGGCTGGTGGGACAGGAGCCCAAGGTGGGCATTCCAGGTATAGGTTATCTGTTTTTACATAGTCCTTGAATGAAAGCACTTACTCCTTCTGTTTGGATTAGGTATTGATTACAGCCTCTTCTGATTAAAATGATTAAGCAAAGAAACCATCTTTTTTACACCAAATTCCAAAGGAGCAGCCATGTTAGTCTCGTTCAGCAAAACCAGCAAGGAGTCCAGTGGCACTTAAAGACTAATCATATTTATTTATCACATGAGCTTTCACGGGAGAACATCCCGCTTCAAAGCATCTGACAAAGTGGGATGTTCTCCCACAAAAGCTCATGCAATAAATAAATTTGTTAGTCTTTAAGTGCCACAGGACCCCTTGCTGTTCCCTCTAAGCTGTGCACGTGTGCGCGCACACATAGGTCATGAAACCTGCACACACAACACAATAAAGTGCGCACAAAAAAATTTAATAGTGCTAATACTGGTGCTCACAAAAACGTCTTTGTGCAAACAAATTGTTTGCGCACACAGTCTACAAGTCATTAGAGGGAACATTGACTCCTTGTTTGTTTTACACCAACATTTCAGAAATAAGGTTAATAGTGGGAATTTAGTTTATTATTTATAACACTAAATATCAATATGGTGTCAGAGTGGAATTAAGAAACATTTTGCATTTATGACAAATCACTGTGATGCCTTCATTTTGAAAAACAACAGGGCAACAGAGCAGATTCAAAACTGAATTCTTATTCTGCAATATCATTGACGTAACCAAGAATGGGCAGCTGTAAGATGGATTTGGGACTGGACTCTGATGTCATTTAGACCATTGTAAATCAGAAATAACTCTACTGAACTCATTTGAGTGGGTGTCTCTGTCACCAACAGAAGGGGGTTGAATAAAAGATTTTCTCTCACCCACCTGTCTCACCAGTGGCAACACCAGATTAAGAGACAGCAGAATCAGGCCCATAAACATGGCTGAAAACAATTTAAAGATCTGAGTTTGCTGCTGTAAAGCCAGTGGCAGAAAGTCCACTGATTTCAACAGGAAAAGGACTGGTCCCCAATCACCAAATTAACAGAGTACATGAGGAAAATTATGGGACACTTACGGGGCTATGAACAGAAATAGGTTTGAAAAATATAGTTATGATTCTTTATACTGAGCCTAGGAGCTGCCATCTGGAATTTTCAGGCTCGTATTTGAGATTTCTGTGATGAAAATCTCCTCTGACAGATTGCAAAAGAGAGTTTAGATGTTCTGCACTAGGATTTCCGTAAAACTCTTGTATCTGGGGGCAAGGAAATGTGTGTAATTACTGTAGGTGGAGAAAGCTTTTGCATTGGTGTTCACAAACATTAGTTCACCAGATATTATTCCTAAGAGGTATAATTAAAACCCACATATAAATCTGTAACAGAGAGAAAAATCAAACATGAGAAGATAATGTCTTTAAAATTACTAGACCAAACAGTACTGTATGCTGCTGTACAAACAATATCACTCTACAGGATACCAGTGTTTGTTTTAGCTATGAGAAGAGGTTTTGAATTACCTGAACTCTCAAAGATTTTTAATTTTTTTCTGGGGATGGATTTTGCAGGGCTGTGGGGCCTCCTTACCCCAGGACTGCTGCCCCTAAAGCCCCTGCCTTAAATCGGGCTCTGCTGATAAGAAACTCGTTATTCAGTAATAGTCCATATTGAACTTCCTATTTGGAAGGCAAGTGATATTGAGACAATGTTAGTACTTAGAGCTGTTTCTAGTTGCAATGTATTGCTATACATTTTTTTGTTTTGTTTTACATGGGGGTAATGCAGGAAAGGTCCATCTTAGCTCTCACTGGAATCAATAGCAAAACTCTTGTTGGTTTTAATGGGTACACTAGATGGACCCGTGTACCCTGTCATTAATTCTTAGACAATCAGAACTTCCATATAAGTCAATAGGATTTTACCCATATAAAACCTTTAAGAATGACTCCTAAATTTTGGGACAGAAGATGAATTTTAGAACCAATTATACTTGTACCATACCTTTTAATTTCTTTTACATGTTAAGATGCAGCCTGATGTTAGATGCAACTTTTCATTATGAATCTGTGATCATCCCTGTTAATGAAATACTGCATTTTCTTTTGAAAATATGTTATTAAGCAATGTACAAACTGATTGCCTAAATTGATTAAACAGATTCATTCAAGTGAAAAATGTATTGTTTGCCTAGTTCATTGTATCAGATCAGTTCCCAGGGAAAAAACTTCATGAATTAAACTAATCACAAATATGTATTTTAAAAGCTAGATGTCAACTGCACAATGCAGTTAGTACAGTCAATCACCAAGACAGCAGTATTTTAAAACATTTGCCTTGTACTGCTTTGGAACACTCTTTACTTCAGTATCATAAAATCAGAATTTCCGGGCCAAATTTATACACACATGCAATCCCATTAAAGTTGAGCAGGACTGGAGACAAGGAGCCCATGGCAGAAAAAGCCAAAATATTTAAATTAAGTTCAGCCATTCACTTTTACACAGCAAACATATCCATTAAAATAATAATCTGTAACTGATATGGTGAGAGAGAGATTTTAAGTGCTTTAATACAAGTTCTTGAAAAGTATTCCATTTTTAATAAAATGTGATTATTTCATAGATTGCATCAACCTACTGCACCTCATAACAAGATTAGCTATCCATAAATTTGTTCTGATAACATCTGGAATCACTGAAAAAAAATTTAGAAGGTTCACTATTCATAGCTGAAGGGGAATCAGCTCTTCAACTTTTCCATCCACCTCAGTGATGGACTGGGACTAAAAATTGCCCCTGGTATTTAAAGCACGCTGGCCAGGGCACCACTGGGCCTACTTGGTGGAAGAGGGGTGAGGAGTGGCTGCCATGCTCTAGCAGGCCCACCTGGAGGGCCTGATGAAATGCTCCTGTGGTGGTCTGTGGTAAGTTTTTTCATGGAGACCAGCCGCCAGCCTTTGAATGCACCAGCTATTCGGGCATTTGCCAGAAATGCCAGATGGCCATTTGGCCCATGACCCACCTAGTTTACATCACCACAGCAATTTTTTGTTGGGTGTATTCGTTTTTATAAAGCTCTCTATTTCTTGCAGAAAGCAACTTTGAAAACTTGACTCAATGAAAATATTTGTTTCCAAGACATTTGAGTAAAAGAACATTTGAACAATATCCATTAAAATATTTACTGTGATGCTGACAAACAATTGAGTATTAGCAGTCTGCTCTCCCTTTGCTGGGCATTCTAACTCCCATTAGCAGGGAGACAGACAGACAGATGGTTGGGCTGTGAAATTGTGAATTTTATACTAGAGGGATCTCTATTCTGCACTGATACCATAGGAGTGGCTCTAGATTTGAATAACATTTTCCTAGAAATGTTTAATAGTCAATCCCATATCACTAAGATTATGTTAGTTTCATTGTACTATACAATGACTCTTTTAATGCTAACCTGTCAGAATGAGATCAACCATCAAACACAAAGGGAAGTACGCCGAGATAGTTTTGTCACATAAGTGTCCCCCCTCCCTTTTTTAGCTGCCCCAAACTAAGGACCAAATTGTGCCACTGCCTTCACTGAAAACTGCGTGAGGACATTTAGAGTGGAGCCACTTAAGGGTATGAACTTGCTGCACTGCTCCTGGAAGTCCTGGGGGCCAGGAGGCATAGGGAAAGGCCAACCACAATGGACTTGCAGTCAGCTTTTCCCTAATGTGTAGTGAGGGCTTTAAGAGCCGCCGCTAGTTATGCAAGGAATTTTGCGTTACTTGCGTAACTGGCGGTCGACTGCTGCACAATTTGCCCTGAGTATAGACCAGAGCTAAGATACAGGCGTTCAGCAATACAGTAGATATCTTGACATCTGCATACTGTTAAGTAGACTTATGGGGTAAGATTCTCTACAATGTAAACTAACACAGCTCCAGTGAAGTCAATGCTGACTTACACCAGCCAAAAATAAGCCAGCCAATTTTATTGTCAATTCCTTTTCCTTTCCCCTGGCAGGATCATGCAGCGATGGCCCTAAGGCTCTGCTCTGCGCATTAAAATAGAAATTAACAGCATGAGGAAGTGAAAAAATAAATGTGAGATGTTTTTTATTATTTATTTGTACAATGCCATTCCCACATGTCATAGACAGCAGGATCAAGTGTGATGATCAATAAAATTCCTTAAGACAATAAAACGAACCTGCCATTCAAAACACCAAGCCTTCCAGTTAGTGGGTTTTTTGTTGTCGTTGGTTTTTAAATGAATTGAGTGCTTGTTAAAAGATGCTGGAAAGACATCTTGGAAAATGCCAATTCTCTGTTTATCCAGAGAGAGGGTGTCGATAACAGCCAGGCAAGCTTACCTTTGCCACCTTGTCCACATCTCACTAATGCTATTCCCAAGCACAGCATCAGCTTTGTGCGGGGGATCTAAATGTAGATCTGACTAGGAGTCCTACATCTACAATCCCAAAGTCTTGATGCATCCACACTTCTGCATCTTAAACTAACGGCAGCTGAATCTCCTACATGGGCCATTTTGGTTCCACATCGTGGCAGGTGCATTGGTCCCTACCCTGTCCCCTCTCTGGCTCAGTATTTATCACCCCCAGATGCCTGTGTTGCCAGAGGTAAGCAGTGAAGGCAAATCTCTATGACACGCGAGATTAACATCCCTCTGCACGGCCCCTCCCCAGCGTAACAAGCTGCACCGAAGAACGGCCACTTATTCACCAAGTTGCACGGAGGCAGCCTTGACCATGTTGCATCTCAATCCTGCCCTTGAGTTACCCAGAAGGTGAAAGTGCACGTCAGCATCAATGTCCTTCCAGCCTTTAGCCTCTCAGATGAGGCTTCCAGGAAGGCTGGAGTTGTGCCAACGTGCACTGTTTGAATTAACATTCTTAAAAAGGAAAGCCCCCCCCCCCCCCCAACAAGAGCTGTAAAAAGCACCAAAAACAGAAGGAGGGCTAAAGTTACGTGAACCTCTCAGTGAAATAAGAGGAAGGGTAAGAGATTAAAGAACAACTTTGCCCACTGAAACCTCCCTTATGTCTTCTTTTCTTTCTCAGCACAGAAAAGATTGAGAGGAAACAGATACATCATTGGAATTGCTCCTTTAGGAGCATACATTCAAGCTAGTTGCTATTGCTGAAACCTGGTGGGATGACTTACACAACTGGACTTTTTGGTTTTAACAGAAGGAGCAAATGGACAAAGGCAAGGGAGTGTGGGTCTCTAAGTCAACAATGACATTGCCTTTTTCCAAGTCACCGATAAACTTGGATGGAAATTATTCTTAATGGTTAGGGTATCAGTGTGCGGAAGACACAATGGCCCTAAAGCACGAGATAGGGCATTAGCTGGTGTGCTACAGACCACCAAAACACACTCAGGAACAGGATCACTGCATCCTTTTGCACCTATATATAACATTTCAGGGGAAAAACCTGTGTGAGCATGGGGACTTCAATCTGAGGCAAAAATGCTGTGGGTCTCAAGCTGCCAGTATGAAAACACCCTTGGAAGTTCTAAGCATTACATATGACAATTTCCAAATTCAAAAATCATTGTCGCCAACACAAGGGGATTGTGTGTTAGGCCTTATCTCAGCAGCTTAAGAGGAATTGATTACAGAACTAAAAATTAATGGTAGCTTAGGTACAAATGATCATGACTTGATCACATTTATAATAAGCAAGCAGAATACAGTACAGTCCAGTAATATATATGCCCTTGGTGATTAACTTGGGCCAGATTCACAAAGCTGAGTCAATTATGAGTTTAAAAGATTATGATCCAGATCTGCTGGGTAAGAATTTAATCAGAAAACTGTCAATGATAATTGGGAATCATTTAAGAATAACTTGCTGAATGCTGAAAAAGCCACAAGGTCATATTTGTTAAAAAGCAATCTGCTGTAGACAGAACAAATGAAAGAAAGGGAAAGTTGATGATAATGAATCTAAATTAGAAGCTATGAATTATAGAAAACAAATAAGGGAAGCAAAAGGACACAAGGAGAAATCTATACCTACCAGAGCTAAAGATAATAAGGAGGAAACATTTTACATAAATGAGGAATAAAAAGAAAATCATCACTGATAAAGTTTGCAGATGACACCAAGATTGAGAAGTAGTGAATAATGAAGGCCACTGATGTGGACTGATCTGGAATGCTTGGTAAATGGAGAGCAAGCAACACTGTTTGTTGACTAAATTATACCTCTAAGAACAAAGAATACAGGCTGTACTTTCATGATAGGGGATTCTAGCCTGTTTCCGAAAACAATTCAGGGGCCATGATGATAATCAGCTGACCATTAGCTTCCACTGTGATGCTATAGCTAAAAGAGCTAAAGGGATCCAGAGTGCATGAACAGGAAAATCTTGAGAGCAGGGGCATCGCTGGCACCTGGCATACAGGGCACATGCCCCAAGTGCCAGCACCAGTGCCCCGAATGTCTGGGGCAGCCCCTGCCTCTCCTGTCCCCGTTCCCAGCCGGAGACCCAGGGCCTGGCCACTGGCTGTGGTGCCCGCCTCTCCTGGCCTCATCCCCAGCCAGGGATCCAGGGCCAGGCTGGCAGCAGCAGGATCTCGAGGCCAGATTGGGCCCAGGCAGATAATTGGGGCCACGGGGGCCAGGGCCCATGGCTAGGGGACAGGGCCCATGCCCTGGGTCTTTTCCAGGGGCAGCAACGCTCCTGCTTGAGAGGAGTGCACAGGTTATTTTACCTCTGTATTTGGCACAAGTGCAGCTGCTGTTGGAGTACTGTGTTCAGTTTTGGTGCCCGCAATCCAAAAAGGATACTGAAAAATTGGAGAGTTCAGAGAAGAGCCAGAAGAATGACTTAATGGATTAGAATACAAGCCTTATATAGAGAGACAGACCCAAAGAGTTCAAATTTATTTAGTTTAACAAAGAGACAGTTGTCACAGCTGTTTCCCCACTCTGGCACTTTGAATGCAGGAGGTGGGGCTTGCAAAAGTCCTTAAAACCCACTGACCCAAAAGCCTTGTCTTAAAACACTCCAAGGCTGCCAGTTTCTAGGCCTTGGAGTGATATTGCTGCCACCACCCAAATGCAAAACCTCCTTGAAGCCCAGGAAGGTGCATCTGGGAATTCCTTCCCGCAAGGTACCCTCAATAGCCTTTATTCCTCCCTCAGGAGAGTGACTGAACCCCAGCTGTGATAATCAGCTGCAAGTGGGACTGAATCCCCCTTAGGTAGTTGACCATGCAGTCTGAGGCACAGGCACACAAAACCGCTTGCCTTTTAGGACGCAGAACCACAGCTTATTTTAAAAGTATACATTTTTTAATTAAAAGAGCAGCTGAGAAAGACAGAGTTGCTTCTCTGGAATTTAACTTACATCATTACAAGATAGTAATGGGGGTACACATGCTCAGCACAGAGGAATCCAAAAAAGAACCAAATCAAATCAAAGAGATAACCTGAATGCATCTAGCTACATATTCCCTGTTCTACTCATGCATTGTTCGTTACAGATTTGAGCTCTTCTTAGACACGGCTGTCCCTGGAGCCTCCATGACTATCTCCCTGGCCTCCTCTTGATCCTTCCAGGAGCTCTACCACCAAACAGGAAATGGGCAGGGCTGCTCCTTCAATTTAAAAACCTATACTCTGTTCCTACTGGCTCTCCTGAGACTTCTTTAGGACACACTGTTGATGGTGTTAACACCTTCCCCCCAAGGTTACTGTGAAGATTAAGGGGTGACTTCAATACAGCCTACAAGCATCCCCATGGGAAACAAATATTTGATAATGAGATCTTCATTTTAGCAGTGAACAGTACAAAATGATCCAATGGCTGGAAATTGAAGCAGCACAACTTCAGACCAGAAATAGGGTACACATTAACAATGAGAATAATTAACCACTGGAACTATTTACCAGGAGTCATGGTGGATTCGCCATCATTGATAAGTTTTAAAACAAGATCAGACATTTTTCTAAAAGAAATTATTCTTGGCAAATTCTCTAGCCTGTGTTATACAAGAGGACAGATTAGATGATCACAGTGACTCCTTCTAGGACTTGAAATCTATGAATTTCCAGTAAAGTTCAATATATTTTTTAAGTAAAAAGCTAGTCGCATTATTCAAACTGGAATTCCCCATGAATAGACCCAACCAACCAAAAGTCTGTCAATTCATTCTTCAGCTACCTTTGCATTTAAGTGCTCAGACATGCAAATAGTATACAATGACTAATCGCTTTTACTAATTTTACTACTTCTTGCAACAATATGTAAAAATAATTGGCTGGGGTGGAGGGAATTCAATCACTGTAACTGTGAACAGTCTGAAAAACTCAGTGCAAGTACTAAATGACAGTAAGCACGGTTATTACTTTTAGGGTGAAGTAAACTATGCATTGCAGTCAGTCATCGGTCCAACCTGAATACATAAAAGTGTCATGTGTTGACATACTTCTGGAATGAAATCATTGTATCAGAGCCTGGACACATCTCAGTGTTTGCAAGGGCTATATTAAAACTGTGAAAATATTGGGCTGAGCAGGCCTTCCAGTCCTGCTCCTCCTCCTCCCCTTTCCTTGGTTTATTATAGGGCTAACATACTTTGGAATATGCAAGATCTAAGGGATCATCTGTGGTGTAAGAAACAAATATTTGGTATGCAACAAAGTCTAAACACGGCCAGGCAAATCTTGCCAGAACATACATCACCTCGAGCCAAACCGGGGCAGTTGACTGCAGGGATGTACTGCCAAACAAACAGTGAGGGAATCCCTCGAAAATCTTTCATCTCACCTAAACAATTGTAGTGGCATGCCCTGCAAAAAAAAAAAATAGCCCCCAGGTCATCAGTTCCATACCTCTTCCTCCCACCAAATCCTTTTCACCCCCATCACTAGCCATGCATATTTTTGCCCTTTGTGTCATTCACTTCATGAATACCCCTCTAGGTGCAACGGTGGAAGGTAGGTTGTCCTAGTATCCACATCACCAAAAACACTACCAAAAATGGTGCAATTTGCAGCCCTTAGGAGCAGTATGAGCAGAAGGGTTCACTTTGTGTGGGGAAGAGAGCCAGGGTACCTTCACAGCCCTAGAGATCTCAGCGGAGCAGGAAGAAAGGCTAAGCTTGCCATGGCTAGGCTCAACTTGCTCCAGGGATAAGCTGAACCATCAAATTGTTGACTACAGACTTTGCACAAGAAACAAACATTTATTTTAAATGAAATTTTAAAAGAGGAAAAGGAAGAAGGATGAACATAGACAAGGCACAGAAAAAATAACCATCAACAGGAGTTTCCTTCAAAATCTTTGTCTGCTACATCTAACAGCAAGCATATTATATGATTTACTGTCACCTTCAAGTGTTTTTTTCCTGCCTTCTGTACTAAAATCTAGTTTGTAATGTTTGTTTAATGGAACCTTGTAGGCTGCTGTATTCTAGCTGTGTGACGTGACTAATACATGTGCAGATTACTAGATGCGTCTGAAAATTAGAACACAAACACAGCTTCTGAGTCTTTCTAACCAGAAAAGCAGGGACTCAAACTTTCAAGAACTCTCTACTACATTTTAAGACATACTATAAAGACTAAAGGACATACTCTCCTCCCAGTATATATTTAATGATAACATACTAGTACTGCCAGGTGTTACTTCTGAACATACCCTCTAATTAATAATATTGCTTCTATTTATTTGTATTGCAGTAGCAATCAGGGGTCTCAGGGTCAGGGCCTCATTGTGTTTTGTGATGTTACTCTTGCTGTTGCCAATTCTTGCGATTTAATCAACCATTGTATATTTGAAGCTCTTATAGACCCAGGTTCTGGAGTCATGTGATTATGGGAAACTCTCAAGATTTCACTTAAAATTAGAAATTGTTAGCCATTGTGACTGCAAAGAAAAGCTTGAAAATATGACCCCTGAAGAAATAAAAGAGCCCGGCATTTATTATTTTTTAAAATGGTCAGATTTTTAAGCCAATCTTGTGATCTTTGGCAACTGATGATGATTTTGAAGGCAATACTGATATAAACTCATAAGAATAGACAGTTCTTAATAGGAAGAGCTCACAGTTTTATTAGGTGTTTGATTTTTACATAAAATAGATTGAAGTGTGTGACCCAAATTCAAAGATGATGTAGAATCAGATACACAGCACATTGGGTTAGAGGTGTGTATATCACAGAAGTCTTAGAGCAGGTCTTCACTGACAGCAGCAAATTCACCATAGTCAGATCGAACTTCTTGGTCAACCGATCAGGTCTTTGAAGAGCCGCTCAGCTGATCAACTAGTCGATCACACAATACCACCCAGGCAACTGGGCAATTCTGGTTCAAAGGAAGGCACCTCCCTTGGAACCAGCATGGCGTGCGTGCAGGGAGTAGAGAAGTTAAACCAGTTATTTTAGGTAATTTGCGTATCTACCTTCAACAGCTGCCGAAAAGGGCCGGCAGCACAGAACTGCCCTTCACCAGACTCCCTCATGTCTGAACTACAGTAGGGACATTTTCCAAACATTTCCCGCTGCATGAGCATCGACACTAGTGAAAGCCAGATATCAGCTAAACCTCCTATAAGCAGGGTTAGATGACAAGGTGCTTAAATACCAGTGGCATCTGGCAGCCTTTTAATGGCAGGGCTCCCAACATTTCTAACACCAGTGGAGATGAACTTTTGTTAACCATAGGAAATGTTTGAGAACTTTCCAAATACAGACAAGGCCTCAGTCTCACCTTTGAGTCTGGTCCTACAGTATGCTGGAGGGAACATTTATTCCAGGATGCTAAGTAGCTCAATAAGGAGAAATCTTGCTGTTTCTTTTAATTGTATAATGAAGACATTTGTAACATTGATTATTTTCAAATTGTTTCAAAGAACAAAATGTAAATTTCAGATAAGAGACCAAGTGAGAGAGGAGTTGCCAGTTTTCCCCCCACTTATGGTATTAACTAATTAGGAACTTTTGCAGTCAACAGAATTTCGCCTTCCAGAGTTCAAACATCTTTGCTGACAAAAGTGCTGATTTCAGCTAAGGGGTTCAGCCTATTTATATTGTTCTTACCAACAAAGCATACGTTGAAAAGCAATACAAATTTCAAGTGACATGGAGATGTGACTAATTTATTATGAATTACAATTTTTTTTTTAAATATGTGAAAGTCTCTAACAGGCAAGTTTTCATTCTCTTATCATAGAGCATTGATGGGTCATGGTGGCCTGTTTCATAAACTGAACGTTGCAGGTACAAATAGCATTCACATATTTAATGTGCCCATTATCAAAGCACCCAAAAACTTCCATTGTCTTCAGTGAGGCCAGGATTTCACCACAACACAGCCCAGGTCCTACTCATTTCAGAGGGTCATGAATTCTGATTCAGAGGCAAAGTGTGCAATTCAGATGAAAGCTCAACTTGCTATGGAGACCCAGCAACTACTCTTTATCAGTAGGTCTGCAAAAGTGATTTGAGTTCATTTTTTACTGTTATCTAAACCCATATTACTTTTTAAGGCGATTCACTTAGAAACAAGAATTTTTAACTAAGAGGAAGCCTACGCTATTTAACACACTCCCCTAACTCACTCTCTGCACATATAAAAGCCAGAAGTCTCAAGTAATCTCTCTCTCTCTCTCTCTCTCACACACACACACACACACACACACACACACACACACACACACACAGTTTTTCTTGCCCCACTTCATCAGACACTTTGAAGAAGATGCTTCAAAGCATCTGACGAAGTATGATTTTGAGAAAGCTCATGTGATAAATAAATTTGTTAATCTTTAAGTGCCACAGGATTCCTTGTTTTGCTGAACTAGACTAACACAACTGCTCCTTCAGCATTTGGCAAGAATAAAAACAGTTCCTGCCCCAAAGAGCTGACACCAGGAAGAACAACAACTTCCTTCATCTGTCCTGCATGTGCAGACTGTAAGGTCCTTGGGACAGGGGCCATTCCATACTCCGTTTAGGCCACTAGATGTTGCTGCAATAAAAACCATAAATCAAATCTATTAAAAGGAAACCCTACTCCACCGCGCCATGCCATTCTGTCACCTGGGTAATGAAAAGAGAAATACTGAAAATCAGATGGATTTAAAAATTAGAGCCAGAGCCACCTGGGCAGAACTGCCAGTGGAAAACAGCACACTGGCCCTGGCACTCACCCTCTGGACACAAGATGTAAGGACCATTTGTTTCAGTGTCGCTTGGAGATGGTGACATGGTCGGCTGTCTGATGAGCCTCCTTCCCCATGGCCCCCAGAGGACAAACTGTCCTCTGATTAGCTGGCACCACAAGTCGAATACTCCTTACTTTTTGATCACATTGAGGCAACATGGCCCAGTACACTGTATCAAGACACAGATCAGCTCCCGATAAGGGCAGATGTGGGGGGACCAGATAAAGCTTCTCCTCACACCAAAGACTCCCTGGGAAAACGAGAGACCCATATTTGAATGGGAGGTTTGAATCCCTTCCCATTAGTACGAGTCTTGTGGTGTCATCTCGAGGTCCCATTGTGCTAGGTGCTGCACAAACGCAGCAAGGCCATGGTGTCATCTAGGTAACCATGCCAGGACTCTGGTGCGCACCGGCTGCTTCTCTCTCTTAGGAGATGCAGGAGGAAGGAAGTCTTAAAGTGCCACACAACTGCTTGTTGTTTTTTTAGGAGGAAGGAATCCTCTCCTCCCGGCCACAAAGTGACTCCACAGGAGGCCTTCCCGACATTACTTCAGTCTAGAGGCTGCCCACAGCTTCCAAACCCTCTACCACAATAGCAGGACCAGCAGATCAGAGCAGTGGCAGATTCTCCTGTCCCACTCTCGCCCTATCCCCATGCTGTAGCACTGTGCCGTGCTTAGGAATGGGCCCACCAGCTTGTTTCCCCTTCAAAGTCCCAGTCCCCCATTGCAAAGAGAACCAGCATCAGTTCTACTTTTAGGGCACTGCTGAAGCCACAGCCTGGAATCGAAAACCCCAGACTGGATTCGGAGGGGGCAGAAGCTCAGAGACTGGGATTCTGTGACTCACTTTCATCAATTTCAATCAGCGGCTATTGGCGCACAAAAGCAATGTGGGGCAGCAGAGCGGGACAAAAGGGGTGTGGGGCTGTGGCAGAAAAGAAAGAGGGAGGGGAGGAGAGACACAAGAAGGAGGGGACAGGAAGAGAGAGAAAGAATTTGATAACAAGGGGGGAAGAGACCACATGGGGAGGAGCACTTGCTACCTGGCCCAGGGTTCCCATTCATGCACACAGCCCTTCCTCCTCCCCTTTGTTGCTTCTTTCTCCTCTTGTCTCCTCTCTCTCTTTGCCTGCCCCCTACCAGGCTATAAAGAAACAATGCCTCATGCCTCAGTGATGTAGCATCCCTACGGACAGAACAACTTGTGTTTTCTGAGGGGTTTCGCTAGCTGCCCCAGATCACAAATGACTAGCCTATCCATTCAATTCCTGTAACTTTATCAAAGTGGCCAAGTACATGGCATGATCGAATTAATGCACTGTCACCGTCGTCATCCAAGCGAGAGCTCTCGAGTAGCCTTCCAAGGGGAGCTGTGTGGGCAAAAAACATAACTCCTTTCAGAGCTGAGCTTGATAAGTTTATGGAGGGGACGGTACGATGGGATGGCCTACTTTGGAAATTGTCTGATCTTTGATCTATTGCTACCGGTGACTTGTGCCAGTGGCCTAAGAAGGGACAGTAGATGGGGTTGGCTCTCAGTTTATTACAAAGAATAGTTTCTAGATTGACTGGCTGTTGAGGCTTGCCCACGTGCTCAGGGTTTAACTGATCATGATATTTGGTGTCGGGAAGGAATTTTCCCCCAGGGCAGATTGGGTAGGTCTCTGGGTTTTTTTCGCCTTCCTCTGTAGCATGGGGCATGGCTCACCTACCGGTGAATTCTCTGTATCAAAGTCGTGATCTGAGGACTCAGAAAACTCAGTCATAGGTTAGAGGCTTATTGCCGGAGTGGTTGGGTAAGGTCAAGGCCCGCATTGTGCGGCAGGTCAGACTAGATGATTATACTGGTCCCTTCTGACCTATGAATCTACGAGAGTTTTCCAGTAGTAACTGGTTTTATTCACACCTTCTTCCCATGTTTCACAAATGTCTATTTTCTTGTGTCTCCTTTCCACACACACAAGCAAACCCATGGCCAACTCTGCAATAATCAGCCATGACAGCTGAGGAAAATCTGATGACAATCCCAACTCATGCCAGCGTAAGCATGTGCTAACTGATTATGTAGGTAGGCAGGAATTAAATAGAGCTGTGTTTGCCATACTGTTCTTTCTGTGGGCAATGGTCAAGAGATGCAGACCCTCACGTTCCCCCAGGTGGCCAAATGGAACCAACCGTGGTCCAAAGAAGCCCATCACTGGATGCCAGTCTAGGACCCCACAGAGACCAATTAGCTTATCTCAAGAGTCCAGGGGAATTCCTTGGAGCAAACAGTGACTATTGCATAATCTAGTCAGCTACACTAGCATGCAGGCCTTCAGACTCAAGGGTTTCCATGGGTAGCCACTCACCAACCTTCCTCCCAATGAAAGCAGAGAAACACATTTTTGCTCATTTCCAGTGAGGAAGCGTATTTCCTCTCCGACCCCTCCTCTTTCTACAGAGCACCTCTTATTGCATGAGATCCTGACAGCACATCAGCAGCAAGATTGTTATGAGAAACACAGAAGACATTAAGATCTGGTTACATGCTAGCAAGAAATGTGTAAAAAAAAACCAAAAACCTGAACTCAGGGATTGCTCACAACATCCTAAGCAGCAAGCAATTAACGGTGCAGGAGATAGCCAGAATGTAAAGGCATCACTCAAAGTTGTCAAGCAGTGCAGAAACCTCCAAATACATTATCACAGCATTCAAAAAAAAACCAACCACCAAGACAATGCTATTTTTTAACCAGAAACTAAAATGTGATTCCATGGCAGTGTGCAGGCCACATAGCCAGCAACCAAAGAGAGCATCAGTATTTTAGTCCCTTAGTATCACATCCCAATCCTATGCCCCTCATCTCATCCATTCCCCATTTCCTGCAACATTATGGACTGTTGGAGAAGGAGGGGGATAATGAGTTGAATTACTGAATCCTGAGATGTGAAGCTAATGTGCCAAATTATGCTCTGAGATACACCACTGTAAATTGGAGTAACTCAGAGGACTCATTATGGATTTACACTAGTGTAACTGTGAGCAGAATTTGCTCAGTTGCTATATAGTTCTAGATATGGAGCCTGACAGTAAAATTGTGCTGCTCTTGTTGACTGGCCATTTGCTCGGTCACTGAGTGAAAACATAGCAGGGTCAGGCATAACCAGGGCTACTGTTTTCTCTTTAATGGCTTAGACATGGGATGGGAGAATTCTTTAAAAATGATACTTGAAATCCAGAGGAAATGCCACTTGAGATGCTCATGTTAAAAGATCACACACACACCTTCTTGACAGTGCACTCTGAAATGTCCACATTAAGGATGGAACAAAACTAAAAGTTTTATGGTTCTCTAGGTTCTCTCAAAAGTTTCCAGTGTTTCATAAAACAAACAAAAAAAAGTCAGAAATACAAGATGCAGTTTTCTTTCAATTCAAATATTCACAAAATTCAACTAAAAAGATGATTTTATCATTTGGAATGGAAAAGTAACAAATAAACATGACAAGTTCTTCAGACATGCAGTGCTACTGGCTGCATCTTCTAGGACTGCCTTTCTCAGCACCTCTCACTGGGTAGCCTCCCTTTTCTTCACAGCAAGATCTTTCCCTCCAGCCCAAGGTTCTTTCTCTGTTCATGCTTCTCGTTGCAGTTAGCCTTCCTACACCAGCCTCTCTTGCAAATTCCCAATCCCTTTGACCCACTCATTACTTTTTTTTTCCTGACTTTACAGCTGCATTTCTTAATCATGCTGAATCTGAGTGCAAGTTACATTCTCACTCTGTCACACACACAGGTACTGGACACCTGCTGCCCAGAAAGGCGAAATTTCCTCAGGGAGCCTATATGCTGATCTTCGGCAGCTCAAATTTGGCTTAACCGTATCCTGCTGGAGCCCTAGCAATATCAAAAGTTTAAAGGGGTCAGATTTATGGAATGTGGAGCCTTCGAAAAAGGTTTGATTTCACAAGTAAGTAAGTGTATGACCAAATTCAGAATGTCATTTAAATGCATTTTTCCTCGTTTTAGACTAAAGATGAGCCTGAACAAAAATCCCAGGTCCAAACAACTTAATTAGAATAGGCCCATTCTTATTTCTACATGTTCATTACATAGCCCGGAGGTTTCCAGGACAGCTGTGTTCCAAACAGCTAGTCAGTAGGTGGACTAGATCTAATGGGGCGCTTCGCTTTAGAGCAAGAAGAATATCCAAAGTCTGAAGTGATCTGGCTTCAACGGAAACCAAACAAGCGTTGGCACAGTGCTACTAGACTATTCCTGTTTATTATTACTGCTCCTGTTATGTACGCCTGCGGTGCCTAGGATCCCTCACGCCTTTCTGAACACCACTGATGAAAGAGTCTGTAAAAGAGAGAGACAAAACAATGTAGGAAACTTCCTTGTGCTGACAAACAGAAAAGGGGCTATTTGCTGTCTGAGAAAGAATCATTTGTTTTCAGAAGAAAAAAACTGGATTCACTGCACTACCGAACAAAGGCAAAATCTGGCTCCGAAGTCAAAGTAAAAAAGAACGACAAGACCCTGATCCCTAAAACCTAGATGCAGACCTGCATGTTGCTATTTATTTGTTAACAGGGCCGAGGGCCTGAATTCAGCTTTTGAACAGGACGAGGTAGACGGTTTCTGGACCTGGGTTCCAAGCTGCTAATTCGATTCAGGACACCTGTAAACATTTTAGAAAGCAGCAACAGTTGTTAGATTTAAAATGTGTGACACGTTAAAGCTCCCAACACAATGGCAACTTGAAAGGGAGCTTGTTTGAGCTGCTCCAATGTTAAAAGTAATTCAGTGCATATGCGTTGAGAGACTTCTGGGGGAGACAAAGTGTTCTGGAGAACTGTTCCACAGGCCCCTGAAGATAGGAGAAAAGAATCTAAATCATAAACTATTGAATTTTGAGCCGTAACTGGGCTTCATAAGAAATCAGACATTAGTAGTAGTATTTTCTTTCATGCTGCTGAGGCCCAACTATGGGATACAATGTGTGAGAAAATGAAAAAGTGCAGAAAACAAAATAAAAAATTAACTCAGGAAACTTGAGAGCTGTGTAATCCCCCTTTGGTGTGCACGACTCTTCTAACAACCTCAATTTCATGATTCCTTACGTCAATGTAAATAATTTTCAGACACTAAAAGTGAGAGGGACACCAATTTTTCATGGAACACAGGTAACTTTGGGACTAAAGAGAGAGGCATCCCTCCAGAGGAAGGATATGATTGATTTCCACATTGGTACAACAAAGTGTCAGATTTTTGTAGTAAATTAGTCCAGATTTAGTTAAGAACTCTTCTGGTTGAATCCTAACATCTTTCCTTCCTTCTTTTGTGGTCTCTTTTTACACTACTGATCTAGAACAGAATAAACTTTACACCTGACAGACAAACCCAGGCAAGGCGGCAATTTTCTCAGTTCTGGCTGTATTCTTTTTAACTTTCCTCCTCAGCTATAGAGCATCAGGAGCCAGACTACTTCCCCAGGCTCCACATCCCCTAACAGTGGAGACAACTTGCCCAGCAGAGTGGCTGGGGCTGGGTAGGGGGCCGAGGTCTTCTTGTAAAACCTTTCCCAAAGGGTGCAAGCTTCTTCGTGATCTAAGCAAGGTGTGTCAGGCTGCCACAAAGTAATCACCGATGCCCCAGGAGAGAGGCCTATTGAGGGCAGTTTTTCAGCCTTATCTTTCAATTTGCACCAAAAAAACCAAGCAAAAAAGCACCCCAGTTTTCCCTCTTTGCAAGTCCCAGTGTCAAAGCAGAGCAGAGCCCTTTCAGCTGCTCCCCCGCTTGGCCTGGGGGCACCCTGGAGCAGCACTTTCTGCTGATTTCTGCAAGCAGCCCCTGAACAGAGCAAAATTAATAGGAGATGCGAACCCACGGCTCTATTAAACCTTACACCTGAACTCTGCGAGGGGAAGCCCCCTAAAAGAGTGGCGAGCTGCCCTGGTCCTTTTTGCCTTTGGTAAAAAGTTCCCGTGATTGTAACGTGGCAAAAGCGGGCGGCTGTTTCCAGGGGACACATCACATTGCTCCACGCCTGGGGGAGTGTCTAGTGGGGTGTTTACGGGGGGGGCAATCACAGAAGGAGGGGATGTCCAACTCTGGTTCACCTCCAAGGGGGTACATGGGATGAGACATAGAGACATGGGTGTCACTTGCCTGAGTTTAAGGGGATTTTTTCCCAGGCCAGTAGCACTTCTGCAGAGACCTGATCCCATGGCCGGAGACATCCAAAGTGGCCATGGCACCTTGTTTACACAGGTCGGAGCCAGCACCCAGCTAAGCGCAGGACAAAGCGCCCCATGGTGCCAGAACAGCCCCACCAATAGACAAAATGGTTCGTCCTCCCTCATTCTGCGCCCAATCCAGGGTTTTATGGCTTAACTTGCACAGACCTAACAACAGACCCATTAAAACAGACACACACCCCTGCAACAAAGCCGCCAACTTTGCCCACAGAACTGCACAAAAGACACCATCATACGATCCAAAAGGAGCAGCTCTGTCAGTCTAGTTCAGCAAAACAAACAAGGAGTCCTGTGGCAGTTTTAAAGACTAACAGATTTTTATTTATTTATTGCATGAGCTTTGTGGAAGAAAATCCCACTTCAAAGCCAGCTACTCCATCAAGGGCTCATTCACCTGCTCATCCACTAATGTGATTTATGCCATCATGAGCCAGAAACGCCCCTACACCTTGCACATTGGACGAACAGGACAATCCCTGCACAAAAGAATAAATGGGCACAAAACTGACCTCAGAAATCACAACAGGCAAAAACCAGTTGCTGAGCACTTCCATCTTCCTAGTCACTCTATGCACCATTTATTAACCACCATGCTCGAGAAAGTCAATGGGACATCAAGACTTCAAATAAAAACAGCTGAACTAGAACTGATATGCAGATTCATTTGTGTGACTGCAGGATTGAATAGTGACTATGGCTTCTTTTCCCATTACAACAGGTAATTTGACTTCACCCTCCTCTATGTGCTGTTTCCCAGTGTTTGAATCTTAACAACTGCTCTGATTTGCTCTTACTATGTGAGCTGATCCCTTGTCTTACACTCCCCTGCATTTATTTCATCCCATTCTATAAGTTCCCCCTCTTCAAAGTGTTTGACAAAGTACAATTTTCTCCCACCAAAGCTCATACCATAGATAAACCTGTAGTCTTTAAGTGCCACAGGACTCCTTGCTCCAAAAAAATTGATCTGCTCCGGATTCGATTTGAACAGTGAATCGTTTTAAAAACATTTTGACTAGGAGTTTCGGTGCTTTCACTGAATACAATAGTTTTACCTGGAGAGCTGACTGTCAGCTGTATGTCTAACCTTGTCTTCGTGTAGATTTACACGTCCCCACCCCTAGGAAACCACCCCCTTATCACACCCCTTCATTCCCTTGCTGCTGTCCCTGCCCAGAGCCACCTTGTCTAGTGACCGGGGCCAAGCACTCACCCCCACGGCCCCAGCAACCAGCCAAGGGCCGGGGCTCCTGCAGAAACCCCCGGGCGGGCGGCTTTGGGCAGCAGATTGCTGCTAGAGCTGCCTCTCAGCTTTACTGACATACCCAGATGGCTGAAGAAAAGGGGCTGGTCGAAGTTTTTAAGGGCCAGTTTCCTGCAAGCTTGGATACTCCTAGGGCTTTTGCTGCAGGCTGCACTTTTGGTCTCATGTCTGGAGTCAGCGCTCCCAGGTGTTGGGAGCAGTCTAGCCCCCCCGTGACCTGCTAATTTATGCCTATAATCTGGGGCAAGGCCTGACCCCAAGGCAAACACAGGTGCTAGCTCCTGTCACAGGGGTTACCTGCCCCAGCTTTATAGGGGTTCCCAAAAAGGGAGGGGGGCAGTTATCCAGGGTACATCTGGCCTCCCTGTCTGTGGGATCCATGCCAGCCGGGCCCTGCCCCTCCCTGGCTAAGGATGGTCGTCCCCGCAGCAGACCCCTAAGGCTTCAGGTCGGGGGGGCAGCTCAAACCACTCCAAAAAGACTGACCCTGAGGCACCAGCAAATCTCACACAAACACCCTTTTAAAAAGCTACCTGGCAGAAGACAAGCTAATGAAACAGATCTGCTGGGGACCGCCTGTGTGAACCGGCTGCTGCCCTGCCTGGGAAATCAAGGGGGCTGGGGTGGACAGACGAGGTCCCGCTTTTGGGAAGTCTCTGGCAAACGGGTCAGTGTAGTTCAGGACAGAGGATGCTCGATGCTATCGCAACAGGCCAGGGACGTGCCAAACATCAACCAGCCCACACTGGCTGCTTCTCAAAGGTAAAACTCAATCCAGATCATGGAAACTCCAGATTGGCGTCAGGCAGGCATGTTTAGTGGGGAAATGTCCTTCCTGGGGGGCGCATGACAGACAATTTATGAGCTTTACATCCCCATCACCCTGCTGGCTCCATCGGTAACATCTGTCCCTGCCCCCCCCCATGTTACCTCTGTCACTCTGCCCCCCAAATTACAGGGGCCTTTACTTGATCAACTCCTGAGTTTCATCCGAACTTCATTAAATGAATTACAGGGGAGACACAGCCCCATTTTTTTTTTGCAATTAGTATCAAAATGTCTCACTTTCCCTGGCACAATGGAGCAGATGCAGCCCCAGACGGGACACCCTGAAACATCTCTCCCCCCCACCCCCCATTAGACCTCCGGGTGGGGAGCAGGAATGGGGAGCCAGGAGGGAGCTGCGGAATGGGCCCGGTGCAGGTGCTGCAACAGATTGTCTTATAATTAGCTCCATTAGACTGTTTGCCTGATTAGCTGTAATGATCTAACAAAAGTCACCTTAATGAGATGTCTGGTTGCAGACAATGAGTGAGCGCCTCTGTGCTCTCACAAAGCTGGGAAAAGAGGCACGGTGGAGGGAGAGTGGCCCAGACCACAATGGGACAGGGAGGGGGTTGGATGGTGCAATTTCCTGGGTGAAGGACACAGCCTCAGTTTTTGGGGTCCCCCTTCCAGCCGCAGACAGGTGGTGGGGGCAGCCTCGAACCTGCAGCTCCTGATAAAGTGACTTGTGCTGCTGGGATTGGGTCTCCAGCGAGGCTTGCAGACTGTTTCTGCAGGAAAGGCTGCCCCTGGAAACGTGGGGTGCAGGCTCCATGGTCAAGGCTGCTGGGCTGGACCAGGTGGTCTGCCCGCCCTGCAACGAACGAGCTGTGCACCTCCCCAAAGGTGCACCCCTTCCCCCAGCTGTGCATCCCGTGGCACAGGTGCCCCCCAGTGGTGCAGCCAGTGGTGCATCCTCCCTCCAGCAGTGCACGCGGGCGGGCGACCTCCCGGCTGGTTGGCGTTTGCCGCCTGCCAGCTTGGCGCGTGAAGGCACAGGGACCCGCTTTATTTAGGGCTGCCTGTCCCCATTCATTAGGATTGAGGGCACTTGGGGAGGTGGGGCCCAATCATTCATTCCCCGGGGGCCAGTATTCTCCCTAGGAATTGAAATTGGGGGAGTGTAAGGGTGCTCACTAAATTGGTCTAACACTGTTACTAGCTGGTAACTGGGGGGTGTCAGGGAAATCCTTGCCGGGGAGTTCCTGGTATCTAATGCTGCAGGGGTGGGAGTCTGGGTAGCCTACAGCCAAATGTGGGTGAAGAGGAGCCGTTTGAGAACAAAGACCCACCCCAGACTTCACCCCCTTCTCCGACACGGAGCAAGGGGGCAGGGACAGCGAACTTGGTCTTCCTAGAAATGGTTCCACAAAACCCAGCCAGGGTCTGCCTCTGCCCTCGGGGTTGGTCAGCACTTTCCAGGCACGCTGAGGCCCTGCTGGACAAAGCTGAGGGAGAGGACTCTGCCAGGGCAGAGCACACGCTCGTCGCCTGGCAGAGGGTGCCTTGCACCCCAAAGAGCTCAGAGGAGCAGGGACCCACTGCCTCCCACTCTAGCCCCAGCAAACCAAACGGTTCTTCCAAGCACGGGAGTTGCCTAACCCAGCAAGCAGTGAGGGCCACTTCAGGTGGGAAGCTACCAAGCTGCTCAGCCGGTGCATCCACATGCTCCCCCTGCACTGATGCTGTATATGCCACTGCCAGGGCAGGAGAGCTCAGTGGGAACCGGTGACTCCTGGGATGTATCCCCCATTCACCCTCTCATCATTACATGCCCCCATGCCACTTTGGGTGTCACTGCTGGGCAGCCCCTGGCTGCAAGCGCCAACCACCTTGGGGCTTTGAGAGGCCCCCATCGATGGGGTTACTACCGGCCTGGAAGTAAAGCCACACTTCTTTGTTCGTTCTGCACAGGGATGGGGGATGTTTAAAACTGGGTCCCCTCTTCTCTGACGGAATGGGGCCAAGGAGACTCTGCTGGGGAGTTTCCAGCACCATCTCTGCATAAAGATAATCTGAACCAAAGAGGTCAGATTAAAACAGTACAGACAACTGCTCTGAAGGCAGGTTAGTGGAGCACTATGTGATGTGTAGGATGGTGGTGAAGGTTTTCATTCATGACTTTGGTAGATTAGCAGCAGGTGACCTGGTGGAAGAAGTAAATTTCATTGTCTTTGGGGGAGGCACTAGGTTCTTCCCTTGTCACATACAAAATAAGGCAGAGTGCAACTCAGCAGGCTTCCACCTGAGATTTAAGTGCGTTACAGCAAGGAAAAAGTGAAAAGTCACTGCTTTTTCACGTAGCCACTTTCTCTAGATAAAATTAGTCACCAACCCATTGAAAAGTCAGATAACCAAGTCTTCGGCTGTTGTAGATCACAGTATGCCTATTAAAGGTGACAAACCTATACCAATTGACACCAGCTAAGAATCTGTCCAAAAATGTCCCAATGAATAAAATATCTTCCTCTATTCAGCAGACATAGTACAATACTGCTGTTATACTGTGGGAAAATATCTTCTGTACATTTAGGACCTTGATCGCTTGTCAGTCATACCTGTACATTCTTAAATGTGTGCACAACATTATTATTTCTATTTTTTTCTTGCTAAAATGGAGCATCCTGTGTCTGGCTTCACCCAGAAGATGCATTAATTTTAAAGTGGGATCTGGTAACCATCCACAAATAAGTTAAGGAACAGAGAACCACCAAGGATAGAGTTACCTAGGCTGGCCTAAAGTAAGAATAATGGGAAGAAGTCAATAAAGGAAAAACTTAGGCTGTCCATCCGGAAAAGCCAGACAGCGTTGTATATTACACTGGAGTAGCATCCAACAGGAACAGGTAGGACCCCACTTATTAGAACGTAAAAAAACATTCGTGACTGTACCGCAGGGAACAGGTCATCAGCAGCAGGTGAGCATGATGATCAAATAGTTCATTTCTGATTATAATGTCTATTATTCCAACTCCATAACCAATGGGTGTTTTGCCTGAATAAGAACTGTGGAACAAGGACCTGTGATTTTCAATAGCTAGAACTCAATTTGAGGAAGCAGAGAGGAAGTTGGCCTGAATAAACTGAAAATCAAAGGCCGATTACGATCCTCTTGGTTGATGAATGAAGCGACCCTTAGGCCTGGTCCAGATCACCTCTTTGGTTTTGCTTTAAAGTAATAGCTAACTCAATCATACAAAAGGAATGCCTTCATTGATGATAAAGTCTGAATGATGAAAGGCCGCTGTGTTCTCTAGTATGTTGCTTTCTAGCTCATGTAAAACAGACTGGTCCTGTGACTGACTAAATGCAAAAAACAACAGTTGCACTCCCATCTTTCACCACCAGTGAGAGCTAAATAATGGTGTTTCCATTAAATGAAAGCAAACATTTAAAATCTCTGAATTAGTTACAATATCTTAAACATTGCTAAATAGAGATTCATCCTGTAACTGCATTATTTTATTTTATTTTAATTCCTGGGTGGGGGTGCGTGTCTTGCTTCTTACTGACTTAGATTATTCTTGAGTCAGGACCATCGGTCAACACTTCAGATTTGTTTTTCTTCACTTGCCTTATGTGACTCGACTGTTTTGGTAAATAGGAAGTTGTTACCAATCAGGATGCATACATAGGGTGAAATCCAGGTGCCGCAAAAGTCAGTGGAAGTTTTGCAACTGTTTTGAATAAGGTCAGGATTTCACCTGCAGGAGATATAAGCTGGACATGCAATAACTGACCTTCAGATTGTCCATGAATCCATACTCAAAATATTTCACTGTCCCACAGTGGTTGATTCTAGTTCAGTAAATGAGGGTCTAGGATCTTACCTTAGTAAACAGCTACCCCCCAAAGCACATATATATTCCTCCCATGTGTGTTTGACTTTACAAATCTGTTTAGCACTTACAAAAGTCTGACTTAATAGCACCATGGAAACAATATGTTAATGGCAAGATTCTCATTGCCTTCAATAGCCACTGATGAGAATCACATCAAATTATAAGACAGAGTTGGTGAGATTTTTGTTTTTAAAACATGTTTTTGAAAAAGTCTACAAGAGATCTGCTTCAGATCAGAGTTACGACCTAATGCAAGATTTGAGCCCAACACAGGCCCAGATTTGTGAAAGGTATTTAGGCTCTATTGTTCTTTGGATCACAACACTTAACTGATTTAGTAGCCTAAATCATGGAGTTACAGGTCTTGACACCTTGCAAGCTCTCCTAACCTTGCCCCCTGCACTTATGGCAGGACCAAGCACTGACCCTTCTTGAGAGGCATTTGTCTAACTCACTCACCACTAGAGATTGGTAAGGCAATCCCAAAACCTCCCTAGGCACTTTATTCCAGTGCTTCACTACCCTGACAGTTAGGAAGTCTTTCCTCCTATCTAAACCACCATTGCTGAAATGTAAGCCCATTGCCTCTTTTCCTGGCCTCAGAGATTAACAGGAACAGTTTTTCTCCCTCCTCCTAACAATTTTTTATGGATTTGAAAAACTTATACATGACTCTGCCCCACCACCACCCCAGTCTTCTCTTCTCCAGAAGAAAACTCATTTTTCAGTCTTCCCCCATAGGTCACGTTTTCTGGACCTTTACCACTTTTGTTGCTCTCCCCTGCCTGGTCTCCTTGTCATTCCTGAAAAATGGTGCCCAGAACCCAACATGATACCCCACCTGAGGCCTAATCAGGGTGGAATAGCGTGGAAGAATTACTTTGCATCTTGCTCACAACACTCCCGCTGATACATCCCCAAATGTTTGTTTTGCAATGTTGCTACGCTGACTCATAATTAGCTTGCGATCCGCTATGACCGCCTGACTTCTTTCCACAATACTCCTTCCTCAGCAGTCATTTCCCACTTTGTTTGTGTGCAATTGATGGTTCTTTTCTAAATGAAGTAGTTTGCATTTGTCATCAATGAATTTCATCCTATTTACTTCAGCCATTTTCAAATTTTAATCCTATCCTCCAAAGCATTTGCGGGACCTTCTCCCCAGCTTGGTATTGACAGCAGACCGTGTGTGTGTACTCTGTCATTATCTAAATCATTAATGAAGATATCAAGCTGAACTGGACCCCAAACTGATCCCTACAGGACGTCACTCGATAAGCCCTTACCGCTTGACTGTGAACTACTGAGAACTATGCTCTGGAAAGTTTTCACTTGAGTAGGCACTGCAGTCTAGAACCTATTGACTGTTGATGGAATTTAGATTCCTAAATCCCTTTTAAAGTGAAATTTAGGCTCCTAAATCACTGTGATGTTGCAAAACTGAACTCAAATCACACCTAAATATCTTTGTCTGATGAAGTGGGATTCCCCCCGCCACAAGCTCATGCAATAAATAAATCTGTTAGTCTTCAAAAGTGCCACAGGACTCCTTGCTTTTTGTTTTATTTTCTTTTAAATCTGGACCACATATGTCCCTTCTTTAAGTGCATTGGGCTTCATCAACTCAAGTAGATTCGGTGCAGGTTACATCAGGAATGGATTTGGCCCCACAGCTCCTAAAGTGAAATATGATGAGGAATAAGCCACTGCACCATTCACCCTGCTTTCATTTTAAAAAACCCCTCACTGTCAGCATTTTAATAACTACTTTGATCTAACTAGGCACCATAACCTTGGTAATAATGCAATTCATTTGAGATATTGTAGAACCACAACTCTTTAATAAAAATCAGAACTAGTGAAAAAACTTCTTTATAAGAAATAAAGGAGCATGCATGTGAATTGTGTAAAAGCTTTAAAAGCCTGAATTTACTGTGCTTCCTAAAAGTTTCTTCAAAGTAATCGCATACGGGGTCGATATTTTATGTTATAAACAGACTGTGTAAAATATGCAAGTATTCTGCAACATGTGTTTTTGTTTCTCCTCCCTTTCAATATCTTTAAAAAAAGTCTTGCAGGGAGTTTGGAATTATTATTCAGCCCTTCATCACCTATTGGTTTACTGGTTTTGAGCTGAGCAAGGAGACAGACACACATACAGAAAAATAGTTGAAACGTCATGGGGAAAATTTAAAAGGGATGTAAGACAAAAGAATGTCAACAATGCATTGCCTGAGACACTTAGTGCTCAAAGAAATGCACTTCAAAAATAATATATCTGAGTAGCAAAAGCTTCTTTAGTTACAGGCTGCTTGCATTAACACTTTCAGAACACTCTAGCATGTCTAGGAAGGCCCACGAAAGCTCATGCAAAAAATAAATCTGTTAGTCTTAAAGTGCCACACAACTGCTTGTTGTTTTTTTACTGGACTAGACTAACACGGCTATCCCTTTGGAAACTTGGAATTTCTACCATCGTACGTGACAACAAATATCTCACAAATATTCACTTTATGATGCTTAGCTTGTTAAATCATTTTCAATCATGCCTCAGAAAGGGAGATGTTAATTCCAGTGAGCAACATTAGAAATTAAACAAACTAAAACCAATCTGGGAATTTGCAAGGATTTTTGGTATTGTTAAAATGGGGCTAGATTCTGGTAGACCACATTGATTAGCACTTTGATCCAGTAATAGCCACAACTTTTTGAGGAAGTGGTACCACTCACTGCGTATGTAAGGCTATTAAAAATTGGTTTATTTTTTGCATGAGCTTTTGTGGGAGAAAATCCCACTTTGCTAGATGCTTTGAAAATGGGTGAACTATAACTTTGAAGCATCTGATGAAGTGGGATTTTCTCCCATGAAAGCTCTCGTGAAAAATAAATCTGTTAGTCTTTAAGTGCCACACAACTTCCCCCCCCCCCCCGCTGGACTAGACAAATATGCTGCCCCTTTGGAAATTATTAAAAATTGGTTGTGACTAGTCATTTTTTTATTCTAGGTGTTGGCAAACCCCCCGGCACATGGGCCAAATCTGGCACGTGGGTGAAACACAGCGGCACAGAGGTCTCCTGGGCCTGCAGCGCGTGACTGTTCCCTCCTGCTGGCCCCACCGCCTGGCTCCTTTCTGGCTCCGCCCTCTCACCCCTCGAGGGTTCAGGGGGCGGGGCTGGCACGGGAGCCAGCAAACATTGCTAATCCCAATTTATTACTTAATAGGCTCTTTTAGCCACTAAACGAATATTGTTATATGGTAAGACTGCCAAATCTTTACTACAGTAGCAAAACAGTTCAAGCTGCAGTTTAGTAGACCCCAACCAACTAGGCGTGACCACCATAATAGTTAGACATTTCAGTTTATCAGCTGATAAACTTTCTATGCAGACCTGTTAACCTTCCCTCCTCTTGGATTCATTCGTAGTCAGCTTCCCCCGCAAAACAAACAAGGAGTCCTGTGGCACTTTTAAAGATTAATGAATTTATTACACTTGAGCTTTTGTGGGAGAAATTTGACTTCATCAGCACGGCTGTCCCTAGAGGGGTGTGGGGCGCGGGGCAATTGGCCTATGGGAGACCCCCCCGGCTGGTTCCTCCCCATGCTGTGAGGCAGGGCGAATTGGTCCAGAGCAGAGGCCAGGCTCTGCGCTCCTGATCCCCCTTCTCCTCTGCCCTCAGCGCCGCGCCGAAGGTAGCAGGGTGGGAACAGGAGACAGCGCAGCCGTGGGGGGATTGCTCCCATTCATCTGTACTTCAGTGTCTGATGAAGTCGGATTGTCTCCATGAAAGCTCATGTGATAAATAAATCTGTTAGACTTCCAAAGTGCCACCAGACTCCTTGTTTGTTTTGTTGAGCTAGACTAACACGGCTGCCCCTTTGGAGCTTCCCCAGCGTTTCTCATGCCCATCTTATGAAGCACTTTACAGCATTGTGCCTCCGTGAGACATTTGAAATCTCACTCTTCATTTTTTTTTTTTTTAAAATCCCCTTCATTCAAATGGCCCCAGCTTGAGATAGCTCTCTCTATTACTACGCCTGTCAGGGAGATGGTGAGAATAATACGGACACAGAGACGGGGCTGCTCCTGGTTGAAGTTTGTGGCAGCGAGTACAAAGAAGGGGAGGAGGCAAGGGATGCCTGTAACCCCAGGCTGGAGAGCAGCATGTACTATGCACTTTCATCATTCTGTCGAATTTAGCTACGTATCTAATCTCCAGCAAGAAAGGATCCAGCAACATGGGTCCAGGCTGAATGACATGGGGGAGCTCTTTGAAGTCGGTTCCACCCTGCACACCTAAGAATGCCTGTTGAATCGCTAATCACAGGCTTGCTCCCCACAGACACATACAAGGAGACAGGCACACATGCTACCAACATGTCCAATGTGCACATACAGATAAGGTGCCACCTGCCAAACATTCGCCCATCTTACAGGATCGGGGCTCAATTATCGTGTGCTTTGATCTGTCACTGGAGATTGCTCAGGGGCGCCAGCCCACAGGAGGTGGAGCTCTTCTCCCTGCTACGGGCGTAACCGCAGTGCTCCGTCACACCGGGATAGACATATCCCCTACCGGGAACCTTGTTCCTTGGGGAAATGGGGGAGACAGGAGGGAAAGGGAAAACGATTCAGTCAAGGATTCCACCTTTCCCACTAAAAGGGGTGATGCTGTTTCTCAGGGAGCTGGGAGGCAAGGCCAGTCTATATAGTCTTTAGACCAGGGTAGCTGAAGTCACCAGAATGCAGGCTGAGAAGAAGATCACCATTTAGGGATCCCATCCACAGCAGCAAGTGGGAAATGTGGGAGGAAAACAGAGGCAGATCTGATAAGGGACCCAGTCCCCATGTGAAAAGACAGACCTGTATCTTGGGGCTGGGGGAAAAGAAGCCTCCTCAGGGATCACCTCCAAGACCAAGAGACACTACAGAGCTTTCCAAGGCCGTTACTTTTCCAGAGTCATTTCCTCCTCACCTATCACACCCACCACCCTTGCAATAGAAAGTAACTAGATCCCCATTGCTGCTTGTTGATCCTGCCCTTCTAGACAGCTAGAAACAAGCTAATTCCTTCTGCCACAACAAATGGGCCTAAATGCTGGTGTTTTCTCATCGTCCTCCCCAATTCTCCCTGCAGTAACACTACTGATGTCCCCAGGAATACAATGCACTACACAGACGGCCTTTGAAGACACTCCTAACTTAATGTGCTGTGACCCAGGGGTTAACCAACAATATAGCATCTCAAAAGCATACTGACACATTAATCCAAGCTCATGCAAAATGTCTGAAAAAAGGGTGGCTCCGAAAGCGGAAGGCAAGTGATCTACTTATCTTGTAAACAAGCAGCTCACACTTTTCCTGTTGCTATTTTTTTGCTCATTAAAAGCTGCAAGGGAAAACAAAATAACATGATTTAATCCAGGAGTGCTCTCTCTTAAATCTTCACACAGAAATATGTTGGTGCAGGCAAACAGGGAGGCTTTGTTTTCTCTGTTTGCGTGCACAGCCCCTGCCCAGATTAATTGCTCACATAATTTCCCCAAGATCCTAGCCGTTAGGTCCCAAGCTGTGACCATTTCACATCAAATATTGTAAGAGCAAGTTGTTGGGTGTATAATTGAATTTATCAGATTGTGCGCCAAACATAAGGGGCATGGGGCCTTAGCCAGGGCCTTTTGGAATCAATTCCCAATGGCTTCGTTGTAAACAAGGCTCACCCCTCCATGGTGCTGAGCGTTCTCAATTTCCAATAACTCCAGCGAGAGAAGAGGCTGCTCAGGATCAGGCACCGAATCTCTGGATTTGGCCCCACAAAACCGACTCTCAATGGGTCATCAAGACAACTCATGTGAACAAATTTGCAGCACTGGACTTTACACAATTATAGTTACAGCCCAAGCTCACTTGCACCCATCCATTAAGCAACATTTACACAGATTAGGTCTGTCCCTCATTTATTTTGGAAGTTATAACTGAAAAATGATTTCTTTAAGGTCCCTATCACAGCTATGCAGGGAATAGTTTTCCAGTTATGATCATTTACATAAGTAAATGTGGCTTACGGTAAACAGGTAGCATTCTGTTTTTGCATGAACATGTTTAATTAACCCTCTAATTTTCCTAAGACTATTGTATTAGTAAAGGAGTTGTGCTGGTGCAGTGCAGGGGCCTTCATCTGCTTCACAAGTTGCATTGTAGCAGAAAGGTATGAGTGGGTGCAGTTCACCTGTGTTCAAGTAGCAGAATGTGTGTACACAAACACATACATGTACATACACTCGATCTCTTCTGGTTGGCTATGTGGTGTTCCATGCCCCAGAATTTGCTTTCTTGTAACAGTAATGTAGGGGGAAAACACCCACATCACTAACTAACTTAATGTGAATCTACTTGTTCCTCCAAATTCCACAGAAGCATCCTTCATCAAGATTTCCAAAAGGCAAAAGATCAAAGCCATGTGCAAGTTGGGTTCCTAATTTTGTTTTAATGAAGTATCGTGATACAGACTGTGACTCATTATTAATGGTTTTGTCATTCAGACATTGACACTTTCACATTTTATTTTTTAAAAATATTTCTAATTCTTGAACAAAAAATACCCCTTCCATCTAGCCAAAAATGAAAGACTGTGTTAAGTGCTAATTGTAATGGTTTAGGGTGCTAACACTCTTCTTGTATTTATTCTTTTATAATATATAAGCAGTGTTTTTTATAGCTCATTAAGTTACCAAGGACGCTTCTGCAGTCTGTTCTTAAGCCATGATCCGGCAAGCAACACATGTTGGTGAAAGGTTGCTTGGGTTTCCACACATTTGAAGCTGTCAGCACAAATTCACTGATTTTCTTTTATCAAAGGATAAGCAGTTCTCGTAAAACTCAGACACTCTGGTCACCAAAGAAAAAGTCACATAAAGAGAGGCATTTTAAGTTCGGGGAGCAACTTTTTTCCTAGGTGAAAACATTCGGGGAAGAAATTTTCATCCTTTAAAGCCGAGCAAATCATTTTACACAGCCATAGGTAAATAGAAGTGCTTGGTCTTCTTCAGCCAACCAGACACACACACGCACTTCTCACAAGTGTTGCTGACAGGTTTATAATTGATAATGAGCGATAAACACAAGTGCACAGAGATTAGAATAGGCGCCAGAGCAGGACTGTGGTCCCAGCTCCTTTGCACAATGTTGTTCCTTTTGCAACAGCAAGAGGGCATGTGTATGCACAGAGCGAGGCCTTGATCCAGCAAGGCATTAAGCACGGGAGGAGCTCACGGCCACATCACCCTACCCAGTGCTCCTCTTAGGCATCCCTGCCTACCCCAGCAGCCTGACAACCCCAACAAGCGCCTGCACCCACCCCTTCCAAATCTGAGCAAGTGGCATGGGGAAAGTGAGAACAACCATCCAGAAAATGGGCAGGCCATAGCCTGGGTGGTGTCTCTCTCATCAGCCCCACCACAGGTCCCCTGCCGCCCCCCCACCAGCAAGCCAGAGCCACTGCCAGCCCCATGATGGAGGGCCCCGGGCAAATGCCCACAAGACTGCCTATGGAGTCACCTCCACCCCACACAATGGGAGTGCACTGAGATAATGAACAGATACTGGGGCTCATCTCCCATTTCAGTCCAAGATACCATGCCTGTGCTTGCCTTGAAAGACTTCAGCACTTGAGATGCTCTTCTTGACTACCCCAGAAAACACAACCACCCCCCCCACACCTGCTTTTTCTCAAAAAAAAAAAAAAATCATCGGGTCATTTAAGTTTTGTTTTTTGTTTTTGTTTTTTAAGTAGGAGAATGCAGAGCTGAGGCAACCACTAGGCAATCATGTAGAGTGGTAAAATCGGGGAAGGGAGTGGCAAAAAACAGAATGAACAATTCATGAAACTCCACTAGAAAACAAACAGGCTTATCAGTGGGAATGAATTGTCAAAGAGAATGTACGGTCTGTATCGTAACAGTTTCTCTCTCTCGCTAAATAAATGTAGGATTTTTATTCAGACTGCTGCAAAATATTCATTTTCAGAAGTTCATTAAGGGACGGGGTGCAAGGCTGAAGGTTTGCCTAGGATAGCTGATACTTCCACACCCACCCTTGTAAAAGGCTCTTCCCCGACCCCGTCCCAGGAGCACTGACATCAGTTGACCCATTTGATTTCTTTCCTATAGGGCCTGTCCAGAGCCTAGACATCAGTGGGAGCTGCTTGCAGGCTGGGGGAGTGGTACATCCTCTCCTCCAAACCACACCACCAGCAACGGGCTTCTTGGAAACCACTCCTTGAGGAGCCCAGTGAGTCAGGCACAGCTCCAACTGCACTTAGTGGGGTTTTGGGGAGACCTGCCCCATTTCTTCAAAGCTCTAGCCACGGTGGGCAGATGGAGGGTGGGGAGTGCAGAGTTGCTGAAGGTCCTGGACTGCAGCAGTGCCAAGAGAAGCAGGAAGGGGGGGAAAACATCATCCATGACAGTGGAGGCTGTCTGGGATTCCTCAGCGGTACAGGAGAGATATTCATTGTACCTCTGTATGTAACCACAGTTAGGTGTGGAAAACCCACAGGAAAGGGGGCTGGAAAAAGACTCCACAAGGAGTTCACCCCCAGAACCTAGGGTCCCAGGGGCTCCTTCAGCAGCAGGGCGGTATGGTGCTTCCATATCAGTTTTGAGATGCTCTGTGCTCCTCTCCCCAGCCAAAATCATAACCCCTAAGTTGATACAGATGAGGGGAAAGGACTAGGAGCCTGCAGGGGAAAGCTCGACAGTTATACCAATATCACTACAGTGGTGTAACCAAAACAGCATGGCTGCAATAGTACAAACCCGCACGTGGATGCTCGTCTCAAGAGAGCAGCGGCTTTATTTGGTTTAGCAAAATAATCTACACTGAAGAGACCTCTCTAGCACTGGTGTAACAGCAGGGGGGTGGATGAGGAACTTTCTTATTAGTTATGTTGTAGCTGTGCCCAAAAGCATGCCAGGATGGGGAGCCCAGGGCACCAGGCAAGTCTGTAACTTTTGGGGATTGAGACAATCTATTTGGAAGAAGCTGCAGCGAGTGACAGACAATGGGCGAGTAGGGGGAGAAGCATGGAAGAAAGGTTAGTAGCAGGAGCAAAGGGTCCTGAACATCCATCCATAAGGTTCACAACTTGATAGCTAATCATTTGAAGAAGTTTGTGGCATGGGGAGGGGGTAGCATTAAAGTAAGAATCCCTCTGTTCCCAAATGCCGTCCAGCCGCTGCATCCTCGTCTCCCCAAACGGTGACAATGAATTAATCTTAACAGTGGTTGCCTACATCAGAGAGACGGTGCAAGCTTAAAATTAAAATTTGTAAAGTGCTTTGAGATCCGCAAACAGATGGCTCCCCATAGGGCAAAGTATCATAATTTGCCATTTTACAGATGGGGAAACAAAGATGTTCAGTTGTCTCCTGGGGCCATACAGCAAATACACAGTTGAATGGCTCCTAGTCCTGTTGCTCTTTCCACTAGATCAGTGTTTGCCTGACAAAGTTTCAGTGCCCATCCCTGAGATCTCCCTGACACAGTTTAGGAAGGCAGCAAGCCTGGCCCTGATATCCAAGCAGTTGAGGACACTGCATTAGAGCACGCTGCCTGCCCAGGGAAACATGCTCGCTATCGGGCCACTTGATCATTATTCACTGACATAATAGCATTTCCAAAGGCACAGCAATCCAGAAGCCAGCCTATTCGTAGAGAATGGACCTGCTGCATAAGAGCTGTCCTTTGATTGGCTGAAGGGCACTAAACCAATCAGAAAGCAGTAGGGAAATAATGGTCCAGTGAGCACTGACATTGCACTGCGCCAACATCCATCTGTCTGTCATTGGCCAACAGAAAGCGAGGTCAATGAATCGTCATGGGGCAGGATTTTATAAAAGTGGGAACATCAGCTTTACATTTATTATCTGTGGCCTTAGAGCTACCTCACTATCTGTATGAGGTCAGACCACGAGACCCTTTAGCCCAGCATCTTGTCTTCTGGCAGCAGCCACCAGCAGGCTCTTGAGAGGGAACGAACAGAACTGGCAATCAAGCCTTCTCTCCCCTTATTGATACACCCCCACCCCATCTCAGAGACAACGCTGTGTTTCACGGCCCAGAGAAAGTCAGTTTTCCTCCTCAGACTTGGTGAAAGCGGCACTTTGCTCTCTGGCTGCTTTAACGTTGGCAGGTGAGAGCATCCGTTTTCTGGCAGCTCTGTATCTATTTTTGGAGGCGTCCCAACGCATTGAAACTGGCTGAAAATCCACGGCTGTGCTTTGCTTCTGAGCAGGGTAACCCTTCAGATTCCAAACCCAGACTGGAATCAATAGTGCTCGGTGACCTTTGGCACCAGCACTTCTGGCTGTTACGACTGACTCACGTGCCTAAAGCTACGCTCCCTCCGCCTAATCTGCTGAGACAGAGGCTGAACAATCCTCCTTGAGCCAGCCTTGAAGTGATGCAGGCAAGCTGATGAAATAAAAGCACTGGCTGGCTTTACAGTAGGGTTCCCTTCAAGCTGGGATTTGATCTGCTCACTCGGCGTTGGTAGGCAAAGCAGATGCTGTTGGTTTTGTATTGTTAGCTCAAAGAACAAATGAAATGTTGCTCCCTGGAGAAAATTCGGCTCTCACTTAAACCAGGGGAAATCCAGAGCAGCTCCACCGATTCCTTCAGGCTCAGGTGATGGATGTGGCAAATGATGTGAGGTGCTGTGCTCTAAGGATGCACAGCAAACACAGGTACAAAGGTGGGGTAGGTGCCTGCCAGTGCAATTTAGAGCCACCTAAGTAGCTGCTCTAAATGCCAGGGGTGCTCGTGAGCTGCCCACATAGCAGGGTGGCCACATTGATGGAAGAGCACTGTCAAGGAGATGGGAGTCCCTTTTTATGTATTTTACGGTTGTCTCATTACAGATCCATCCCCAAGAGCGAGTGGGGCCATGACTAACAATTTCTGCTGCTAACAGACCAGCAACCAGCTATAGGACTAACTGTAAACCTCACACACCCTGTGAGCCACATCCAGCAGTTACAGCACTAGCCTACGACTTGAGACCTGGAGCCAGTTGTCTGCTCTTCGCCCAGCTTCCCGGGTGACCTTGGCAAGTCTCTGGGGAGCCGTACCACAGTTCTGCATGGGGGGCACAGCACACGACTGGGATGAGTATAAATACATAATGTTACAGACCACAAGGTGCTCCAGTATGACAGTGATGAGGTCAGATGGGTACCCAAAATGAATACTCAGGCTGAGCTTGTCAAATTGGGCGGAGGTAGGGTAAATACGACTATTGCCCATACATGTCTATACTGGCAGCGTTCTTCTTACCAACTCACCGTATTCTTGTTACCTCAGGGAGCTCTTTGGTTCACAAGACAAATCTGGGATCATGGTGCAGATGGGATGAGATTCTAGCCCCGATTCTCTAGAGCAGGGGTCTCAAACTCAAATCACCATGAGGGCCGCAAGAGAACTAGTAGAGGGCTGCATGAGGATTAGTACGTTAGCCTGAGGGCCGCACCACTGAAACCTTTCCACACAATGATATTGCAAATGTCAGTAATGATCATGTCATTGTGGGGCCACAGGAAATAGTTTAGGGGCTGCATGTTTGAGACCCCTGCTCTAGAGGATGGTGACTTTTATTTAGTAAATATCTGGCTTGAAGCCCTGGATGCACCACGGTACTCTCTCCTTAGAGTCAGCCATGAGCTCATTGCCTAACATGTTATTAGGCAGGCTTGTGGCATCGCATGATTTTTTTTTTTTTTAACTGAAAAATGAAAGCAGGTTGTTGTGAGAGTACGCATTGCTAACCTGCCCTGGCCACATACCAACACAGCTGACAATTACACTGCCCAAAATCCCTTCCTTCCTTCTTCACATGGCAGTGTCAGATAACTGTAGTGCTTCCAAGCCTTTTTTTTCTTCTATGCCATCTAGTGAGCCATTCAAAAAGAGTTGCTGTGTTTCAATCCAGAGATGACTGCATTTCACTGGTGGATAAATTGCCTATTATTCCATAAGCAGGTCACTCTATAAGTAGGAGGATAAATGGTAAGGTACAAAAATGAACCAAACATATGGGATCCCTTCAGTCTGTGGCCCAAGAAAAGTGTATAATAAGGTATAATAAGAAAATAACGCACACAAGAAAGGTCAAAGCCAATATCTGGCTGACGTTTTAACTTGTGACTATTAAACAGGTCATGCCATATTCACCAAACATCCTTTCATTGAAGGCAAAATACCACAAGTAAGAAAAAACCACTAGTTCAGATAGAGCTTAAGCTGTTGTCTCTTCATAATGTCATAATTCAGTGGTCCCTAAATCCACACGTCTCTCTCCTGCACTTTTATTCATTCATCTGTTTGCCGCATTGGGGAAAAACTTGGAGACATCCAGTTATTTCAAAGCGTTTAGCTGCACTAATTCGGTTGTAAGATTACCAAGCAATGCCAGGGCAGAATGGTAACCTTATCTCTGTTCTGTGTTATTTTATGTAACACTAAAGACCCATTTAAATATTATACAGTATTTTCCTAATCTAAAATGAAAGCTGTAAAGTTAATTCTCTGAGATTCATTATTTTCTCAAATTCTTTTTAAAAAATTTCTTGTAGTGAAGCATATTTACTTCACTATAAAGCAGTAAGATGCTCATGTTAATACACTAAGGATTTTCCCTGTTCATAAAATTTATGAAAGCTACTTTTTTATCAGCTTAGTAAATAATACAGCTTGGAGGTTTTGCAGGTTTCAGATTTTTCAGCTGTTACGTCTTTTGCATTAGGCTATCTATATTTCCCCTTAAGCCTAACTTACAAGCACTTTCAAAATGCTGACAGTTTTCATTTGCGGTTTTTAGGTGGTAGGATCCGCAAAGATTTTAGAAATGTTTTATGTTTAGAACATGTCTAGAATGCCACAAAAAGAACTGAGTCAATCCACATTATGAATGCCAAACATTAAGAGGGAGGATGCTTGAGCTGTTAATGATAACTCCCCTCCATCCCCAGCCATGCTACCACTTCTCCCTGCTGTCCCAACGCCCTCCCAAACCTCCGTGCCCCAACACTGGCTCCCCCGGACCAAACCCCCTCCCCAAGACCCCCTTACCTGGCCGCTCTGATGACTAGGCACAAACTAGGGCTCCCCCCCCCCCCCAAGCATGCTCTGAGCATGCTCAGGGCAGGGGATTTAAAACTCCTTGGCTGGGGCTGCTTTCTAAATTGATTTGCTGATGTTCTTTCATGAGCCACATTTTTTCATTCAAGAGCCACATGCAGCTCCTGAGCCACATTTTGGCCAGGCCTGATCTAAGCATTTTGACATGCCCTCTTCTCCCCCACATCCTGTACCTGAGTCAAAATATGTTAATGAGGGCTGCACAATCTGCTCTACATTGAAATTCTTCTGCCCGCTGCCTTTAGAGCTGCTGTGATTGTGAAAGTTCTTTGGTGTCAAGGAAAGATGCATCCACCTGACCTAGCAATGGAAATTGAGTCTTAACCGTACCACAAATTCCTTCTTCTCAAGCGAAAAGAAAGAGATGATCCCACACTAAAGAAACAGCATTCTTTCCCCCATTGGGCTCAGAGGCTGGTTGCGCGCCCAAGGTGGGTAGCAAAGGAGGGAAAGGAACTCCTCCGAGACAGAGCTGTAACTAAAGAAAGCCGTGCCCCTTACAATAGCCAGTGCTCGGGGTGAGTGGCGTGGAGCATGGCCTTTAATGGAGCAGCTCAGTGGGCCACTCCAGCCTGCCTGGAGCAAAGTCCCACTCACTCTGCCATGGTTACAGCTCTGCTTTGAGAAGGCTGCCCACATTGCTGATCCGTGCACTGGAAGAGCATCACCAGCCCTGAGCAGCAACACGCCGTTATGGGGTACAACCTACAGTCTTTGGATCCTCACAGAAGGGGGCATTTGTCACAGTCATCACATTAATACCAACAAGCATGCTATGGGGGGATGCTGTTACACTAAAAGCCGAGTAAAGAGCAACCAAAGCTGCTCTAGACCCTTCCACCTGCTGGCAGGGCCAGGCAAAGTAGAGTTTTATTTGAAAGCTGACAGTCACACGGCCATTCACTTTGAGAGAGGATGTACAGGAGCTGGAGATGAGCATTTAAAGACTGAATTAGGCCCCAAAATGAAGCCATCACCAAGAAGGGAAAGGGAAATAGGAGAAATGGAGCAAAAGCAGAGGGGAGGGGAAGCCTCCATGAACAGGGGAAAGGAACCATGGAGGAGGAAAACCACAAGAACCATGGGGCAAGAATAACCAGCATAGCAGGGGCTTAGGCGGGACAATTGCAACAGATGGGAGCAACATTTCAAACTATCAGAGGAGTTAGAGAGTTCTCCCGAGTCTGTTACTCAGTCTTCACTCTGCCCAGGGCATAGAGGACATGGTCTGGAACAGCCTTCAGTTTGGGATCCTGACTCTTTAGCTCCAACTGTAGAGACTCTGGCCTCTCACTCTGCAGACCACAGTCTTAGCACTTGCTCTTGGACAAAGCATGCTGCATGCATGAGATTATTTGCTTTCTTTCATTTGTTGCACACTTCTAAGCAACAAATCTAAAACGTACCACAACATAAACACGCTCCTCTAGCAATCCCAAGCCCTGTGGGTACATACAAACACCACCCCCCCACCGGCTTATCGGGAGTGCTGTCCTCAGCCTAAGTCTCATATGATAACACTTCAGCTGCCATCTCACCACCTAGAGGGCAGCAAGAGTGCATTGGACATAGACCTGGCAAGAAGAGTTTCAAGTGGTGAAAGACAAGGAACACATAAGAACAGTCACATTGAGTCCTTCCAACAGTAGCCAATGCCAGATGCTTCATGGGGAATGAACCGAACAGGCCAATTTATCAAGTGACCCCATCATGCAGTCCCAGCTTCTGGCAGTCTGAGACTTTGACACACTCAAAACATAGGGCTGTGTCCCTGACCATCTGGGTTAATAGCCTCTGATGGCCTTATTCTCCAAGAACTTACCTGCTTCTGATAGGAACCCAGTTTACTTTTGGTCTTCACAACATCCCCGAGCAACAAGTTTAACAGGTTGACTGTGCATTGTGTGAAGAAGCACTCCCTTATACTTGTTTTAAACCTGCTGCCTGTTAATTTCATTGGGGACCCTGGTTCTTGTGTTAGGTGACAGAGCCAGTGACACTTCGTTATTCACTTGCTCCATGCCATTTGTGATTTTATAGACCTAGACCATGCCCTCTCCCCACCAGTCATCTTTTCTCTAAGACCTACAGTCCCAGAATTTTCACTCTTTCCTCACACGGAAGCTGTTCTAGACTTCTAATATTTTTTATTGTCCTTCTCTGCACTTTTTCCAGTTTTAATACATCTATTTTGAGCTGGAATGACCAAGACTGCATGCAGTATTCATGGGGGAGATACAACATGGTTTTCTATAGTGGCAGAATGATATTCTGGTCTTTTTATTCCTTTCCTCACAGTTCCCAATGCTATTAGATGTTTCGACTGCTGCCCCACACAGAGCAGATGATTTCAGAGTACTATCCACAATAATTCTAACATCTTGTTCTTGAATGGACAATATTTCCAAATATGCTTTACTTTGCACTGCTCGAGAGCGACTTTTAGCTGCTGTTTTGTTGCCTAGTCATCCTGTTTTGTGAGATCCTTTGTAACTTGCAAATAATGCAAAATTACTGCAAGTTTTGCCTCCTTCCAGATCACTTATGAACAGCCACAGATATACAACCACAGGCTTTGATTCTATAAATGCATAAGTCTTTGTATTACCTCAACAGTTCTCAAAGATTTCCAGACTATCGTACCCCTTTCAGGAATCTGATTTCTCTGGTGTACCACAAGTTTTACCTCACCTAACACCAACTTGCATACAAAATCAGACATAAAAATGCATGACACAGGGCACTATTACTGAAAAATTGCTGACTTTCTTACTTTTACCATGCAATTATAAATCATTTGGAATATAAGTATTTTAGATTTCAGTGTATAGAGCTGCATAAATATACCCCATGGAAGACCCCAATATCCCAGGGATACAGGTATCCCTGTTTGAGAAGCACTGTTATGCTACCCACCTCTCAGTGTGTCCTCTCAGAGCAAAACCCAACATTACAGTGATTAGTCTCAGTTTCCCCACAATTTTCAGCCTAATTCTGCCAGAGCAAGGACATACAGCTGTGATGTGGCCCCAGAGCCACTCATTAACAAATTCCAGGGAATCGCAACACAAACCAAACACCACGCAAAGTCTGTGCCACACTCTCAAACCAGGCACAGACCCTCCTTCCTAAGGAATTTGTTTTGTCTTCTCTAAGCCAAGCACTTTTTAGCTCCCCACACCCTCTAGGATCAGCTTTCATCTTGCTGAAGTTCCTCTCCCTCTTCTCCTTCAGCCCCCTCCTGAGTTCCAGTTTCTTGAATAGCTGGTCCCAGGTTTTCCTACCTGTAGTCTACCACAGGTCTCTTCATGCTCATCTCTCCACATAATTCTGCTAGGATGGCCTTTTTCCATGAGTTCTAGTTCAGCCATGAGCCCCTAGCTCTTCTTGAACTCAATCTTCACACATTTGACTGCTTCTTTAGGCTTTAGTTCCTCACTCTTTCCAATTTGCTCAAACCCATCAACTGCTGGGCTTGCCCCCATATCTTGCTCAGGTGCAGGAGATGGGGTTAATTGAACAGGGCTGACAGGCCGCAGGCTATCCTCTTCCAATATACTTAACTCTTTTTTGGGTAAAAGCAATGCCTGAGGCAGAATAAGATGCCAGGCAGAGCTCTCACTCAGGAGAGCTGTTTAAAAACACATTTTTCCTATAATTAGGAGAGAGGTTAAAAAAAGTCCCCAGCCATCCTCTGCCTTTTAGGTGTGTGGCAGTTGTCAAAAACTGAAATTCTGGTTTTTTGTTTCTTTTTTTAATATTAGCAGTGGGTCAAAATTTGGGGAGAAAAAAAAAGTCCTGCCTTGTGGCTAGAAATGAAAACCAGAGGAAGTGTGTAGAAAAGGTGGAAATTTCATGCAAATTTTGACAGTGCTTTTTTGGGGGGAATGCCCAGGGTCAAAAGTCAAGTTTTTGTTGAAGCAAAATTGACAACCAGCTTTGCTTAGATTTGTTTATCCAGCTACATTTTCTTTATATGGGGGTTTCTTGAAAGCATGAACCCAGCCTTAGTTGATTAAAAGGCACAATCAAAGAGCCACAATATATAAAGCTGCTTCTGCTCCACTGCTCTTATATGTACTGCTGCCTGGGCAAAATGTTGGGTTGGTTCTGCTAGTGTGAGAGTGTGCCAAAAAAGGCTGTTTCTGACTGGAGGCTCAGTGGATTGGTATGGGTAGAGTCTTTTGACTCTGGGGCATTTCTTCAAAGTCACCCTGAGTTGATCGTCACTAAAACTGTTGCCCTCCAGCTGGGTGCTGCATGGCCCTGATGAAATGTGTTTGGTGGTCTTGGTTTGAAAGTACTAATTGCATATTTGTGTAGCTCTTATCATAGATTGAATAGTCATTGACACTGATGGGTCAGTGTTGAGGCTACGAGGCTGATCAGCATGGGACACTGGCCCTGCCCTTGGCCATGTTGAGAGGGAGTGTCGACTAGTGAGTAGAGCACAGGGCACTCAAGAGACCCAGCTCTGCACTGACCCGCTGCATGATGCTGGGCAAGCCATTTTATGGGCCTTTGCCTCAGTTTTCCCACCTGTAAAGAAGGGTTAATGATGCTGACCTTCCTTGTAAAACACTGAGACCTACTGATGAAAAGTGCTATAAAAAATGTGTTGACAAGTTCCAAAGGGGCAGCTGTGTTAGTCTAGCTCAGCAAAACAAACAAGGAGTCCTGTGGCACTTGTAAGAACTAACGAACTATTCTGACTATTATTAATGAGAGTACATAAAGCATTTTAATCCTCAGCTCTTTGTTTATGTGCAATACATTCAAAGCTCCTCACACGCTCACCCACACCACAATGAGGTGACCACTTGGTCCTGTCCTCTGCAAATATGACAGCAGTAGGAGTCAAAGAGAGAGATCAGCAGCACATAATTTGGCAAGTAAATTCTTCCTAAAGTACTCATTCTGCATCATAACCAAGGACTTTGTTGAGGCATGACATGGTGAGGCTATGTAGGGTGACCAAATAAAGAAAGGCTCACCAACACAAGGCTGCACATATGCCTATGGGCTAATATGGAGCAGCAGAATCACGGCCACTCAGCAAGTCAGCACTCAACCAAAGGTCCCAGTTGGAAAGAATAACTAAAAAGACTGAGCACTCTTGGTGAAGGGTGTGAGATTTCAAGGAGGCTGAATTTATTTATGACCTGATCCTATGTTTTACACCCCCTTGCATTTAGTTTCATTCCTTTCTGTAAGTTCCCCCATCTTCGAAGCATCTGAGGAAGTGGGATCTTCTCCCATGAAAGCTCATGCGAAAAATAAATCTGTTAGTCTTCAAGTGCCACACAACTCCTTGTTGTTTTTTCACTGAATTTATTTAGACACTTAACTTCCTCTGAAAGGCTGAGCTAGAGCCCACTGAAAGTTAGGACCTATATTCACTTGCCGCTCCGAGGAACTTCTCTTCCTCCAGGCCTGCAGCTACCAGATTTTCAACACAGTTAAGACTCACTGTAACGTACACACAGGCAACACAGAAAGTTCTCAGGCACTTGTATCCTCACCCATCACAGTCTGTGGTATCTGCAGGCGGGTGGGCATCATGCATGGCGTTCAAGTGATGAAACAAATGCTAAATCAGAAAAGGGAGTGAACAAAGCAGACCAATTCCAGCGTAAATCACTCAGATCCTTGCCAGGTCTCTCAGCTCAGGAAGCATGTTATCATGGCCCAGTTCAGTACACAGTGCAACCCTGAACTCTACCATCTACTCTCCCCTACCAGTATTGGACTCCTCATTACCCCTTTTTCCTAGATATGGTTGTCTGGTAACCCAAATATGCCATATTCCAAAGGGGTAGCCATGTGAGTCTAGTTCAGCAGAACAAACAAGGAGTCCTGTGGCACCTTTAAAGACTAACAAATTTATTTATTGCATGAGCTTTCATGGGAGAAAATCGCACTTTGTCAGATGTTTACCTCTGTAAAGAAAAGAAAAGAGATATAAAGAAATTAAAGAGTGAAGTTCAATGGACAATTCTTATTGGGAGAAAGCAAACCAAAGTGGTTTTGCCTCTTTCCCTAGAAAGTTTTCACTTGTGCTTCAACAGGGATTTCTCCCGTTAGAAGTCCGACCCCGGGAGTATAGCTCACAATTTAGAGCAACAAATAGATTCAAGAACTTCACTGTCTGTGGCCAATCCATGGACCGAAGTAGACAGGCCAATTTTGTCCTGTCCAGAAATATTTGCCAGGCCTTAGCTGTAAGGAGACATCCACTGAGTATAACATAACTGGGAAGCACCATGACCTCTAAGAAAGAACCAATGCGTGATTTTAATCATATGTCTAACATAAGACTTCCTCAGGCAATTCATGCTGCCACTGTGCCTCCATACCAAAGCCCCTTCTGTCCTCCGATGAAGTACAGTATTGCGGATCATCTACTATATGAACTAAGCATTTAAAAGATCATGAATCACAGACCCCCAAAATCATCAGTCTAGTTTAAAATCATGACATTTTAGAAAATTTTAAACTGGTTTTAGAGCCTTTAGGACTCATGATTTCAACTGTTTCTACACACATAGCCCCAAGAGCTAGAAACTTATTTATGTTGATGTAACCAGAGCTTCCCACATTTCACAGGACTCTAGGAGCTGAGGCTTTAAGAACAATCATCAGACATCACAAGATTCACAGCAAACCTGTGAAAGTCAGCAAGTCTGCAGCTGGATGTAAAAAATGACAGCTGCATTTGAACTGTTGCCTTTTCTTCTCCACTGGCATGAACTGGTGTCACTTTTTATTAGCGCCACAAACTGCTTTCTGCCAGAAGCCGAAGTCAGATGATGATACAGAGGGAAAAGGGCTTTGGGGAGAGTTTCTTTCCCCTTCTTGTAGCCATATGGAGAAAAAGGAAGAAACTGTCACTTTGGATTTTGGTACAAAGCTTTCCATGCAATTCCGATTACAGGGCAGAATGAGTGACTGCCTGAGACAAGCAAAGAGCTCTGGCATTTTGTTCCCCCAGCTGGAGCAGTAAATCAAAGCATATAAACTGCTTCACCCGAAGAAGAAAATGATCCTAAAGCAGAGTGGGGAGGAGGAGGAAGCCCAGGAGAGGAGTGACCAGCTCTGTTGTCCCATTGTGCTCAATGATCTCTTTTCTTGTCTTCCACGTCTCTTCTGCTTCTTCGCCATAACCAGACTTCACAAGTTTCCCTGCTCTTCCCCATTGAACCTGCTTCCTGCTCAGACCCTGCAACATTAGAGGAACATTTTGACCTTCCTTCACGAACAAGAGTGAAGCAGCATCTGGAGTTGCATGGTGTTTTAGGGCTATGATCATTCCTCCGGAGCCATCCTGTACAGAAAAGGCTCTACTCATGTAGCTGGGGAAGCTGTTTTGTGCTCAGAGACAATGAATTGCACAACTTGGGGAAGTGAACAAGGTTTAGAAGTACTGAGCAGTTCACACAGATGAATTTTCCTTCTGAAGTGTGTTCAGCAGCTAATCGGAGTGAATTACTAACCAAAGCAGTTTCATAGTGAAGCAATAAGTCCCAATGAAGTTGATGTTATCTGAGAATAATTGGCCGTGGTAGGCAGCCAGACGCCCCAAGGCAAAAGCACAAGCTGTTTAACTTAGTGAGAAGGTCAATCAGTAGATAATGTCCATTTACTATTAATTTATGGCCTTGCTGTATTCACCATTACTTAGAAGAAGCTTTTAGCGCCTCCATTCTTAAGAGTACGTGTATTTCAATCCAACTGAGATGAGGGATGGGTCACTGTGTCTTTTTTTTTTTTAATTGTTTTTAATTTTAGAACAACAAACTGCCCGTCTGCAGCCTTTTTCAGCCAGCAACCAGTCTTAAAGCAGGAAGGTGCCCAGGGACTCTGGAGACAGACAGCAAATCTTTGCTGACAGAGATGAGGCTATAAGAATACTGGGGAGAACCATTTATCTCCTACAGACCTGTAATCCATACCTAGCCCAATCCCCACTGCAGTGTAATCCGAGCATCCTATTTACATTGGGAGTAGTCACAGCTCCCCACTCCTCTTATCCCTTATGCATGGCAGGGGTGCTGTTGAGTTTTCGCCAAGGTCCAGTCCGCTGCAGGTGCTTGAAGCAGAGTCTGAGAGAAACGCCTCCTCTGGGCTGGGCATCTATTGCAGCCGCTTCCCCAGATTCCTCTTAACTGAGGCGAAAGAACCAGGCTCAAACGTAATCAGCAACAGGTGCTTCATTAAGACCCAGGGGAGCCCTCTGAGGCACATGCAGCTTGCAGAAAGCTGGCAAAGGAAGGTATTTAACAGATTTTCCTCCCCAAGGCCTCACGCTTTACAGAGAAAAAGCCTCAGTCATTAATACCCAGCCAGGCCCTGTCTTTCTTGGTCCCGGCTATGTTCACACAATGCTTTTAAATCGAAACAACCGTTGTTTCGATTTAAAAGTTGTCGTGTCCGAATGACATTTCATTATTTCGAAATGACAAGCCCCATCATTTTGAAATAACAAACCTTATTTCAAAATAGTAAAACCTAGGCTGAAATCAAAATAGCCGTTACTTCAAAACGGTTGTTTTGAAATAATGCCATTTGGACTTGTTATTTCGAAATAACCATTATTTCAAGTTAACACTTTTGTCCTTCTTCCCAGTGTGCCTTCCTTTTTCTATATATTGGCTGGCAACTTGGCCGTCTCCTGATTCGAAACAGCAAGTCCTGTGTCCAGACTTGCTATTTCGATTTGAGGTTTTTGCTTATTTCGATTTAAGTTAATTCAAAATAACGATTTTATTTCAAATTAACTTATTTTGAATTAACTTATTTCAAAATAAGAGTCTACATGTGACATAGCCTTAAAGTCTTTGGGCATCACTGCTCTGAACAGTCATGAATCTTTGTTCCCCTTTCACTACAAAAGGGGCCCACTCTATTGCTAGGCCTGGTTTCCCAACAACTCCTGACGTCCTGTGCAGAAGAAGGCTACTCCCACAAACACCCTGCCTCAGTTTCCCCCAGCTGAGTGTACCAATCTCTGCCTCAGAGAGGTGCTGTAGGGAGCCGTTAGTTAACATCTGCCTCTGAACCTAGATATTAACTGGGCTTTTGAAAGACAGCCACCTGCTAAAATTCCTCCTTCTGAAGGAAGAAAATAGTGTTTCCTTTTATGCTGAACCCTCCCTCTGCAAATGCTCTGGACTTTTATCTCAGTGCCAGCTATGAAGCTCCCCATTCAAAACTGAGAGCTCATCTTGCTACTTAAAAGGCTTAACTGAGCTTTAAACACTTTGTAATAACTAAGGGGAGAAAAAAAAACCAATCTTTTACACATCTGACTGAATTTTTCATCCAGAATAAGCATGGTATTATCCCAGTTTCACTTAAACTTTATTGGGTGGCAAGTTCTTAGTCTGCCCCAGTCACAGTGAAAACTTTTGAAGCCAAAGTGTGTGGGGTGAAAGAGAGAATATTACTAATAAACCCATGCAGTGGTCTTTCTTCAGCTATCACCAGCTGAGTGGATGATGGGACGGTTTTGAGAATAGTAGAACAAAAAGGGACACCACCTAGGCTGGTAAATAAAGCAAACTGCCTGATCCCACAAAAAAAAACCAAGGAGTCTTGTGGCACTTAAAGACTAACAAATTTATTTATTGCATGAACTTTCGTGGGAGAAATCCTACTTCATCAGATGCGCTGAAGACACTTTAGTTCTTCAAAGCATCTGAGGAAGTGGAATTTTCTCCCACAAAAGCTCATGCAATAAATATATTTGTTAGTCTTTAAATGCCACGGGACTGCTTGTTTGTTTTACTGAGTTAGACTAACACGGCTGCCCCTTTGGAACTTGATCCCACCAAGATAATTACTTCCTAGTCTACTGTTTCCCCCTTCAATGAACTAAATAGGTGGTCATATTGTTTAAAAGCCAGCTTGTTCTTCTAATCTCTGATGGAAGCTCCACTCACTTTCTAGCATGGACTCTCTTCCCTGCCCCAGGCTGATGGGTTATTTGCATAATTTAAGATGTCAGTCCTAGACAGACCTAGCTCTAATTGGTTAAGTCACCCTCACAATGTCAGTAATTAGCAATGATCTATCCAGAGATACCTGCCTTTGTCTATCCCTGTGTGCCCACCTCCTTCACTGGCCATTCACAGCACTGAAATAGCAGTTCATCCACATGGTTTTAGCATTTTCTGAGACAAAATTGCCTATAAATATACTTAGGATGAGGTGTAAAGCCACTCTGGCACACCAGAGGCCTATCCCAGGGCCAGCGGGCAGAGGAATAGAAGGAAAGGGAAGGAGATGAAAGGAAGCTGCCTCTTCCCTCCTCTGGGGGGGCTGAGTGGGTGGTTAGGAGCCTTGGAGTTTAACTGATGCGTTGTGGTTTTGACCTTGTTGTTGCTGGAAGCAAGACAAGCCCTGAGAAAAGGGAAGGGAAAAGTGCTGTAGCTGTGACGTCGTCATCCTTCCCCAGCGAGTGAGTCTTCCCACCAGCACAGAAGGGTCAGGAGTGACCTAGCTATGGCTGGGCTGAGTAATGGAGTGGGGAACATAGGGTCAGCCCCAAAGTAAGACATTTACCCTTGCAAAGAGCATCAGGATGGGTTCCTGGAAGACCTGGCTGGAGAAGGAAAAAGTTCTGCATTTTATCACTACCCCACAATAATATATTATTCTTCGTGGGCTACAGGCATTGAGTAAAAGACAGGGCCTTAAGACGGGCTTGATTTGTAATGAAAGAGGAACTGAGGCTCAATCCATTAGGTGCCAGAACTCCAGCAATTTTTTTCCAGTCATAACTGATGCAGCAAACCCAGAGGTTTCAGGGCTATGAGCTGCCAAGCTTGGAGTGACAGAGTTGAGCCCCAGCGCATATGAAGCACCAGCCCTAGGTGGGTAGGAGGCACTGTTGCCCTCTGAAATGTGTGATTTCAGAACCACTCCTAGGTGACATGTTGTTCTCACCTCATTCGATTACACATTATTTCTTTGTCTTTCTCAATTTATAGAGTATCTGGTAGTTCGTGTAAGAGGAAAATTAAATAATGTGAGTCATGTATTCCATAATACAGAGGGCCAAATCTACATTCCTTGCTCATGGAAGAATTCCAGGGTCCAATGGATGGGGCATGGACTGCAATTAAGAAGACTTGTGTTTTATTCCCAGCTCAAACACTGCTACCTTAAGATGTGCTGGGGAACTTTCAGTACATGCGAGCAGGCTCCGCACAGGCCAGTTAATGTGCAACATGCTAACACGCATTGAATTTACTCCCCTCTAACACAGCTAGACTATGTAGATAAGCCCAAAGACAAGGACTCTCTCTCCCTGTCGGCATGTCTGCATTGCAGTCAGAGGTGTGATTGCAGCCTGCGTAGACAAGCTAGCTCCAGTAACAATCACAGGGACATCATGGCAACTTGAGCACTCAAGCCTGAGTATTTATTCAAGCAGCTAGTCTGCACAGTCATGCCGTCCATGATGATTCAAAGCTAGCTCAGGTATGTCTATACATGTTGCAGTCACACTCCTGACAGCAGTGTAGATATACTGTCCCAGGGTCCATTCACCACTACGTCATCTCCTGGCTGGTCTGGGGATTAGCTCTTTGCCGAGCCAATGCACTCTTGTGTCTGTTCCTCTGCCGGTGGTCTCTCTTTTCCACTGGGATTCAGGGTGCTCCTTCATGACTCAGCCCCCCCAGTATTCACCTTCTTCCAGGGTATGAAAGGCTCACTACACAAGATAGCAGGCCTTCCTTCACTGCCCTGTCCATGCCACTTCTCCTGGGACTGGAAGGGGAGCCCAGGCCCACCCTCTATTCCCAGTTCCAGTCCAGGGACCCTATCTCCAGCAACGCTGGCCTGCTCAATCCCAGAACATTTTGCTTTTCCCCTGAACTTCCTACATCTCAGCTCTACCTTCTGGCTCCCCCTGCTCTAGGTTCACCAGCCGAAACTGCTTCATGTCTCAGATTTCACATGTGACTTTGAGGCCAAGATCATTTGGTCATTAATATATATCTGTTCTTCATAGAGTTTTCTCCACTAGCTCCAACAAACCCAGTGACTGCAGTCCCTGCCTAGTATTTACTCATGACACTGGGCACTAAACCAGTAAAACTGACTAATGAAAGAAACTGTAGGATTGCTATTAAACTGAGTTTGAACAACCCAGATAGCCAGAGCCAGTGAGAAAACCAGCGAGCCACCTCCAAGGATCAGCATGAATTAGGAGACAGGAGAGGGCTCTGTGAGCCTAAGCATAAAAAGCTTTACACTTGAACGCCTGCAAGAACCCTTCCCTTTTCCTTCCGTGAGGATATTTAAATCCACCCCAGTACCTTTACACTTAAACAATCCACAGATCCATAGAGACGGAGACTCCCAGAACACAGGAGGTTCTAATTTGACGTCAGGTTAGAGCTTCTAATTGTATTATGGATTTATGCACTGAGTTAGCACAATACCATATGGCACTGTGTAATACAGTATGGTGTTTTCCAAACAGACTGCATACACTGGTAGTAGAATACAAGGTCATAACTGGTTTTCTTATTAATGCTTTATATTCCAGATTCTGCCTCAGCATCTGCCCCATTTCACAATTAACTCTTCTGCCTGAACATTTTTAAGTTGCATCGCAAACTTCTTATCTGCACGAAGGGCTCCTGTTCTGCAGCATTCACTCACCCCAGAGCAATGCTGCCACACAACGTTTAAAAACGTTATTAAATTTCGGAGTTTAAATCGTTCAGGTGAGCAGCTATGCCTTGTTTACTTTTCATGCAACTCCTGTCTACACGCAGCAGCAAAGCATCTGCTCTCCTGCAGACTGGGGATCGAGGCAGAGGAGTACGTTCCCTCTGTACTCAGCGTGGTGCTGGAGGTACTTTTAGGTGCAGATGCAGAAGATGGAAGTAGCCCCATCCTCTTTTACCAAGGGATTGTCAGGAATGCATCTCCTGCTCCTGGATAAAGCCACTCACTAATTAGCCACAGACGCAGACGTTAGACATGAGGTGCGTTCCTTTGTGCAGCAGACTATTTGTTTGTATTAAGTAAAATTATTGTGTCCCGGGGAAAGGGAGAATTTCAAACTCCAGGGTGCCAGTATTTACATGCCCAGCGACTGTCTCTCACTTCAAAGTTGACATGAAAGGGGAAGCAGGCTTAAGGAGAAACAAGTCACGTCAGCTGGTTCCTGTACATCTGGGCTCCCCTGTACCTTCTCCTCTCGCCTCTGAATCTGATGCTCTCCATCCGCCCCCTACAGACTCCTACACCTCTCTCCTTTAGGGCTACAGCTTACTTGCTCTTAGATGTCAAGTCCCTCCCAAGAGATGCAGAGCACACGCAATTCTCGCTGACTTCAGTGGGAGGCATAAGCACTGGGCCCACATCCTCAGAAGTGTTTAGGCTTTTATCTTCCCCTCATATAAGGCCCTCGTTACCTCAATAAATCGGGCCCTTAGAGCCCAGAGCTCAGATTCTCTGTTAGCATGTGAAACACAACATGGAGTAAAGCCAACTGAGAACCTGGCCTCCGTCTATATTCCCTCACTTCCCCCATTAGCTGCCTGTTGCTGTCAGCCCACCAGAGCTTTGTGTACACGGAGCAGCTGTCCGTCTTTGGGGATTATCAGTTATTCACATCAACGCTGCAGTGGGAGCAAGGTCTGATCACGCAGTGAGCTGCTCCCGTTGTGACTGTTTCCAAAGTGCCAGTTAAAAATGCCATGCCCAGTCTGCTCCCCGGTCTATGAAAATGGCAGTCAGTAAACAAGGATTTTCTCTGCTTTCCTTTTATTAGATTTCTGGGCAATGCAGGGGAGCCTGGCAAACAGCGATTGCAAATTAGCAACAGACGAATGCAAACACCACAGGACATCTCTTGGCTCTTTACAAAGCAAGAATAAACGTGATCAGCAGTCACCAGACATGGAAGCAAAAAGGGGGGGGAAATGGCTTTGCTTTGGAATCTGTTTGTGAAATGGCTCTCCCTGAACCCACCGCCTTTGCTCACCCCTGGGCACACGAAATGTCCTGCAGCAGGAACAACAGCGTGTGCTCAGCTGCACATCACCGGGAAGGAAGCAGAATTTCCCCGGGTGAGTGACCGTTAGCTGTCTCGTTTATTTATTGGTTTGGTTTGATCGCTCACCATTGTTTCACAGCAGAACGGCCCAGCACTGTTGGCGAGTCAATCATCTCCATTCCTCTCTGTTCACTCTTGAATCTTGCAACCTTTCCAGATTTCATTTTGGTTTAAAGACGCAATGAAGACAGGCTTCTCTGCATGGAAGATTTTTCTGCAAACGTACTGGATGAACAGAAAATAAAGGCATAAAACCAAAAAGCAACATTTTTGTCATACGTTCCCAGTTTCCCCACCCCACCTTAACTACAGCTATATTCACTTCATGAAGTCACTGCATGTAAATAAGATGACAGATTGCTGAGAACATTCATGGATTTATGGTCTCATGGCTGTGCTGTGCATCTGACAGGACCACACAATAAAAAGCAGAGATGCAGCCAAAAAGCAGAGCAATTTAGAAGAGTCTGTATCTACAGAAGCTGCCTGCTTGACTTCTGTAGTTGAAGAACAAAATGCTGGTACCAATCAGAGAGCGCTGAGTAGCCCAAGCATCAGTTTGAAATAACAAAGCGCCCTGGAAACATAGGAGCAAATCAACCTCTATTTTCCTGGGGCAGAAAAGCTGAGTCCCATGCACTTTACTGTAGGGAGGCTTTTAGGACGGGGAGATCCCTTACAAAATCCCATTACTTTTAACAGACTTATTTTTACCGGCTCATGTAGGCATATCCCAGATACTTTTGGAATTGTCCCATCACGTTTGCACATTCAAATAAAGTGACTTGGATCAAGCTTTCAATGAGTGGATCATTGCGAACCTCTTGTGGTCCACACACAACTCACTAAGCAGCCACTCTTGGAAACTGGTCATTGGTATCGTGTTATGGACCATCTACATCTGTTGTTTCTCTTCCCTGATGAAGTGCTTTCAAGAGACTCATGCTATACATTTTCCACATGAGTATTTGCAATACAACTTCCTAAGCCCAACTTTTGCAAACAAAAACTTGTTCGTGCAAGTTGTCTCAGAAAAGAAATACAAGGGGTTGTGCAGTCCAAAGTCATTTCTATTCCAGTAAATCCTTATGAACAATTTTCTGCTGTATTCACTACTGGTAATGCTGAAAATCTTCATAGGCCATAGCTCTATCGGACACATGACACCCTTTCTGAAATTTTCCAGCAGTTTTTGTTTGAGTACCTCTTTGAGAAAGAGATGCCTCTCTTGAGAAATTCGCATGCAAATTCCACCAGAGCTGCCTGGCTGCTAGAAATCCTGACCCAAGATTGTACAGTGGCTCCAGGGTTGTTGTTAGTTAGCTCTAATTTCCCAAGAGCCACTGGGTACGCTATTACTCTCCAGAAACACAACAGAGAAAATATTTCTCTGTCATTTAAAAACTTGCCAGTAACAGACCCTTTAACTAATGGTATTGGAAACTCACTCAGTCCAACCTAGTGTTTAACATCTTGGAGGCAGCACTCAAACCAAAGGTACTCAGAAGGACTTTGCACATCGCACAAACCCAACACGCTCCCTTTCTCACTTCTTAAAGAGGAGGCCAGACTCATGCCAACATCATCCCCTTGCACGCGCAGGCACACACGCGCACAAGGGAGACTAAACGGTAGTCGTAAAGTCTGTTGCTCCCAGAAAAGGCTCTTCTCACACAGTACTGCAGACTGACCAGGACAAGCCAGCAAATGGCTTTCAAACACATGGAATATGGGAGGCCTCAACTTGATTAATTATTCCTTGTGCAGCAGGAGTCCCATCGCCCGCCCTTGCTCACATACAAGAGGGTGAATTATGGGATTGTAGCCACACACCCTTGCTGCACACTCCCCTTCATCTACCTCAGGGTCCTTGCTCTGCTGTGAAACCGCCCCCACCTCCACATAAAGGAGGTGACTGACAGTGGCCACAAGGCTAGGGAAAGGGACAGGACGGACCTTCGTCCACAAAGACTTCAGGCTCCTCCCTCCAGGAGCACAAAGTGCAACGGCACAATCCCAGCTCTCAATCCATTAACACTTGCAGAAATGCCAATGCTGCCTTGCCAGCACATCTGTGCGGCTGAGTGTGGCCTGCCTCAGTTTCCTCCTCAGTGAGGTGACAACGCTGTCACTTAAGCAGCCTGGTCACTGGGAAGCCAAACACTCCACACAGCAACAGTGCACCTCTTTTCAGTAAAGCCTGCTGAAAGAGGCGGGTTTACAGGCTCTTAGCTCAAATCCCACAGACTCCTTAAAGGTCTCCAAACACATGGCTCTTGGTTCCAACAGCTCTCTCCCCTATCAGGCCTCGGACATCTCCACTGCCTGGTGAGCTCTGCAATCTTCCCCCCATTTGCTCCTCCCTGCCTGGAGAGTTTCCGGCTCCCTGGGGCGTTCCCGTTCTCTGAGCTTCCTTTCTCCGTTAGTCTTTAGTCGTTAGTCTTTAGGAGCTACCCAGCCTCATTAACTGCCTCCAGCAAGTTACTCAGGGACTTCACTACTCCCGTGTGAATGTGAGTTGCCTCATTTCCCCATCAGAGGTGAACTGGGCTCTGGATTCCCTCAGTGGCTCAGGTACCCTATGACAGGCCCCAGCTCCCCAAATTCTACCCGAGCAGCCAGGGCGGTCACCGCCCAAGAGGTCCAAAGAACAGGTAGATATTGACAGTCCAAGTGCCCCACTCTCGGCTGTGGCAGGAGATGCTCAAGTACTTGTTGGTGAATACAAGACTGGTCACCCACAAGCCCAGTGTCCTTCACAAATGTATTTCATATAAGCCAACTGACTTTGTCACCATCACCAAGACCTGCCTGGATAACGTCGTATGGGCATTATCTGCAATGTCCTCTGGCATGGCACTGTAGTGTCATAGCTCTGCTGGGCCAAGTTCAGAGTGAAGCTGGGTTGGAAGAGCTGCCCAGATATCTCGCTTGCTTAACCACATCAGTGCAAACACGAGGATCCCATTGCATGGTGAGCTGCACAACCTGCCAACGACAAAATTCAAATCCCACAACTCTCTATGGCAGTGGTTCTCAACCACTGTGTTGGGACACATTACTGTGTCACCACACACTGGTAAGGGTGTCACAGGGAGCCAGGGAGGTGGCTGGATTTGGCCTGGGTCGCAATATGCCACCAAGTGTGTTGCGACCTGTAAAAGCACTGCTCTGTGGAACCATATCAAGACCTTTATACTCAACTTCAATGTTGGGGCTCAGTGGAGAGCCACTGGAGCATTTCAACCACTCAAAACAAACAGCTCACCATCGATTCTGCCAAGGAAAAGACTAGGCCAGATTGAATCGCAGCAGGACATCTCACAGGACATGGGAGAAAATACTCAGACTCTTAAATGGGAAACAAGGTAAACACCTGTATATGATTGTGACCACCGCTCACAAACAATGGAGTGCATCATATCTGAATGTCCCCTTCGTTCTTTCACCAGGGGCCTAAAGGACTTTCTCCATCTCATTGCTGCAGCAATGTGCCAGCTACCAAACCTAGATACACATTTGTAATCACTGCTACCTACCCAAGCCATACAAAAGAAGTGAATCTGAGCAATGCTAGAGGGGTGTAACTTATATTAGCATCTCACAGTCCACACAAAGTGTGTGTGTATTATTCTCCCATTTAGCTTGCCTCAGTTTGAGGCCCATGCAGCTCAAACCACTTTACCAGTCACCCCGAGATTGCTCACTGTGAGTAAATCCAATTCTAAACTGGAAGCAGAAAAGAACAATGTAAGGTGTGGGCTGTGGGGAAGGTAGCAACTGATAGACTGCAGGCGAAAAGACTCTGCTCAAGTTCTCACATGAACGTCCAACAGCCATTAGGAAAGCCAATAGCCTCTACTCCTCTACCACAACATACACAATATTAGGGCAGGTGAAACTAGACAACACAGCTATCCGACAACTCAATCCAAATGCAATAACGAGACCTCAATCCCTAGTACTCTCTGAAGAGCTTTCCCTGATGCTGCTGAAAAGAATACAGTTTGAGACTGTCTAGCCAGGCTAGAGGTTACCAAGCCAGAGCAAACAGCAATGCCTCTCAAACCTTCTTCAGTGCGATTTGACCTATTCCACCAAGTCTGAGGAAGTTTTGTTCTGAGGGAAGTCCAGGCCCCCAACCATGAAACAAGCCCTGTCCCTGTAGCTGATGAAAGACAATAAGGAACAACCAGTCATTCTTCCGATCATAATCATCAACAGCAGTCTGAGCCCCTGAGCATGAATTACCCATCTGCTGTCATCTTAAACCTCCCTTCCCCATGCAAAACCAGTGGAGGGAGGCAGTGACTAAGTCCAACAACGTCCAACCTCTGCCAACATTTTAGTCCACTGGCTTCCAGCCTCCATCTAAGGAGATGGTGCAGGGACCCCTTTGGTAGCTCTGATGGATGGATGACCTGCTCAGAGCTGTGCTGAGAGATCCAGCCGTGTAAACAGTAAGGTGTCTCCTGTCTGCCACCTTCAATAGAGCTGGCTTCAGTCCTTGCTTTCAAAGGGATCCCAGGAAATCATAATGACAGCTGCTGCTTTTCTCCTTGAACCCGCACATGTGGAGTCCTGTAGTCATCGATTTCTCTCCTTTCCAGCACAAGAGGCCTTCTGGAGAGGTGCTGAGATCCCATCAGCAGCATGCTGACAACCCTGGGTTTACATCTTCAGAGATGTCACAATGCCTGAGAGACAGAAAAAAACGTTTGGATGGAAAACAGCTGGCTCAAGTATAAACCAAGTAACACAGATGTGATGCTGACTGGACAAGAGGAACACCGAGCAGCATCCTACACCTCTCCACTGCAGTTAAATAGCCTCTTAGCTAAAGTCAGCTGGCATGGGCCAGTCACAGGTTTTTAATTGCGATGTAGACTTATCCTTGGCGTATTGCCATTATAGTACAAAGTCTCAGATCATATTAAACTAATCTCTGCTCCTAGCCAGTGCCACTAGCAAGAAACATCTTCTTCCACCTCTGACTCGCCCACCCTTTCAGCCCAGGTCATGGGCAATGTACCACCTCATTTAGAGTACATCAACTCACTCCGCAAAGGGCAGAAGATGAAAGCCAGGCAGAAGGCCAGCTGCCTAGATCTGGCTGAACGGCGCACAGCACAGGGACTGATTGGGAAAAAAAAGATGGCTTTAAGCCACCTTCCTCCACCCCTTTCCACCCTGAGATTGGCCATGGGCCAGTTCAGCATCTGGTGTGGTTTAGAGAAATCTAAATTACATCCCCTTCTGCTGGCTGGGAACTTGGGCACACCCCCTGCCATGGACCTAAAGCTAGCTGCCCTGCTTCTCCACTGCCAAAAACTGCCCTGTGCTGAAGGAGTCCCCTAATGTCCCTTAGGGCAAAGCAGCTGGATGGAAGACCAAAGATCTGGCCCAGAAACCCCAATTAGTGTACGAAGTAGCAGGCAAGATCACATGGCTCATGACTTCTGCTAGCTCCCCATTAAATTCCAGATGTAATTATAGGTCTTGTCCCTAAACTTTAAAGCCATTAATGAGTCAGGCCTATCATTCCTAGTTACGACAATAAATTCAATTTGATCTGGACCACTAATATGATTCCAAGCACTGAGCATACAAGGCCAATATTTTTAAACTTGAGGCTGCACACCTAAACAAACTGACTGGCACAGGGGGTAACCCCCAGTGATTCCAATACACTAATGAGAGATGGAGTTTAGTAGTGATTTTGGGGGCTGAGCACCTTTGAAAAGCTGGCCACTTATTCAGTTGGCTAAATGTGGAGTTAGGTGTCTAACTACATGCAGCAAATTTTGAAAATGTTGGCATGTTTGTTGCATTAAATAAAGAGACTGGATACATTCTAAAATCTTAAAGATACTTGAAAACACAGATAAATCTTCATATATATTAGGGCTGGATAAAATTTTTCCAACTTATTTTCAACTGAAAACTGGGAGTTTGACTAAACAGAATTTTCACAGAAAGTCTGCACTTTCCTTGAGGATCTTCAGTTTTTCATCAGGAAACTAAAATATAAAAATCTGAAATTTTTGTGGCAGTTTTCAGCAAAAATGGTTTGCATTTTGATTGCTGAAAAATTATCAGGTTTTGGAGTGGTTTTTTTTTTTTTTTTTTTTTTAACTAAAAGTCAGCATTTTCTGCAGGGGGAAAATAATCAGTTTGCCTACCACCTGCTATTATATTAATACACACCCACACTGTCTAACAGCAGATGGACTTACAGTTTTTCTTACCAGTTTTCTAATAATTCACAATGGAGCTGTGCAGAAAAATAAAATTAAATATTATTAGAAGCATAATTTTTTTTAAAAAATCCCTTTGAGAAACATTTTCTCCTGCTTCTCAAAGGTTTCAGAATTCTCGTTGTCTCTTTCTTAACTTTCCAGTTAATACATCAGTCACATCCATTGCATCACATGCCCTAATCCAATGCATTTGATGTAGGTGGGCATAACACACCACAGCACATAAATGAACTTCAACTAAAACGAGATTTACTTTAAAAGAAAATTGCCAACGTTTGTAATTCAGTTTAAAAAATGACTGTTTTATTAATATTTGTCATGGGTGTTATTGGACGACCAGTAAGTCAGAAAGGTAAATGCAATGGACATATGTTGCATCATTTCGCGTGTTCAAGAACGTGAGTGCAGTGGTGACAGAAGTTTGCTGGCCTACAGAGAACATTGCTAAATCCTTTCTATGCACCAGACCTAGGTATTCTGAGGTGTGGGCTGAATGTTGCAGTCTGGCGGGAGGTGTCTTTGACCCAGCTGTGTGTTGGTTTTGTAACATAACTTTGGCATCTCAAATTGTTTATAAATTTGGGGCCAAACACAGCCATTTTGATTCACGACTACAAACTATGCAAAATCCCAAAGGTCTAAACACGGGGCACAAAGTGTTGCAACGACCCCCAAGAAGTGACACGCAACATCAATCATGCCAACACCTTGATGTGCTATGGGATTCCTTTCTTTAGCACAAAAAACTATCCACAATCTCCATGGTTGCATGAGTCTTCATTTCTGATGTAACTAATTTTCAGTGGTAAAAGCAAGAGGACCCCAAATTTGTGTGGACTGAAGGTAACTGGCACTGGAGTAAAGTCCCTCGAAATAAGGAGCAGCTGAAATGCAGGAGTAGTTCCACTGTTTAGAATAATACAACTGTTCATGGAGGAAGGTCGTACTCAGTGTCAAGCCAGGTAGCAAAATAAAGGCTTTAATGTTTGAATGAGATTCATGATATAAATTGAAGTAATAAAAAAATACTCAATGTACACCGGTTTTCTAGTACAATGTGGAAAGAGTATAAGCTATAAATGGCTGCTACTCATGGTATTCTGCCCTAATATGATTGTCACTTGTTTTCTTGTCCTGGTTTTAGTCGTGTAAACCTTTAAAGGAAATTGCCTTCTTTTTTAATCTCTGCAGCTCTCTGGTGAACAAAATTAGTGGCAGAATGCATGTTTCCTCACTGTGTGTAAATGCTAGAGGCTGATTAACATCTGGCCCCTTTACTGGGGCACCATCATGGCAGCATTCTGGGATACTGGAAGTGGGATTTTCTCCCACGAAAGCTCATGCGATAAATCTGTTAGTCTTTAAGTGCTGCAACAGTCTTTGCTTCTTATCCACTGTATGTTTCAGGTGGTAATTTCCCCCAAATACACACACATATTTGGACACTTGCACTGCTATGGTGAACACAACAACAGTACCCAATGGAGAGCTTCTCCCCTCGGCGTAGCTAATCTGGAGGGCTATGTCTACACACACATCGTTATTTTGAAATAAGGAATTCGAAATGAGTTATTTTAAAATAAAGTCCTTATTTCGAAATAAGTTAATTTGAATTAAGGGAAAGCCTGCTATCAAAACAGCTGTTATTTCGAAATGGTTATCTCGAAATAAAGCCGTTTGGACATGTTGTTTCAAAACAGTTGTTTCAAAACAATGGTGTTGTTTCAAAACAACATGTCCAAATGGCCTTACTTCAAAATAACCATTTCAAAATAACAGCCGTTTCAAAACAATCGAGGTTTAACCTGTTTCGAAATGACGGTTCTTATTTCAAAAGGACGGGATCCATCCTTTTGAAATAAGAAAACGTCATGTGGACTAAATATCTTTTATTTCAAAATAACCAGTGTTATTTCAAAATAAAAGTGCTGTGTAGACATACCTGAGGTGTTGCTACATTTGGGAGAAGCCCTCTGATCCTCATCATGCTATCTACAGCAGGTTAGGTCAGTCCAGCTGCATGACTCAAGGGTTCACATCCCTGAGCTATGTAGTTGCACCAATGTGAGTTTGGAGAGTAGACCTGGGCTCAGACATACAGAAAGTAACATTCTTCTGAGATGGTCCCCTCTGCAATCTGGACTGGTACATACAGTAGCTGTGTCAGCTGAATCCATCCTTCCTGGGCCCACCTTGCACTTGCTCTGCTGTGTTTAAACCCCCGACTCCCGGCTCAGCCCACGCACAGCCTCCAGCAAGCAAGCAGTCCCTGATTTAGTGAATGAACACTTCTGGCCAGTCGCTCATGGGATTGTGCAACAGAATGAGCCAGCCCCAGATGCAACGCCAAGAACGGCCGTCTTACAGAATACAGTGTCACCCACTGGCAAAGCTGGATTAAGGGAACTCAGGGCCCTGGGCCCCAGCTCCATGGTGGGCACCCCAGGCCCCCACCAGTGGCCCCAACCCCCCACTTCAGTTGGTCTGCCCCTGGGGGCAGTGGGGCTGACTGGGGTACAGTACGACTTCCGGTGCATCCTTCCAGGGCCACAGACCCTGAAAGGCCGTGCTGGAGGCTACACACCACACCAGCTGCCCCACCCCTGGAGAAGAGTGACCACGCGCTGGCCCGCCCCTGGGGGCAGACCAGCCAGTCGAGGGGCAGGGCAGGAACATGGAGCCCAGCCTCTGGCCCAGGGCGGCCCCATCCCCTTCAGCGCCAGGAGGGCGGAAGCATGGTCCATACGGTAACCAGCCTGTACGAGCCCGTTGTCCATCGATTTATGAAAGAAATTGGTACATAGCGCTGTCACTTTAAATGAATTCTTTGCACACACCCAAACCAGGTGCATTGCTTTAGATAAAATGAACAAACAAAACGTATTAAGTGCAGAAAGATTTGAAATCATTACAAGCCAGAGGCATATAGGTCAGATTGGACCAGGAAGAAATAAAAGCAATTCACATGCTAAATGAAACAACATTTCAATAGCTTTACAGTCTTTAGATGGTTCTCACCAGAGGCCGGTTGGTCGCCCTCCAGCCAGGTGTTCCCTCTGTGGGAAGTCTTGATGTTGTCTTATAGGCAGATTGCAAGAGTGAGCTCCTAGGAGCAAAATGTCCCCCTATATTTCAAATGTCTCTCTGCCCCCCTCTTCAGCCTCACCCCCCTTCAGGGTCAGGTGACCAACATTCTTCTTGCCTGGTCTTCCCCATCTTGCTAGTCGAGGGTCATCACCCTATCAGATGTGTGGGCCCATCTGGTGTCCTGGGAAGAAAGGAGCTGCTCTATGCAAGCTTTAGCGTGTTGTGACCTGCCTTCCTGCCTTTGTGTTCACCTGGACCTGCCTCAATTTGAGACACACAGTTGGGAATATAACATAGCACGGCCACAGAACCACACACGTGACACTGCAGGGAACCTACCACTGTAACCGTAACGTTCAGTATGTCCTGGGCTTTCCAGAAACACCTTCCATGACATGCTCGGCATTAAGCGTGGACAGTTACACCCTAATGGTGTACATGGGGTACAGCGTGTCACACCTTCCAAACCCAATCTGTGATTACCCTAGCCCAGCTGGTGTGCAATCAGGTCTGAGCAGGTGTGCCACAAAATTTTTTGAAAAACTACCCAAAGAGCTCTGGATTGGCTCAAGAATACTCATGAGTTCATTTGGAAACTAGATGGCTGTGTGCCTCAAATTAATTAAAGGTAGCAAGGTGTGCCACGGCAGAGAAAATGTTGGGAACCATTGCCCTAGCCCTCACACCCACAGGACCCTAGCCTTCTCATCAGGCCAGGAAGAGTGTGGTATTGCACAGAATACATGTGTATTTGGGGTGCCAAGAAAGAATTACACACACTTGCACACACACTGCCTTGCAGTCAGTGCTACACACACACATATACACACTTACAAGCCTTGCATGCAGTTGCGCACACATTCAGAACATTTTGCACATAGTTGTGCACACTCATGTGCCTTGTACACACACACACCCCTTGCACACTGTTGCAATCCTAAGGGTTAGGTTCATACACCCCAGACTGAGCCTGGGGCACACACCCAAGTGCAGCTGCAGCCCCTGCACCCGGCCTCACACTCTGCAGTCCCCAAGAAAACGCAGGATGAGGCCCTTTGGAGTGGAAAATAGGGGACTCTGTATTTAAAGGGACATTTTAAGGCCCTGCCCACCAGTCCCCTTGCACAGCACAGTCTTCTCTCCAGCAAAACAAACATGGATTCCTGTGGCACTTTTAAAGACTAACAAATTTATTTACCACACAGGAGAAAATCCCACTTGGTCAGAGGCTTGAAATCTTCATTACAACAGGTGTTTTGACCTCACCTTCCTCTCTGTGCTGTTCCATGGTTGACTCTAAACTCCTGTCCTGACTTGCTGTGACACTCTGACCTGATCCCATCACTTCCACTTCCCCCCCATTTGTTTTCCTCCCAGTCTGTCAGTCCCCCATCTGCAAGCCTCTGACCAAGTGAGATTTTCTCCCACCAAAAGTTCAGGCCATAAATAAAGTTCTCAGTTTTTCAAAGTGCCCCAGGAGTAGGGTTACCAGATGTCAGGCAAAAGGAGGACATGTCCTCCTTTTTACCTGCATGTCCTCCATCTGGCAGGCATTTTAAAATACATGACTTTGTCTGGCTTTTTACTTATAGGGATTAAAGTATGCTGGAATGCCATGGAAAACCTTATTTTTAGGGGAAAGTATTCCAAGACCCCCTAAAAACAGAAGAATATTGCATGAATACAACATTTTCCCCATGTGTCCTCCAATGTCCTCCTTTCCATGCTTTGGTATCGGGTAGCCCTACCCAGGACTCCTTGTTTGCTGCCCTCAGTGGAGAGTTAAGAGTCAAGGAAGGGGCTCCCAGTAGCCGGGGGGCCAAGTGGATGGCCCCAAGCGGACAGGCCAACTAGCCCAGAGGGCCGGTCTCTGGTGGGTCCCAGCCCACACCCTCCTGGGGGGCTGCTGGGGCAGGGGGAGCCCCACACCCAGCCCTGTTCCCCAGCACCCCGGCTGCAAACTCGCCTCCTGCCTGGGTGCGCCCCTCACCCCCTTTCTGGGCGGGCCAAACTCCGCTTCGGCTCCGATGTGCCCGCCTGGGGCCAGAGGCGCAGTGTTCCTCAGGCTCCCGCCCGGCAGCTCCGGAGCACGTGTGAACTGGGCAATTCGGAGAGAGGCCGGTTCCTGTTGAAGGCCACCCCTGAAATCCCCGGGGCGCATCAAGGCTTGGGGCCAAAGGCTCTCTGCTCCCAGCCTCCCACCTGTCTTTTCATGCACCCGTTTACACGGCACCGGATCTCCCTCCCGTTTGAACCCAGAACGTGTCTCCACCCGGACAGGGAGCCGCCCGCCGGGGCAATTGGGGGATGGAGCTGGCACTTCCAGGCTGGCCGGGGGGGAGGAAACTGGAGTGAGAAAAGCCTCGTCCCGCCGGCTCCCCTCGCTGGGTTTGGGCTCCTCTTCATCCGCCCCGCCACTGGAGCATGTGGACGGAAAAGCAACTTCAGTTTAAAAACGAAACAAAGCCAAGACAGCTGTGGAGGGGTTCAGGGGCCGGCTGCACTCTGCCCCCCAAAAGCGGAGAGCCCAGGAGTGATCCGGCGCCTTTACTCCGCTTCCAGCCGACGGTGTGAACTGCTGTCGATCCGCATTCACTGGCAACCAAATCCAGCGCCAGGACCCAGCCGTCGGTCTCCTCCTCTCCCGGCTAAACCAAGAAACCACAAAGGCCAAGGACACAACCCGACTTCACCCGATCTGGATCTGCCAGGGAGCACTGGGGTGTGTCCAGACCAGCGCGGGATTCACACGGGCAAAGAGCCCAGATTTCCTTTGGCCGCATTTATGGAGCAGCCGGATCCTCATTTCAGCTGCATCTCCAGGTGGGGTCCCGTCCCCAGCTGACACCCCCAGAGGGACACCCGCCCCTGGCAAAAAACTGGGGCCCCCTCTGCCCCCCGACTTTCCTTTGGACTAAAGTGCTCAGCCAGAATCGGAGTCGCTCCTCCGGCTAATCTCTAGAGCCCTGCAAATCCAGGGATAACCGCAGATATCCGCCTTATATCTGCATCTGCGGATACAACACAAATATCTGTGGACCATTTCTTGCAGATGCAGATTGGATACGGATCCAAATATTTTTATCTGCACAGAGCTAGAGCCCTGCAAGGATGAGGATATCTGCAGATACCCGCATTATATCCGCATCCGCAGATACAACACGGATATCCGCGGACCATTTCTTGTAGATGCAGGTCAGATATGGCTCCACTTATTTGTATCTGCGCAGGGATCTACTAATCTCTGCAAGTTCACAGAGAACTGGACAAAGCAGGAGTCCTGGGGCACTTTTAAAGCCTAACCAATTGATTTATGGCATGAGCTTTTGGGGGAGAAAACCCCACTTGGTCAGATGGGGGAACTTACAGAAAGGGAGGAAATAAATGCAGGGAGTGTAAGACATGGGATCAGGTCTGCAAAGCCTCTCACCAAGTGGGATTTTCTCCCCCAAAAGCTCATGCCATAAATCAATTGGTTAGGCTTTAAAAGTGCCCCAGGACTCCTGGTTTGTTTTGCTGAACTAGACTGACACTTTGGAAGGAGTCTCCTGGCACTTTTGAAGCCTAACCAATTTATTTATGGCATGAGTTTTCAGGGGAGAAAATCCCACTTGGTCAGATACTAGAAGATCCAGAGTCTCCCTCTTTGGCCCACTGGGCTCCGCTCGTGTCTCCGGGCCGGGCTCTGGTGCTGTGTGAAATAGCTGCGAGGTTTGTGCCCTTTGGTGGAATCTGGAGTCACTCCCCTTGAGCAGCATTTACACGCTTGCTTCTGGGCACCAGGTTAGCAGGAAACCAGGCTGAGTGGTTTTTTCTCCACTCATCTAGCCTTCTCCGGTGGCATTTCAGAGGGTGTCCATCCATTGGACAGCGGGACTGAGAAACTCCACATTGCAGAGCCAAGATTTCAGGGCCAGCTGGATAGGCTCCTGTGACTACTCACCCCACCACGGTTCTCAGCACCAGGGTGAGTTGAATATTCAATTCCAGGTCCCCAGAAGATCCCTGGCTCCTGCGGCTGTGTCCCCTGAGTAGGAAGCCTGGGAGGAGGGCAGGTCTATTAAAAAGAAACCACGCTGTAGAGCCCTGCATGGATACAAATATGTGGATCCATATCCGATCTGCATTGGCAAGAAATGGACTGCAGATATCCGTGTTGTATCTGTGGATGCGGATATAATGCGGATGTCCACATATTTGCAGAGCTCTCCCAAGCCCAGAGCAGCCCCACCAACAGGAACGTTTCTGGCACCCCCACCCCCCAAGCACAGCAGCCACCAGCACAGACGAATGACGTCAGAGCTCACCGCAATGGCGCGCTTCCCATTTTGGTGCCCCTCAAGCATCGGCGCCCCCCTGCAACGCTTACGGGGCTTACCACGTTGCACCAGCTCTGCCTGCCAAAGTGATCCATGGCCGCCTGCCCTGGCTGGTTTACAGGCGAGTCCTGCCTCCAGCTCCCAGACCGGCAGAGGCACCAGGACAGGTCCCAGCAGGGCACAGACCTCAGCCCTCCAAGCAAAGCCCAGCCCAGTGGCGTTTGGCCCAGCAAGAAGAGGGGAGTTCCCTGCTTCTGGCTCCCTCCTGTTATTCTGGCCATTCAGGCAATCAGGGAACAGCTGGGCATGAAACTGAGGAAAAAAGAGAGGCCAGGGCAGGGAAAGGCAGCTGGGACCTGGCCCTTAGATATTATCAATTTCAAAAGGATAGCCGTGTTAGTCTAGTCCAGTAAAAAAACAACAAGGAGTTGTGTGGCACTTTAACAGATTTACTTTTTGCATGAGCTTTCGCCGGAGAAGATCCCACTTCCTCAGATACCGATCCTATGTTTTACACCCCCTTGCATTTAGTTTCATTCCTTTCTGTAAGTTCACCAGCCTTAGATATTAACTGACTAGAGCCCGCCAGGCCCTGACACACATGGGCCCGTTTACACTGGGGAGGGTAAAGTGGTGCTATTTTGTTCTGGGCCCCACTGACTCCTCACACTTGGAGGAGAGAGCCAGGGGTGGGGACTGCCCCTTAGCTCCTTATTCTCCCACTGGGGATAGGCGTTTTCTGCTGTCACAGCCCAAGGCGCCCTGCAGACATTGCGTGCACAGAGAAACAACCAGGAGCTGCAGCCAGGCTGGCAGAAAGCAGCAAGCACTGTTAGAGCAGGAGAGGCTGGCCAGGGTCCTGGTCTAAAATTAAATAACACCCCATCCTCACTCCCAGGACTGCCAGATCTGTCTCCTAAACAGGAGGCCTGGATTCTGCCAGCATCACCGGAGTGGAACATTTTAAATCCTGCCCCATGGGAGAAAATCACTGGCCAGCTCTTTAATCATAGAATAGACTCATAGAAACTGGAAAGGACCATGAGAGGTCATCGAGTCCAGCCCCCTGCACTCACAACAGGACCAAGGACCCTCTTAAACCATCCCTGACAGGAGCTTGTCTAACCTGCTCTTAAAAACTTCCAGTGATGGAGATTCCACAACCCGCCTAGGCAACTTATTCCAGTGGTCAATCACCTTGGATTTTTTTGTGAGGGTGACATTTAGCCACCACCTAAAGGCACAGTCTAACCATAAATGAAGCTGCAAATGTTTTTTGAAAGATTTTCAAATACTTGTCTATGCAGAATACGATATGTGGTACCCTCTTTAATATGTCAGGTTTTCCTAGGGTTTCATTTGCAAGGCTTGGTTTATTTGGGAGCTTCACTTCACCTTTTCAGGAGAAAGCACCTTAGTTACTTTGACCACAGCACTCAGGAGTTTGTATAAGAGAAAACATATTTGGTTGCTTCCTCCATGTATGTGTAAATTCACATGCATCCAGGAGCAGAGAGATTCTTTCTCAGACGTGTGCATGTATCACAACTATACATTGCAGGGCAGTAAACACAGCTGGTGGCTCTGGTGACACAATTTATGATAATGACTCAGAAACCTTTGATCACTCTAACTTGGTTCACGGCATACCCAGGGCTCCGTCCGTGTCTGTACAATACACTGACCATTTCAGCCTGAACACACTGGTACTTGGTGGAGAAAGGGAACTTGGACGTTACATATTGCTGCAGTACCAAGATTTCAAAGCAGTTTCAGGTAGGGGTCAAACCCTTTGCCTAGGGGTATTTTCATGGATGGCTTTTCAGTTCTGGGCAGGCCCTGGGGAACTGTCCAAGATTGATTTACTTCTATGTTAGGACTGCCCAAAAGGCACTTATTTGTGGTAGGGACTCTACAAACACGAATGATTAAATTAATTGTGACTACAGTCAACAAGCTAGGTGTGAAACCTTATGATATTCCACCAGGGAATCAGCTGCCACACATGAATTACACAACTCATCCGCTTTACTCCCAGATGTTGCTCAGCCTGCTATTTCATCGCCAAGAGGGCACTGGCGGTCCTGAGCACGCAGAACAGAACTCCAACTTGGAGGACGGCTGCTTTTAAGTTTACATCATGTCCATTAAATTCAAAGCCAGCATCGGTGTATTTTTTCCCCCACTGATATTTGCCTAAAACACAGTTAATCTCACTATTGTTCAAAGAAAGTCACCCTCTGTAGCTCCAGAAAGGTGAGTAGCACCCAGAAAGGCAATTAAGGCACACTGCCTGTTACAATCCATGGGGCCAATCCTGAAAACGTGCTTAACTTTCCATCCCGCGAGTAGTTCCACTGGAGTCAGTGGGACCAGCCACTTGTATGATGCAGACTCGGGGGGGAAAAACAGTCCAGGAGAGAGCCAGGATGTCAGGTGGGCAACAGAAGGCAAGGGGAGAGGGTTACTGATGTGAAGGGGAGGAGCAACTGCTTTCAGAGGTGTGTTTCAAGAAGACGGGGGTGACAACAGGCTGAGGCACCCTGACAAGCAGCACAAAAACCAGAGCATGAGACAAAGGAAGCGAGGAGGATCTAAAATGGACAGACAGCAGGGAGAAATGGGAGCCGAGATGCATGGTGGTGAGGCATGGCCTTGCTGGTGATGGCAGAGAGGTAAAATCTGATGCCATCAGCGGCAGGGAGCCAGTGGATCATTGCAGGATGGATGTTGTGTTGAAAATGGTAGCAAGGAAGAAGAGGCCTTTCCCAGCAGCATTTGAGCAAAATCCACCTCCTTCTCAGCCTTTGTTCTCATGTTCCTTCTTCCTCCCCTTGCTGCAATTAGCCTTTGTGTATTGCTGCACTCTCATGCTATAAAGCAAGTTGAGGTTTTAACATGGAAAATGGCCTGTTAAAAAGGCAGAGCGGATGAAGGGCAGCAGCTGGGCTCAGTTCAACAGAAAACTGCAGCCAGCACATGGTATCGTTTCACAACTGGAGCACTTCTCCCTTTCCAGTTGGTTCTTCGAAGTGGTTTGACAGTGCCACACTATAAACCCATCATTTTCTTTTGTCTTTGTTTCAGGCTGTTTGGCGAAGGAGAGAAGAGTTGCCTACAGTTGTACAGAATGAAATCATCCACTAGGGGCAGCTACAAGACATCCTCAGAGAAGTGCCCGCCACTCAGAAATTCACTTCCCATGTTGGTCCAAGAGAACCCATGTTCGTGACACCTCATAGGCACAGGCCAAAGCCCACCTTTCCCTTGAACTCGGATTACTGGTGAAAGCAGGAATTATTTTCTTCACTATCTAAAAAAAGATGCATGGGACCCCAGTTTGCTTTGCCAAGACATAAAGATACCTTAAAGAAGACAAGACCAATGCTTGTGAAGTTTCCTGTGAGATCTCTAGGAATACAGAAGACAAAAGTGGAGCACGAATCCTAGATTCAGCATAGAAGATGAAGTTCCCATGGTCAGGCACAGCTCTCTCATTTTGCTGCTACTTTCACTCCTAAACCTCTTGTGTCCAAAAGAAGAGAAGTTGATGAATAGTGTGATGCACTTTTAAAGCTCTTTCACTGATTCTCTGGGTCTCAGGCAGGGAGACAGAAATAATGATTCCCCTGAAGGTCCTTTCAGAACTGAGATAAAATAGATCAATGATGTCAGTCATCTCTCCCACAACCTATTGTTCTTCTGTCACATCATAAAATGGAACCAAGACTGATGTTTTAAAACGATGGAAGTCCCTCCCCTGCCATCAGTCTCTTGGGAGGCTCTAAAGTCCCTCTCACTCACCATGCTGAGGGCAGAGGCTGAAGTTTGCCGAGAATCATTTGCCAGAGTAAATGGAAACCACAAGTCCAGATGTTAACCGGGTCACATGTGGCAGCAGAGGATGGTTGGATGAACCCCATGGAAGAAAGCATCTGGCAGTGAGTGATGAGGGAGCGGTGGATCTAAGGGAAGTCAGAAGGAATAGTGGAAGACAGAGTACCACCATCTCCTTAAGGACATTACAGAGTTGAGCAGAGATAGGTATGCACCTTGGAAAGCTCACCAGAGCGCAGCTGATGGGTCAGCTGGACAAGAGCAGCCTGTCTCAAAAGCCAAATCTTTACCCAAATAGGGTTTCCAGGAGGCCTTGAAGGAGCCAGAGTGACAATCAGGCATCCTCCAGATCCATGACCCCAGCCACAAGGTGGTCTTCACAGCCAAGTCTCCGCTGGACACAAGATAGTTGCAAATAAAACTGACTGAAAGAGCTGGAGCATCAAGAAAAGCAGAATCAATATGAAAGAAAGTGAAGAGGGAAGTAGTGGCGACATGAAAAAGGACAAGGGGAGAAACAGAGGCAGCAGGAACTGGAGTTGGCCGAAAGGAGAGGCTGGGGGAGCCCATCCCCATGGTGGGTGGGAACAGATCCCAGGATGCCAGCTCTGCAGGACACATAGATGCTGACTTGCCGCCCCCCGTGAAGGAGGAAAGGGGTATAGAGGAGTACGCCACTGCATTTGAGAAGGTTTGTAACTTGAACCAAGTTGACCTGCAGACGGGCTGTGACGCTGCAGCCGAGAACCATAGGAGTGTTCAGCCAGGTGGATGGAGAGTAGGCAGGGAAATATAACCAGTTCAAAGATACTCCGCTGCTCAACTCTGAGCTGCCCTCCAGGGTGTTTCAGGCGAGGCTCTGAGCCAGGCAGCAGACCCTAGGCGTGACCGACCTGGAGACCCCCACCCTGATGAGAGATTACATCAGCAAATGGGGCACTGGAGCTAGGGCCATCAGCAGGGAGGACGTATTTAAAAGTATGTTGTGCATCCCCCTGCCTGAAGCTGGGGTTGGTGGACAAGAAGCCCAAGGAACTGAGTAGTGCAGGCAAGTTGGCTGATGAGTTTGTGAACTGTTGATCAGGGCGTGGACATGGTTCAAAGAGGGCCGGGGCCAGACTGAGCTGATGCTTTGTCACGGAAGGGGGGTGGGAGGCTAAACTTCCCCAGGTCACAGGCTGACGTGACTCCGCTCAGTTTGCTTTTCAAGGGGGTGGAGAGGTGATGCAGTGGCAATATTCTTGGGGTCTTCTCTGAGTGCTGGATATGTGCCTCAGTTTCCCCATATGTTATTCATGTATTCAGTGATGGGACCTGGGTCTGTGATCTCTGCACAGGCTATTAGGGGGCAGAGGGGCCTCCCCAGACACACGTCCACAAACATTAGCAGGACCCCTGCCCTGGATCAACTAACTGCAGACTGGTTATAAACGGTTGTGGTGGGTGGAGACAAGCAGGGGTAGACACCTTGTCCGGAAAGGAGACAAAGGACTGGGGAGGAGCAAGGGGATGGCTCAGGAGGAGCTGGAGGGAGTCTTCCCTAAGGGGGTTCAGTAGCAGGGCCTGAGAATGAGCTTTGAGGCTCACCGGTTGGTTGCTGCTGTAACTTCTAATTAATTTGCTAACAAGGTTTCCTACGCTGTGAGCCTGAGAACTAATAAGCCCTTCCGATTTGCTGGCTGTGAGGCACTTCTGACTGCAAGGCAGGGTACGTGGACCCCTCAGGGGCACAGTGCTCCCCAGGGCCCTGCCTAGGGATGCTGAATGGTCCGCGGCCAGATTCAGGAGGCAGCGGCACTGGTGCATGGAGACCTGGGAGATGAGGGAAGTGGGGAGAGCCTTTGAACGCTAGTGTCTGGAAAGCCTTCCTCAGAGAGGTTCCAGACTCTGTACCCGGGGGACTTCATCACATGATCCAGGCACTTTAACTTTTCCTTTGCTCCCAGGCAGAATTACAAATTTATCTCCTTTCAAATGATCAGGTCTGGAAACAAGATTTCATTTAGCAAGGAAGGAGGTTTGTTCCTCCTTCTGTGCCCATTCCTCCAGAAGACAATCCTGAATGAATTCCCGAGCCATTTATCTCAAACAGACGTTCTGCTTGTCTATACCCTGCTCTTAGGGCCCAGATGTAAAATCGTGCTGCCAGACATTTCCCTACTGTGAAAGGTGGAGACTTGCAACTTGTGCTTCAAACAAAGCAGGAGAGATGCTGAGATGGATACAAATGTATGTAAGAAAAGAAAAATCTTTGATTGTTCTCCCTTACTTCTGATAGCCTTGTATTAAATGGCAGCTGGCAGTCGGAGGGTTGGTAACTTCATCAAAAGAAGGTACAATCTATAGGCCACTACCTGCACAGTGTATGAGAAACCAAAAACTGAACTGCACTGCCCTCAGGCAGCGGGCTAGGAACTGGCCAGGGTGGATTAACTTTCAGTGAGACAACAACAAAGAAATGCGCCTAACGAACGACACTGTACTTTGTAGAAAAGCCTTGAAGAGCTTTGTCCTGCGGAGTCCTCCCTTTGTGCACTTTGCTTACAACTCCTCAATGAAGACGCAAAGTGGCTGTGTCCAGGCCAAGTGGGGGATGATCTGTATGCTGCTACCACCAAGGAAGTTACTGCATTTTGTAAAACAGATTTTGATCCTGTTGCATTTGTGTGAAACAAATACTTGCCAGAGACACAGGAACTGCTAGGATCACACCAAACCTCCACCTTGGCCAGTACCTTGCCTCTGACCATGGATAATATCAACACATCTAAAGATGGAGGTAGAAAGCGGAGGGGTTTTCTTGTGACAAGCCGTGGCCCTTGGGATTTTACAGCTCAGGATTAGGCCCCCATGGGCTTCTCTCTGTAAATTCCCCCATCCTCAGAGCATCTGATGACATGGGATTTTCTCCCACAAAAGCTCATGCAATAAATATATTTGTTAGTCTTTAAGTGCCACAGGACTCCTTGCTTGTTGCTCTGCTAACAGTTTATGGTACATTTTCCCAGCTTTGGTAACACTGGCTCAGCTCCAGAAGCAGCAGGAAGATGTCAGTGTAGACAGGTCTCCCGGTGGATGCTGGGTTCAGCACCATGCTATCAAACCCGGCTCAGAGCAGCTCTGCAAAACCTCTTTAGCAACACATATTTGCTAAAGGACCTTCTTCTTCCACAGAATACACTCTTCCCTTTCAAGAAGTGTCCAGGTCACCTGCTCACCCCGAGAAGGGAGAACTCCCTTTCTTCCTCTGGTCCCATTAGAGAATTCCCTGAGCTTCTCAGGCGCCTTGCAGTCAAATTTCCTGCCCTTCAGTCACATTGTCACGTGCTTGTGTTACTAGAAATGAAATCACCATGCATTTTAGACTCTCCAGCAAGCCCGTCCTAGATCTCAGAAATAACTACGCAGCAGAACTCAGCCCTCTTATAATCAGTTAAGGATCTTTGTGTCCTGAAATCTTTTCTGATGAGGAGTTAGGGTTTCTGGTGATTTTTCTTCCATCTCTGAGAAGATAGGAACATCAGTCCCTGTATGCTTCATTGTATTTATATTCCATGTTAAATTAAATTTGCCTTCCTCTTAGATTGACTTCTCCATTTCCTCTGGATTACAAAAGCAAGAAGCAGGGCTATTTGACATAGGTTAGGTTTCCTTGTTGGTGGTGAGATCTGGCTTTTGGGTTTGGGGTTGGGGTTTTTTTTTTTCTCCTCCTTTCTCAGGAATCCATTCATTTTGCGTCAAACCTCTGGTATTTTTTCTCTAATAGCACTGAAAGAATGGCCATATTTTGTTTCTCTGCTGGTCTGAACGCAGTAATTGAAAAAAAGGGCCATTCGGTGTCATCTAAAACAAAGGCTAATTGTAAAATAGAGAGAAAGTCAGCATAATACACCGGTAGGCACCAACGCAGTAATTACTTTGCACAAAGCGGAAACTGACACTGAATAATACCTTCAGCCGAATAAAAGGTAAAACATCACTTGCTGCTGATTCACCCAGGTTTGCTAGACCATTTAGATTTGAGAGTACAGCCTGGCACAGTTAGAACATGGTACCTATCTGATATAAGTCACAGCTTGGTGAAACCCGCAGGTGTTAGCAGTGAGCGTTTGATCAGTATTGTTTTGGCCCTGTACAGGGCCTTTTGCTGGTCAATGCCAAGTTGCACTTGAATAAGAGGATAAATTATATGATTACATATGTGAGCACTTATGGATACTTTACCGGAAGACTAGGGCATTTCTTTATAAAGCAGTGTCGCAGAGTACGCCCTCACCGCTGCTCCCCGGTGAGGATCATCCTGGGGGCGTATCAGGATCTGGCATCTCTGCAAACCTATCTGAGGTCCAGGGGTTCCCTTGGGTGTTTGTAATCTGTGTGCAGCTCTGCCACATGTCCCCATATTCAAGGCAGCAGGGCACAGTGGTCAGAGTCAATACAAAATCCTGGGGTCAGGGTAGCACAGCCTAGCAGCCAGACTCAATACAGCAAAAAGGGGGTCATCCACTATGGGGCATGGTGCCTTGGTAGAGGGGCTCAGGCCCTTCTGCTCCACTGAGCTCCAGCCCAGGGTCCTATCAGTGCCAGGGGGGTGGCACCAAGTCAGCAAGGATCCAGACCGAAACACGCTAGCCTGTGTCATGCACCGCCCTCGGTTACCCCTCCTTTAGCCCCCTGGGATTCTTCCAACCCACTCGTTGTGGCGGTCTTCGCCTGGGGCTCCAGATTGGTCGCTCTCCCCTTCCAAACACATCACTCTGCGTCTCCGGAGGTTCCTGGGCCCAGCTGGCTGGAGTGGACGCCTGGCCGTCTGTCCCTCGGCAGGGCGCAGGGAGTGCCGGCTTCTCGGCGAGGTCACTGGAGTTGTTCCCTCTCCATGGCACGGGCTGATATGGCTCCGGGGAAGGAGTCTCCTGCGCACATCCATCGTCCACGCCGGTCAGCACTGAATGAGCAGCACAGCTCTCTTTGATGCTGGGGCAGCAGTGGGAGCACACCCAGGAGAATTTAAGGGGTGAAGCATCCGCCACCCATAGAGTGTGGTGGGCATCTGGAGCTCAGGATAGGCCGACCCCGTCACAGGCAGCATGAAAAGGATTCCCAAAACCCTGCACCAAAGCTAGGGCAAAGAGTGTTCATCTACCAACCCAAACCATTACAAGAGCCAATGGCTGGAAATTGAAGATAGCGAAGTTTAACCTGGAAATAAGATACATATTTTTAGTGAGGCTAATTAACCATTGGACCTGCTTCCTTAAGTAACTTGCTAAATTCTCTGTCAAAAGATGGCATGTCTTTTTACAAGATACGCTCTCGGGCCTAGTTCAACCACAAGTTGTCAAGATGCAGGAACCACTGGGTGAAGTTCATCACCCGCATGATGCAGAATATCAGACTAGATGAGCGTAATGGTCTCTTCCAACCCCACCCCACCCCATCCCATATATTCATTTAAACAAGCCAGCCAGAATGAGTCTGAGCCCTCGTCAACGCTGGGGCTGGTTTTCGGCAGCAGTTGACTGGCAGTTACAAAAGGAACATAAAATTCCTTGCATAACTGCCGGCAACTTTTTTAGCTGCTGGTATACATTCGGGAAAGCCGACCACAAATTGCTTGTGGTCAGCTTTCTCATACGTCCCAGGACTTCTGGGGCTGACTTCTGCTGCTAACTGCTCCCAGAACGCTGGGCTGATGGTGGCGATTTTGCCACCATCAGTATAGTCATAGCCTCAGAGTGTGAACACATGCACAATTACTTTACATGTCTGTGATGATAGAAAATTAAATCCAAACTCTGTCCACAAGGTAAGATACCTGCAGTCACCTAATTTTTCCAGGGCTGATGATGGCTCAAGCCAGGTACACAGGGCCCAGTAAGGACAAGGGTTAACATTTGCTAACATGCCTTACAACAGTTTATGTGCTATTTCCCTGAGGAGACTGAAATCCACAATTACTTCTTCAAGCCCTATAAGTGGGACACACAGCCAATCAGAGAACAGAAATACCAGGTGCCTTATGTGACCAATCACAATCAACCAAACTTGAATGTCCAAATATTGGGTATCAACTACAGTTAGAAACCTCTGCAATCAAACCAGTATGAATTTAAAAACTCTGAAGAAATTGCAACCTGTTTTTAGACATCCTAGGAAAAGAAAGCGAGCAAGCGTCATGAAGTAATAATACACTCAAATTCTAGTTATAATATAAATCATACTCTAGTCTTTCAGCCTAGCTAGTGTGCTTGTTAAAAATATTTCTGTCTCTGTTTGATATGAATATGTGCTACAGCATGCTGACAATGACTGTGTTGGGAAATGGTTGAAAATCAAAGCTTTTATAGAACTGTACCTGGTGATTATTTTTTAAAACGACTGTGCCTTTAACAGCATAAATTCAAACCTGCATGTGAAGGTGCCCATTGTTCCACTGTAATAATCAAAAAGCAGTTTTCACCCACAAAACTGATGTTTAACCTCACAAATATTCCATGCAAAATAAATGGGGAGGTGGAGTTGCTGAAAGGAATACAACATCCCAAATGACAGAAAAAAAATAAAAAGTCAGGAGTGACTTCTGCCTGCAAAACTCATTGCCACTTGCCAAAATTCACATTGCAAATCACTGTGCAAAATTACCGTTTCAAGAAGCAAGAGGAGTGCCACAGAAGGTCCAACCAAGCAAAGTAACATACATTTGCCTACAGTGTAAGCAAGCCTAGCTGGGTCAGATCCTACGCTAAGTCATGGGTTAAAAAGTCTAGTAGGCAACCACTGACACTGTATGTTGCTATAGATGAATTATGAAGCTGGACGAATCAGGTGTCCTATAACATAACTGGACACAGCAAAATGATTCTTTATTCTTGCTCATCAGGTGAATGAGGCAGGTTTCAAAGAGTAACAATGTTATCTAGCTCTGATGGCTCCTCCAATTAGATGCGTGGTTATAAACTTCCTAAACGTAATCTTACATTATATGTTAATTCTTTGTTTTAAGCTTCACTCTTCTTTACCTTCCAGTTCCTTTCTTTATTCTGACCACGGTTCAATTTATCTAATTTAGATCCCAGTCCAACAAACATTTACAAATTAGTAATCATGAACCGAAGGGGAAGACCCACATGCACAAACTTGCAAATGTTTGCAGGGGCCTTACAAGGTAACCTGTTTGCGGCAGGAGCTCTGGTGGAGGACTTTAAAAAGCACCCAACATTGCCCTGCTCTGATCCCAGTGAAGTCAGTGGGAGTTTTACCATTGGCCTTGACGGGAAGAGAGTTGGGCTTCACAGGAATAAAATTAGGCAAAAACCCAGAGCTTTTGGAAATCCCACCCTCTTTCCAGTTCAACAATTTCTGAAAAGCAGCTTGCAAAACAATGGTGCTTTGCAAACGTTTATAATGTTAATAAATAAAAAAATCCACATTCCAAGTTTGGATCCAGCCTGGTCAAACTGTTGATAGATAAATGAATTCTCAAGCAAGTGCCACTGACCTAGATATGCAAAATAAAATTGCTTTAAAAATTCAACATGCAGCATGAAATGCGTAACGTACAGATGGGATGTTTCACGTGGGTGAGATATTTAAGGACAATCCTGGCAGAACCATCACAAAAATCTCAAATGTCATGGGTGGAAAATGCACAAACATGGGTATTGATAAAACTAACTGGTGTCTTGGAAAAATTCACATGGCAATGGAATTAGAACCTCAGAGGTAACTTTCCATCTTTCTTCTCTTGCTATCACCTCTTCTACACATTAAATTTCCATTCTGCAGTTCTATGGACCGAAATGAAATAAGTCAGACAATGCAGTCATAGCAAAGTGTCTGACAAAACAAAGTTACTCTGTGTTTGGAAACTGTTAGGTAGAATCACATCAAAATCCAAACCCAAGAAACTCACGGTGCTTTGTGTGTATACAATAATTCCTATGATCATTAAAAAAGAGTTATGAAGGTCTGGAATAAGAATTTACCTCCCAGATCTATCAAAGCAGGTAGCAACGTGAGCTGTTTGATGCCAGCAACATCATTAGCTCAGAGGCAGCCAGAGGAGCAACCAGAAGAATTTGCCAACAAATTGGCTGGTCTTGACTCTAAATGAGTAACCTGATGGATCTGATGACAAATGGTCCCTGTTTCGAAAGGCCCTTTTCCAGCTGGTTTGGTAAACAAATCTTATATTGGGGCATGTAATGGGAGTGCGGAAAACTATATAGAGGGAGTCCATAAAATTTTCAAAGCCATCTAAGTGATTTAGGAGCCTAAATCCCATTAAATTTTAATAGACTTAGGCTCCTGGCTCAAGTGAATGCTTTTGAAAATGTTGCCCAGTGTCAGTAACTGAAAAGCGAGCGGGAGAGAGGATGGTAAGAAAAGAAGAGGACAAATTTAAGACTCAACTGGTAGTTTAATAAGGAACAATGCAGGCATAGCAAAAAGGGGTTGAAAGCCTTCAGTACTGAAGAGGCCGGGCACATTATTTATGTTTATTTAACAAACTAAAAGAACATGGGAGAGATACACATTTGATTTTCAGGTGGGGAACGCTGACAAAATCTCTGAGTCTCAGGATCATAAACCACATAACATACAACACAGCAGCAGCTCCACCAACAATAGGTACAAAGATGCTTTTTAAAACAATGCTGGCTATGAAAAGGCCATAAAATTTATGTTAATGCAGCCATTTAGATCAGAAAGTTGGGAAATTTTCAGTTACAATGATTGCAATCTCCCTTTGATTTCTTTTTTTAAAGCAACTGCAAGTTGTTTGAACTCTTACAAAGGGGAAGCTGCTTCAACATCTAGAACCAGAACGCTCACGCAGCAAGGGGTCTGGTACACAAAAGCTCGCTGTCCAATTTGAGTGTTTAATTTGGATGCAGAAAGTGAAGCAAATATTATCGGATCAGAGTACATACAAGAATGGGGAGGTTTTTGTTTCAGCCAAGTTGCACAATTTATCAGTCGCCTTCTGACTTAAGGCTTCCTTAAACACCATACACAAAGTGAGGGAAGGTGTCTCAAGGGTTAAGAGCGCTGGGAAGAGCATGTCACTGTTTGGCTCTCTGATGTCCTAGCACAAGAATTAATATTCATAAAATCTATGACGATCCCACTGACAAAAGACACAGACCCTGCTCTTCCACTCTTACTCCCCCTGATTAATATCTTACTCCATGTGGAGTCAAAGAGTGTATCTACACTTGCGAGTTAGTTCGAATTAAGGAGGCTTAATGCAAACTAACTTAGTACCTATCTACACTAGGCTTTCATTAATTCAAATCAAGGAATTCCTTAATTCGAACTAATGAAAGCTTAGTTTGAAATAAGGAATTAATTCCTTAATTCAAACTAAGCTTTCATTAGTTTGAATTAAGGAATTCCTTAATTCAAACTAATGAAAGCCTAGTTCAGATTAGTAGGATGTATCGGTTAGTTCGAACCAAGCCCTTAGTTTGATCCTTACTTCGAACTATAGATGATGTAGACTAAGATAAATCCTTAGTTTGAACTTAAAAAATTTGCTTTAAGGGCAGTTAAGTTCGGTACCGAAGTGGACTAGTTCAAACTAACATTAAGTTGAATTAGTCCACTCTGTTAATTCAAACTAAACTCAAATTTGGATTAACTTTTCCTAGTGTAGACATAGCCCAAGTGATTTCAACGAGTGTAGAGGTGGAGGGTCTACTCCACCTGAATGTTGAGGCCAGACTATGTCCCCAGGTAAGTACCAAATATTTTCACTGCCAAACCCACCCGTGCCAAGTCATTGAAGCTGCAGCACAGATATTTTTAAAGAGGCCTTTAGGATAACCTAGGCAGCAGTTAGTTCATGGATCTGCTGAGTTGGTATTAGTTTAAACCCAGTATTCAGACTCAGACAGGTTTTTTTTTACACATTTTCAAGACAGTTGACCCAGATGGGAGCTGACCAATTGGATGATTTAACTAAATAAGAGGGAGATTTTCAAAGGTACAAATGGTAGCTATACACTTAGGTCCAATTGACTTGCCAAAGAACCAGGGCTCCTAAGCCACTTGATGCTTTTGAAATTCCCATCTTCAATATTTATTTTGTTTTACTCTTTATGGTGCAATTAAGGATACTACATTTTTAATTCAAACCGTGCTTAAAAACCTGGGAACATCTGCAGCTTGACATTTAGAACTGCTTTAAAATCTTCCCCTAATTTGCAACAGAAAGCAAAGGACTTTTACATACTGCCAGGAAGAGCTTTGGCAAAAATTCTGTTTGGTGGCAATTTGACTTATAGATCATGCTTGCTGATTTACTTCTTCCTTCCTATTTACCAGTGAGGAGTTTTGAATGAAAGCAGCTTCTTTCTTCCTCATTTGCTTCCACAGCCGGTCCTGCACTTGAGCTCATAAGTCTGTTTAGAACTGGCTCTAAGACAGCCCGTGATGATGTCAACCTCACAGCTGTAGCCAACGTAACTTAGTTTAGTAGAGCGTTTTTCAAACCCACTGTAACCCAAAGGAAACGATTTACAAAGTTCAGCAATCCAGTGGCTGAGCTCAATTGAACATCATAGCGGGAGGAAAGAGATATGACAAGGGAGGAGAAAGGTGGCCTTGAGTCACGTCTGCAGCCTTCAAAGGAGCAATTTACTCACTGCTCCTTGTGGCTGCACAAGCAGCTATATCCAAAGGAGAATTTGCCTCTAGGGAACTCATAGAGTTGTGCTCTGCTGGCGGAGGCTGCCCAGGATATATGCAGAATCCATGCATTTTCTGGGAGCCCTTATCATTCTCCTTCGCTTGGGCTCAATGTATTTCTGGTTCACATTAGCTGGTTCCAATCCCAAAAGAAGCAACAATTTCAGGCAGCTTGCATTGCTCCCACCCCTTAGGCTCACAGGCTGAGCTCCACGAGGGAATCAAGCCAGAGATATGCAGGTGCGATGTGAAGGATTGCACACAGACAACGTGATGAGGACATATGGGGATGTGACAGCTTCAGAAGACATGCCTCTGTTGATAACTGCAACCAGACCTTGCAGAAAGACAGAGCAAGGGAGACCAGCACTAGTCCAGCAATAAAGGAGCAGGCACTTGGCAAGATGAGTGTAAAACCAGACCCTAAGATGAAGTGAGATGGCTGTCTGGGAATGGGATTGGTCATTGATGGGGTTTCTTCCTTACACGTGCAGCGGTCGGGAGAGCTAAGAGATAGAGCGGCCATAGACGAGGGCATTACTACAGGAAAGATGAGAGGAGACAACAATGCAGAGAAAGCATTTCAGCAGGTGGTGGGTTACAAACAGCAGTGCTGTCCCTGCCCAGGATGGACGTTAGATGGGCAACAAAAATGACTGTGTCAGGAGGATGTTCCTTGGTAATAAAAGAGAAGAGGGAGGAACTTTGTAACACACAAACCAGCCTGCGTCTAAGGAGGATGGGGCAAGGGACTTGAGGGAAATGGAAAGCAGAATTACAGGATACCAAGCCTGAGCAGATGTCTTTCCAGATGTGCAGGCCACCAAGAGAATTCCAATGGCAGAAATTCAGTGAGTCCCATTCTCCACTGGAGAGGATGTGGACATTGGCCATGACGCATTCACTTTCTAGAGCCACACACAGCTCCAAATAGTTTGGTCCCAAACAAATGAGAGGTTACAGGAAACCTTTGCTGTACATTACAAAAAACCCCAGCCTGGTATACTCCAAGGAAAGGTCCCATACATCTGCTATGATGGATAGGAGAAATACTTCCACAAATTGACAATGGGTAAAAATGGCTAATGGGCTTTAAGAGCCTATGTATGGCAGACTCACAAGGGAATTTAGACTCCTAAATCACTTGATACTTTGAAAGTTTTACCCTGTAGCAGAAAAAGAAAACCCCAAAAACTGCATTGTCACACTCTAGATCATGAGAGAACCCCCTATAATGACAATGGTTTAACAAACATGGGCAATAAAACATACTGGTCAGGCACAACATAGGCAAGACAGCGTGAAAACTGCTTTGAGATGAGTTACTTGCAAAGTGTAAGCTGAGATGGGTGAAAGGCTGGCCAGGGTGGAGTCCATGGGGATTTTGTCTTTTGAATTACCAGGGCCAGGACTTTACCATTAGGCAGTAATCGCAAGATAAACACTACTGTATTTAGGAGCATGTCAAACTTGTTTATATGTTGCCTAAATAAAAACTGAGGTCCTCCTCCTCTAGGGTAACAACACTGCACAAAATCCTCAGTTGTTGTAAGTCTGTATAGCTATACTGCAAGCAAGCAAATGTGTCTAGCTATCTACAGGTGACTGAAAATGCTTTCAAACTTCATGGTGGGATTCTGCAAAGGGCTCGGGGGTACTTTAATCTCTGGTCCCATTGACAACAATGGTAACACTTTCATTAATGTCTATGGAAGTCTTTAGGTCAGTGCTGTGTGTTTTGGAAACCTCACCCCTGATTTCTGTATTTTACAAATGAGAGAAAAACACAGACACTGGAACTCATGGCTCTACACTGATTTACCCCAGCTAAGGATCCAGCCCCATATGCTAATACAAACACACAAATACTGCACTATATGTAACACCAGACCTCTCTGCACGTCAGCTGATGTACATGCTTTACATGTAACAAATGCAGTTTTATAAAAAAGAACGTTTTGACATTTGCTAGGACGAATCAAAAGACCAATGCTCTAGTTTCTATTAGCGTTGTCAGCAGAGAATGCAGGGAGAAACTTCTAGGGGACCGATCTGTCTGTCCTCATAAAAGAAACACAGCCGGAAGGCTGAGGACAAAGCTACCTTACTTTATTAAAGGGTTAATATGATATTCAAATGCCAGAGATGCATCCAGCTTGGATCTCAGACACTTATAATGAGTCCCTGTTTCAAAGTTCAGTCTCATCAGGAGAGCTCATCATAATTATTTCTAACCTTATCGAGTTGAAGAGCACTGGCAGATAATAGATGTGTATTTTTGGGAAACACATACTGTTTATTTTACTGGCTCACACCCAAAGACATTGTAAATACAGTTGTTGCTCTGACTGCTGTTTAATGAGACACCATCCGCTGCTGTAAAGTTTGGTATCGTCTGCTGAAACATTATAAGAAAAAATTAATAAGCTGTGTATATCATTTACATAAACACAGAGCAGCTAAGTTCCAGGAGCTGAGCTCAGGGGGGCCCTACTCTTTAATACAGCAAGATCCTACTTTATCCCATTTATTACTTCCCGTAGGGCTCCACCACAGAAAAGGTTATAACCGCCTTCCAAGTCAAGCTAGTCCAAGAACTGCCTGTGCAATGGGCTGACCTATCAAGGTCAGTTTGGCTGTTACGGAAGGACAAAACGTGGTAGGAAACAAACATTTCTCTGTAGAAGAGTGATACATGAGTGCCTATGAAGTTGCTTCGTAACCAAGGTTCATTCACCTCCCAACACTGGGGCTGCTCAAGCAGTGGTGCTCAGATCCTACCATCTCCATGGCCAGGAATTGGGAAAACTGCTACATAGGTGGCACAGGACTGAGAGAGAGGACTTGGGCACCCTGTCGCCTAGTGGAATTTACTACCTTAAGCTAGGTGCTCAGGCTCTTGGACAATGCCTAGAGAGAGAGTTAGGCAACGAAACGCCAAGGAGAGGCACAGTCCTACGTCATCACAGCAAACTGACCTTAACACAGTGCCTTCCTCCTATAAAACCCTGGACAGACTCAACCCTGATCCCACTGAATCAGATAGTAAATCTCCCCTTGATTTCCATAGTTGATGTGAAAACTAAACATCGATTATATACAAAAGATACCAAACATGCGCTGTATTCTTCTCATCAGTGAAACACAGCCACATTTGGCTCACAGCCTTAGAGGATATTAGCACATCTGGGAGACCAAGGAATGACTCTCCTAAGCCAGCATTGCAGGAGCTGAAGGCAAAGAAAAGGACACCTCCACCTCCAACTGCTTCAGAGTAAGTCAGATGGCCCATCCTGCCCCCATTACATCAGTAACTTCACTGGGAACGGGAGCAGCCCCAAAGCAAGCAAATTGTTTCCTACAGCCCACCAGGAACATACCAGTCATAGTCAGGTTTTCTTCTGCTAAGCAGAGCTTTAAACGGACAGGGGTTCAATCAAATGGAATTGGACATGAGGACAGCTTGGTTTCTGACCTAAACATACTCTTAGAAATTTAACATGACAGTTATGGCACAAACCACCATGGTACTGTCACACTAAGGGACGGCCGCTGGTGTGTTTGGAGCCCATTTCTGTAGAATTCCACAGTTGCTTTTTTTAAAATGAGGATCTGAAAAGGATTAGACATACAACTTTGCTGTGTAAAAGTTAGAGATATTTGTTGATCAGAAACTCCGAAAACTTCAAGGGACTTCAGGATCAGACAGCCTGCTCACAAGGGGTGTATGAGAGAGAGAGAGAAAGGAAAAAAACACGACTTGACTATTCCCTTTTTCAGGTGATGGCTTCTCTTTGGAATTTGATACCATGCACATGTACAGCAAAGTCAACAAAGTTACTCACTAAAGGGGAACAATATCTGGTGAATTACAGAGAAAAGGTAAGTAAAATTGGGGTGGGGGAATAAAGGAGAAAATAAAGATAAATAAAGGCAAGGGAAATAAAGGTAAAAAAAGGCAGGAGGAGAATACATTTTCCAAGTAAAACAAACAAGTAATCCCGTGGCACTTAAAAGCTAACAAATTTATTTATTCCATGAGCTTTTGTGGGAGAAAATCCCACTTCATTAGACACAAAAGCTCATGCAATAAATATATTTGTTAGTCTTTAAGTGCCACAGAACTTCTTCTTTGCGTTACTGAACTACACTAACACGGCTGCCCCTTTGGAATTTCCAAGTAGTTCTCCTGAAATTATTTTACAGAGGAACAATAGGGTTTACATGAAAAGGGGCATTAAATTAAAATGCCTGGAGCATCAGCAATTCTACTGAAACTACACAGACTGCAAGAGATAACTATAAAATATAATACAAAATTATTTGGAATTCATAAACAAATCCTATAAACTCCCTTTATAATTAAATGATCCAAAACATGTAGTTAGTAGATGCATTTTTTCTTTTTGCCAAATTCAAGATACAAAAATCGGTCTGTTCTTTTTAAAAGAGGATTTTTTCCTTTGCTATTTTAGAATAAAGACAGACTTCCTAAGCTGTCTGCTTAAAAGTTCAGTACATTCTGCTGCTTTATTTTTTCTAGCAGTGATGAACTAAGAGAAGACTGAAAATTCATTCAAAACAGCTATAATGTTTGAAAAGCCAGTATAAACAGAAAACGATGTAGACAGTCAGAAAACATCTGTGCCAAAATTCTGAACTCCCTATTTCTGTTTCTTTACGTGAACAAATAATTCATCTCAGATTCATAAAATGCATTCAGCATACTGCTTACAAGAAGAAAATAAAACAGACTTTCAAAAAATACGATGAAATCAAAGGGGTTTTGGGGGGTTTTATGTCTTTTGTTTTTTTGTACACACAGGTACTTATGTATAACCATTTACTCAACATCAGGAATCCTGTTACCCCTCTCTCTAGTTTGGCTGTTTCTTGCATAGTTTGCATAAGTATGCATTTATTTACTAAGCTTCAGAGAGTCCCCATTTTTCCTTGCTTTCCACTGTAGTCATTAAAGGTCACAACCCTGTAGGAAATATGGGCTGCCATGGTAACACAAAATGTCTGCTAGAGGCTTAGCGTAATTCCTTCCTAATAGAAAAACAACAGCAGCAAATCCTCTCTTTGATAAACTGGCTTATATGTCGTAGGAAACCTCCACCTATAAAGGTGTCTATCACTTCAGAGCAAGCTTTAAATGAAATAAATGGTACAATGAAGGAAAGAAGGACCAGACCTACATGTTGGCCATGATTTTTTGTTTTAAATTCTTACTAAAAATATGCACAGGATAAAACCATGCTAAGCTAAAAAAATCAACCAACCATGTGTCATAAAATACAACCTTAGAATATATTTAAAGTTTCCTAAAGTCTCATGCTAGACCCTCAAAACAAGGACAGCTAAACCGTACAAAAGAAGAGGCTCTCAAATGCTCCCAGTTTATTCCTATGAATTCATTTTAATCACATGAGAAATATCATGCCATATTTCTATGAGGTTGGAGCAGAAAAATTCACATAGGCACATTACCTCTGTATGTGACTCCAGTTAACATTGTCTGAAAATCACTGTTGAAAATTTTTATTTGTTTCCAATAGGTAAATAGTTTTTAAAACAGAATAGGGTCAGCTCATTCATGGTTTCAGTGATACTGACCCTTCAGGAAAAGCCAACACAGAGCTGATGGAGGATTCTAATGGAAGCTGGTGGCATTTCTAGTAGCGGGGTTTTTTGGGGGGGGTACCCATTGTAAAAATGATGTTTCATGCTTGTGTCTTCTCTGCTGCCCCTTTCCACTTGGGTCTCTGTCAGCATTACTGGTTCCCAAGTGGCTGCCTCCTGTGGAGTACCGTCTGGTTTGGATTGTTTTCCCGTGATGTACTAGCTTGAATTTTCCAAGTTGAATGGCTGTGTTTTTCCTGCACACATTTCAAAGCTCTTTAGGTCCCTTTCTTTTATTTCTCTGCCCTGAATTGTCTCCAAGTGTGTCCTAGTTTAGGACTGCTTGCACATTTTATTAGTAGGCTGTCTACTCCCTCTTCCAGAGCATTGAGATGCCGGGTAAGTCCCCCTGATTCCTCTCCCCAGCGTGATACAATGCTGTTAATCATTGTCCTTTGTTTAGAGCCACTTAGCCTGTTTTGAATCCTCAATGCATTTAGCCATGACAATATGAATTAATTTTTCAATTAAGATAATCTAAATATATTACATCTGCTAAATTCACCTCATTCACTAATTTTTCTCTTCCATCAAAAAAGCAATCAGATTCCTCTGGCAAAATTTCTTCTCCATAAACATATGCAAGCGGCTGCTTCCTACCTACATATGCACTAATATTTTGTAAGTCACATTAGATTCAAGGCATGAGATACAGAAGATTTTGAGCTTCTGCCTGGTGCTGCTTAGTTCATTCTTGGCACGACACTGAGAAGGTGGTCACCTCTTCAGAGAAAAGGTGAATACAAACAGAGGGCGTGACGCTCTTCTCACTGTCACTAGGTTTTACATCCGTAGGAGCTCTACTGATGTCAGCAGTCTTCCTCCTCATTTACACCAGTTCAGCTGTGAGAAGAATCAGGCCCAAAGGTTGCCCTAATTGAATTTAGAAATGAGTTCTCCATAATCTCCTGAGTCAACAGTCTACAGCCAGTCACCCTTCCCTGAGAATGCATCGCCCACAAAGGTAAAAAGTTTGGTTCTGGTGCACCCAGTTGCACCATATCTGCTGAAGGCACTCTTTTATCAGTACTGTAAGCAGACCCTTTCACACTAAGGTTTTGATGGCGATGGTCAGGACCAGGAATCAGGCTCTGATCCTGAATACAGAACCATTTCTACTCATCATGATGTTTGCTTTCCTGTACAAGCTTCTCCACAATTTTACAGAGGACAGAAATCAGACTTAGTGTATGAGGTACAGTCCAGGATTTCTTTTCTTGAACTATTTCTAATGCCTCTTCTTATTCTCTTAGGCCAGTCTTATAGAATCATAGAAACTGGAAGGACCCATGAGAGGTCATCGAGTCCCATTCCCTGCACTCATGGCATGAACAAGTAACATCCAAACCATCCCTGACAGGTGTTTATCTAACCTGCTCTTAAAAACGTCCAATGATGGAGATTTCTCAACCTGCCTAGCCAACTTATTCCAGTGGTTAATCACCCTTATGTCAGGAATTTTTTCCTAATGTCCAACCAAAGCCTCCTTTGCTGTAATTTAAATCCATTGTTTCTTGTCCTGTCATCAGGAATTAAGGAGAACAATTTTTCTCCCTCCTTCTTGTGAAAACCTTTTAGGTACTTGAAAACTGTTATCTTAACCTATCCTGCTATCTCCTTCTCCTACCTATACTCCACCGGCTTGACCATGACTACCTGTCCTACCCTACTTGACCAGTTAATGCTGTTTGGCTGTCTTCCCCTTCTCTAGTGGGATTTTTAAGCAGCACTTTGGAAAGAAAGTAGTCCTTTTCCAATTCTTATGTCTTCCCTCAGAGGAATCGTGTTCTTGATTTGGCTCTCTTTTGGGATTCTCAGGTTTTTTCTACACTGGTGGATATTAATCCTTCCTCTCAATGCATCTCATTCACTAGATTTCTTTAGTCCTCAGAGTGATTTTTTCTCAACTTTGGAATTATTACTCCCAGGATCATGAAATTGTCTTTGTATAATTCAAGAGCATTTTTGGCCATTTGGCCTTTTTATGTCTCTTAATATCTGGATAGTTGAACTTCTAAAAATATATAGCATTCTGCAGCTTCTCTTCTCTTCTCTTCTCGTTAACAATTCCAAGACTATCAGAGCTTCCATTATCTCAAACATGATCAATGACACTACAATTTAGATATAGCAACATATTCTTTACTTTTATTGACTTATATATTCACACGCAGGGGGTTATTTTGATACAATTTGTTTCAAAACAACTTGTATCAAAATAAGGCGTTATTTCGAAATAAGTTAATTCGAATTAAGGAAAAAAGCTCAAAGCAAAATAGCAGGTTCGGACAACAGTTATTTCCAGACGAGTCACCATTGTTTCGAAATAACATGTTCAGACGGGATTGTTTCGAAACAATCATTGCAAAACAATGTTGTTTCGTCACCAAATGGGGTTTAAGTTGTTTTGAAACAATGCCCTTGTTTCAAAACAACTGAACCTGTTGTTTCGAAACAACAGTACATTGTGTGAACATGGCGTTTCTTATTTCGAAACAACCTCTGTTGTTTCGAAATAAGACTGCTGTGTGAACACACCCATAGTGACATCACTGCTGTTACAGATTTGAAATAAATTAAATTTGCACATTTGCCTCTACCAAGAGCTGCAACTACTATAAAACAGATGACAAATGTTGCAGTATTTAAGGAAGCAGCAACTCTCCAGTTTCACCGAACTGCAGTGTCTTGTGGCACTTTTAAAGACTAACACGTTTTATTTATTGCATGAGCTTTCCTGGGAGAAAACCCCACTTCATCAGATGTTTTGAAGATGAGGGAACTTACAGAATGGGAGAAAATAAATGGAGCAAAGTGACCTGTTCCCATGACTTAAAATTCTCTGCATTTATTTCCTCCCATTCTATAAGTTCCCCCATCTTCAAAGCATTTGACAAGCAGGATTTTTCTCCTGCGAAAGCTCTGCAATAAATAAACTTGTTAGTCTTTAAGTGCCACAGGACTCCTTGTTTGTTTTACTGAACTAGCCTAACACGGCTGCCCCTTTGGAACTTGAATTCCATGTCTGTGCCACCTTGGTTGTCTCTCCACTAGGGAACTCCATGTGATTTTAAGCATCTTGCAGTTAACGCAGTGATCCAAATGCAAAATCCAGGTGCTAGAGACAAATGGATTTTTGACAATACAAATGGGACTCTGGGTCTGTACACCAGTGAGCAAATTACTCCACACAACAGAAAGGAAATTGCTTCCAAAAATCTCATATGATATGATACACACTGATCAAGTATGTTTAGCATCACACACGGTAGGATTCATGCCTTGAATACTTTCCATTGCAAGTTACTGATCATTGCACATTAGCAAGGCAAACACACACAATAAGAGAAAGGATGTTGCCTGTCAAAATGTACTTTAATTTATTTTGACAAGCGCAGCTTGGTTTTAATCACTGATAAGTCTTGCCAGTATCCTGTATACTAGTGAGCAAGATGTAGTACTCTTGACAAAAGTAACAAAGTCTAAGTAAGAGGCCTCACTAGTGTTCTGATATTAATTCACGTTAAGAAGTCACTGGTTTGTGCGTGTGAACTATGGAGTGCACAGCTTAGCAAAGTGTAAATTAGTGCAGTTCTGTACAGCTTAGCTATTCTACTTTGTGTCAGGAATAGAAAACAAAATTTACCCCCAGTATGTTATACTTCCTGATCATACAGTCGTCAGCCAAGAAGGCTGGACCCTGAGGGTACAAAAAAAAGATCATTTAGCCCCTACAGACCAAGCGGCATATGATTTGTTTTATATACACCAAGGAAATTAAAAGAAAGCCTATTTTAAATTGGGCAGCTGGAATGAAATATAGAGTAGCTACAAACAAGCTTAAGGAGAGACCCCTATTTATCATAGCACTACGCACGGACAAAACAGTGATCATGGCCTCTACATTTCCATGCTAGTGCACTGAAAATCATAGCCATTTGTTACAGGTCCAGTTTTCAAACCACACACACAAGTGAAACCTTCTGGCAGGGTGGGCTCCCAGACCAATTTACAACCCCAAAATGTTCTATGCAGAAGATCATCTAACCTCTGCAGACTCCCAGGAAGGGGGCTGGCAGGCAGAAATGTGAGAGGCGTCAGGGTGCAGACTACAGACCACCTCCTTCTTTTCAACTTTTGGGGAGAGGGCACGGAAGGGGGGAAGGGCAATCCCATGACTTCTGACAGCAACTTGCCATGGTATTTTTCCCGTACGGCAACAACGGGTAGAATTCGATTGTGGGAATCTGGGGGCTCCATTCTCCCGCCTCAAACTCATGGATGCTGTTGGGGATGGATTTTTTCAGGCAGTGGCTCCCAAGTGAATGCGCCTGGCCTTTGTTCTGACGCTCAGCACTGCCTTCAGTCAGCGCATTCCCACAGGCAGCATGTCTCCTGCAGTGGCTGTTTCCATAAACTGAGCTGCATGGGGAGGATGGGGGAAAATAATAAACTGTCCTAGGAACATCCCAGCCTCCTCTCTTCAAAGCACAGAATGCTTCCATTGGTAATGAGCCGGCCTGCCATCCTCCCACTGCAGGTCCCAGCCATTACAATGATGAACTGCTGCAGGCCAAACTCAGGCTAAAGGCATTTTGCGCTGGCAACGACAGCTGGATTTGGCTTCCGGCATTTACCTGAGCCCAGTTTTGCCCTCAGACAAAAAGCAGACCACCTAACTTTATGGGTAATGGTTACTATATGAAGATCACCAGAGGCATGATAGCATCTCATACCACCATGCAATTCACTTGTATTTCGGTATCAATTGCACAGAAAGGGAGCATGCAGCCTGCAGGGTCGAGGACACAGGGTCTACCCAGCATATCCCAGTCACATCTAGAGACAATCTCTGCAAGTTGATGGTGCTCTGAAGGATGAACAAGCCCTTAGGAGCTTTCATATGGAATTTCCTGGGCTAGGAGCAGAGTGCAGTTAGGGGATAACTCTGCAAGCAACCCTGCAGCAGGCTACTGAAGATCCAGGTATATGCCAGGCAGCTTGGGGTATGTCCACACGTCTCTTATTTCGAAACAACACTGGTTATTTCTAAATAAAAAAGATTAGGTCCACAGGATGTTTTCTTATTTCAAAATGACGGGCTCTGTCATTTCGAAATAAGAACCGTCATTTTGAAACAGCTTAAACCCCATTCATTTCGAAACGGCTGTTATTTCAAAATGGTTATTTTGAAATAAGGCCATTTGGACATGTTGTTTCGAAACAACACCATTGTTTCAAAACAACTGTTTTGAAACAACATGTTCAAACAGCCTTATTTCAAAATAACCATTTTGAAATAACAGCTGTTTCGAAAGCAGGCTTTCCCTTAATTCGAATGGACTTATTTTGAAATAAAGACTTTATTTCGAAATAACTCATTTTGAAATAACTTATTTCGAAATAATGCTGTATGTGTGGACATAGCCTTGGTCTCTGTGACGGTTCAGAGCCGGTGCCACTTTGTGGGAGGCAGAAGAGTCACCCTTGCTTTTCAGAGCAACCTCCAAGGGAGGAACATTGCCTGCCATTGGGATCCAGCCCAGGCTTGGCTGCAGCCACCCCATACGCGCACATGCTGCAGAGAGGGAGAAAGACTTATGTGGGCCCAATGCCCTGCCATGGTGGGCAAGATAAAACCTGAGCCTTACTTTGTCCTTCCCAATATGCAAAACAGCCCTGCACCCACAAACACTGAAGCCAAAATGAAGGCTAGCGACTCATTTTGGAAGCTCCTGGAGGAGCAGAGAAAGGACCAGCGCCTCCCCCTGCCTGTGCTTTGGGAGCAAGTGGGCTGGAGGTGGGGGGAATGGGACTGGTCAGGTGTGGCCAGCGTGAGAACCTGCACCCTGAGAAATGGCAATGGAGATCACAGAAATAAACTGAGGGGGAGCAAGAGGTCAGGAAAAGAAAGGAAGGAGAGAGACAGCTGTAAGAGAACCTGAAGGGAAGAAAAGGCTGGAGAGAGAGGTTCAAGAACAAGGGGAAAGAAGTGAGCAAATAACTGGGTGAAGGGGGGGAAGAGATTCTGAACAGTCCCAAAGGGTTAGACTGAGGGGGCACAAATTGACAAAAATTCAGAGGAAAAGAAACTCTGCAGGAACTGACAGGCCCAAGGTTGATTTAAGCGTCGCCTATCTCAGACAGGGGTCAGTACCAGAAGAAGATTAAGAACGGACACCACAGCAGACACCTGTACGATAACCTTCCAGCCAGAAGGTCTTGTCCCATTCCCTAATGGTCAGAGATGGCTTTAAACTCGGGGTGGTCAATATGAAGACTTCAAGCCAAATCTGACAGCCAGCTGCTTTTGAATGAACCCAAAAATCTTTTGATCATCACTGTTATTAATTTATTATTTTCTTTGGAGGTTGGATCTTGACTATGCCTTGACCCAAGAAATCTGGACCTTGACAAAATGAATTGGTTTAAACCCTGACGCTTGAGGTTTCACCTCTTCAAAAACTATTTTTTGCATTAACACTGAATACGTCTGATACCCACATAAATGAACAGTTCCTCTTGGAATCTTTCTCAGGTTTTCGACACAGTGACATACGGTGGCCATGAGTTCCACAGTCTAATTACACATTACGTTAAAAGCATTTCTTTTCATTGATTTTGAATTTCCCACTTTTAAATTTCATTGAATCCCCCCTTGATCTTGTGTTCTGAGACAGGGAAACAGGATCTACGTCCTCTATCCCATTCATCATTTTACATATTTTATCACATCACCTCTGTCTCCTTTTTAAGATAAATAATCTTAACCTTTTCAATCTCCACCCTCCTAATCACATGCAGTAAAATATCCTCTTTGAGAGGTGGAGGCTAGTTCTGCACAGTTTGGGTGACCAGATGTTCTGATTTTCTAGGGACAGTCCCAACATTTGGAGCTTTTTCTTAGATAGGCGTCTACTCCCTCCATACCCATTACACTTGCTGTCTGGTCACCCTACATACAGTACATTTTGTAAACTGTTTTAAAAAGTGAAGCGAGCATGAAGCAGAGAAGAGGAAATTATTTCATGGGTTTGTTTAATTTTCTGGAGACTGTAACATCATATTGCTATGACAAAATCACTAGTGTATTTCAACTGGAGAGTCACTTATGCAGTAAGGAGATAAAACAAGGCCCTCACATACTCCACAGTGATTCAGCAATGGTCTGGGGTTATACGCAGGACATGATATGGCAGCTTCATTTGTCTTTTTGGTCAGTTGGATTTTCAATAGAAATTTTATGATGGGCTAAGTTGAAAAATAATCAATACGGCAGCTCTTCATGTTACTCTTATATTAAATTTCAATTTTAAGATGCCCCTGCATTTTTTGTTTGCTGTTGTTTTGTCTTCATATCCCCAGGTTTTGTGTTGGAATCTCCTAACTTTGTATTTTAAGTCACCAGGAGAAACCTGGAAGTGGCATATGGGCAGGGACAATTTGAGAGTTTTGGCCATTTGGGACACTGGGATAAATGTATTAGCTGGATGTTTCTGCTAAAATAGTCAGCAGAGATACAGTTAATGTTGTCTTCTTGATTGTCATCATTAGGTTTCAGGATTAACCCACTGAGATGAACAGCGCAGCTCCACTAGCGTTTCATACTGTCTGCACACTCTCAGTATAGGTTTTCATTTGGTTAATCTTAAGCTTTTCCTCACATGCATAAGGGCTAGAAACTTAATTGTTAAAAATGAGCATTCAGATTTCCGAGCATAGTTCTGCAGGACCAGGGGCTCTATGGAAAAAGGGCCACAAACTTGCAACATTCAAGCTATGGGTCATTCTAAAGATATTGCCTGGACAGCTGACTGGCCTGATAAGGACTGATCTCCGTGGGATTTGCCCTTTCTATAGCTATGGCGCCTAGGGATGGGCATGTGTTTTGTTCAGTCTGGCTCACAGCTGCCAGGTCCATGTGCTCTTGGAGAACACAGCTGAAGGTGACACTGAAATCCTGTATCTTTTCTGGTAAGTGTCACCTTCCATGTTTTAGGTGGGAGGGGAGAGTATGACCCTGTATACCCAATTCAAAAGGAAACCTTCTTCTCCTAACTGACAAAAAGCAGAGAGTGAGAGTAACGGAGCAAGCGTAATTTATACTCCAGAGCAGCTAACGGCCATATTCCTCTCTTCCTTCTGCATACAGATCAAGGGCAGCACATGGGCCTGAAGCATCATTCTGTAACATACCAAGCTCTTGGGGATACTTGTTTATTTCCAGTGGTAAATGTAAGTTTATTGATCTTAACTGCATTGGAATTAAGTAATACAAGGGGATAAAGTTGTAACGATTCCTACAATTGCACAGTAAACGTGTGCAAAGAGAGAGCCCTGAGTGAAAGAAGATATGCTGCCTGGCGGGCCGACTTCCCACATATGCTTTGCACTACCAGTTGTGGGGTTGGGGGGATACGGAGTTTGCATGGTCTCGGTCAGAATATAGAAGAAAGTTATTAACAATGGGGAACTCGGGGGCCAAAGGGAGGTCGGAAGGACTAGAAAGGGATAAGCAGAGTGGTCCCAGCAGGTTCATCTTTCAAGGTGTGCCTGGACGGGACAATGGGCCATCTCTTGGGAGATGCCTCAGGTCTTGAGTTTAAGAACTAATGTGCTGGCTATGCATGTGGTGTATAGCTCACTTTATCACATCAGTAGGGCCCCAATCTGACAAAGATTTATACAGGATTTTCACTTGATGTACTGCTAATTGTCCCACTCCAGCACATGAGATTTTTTGTCATCAGAACACCCAGCTCTTCAATAGCTCTTCTCATCAGCACATCTCAAAGTGCCTTACAAAGAGGTCACAGTGTGTAAAGCTCAGCCTTTGCAGGATCAGGGCCTTAACAGCAAACAATGCTTTTTGCACAGCTAAAATGACAAACAAAATTTGGCAGAGGGAGAGTGAACTCTAAAACCGGTGGGATAGCCAAAAACTTCACAGGTTTAGCAGAGAATACGCTGATATGTATTTGTGTAAGTTGTATGCATAAATGGGTAAGGATACAAAAATAAATTAAACAAAGTCACTTTATTATTTAGATGTCAACTTTAAAATAGTGTCCTCTGTCAAAAATTTGAAAAATTTTCCACATTTAATCTATCACTTTTAAAAACTGTTAGACAATAAATTAATTTTTCAAATATCCACCCTTTGTTGATCCAAAATCATATTTCATTAGCATTAAAAAATCTGTGTAACTCTAATTGATTTTTACATGTTTATTATGGTGAAAGAAACATGGTTTTAATTGGCTCACTGCCCTGTTTGCTTTTCAGATGGCTTTATTAAAACCTACAGAAAGTATCTCACTACATCGCTTTGAAGAAAACTGAAACTGAGTTAAATTATAGATACCAGAACAGAGATATAGACCTCATGTATCAAATCAATTCTTCATGTAAGAAGGAGTAGGCAAGAAAACCCAAGTCACTGCAATGTTGTTTGTATCTCTTTACATTGCTTTATTCTTCAGGGAGGAAAAAGAACAGCCACTTTTTAAATTAACCACAAAACAGCCACACTATAAAAGGCTCCTCCCAGTGTAAATATATTATTTCGCCTGGGAAAGTCCTTTTTTTATAGCAAAGCATTTTTGAGGTGAGGGGCCGATTCTTCTTTGGGAGAGAAAAGGCACTCTTGTGAGTTGGGTGTTTTCCATTGTTAGTGTGTTGTAGTTTACATGATTTGCTGCCCTTTCGTCTGGACTTCAGTGTGTGCACTTAAAAAAAAAGGTATTTGGAACTTTGGCCTGTTGTGTGACTTATTTGAATGTCGGGAGGGGGAAACTGACAATCCCCTCTTTCCCTTTTGTGCAATGTTACTTTGTCTTCATCCCCAGCATTTCCTAAGAGTAAGCAGACTTTAGAGGAGGGGGGAAAAAAAAACCTCCTATTAGACAATTAGAAAGAGGATACGAATATAACATGGTTAGTAAATGTAAATCGGGTAGCAATTTCTGATATTCTGTATTTATTGGGTGCTGTTAATATTTCTTTACAAGTGTTTTATGAATTGTGAAACAAAAGGACAAACTACCATTCTATAAAATATTTATAGAATTATCTGAATATCTTTACATAATATTAGGAAATTAGTTATCCTTTAAACACCTCTAACTGATTTCCGGGAATAAGAATCTAAAATGAATATTGTTTCTCCACATATGCTACTGATACATTTCTTTATTTACTGTTGAATTTCAGTATCTACTTGTTGTCAGGTAACATTTCCATGCTATGAAATTTAACAGTTTTTGCTAAGGCTAACAATTCACACGACCGAAAAAAAGAAAAAATCACCTGCAAAGAATTAGGTGACAGAGTGTGAAAGGTCCTGGCCATTCAGGAAATACTTCCTACTGGATTTAATTAGAGATTAAAAATAAAAGGTTTTAGTTGCAAACTTCAAACGTACAATAACATGACATTAATTGAATGCGCTAGCATTTCAGCCATAGTAAAAAGTATGAAAGCCAGTAGATCCAAGTTGCTTTCAATAAACTTTTAAAATACATTTTATTCAAAATGAATTATATTTTTATGGAGAATAATCCATTTTATAGCTAGGTTTATTATGAAATGTGAGTTATTGAAAGAAGAGCCTTTACAATACGTCTGAAACATTATAGGCCTGATTCTGGCCCAAATGCCACTCACTTTAATATTACACACACCCACAGAAGCCAATTTTTTAGGGCTCTCACTGCATTTTACAGTGTATAAACCAATCACATTTTTTTCTGACTCATGCCTTAAGAACTTGTACAGATATTGGATTAGCTAAGTTTCTGTCGCCCTCAGACTAAAATTGGGTGTTTTCCTTCTATATCTCATCTCAGATGAGGAGTGCTGATAACAGTATTAAATGTCAACTGAGCAAAACTAGTGTGCAACGTAAAAGAGTCTCTGCATTTAATTTAGATGGTTCCAGAGAAAGAAACAGGATGGAATGACTTTTTTTTCCCCTTGTGAGTCTGGTCTGACAAAACATCTATAAAGCCACTCTACATTGAAACCTTGTGCCCTGATCACCTGACAATTACCTATTTTTATCACTTATTTTATATCAACATTAGCTTACTAAACGGTACGTAATATAGTAAATTTATATCTATGCACATTTAATTCTCTAGTTACACGGAGCAGTATAAAACTGGTTCCACTGTAGTGTGTTTAATTTGTCTGCTTCGGAACAAACTATTAGGGTTTTTTTTTTTGTTTGGGGGGTGGTGCGCGTTAATTCATTGATTAAATTTGAGGCTCTTTATTTCTGCAAACGGATGCCAGAGATATATGAAGAGTCTCATCTATGAGTAGATAATGAGGCATCCAATTCACCACAGTTAATTAAAAGTCCTGATTTTATCACATCATAATCATCATCTTCAGGTGCTGTATGTAATAAGACAATTACAACTCAACTGTTATGGATAAAAAGTGACATTGAAATGGTGTCAGGCATCTGATTTAAGCAGGCAGAGGCATTCAGGGTAGGGCTACAAGTCCATCTTTAACTTGAGTTAAGATGTGTGCTATCGGAACTAACCTTGTGTCGTTTGTAAGACCAGCCACTTTTTTGAGTTTCCACCTTAATTTAGAAAGTCTTAGGTTTAGTAATTTGAAAAAAAAATCATTTTGGAGATTAAGTCTCTTTATTTTTATGATAGCATTAAAAAGAGACAAAATAAGTGTTATGGAGGCATGAAAATATAACCTATATCGACACTGAAAAAAATATACCTTCCAGGTTTTAAAGTGTTCACTTACTATCCTTGTTTTTATTGAATTAGACTAACACAGCTCTCCTCCAGAACTTACTATTCACAAATTCTTATGACAGCACCGCCGCTAAGAGCAAATTGCGACTTTTTTGTTTTTAACAAGAATTTGAAATTGTTTGGTTTTAATTTGTTGGGGTTTTTTATGGCCTGGGATGGACACACATTCTCATTTATAAAATATGTGATAAACAAATTTATTAGTCTTTAAAAGAGCCACCGGACTCCTTGTTTGTTTTATAGAATATCAAAATCATCAAGAACTTCACTATCTAATATCTGCTTACAGCCACATCAGATAAAGTAAAGCTACAATTAAAATGAATTAGAATGAGCGTGCTTCTTCTCTCCTCTGCCGTGCAACATCCAAATGAAAATTCTGGTTAGAGTGACTATATTTACAAAGAACCACATCAGTCCGGTGGTATTACATGACGCGGAAATCTTATTTATGTTTATACAGTCACAGATGTGGGTTAAGAAAACAAATTAAGTCAGTGAACATGTACAATAAACATTTTTAAAACATTAATAACTTGGCTAGGTAGAAAAAAAATAAAGCAAGGTAAAATAATTTACTTTAAATTTTGCCTTGAATTATACGCCTTCGAAGTCCTAATCAACTTCAATATGGATTGAACAAGTGTAACAGAGAGCAGAATTTGTCCTTCTGAGTCATGAAATTAAGAGGCTGAGTCTTGTTTTATAGTGAAGATCAATACATATACAACATTGAGAAATGTTCTTCACTTCTTTTATTTCCCTGCTCTTCTTGTGTTACATATAAAATTGCCAAAGAAATGTTTTCAGGGGCGCAAATATGCTTTTATCCCAAGGCAAAATGCCAATAATTACCGAATTACAGTTTAATGTGAGAAACTAACTTTCTCATGCTCTGATTGAGATTTATGCCCTAAGCACCACAGCTGGGTAGGTTTGCAGACCTCTATTTTTAAATTTCTAGCATTGAATTTAAGGAATTACATTGTCCATTCATAAATAAAACAAAACAAAAACAAAATCTATAGTAATATAGAACACAGGTTAAGATTAATCAAGAAGTATAGAAACAACAGGCATGTTATAGGATTTTTTTAAAGAAATAAATTATATTAATAGGTCATGTTAATTGTAACACTATTCAATTATTATTTTTTCATAGAATCTAAAATTAAACTGTACTTTGTGGAAATGTAAAGAGTGTAAGCTGTTGAACATGGAACAAAATAATTCTGAAAAAAAAACTGCAAGAGCAAAATATGTTTCAACCATTTTTCCCTAAACAGGATGTTTGTAGTTTTTTCAACTAAATTATTCAAGATTGGATTTATGTAACTCACCACTCATTCATTTATATTTATGTAAGAATATACAGTCTTTCAAACTGTTATCTAACAAAACGTGCATTAATTTACCTTTCTTGTGAAATAACTATCATGATCCAAATGCCAGTCCTTAAATCAAAAAGAATTTAATGTACTCCAATTTTCCTAAACATTGACAAGAAACGGTATGCATTCCACAATGACACTATATCTTTATTTCAAGTAAATCATAAGATAGCCAAATGACATTTACCCTTTTAAATATAAAATTAGCTACTTTTAAAAATAAAACAACAACAATTGTATTTATCTAAACAATTGCATTTTGATAACTGGCATTTAATGTTGTTGAAATCGATAAATTTAAAATAAATAAGAGCAAATTTAAAAAGATTTCGTTCTCCAGATTACACAAACTAATTAGCTCCATGTATCATAATTATTACTCTAAGAGCAGCTAGTCAGATGCCTGACATGACATAGTATATGATCCAATAAATAAGGATTTCATAACAAAACTGAAAATAAAGCTTGGGTCCAGATAGAAATTAAACTATAAAACATCATGCTAAATGCTTGAGAAATCTCCATGTTTCCTCTTGTAAATTCTAATTTAAAATCCAATATACAAGATGTCATAAAATAAGAAAACAAACTTATTCAAATTTGGTGTTAAAATTATAGAATTTGATCATTTTATGAAAGGATGTTTGAACTAACATAGCTACAGAGATATATATAAAGAAAGCAATTATTGGTATAGGCAAAAGAGCTCTAACAGTCCGATTCATGCTTAAAGTAGACAAATTTGGCTTCTTTTTGGAACTTAAGATTTATATGTTATGCCTAATACAAACTTGTGTACTTTAGAGAAGCAAAAACACCCCCAACAACCCAAAAACACAATTAATCTGCACACAGCCTATGTCATATTAATTCACACAAAGATGATGTTTAAACAAATCTATCTATATAGCCTAATGATTGCAAATGAATGTAATATAGAATGTGTCCTATGTTATTTAATTCTTACCTTACCACAACATGAGAATGAATACTTTTGATGTCATACTATTCAAAGTGTACAATTTCTTCTCAAGTCTGTGCCTTGCCCTGACTGCTCTTGTTGCCTGTATAATCTATAAATTAGCCTCTATTTGCAACAAATGCTGCCTTTTTGAATGTAGAGTATGTGCTAACTATGCCCTAGGAAATGTACCATACTGATTTATTCAGCTTCAAAACACACCCCAGTAAAGAGAGATCCTGTTACACACTGAGTAAGTGGTTAATCTAGCAAAAAGGAAACTTACATTTAAAAGTGTTGGCGGGGTCAAATCCTGAATGATAAAGAAAAGAAAGTTCATGCTGATAAGATTTTAAAATGAATTAGACAAACTATGCTGCATTCTCTCTAAATCACTTTCATTTTATTAAAAAAAAATAAATCATTTTCTGCATTTGAAAAACTTGCCGAATATTTAAAAAAACAAATACATGCACTGATTCTTTGAATCAAAGTGTTCTGTTGATGTTATGAAAACACTGGACATTCACCCCACATTTAAAGAGAATAGCTCTTTTTCCTTCACTAAATACACTAGGGGAAAAAAACAAAACACAGTATCATCTATGCTTAATTTTATATTTGTTAACTACAAAAAAGACCGTAACTTTTTTTAATACCCTGGTGCCCCCTTTTGGTCTGCACCGATCAAGGCATCTTTCCATTCAAAAAAAATATTAATAAAAATACATTAGTGCTTAACTTTGTGAAGTCTTAATTTAGACACTTGCCGGCTACTCCACCTGTTGTTATATTTCACAGTTACCAGTTACTGGTCTATCACAGATGAAAACAAACAAAACTAGCAGCCTGGAGGTCAAAAGAAGCTGTGTTTTCCTTTATAAAAACTGCTGTAGCACAAACTTTTTACTTTGTACAGTTATCTTGATAGCTCCAATGGTAAAAAAATAATTTTTTAAATGGCCCATTCATTACCTTTGCTCCAGTACATTCAATGGGATAAAGCAAAGGCTTGTGTTCAGATGGTAGCTTTCCCTTGCTATATTTATGCATGCAACACTAAGGGAGGGAAAAAGACTAGTAAGTTGGTAGGAATGGTTGATTAGGTCCCTAGCCGCTTGGCAGACCGCATGCCAATGTCACTGAGACATGCAAACTGAAAATCATACTAAATGTGCTTTTTAAAGTTTGATTTTATGCAGTTAGGCAAATTTTCTTTAAAAAAAATCTATTTCTTGCAACTTGCATATCATAAAGCCAGCAATTATACCATAGAAACAAGATCTTTCCACGTTCAACATCGCTGTGTGAAGACGAGCTTGTTTCCAGCAGGGATATTGAGTCCTGCCATCTGAAGGGCCAATCAAGTGTGAAGTACAGTATAGTTTTAGACTCAATTGAAAGGAAAAAGCTTGACTACTAGTTCATAGCATGACAACTTTCATGGATTAGCTCAGACCCCATTCTACTCCTTGAAAGGGTGTCACAGCATGAAGACAGTTTTCAATGCACTAAACTTTAATAGCTGAGTGGGGGAGCCGAAGCTTCCTTTTGGTCTCTATAGAAACAGTATCGCCAAAATTTGAGGCAAAATTAAGATTCTTGGGTTTCGGTCCTGTATTTACCCTATGAGGTCCCTATTCACAAAAAGCCCTCATCCTTTATAAAAATTGCCAACCTTCCACTGTAAACTGAAGCACGTTAAGTCTGATTAGTTAATTTTTAAACACCACAACATTGTAGCCTATTTTCCTGCAGCCTTTCTAGACAAGTGTGGGGTGAGCACAAGCCAGCAAGTAGGTGAAATGGACCCACGAGGAGATCACGCCCACGGTTGCAGACATTTAGCTCCTGTGCTAAGGGCTAGCCCAACAGGCATCACTCTAGAAAGCATTCGCCACTATTATCTCCACTCTACCTCCATCCCACAAAGGAGAGTTTCTTTAACCACATCCTTAGTCCTCATTACCTTGTTCCCTCTCAGCTTATTTCAGTGAGCAGTTTGTGTGGAGAGAGGAGCACACAATAGTCTGTGGATTTAACTGTTAGAAACACAGGGCCATACCCTACCCTCCCATTCCTATGAGTCAATGGGAGTTTTACCTGATTTAAAAATACACCATAAGGCGCAACGACTTTGATTGTTTTACCATGCTGTTTTGCTTTGAAATAGCATGATTCTCCTTCCGATTAAATGAACTGCAGAAAGCGCAGGTAAACCTATACCACAAGCTTTCCCCACCATACATTCATTACAGAGGCATCTCAGACTATTGCAGTTTTAATTTCCTCAACCCTGAGTTTACTGAGCAGATGAGTTTATGTAATTTACTTACACATAGTAGCCAGAACAAATTGCAACACAATATTTCATGCTGAAAATGCACATGGGCGTGATGAAGAAAACACTGGGATTCTTAAGTATCATTACATGCATTTTTTATTTGGGACTTTTTAAATGCGTTATTCTGAGGTCGAGTGTGTATCACAACAGCGTGTATATACAAGCTGCCATTATACAGTTTCAAATCGACTATCTTGATATAGACACACGGCTTTATCCTCCCACCTTACATACCTAAGCACTTCATTTCTCCGTGATCCTTTAGTCTGCTCTGTCCTGGCTTATGTGTCTTAAGAGTAAAGAAAAAAGTTCACAGAGGCCTTGTATTTAAAACACACCATAAAGAGGGAAGAAAAATCTTCATGCAGATGGGAAAGTAGGCGAGAGAATTTACAGTATTTCATCTTATTTACAACAACCCAACTCATGTCTTCCTAGGATCACTGCAAAAGCCAATCAGCTCAATAGACCCCATGGGCAAGGTGCCTTTGTGCATTTATTGATTTTATTATGAATCAGCTGCAACTGAATATTACTTTCATATACCCATGACACATTCCCGAGTGCTCTATTCAACGGAAGTTTTACATCTGCTCTGGCATATAGCGATGGTGATCAGGCTTCCTCCGCAAACTTGGCCTGGCCACAGATGCTTCCCCCCGACCCCCACCCCACCTCTCCTTTGCAGAAATCTATTGGTGCCTCCTACAGAGCTGCTCAGGATCTACATTTCACCGTAATACTCTACTCCTCCCTTTGTAGAGCACTAATCCTGAGACACCAAAGCCAGAATCTCTCCTTACATGGCTGCAGAAGGTTTTTTTGTCTTGGGTTTTTTTTTTGTTTTTTTTTTTTGGTTTGAAGTTAATCCAGCTTTGAACAGGGTTCTTGATGCAACATTCCCTTAATCACAGGATCCAGCACTGCACTGAGTGAGATTTTCAGTGGCGGGAATCTGACAAACCAAACATTGGTATGTAAGGCCTGCTCCTGGGAAATGATGCTCCCTCTCAGCCACTCTTGGCTGATGCGCAATTAGAAAGCAATCCTCACTACACAGGACCTGGGGCCCTAATGTCTGTTTTAGCTTTCAGGCAGGGATTGCATAATGCACGTATGCTGGGTGGCACACGGCCCACTTAACACTAGTTGCAAGACCGGACAGCTGACAGAACTTGCAAAAAACCACAGGGAGGCACGTCAGCTCCAAGAAGATTCTCCAGATGGAAACAACATGCTTCATGACTGAGGGATTGTGTTTGTTTGGATTTATAAGAATTATCTAGGTAATGAGGGCTCTTTCCCTTTATTTAAGGTGTGTCAGAGCTCTATGCTGCACCCTATACTCCAGCCAAACTCCCACTGATGTCAAAGGGCACTCACCACCACACACAACAATGATGGAACCAACCTTTCAAATTCTCACTCATATGATGTGCCGTTGCTGAAGGAAGCAATTTCATTGGCTGCAGTGGGACTCCCTGTGTGCACAAAATATCTCCGTATGATTTAGCGTGAAGTCCTGCAGGGCTGGGCTCTGAGAAAGGAACGCTGGGCAGTCTACTTCTAGGGAAGGAAAGCTACGTGGTACCTTGCTCACCCATGACTAGCACAAATTATTGTAAAATCTATTTCTTTTTCTGCACACCAGAGAGAGCCACAGAGTGCTGAAACTGCCATGGACAGGTCAAGAGATTCGGTCACCCTCAGAGAACTGGCTTGTATGGAAAATGCAGAAGAGGTGTGTGTAACACGGGGCAAACAGTGAGTTTGTTTGGTTTTCCCATACAGAACACTGTCCATCTTCCTTGCCGAGGACTGATCCAGGTGGGGTCAGACAAAAAGTTAGAGATGAGGGAGCTCTTGTACAAAGATGGCCCCTCTATTCCAGTGAAATGTTTTCCAAATCAGCCAATTTCCAGGAGATTAAAATGCCAGCCTGTGTGTTTGGGACACCATGGTGATGGGTGTGGTGTCAAAACCTAACAAGGAAGGAACAGCAGCATCATAATTTGCTCAACTGGGGTGGTTCCTTTCCATATCACTTCAGTCATTGGCTATACTTGTAAGTCTTGAGAGCATGGCTGCTAAGCAGGAGTTGAGGGGAAAGTCATTTTTGTCCCCACAATTTAGAACTTCACTTCCATGTTATGGGAATTTTTCAGAGTTTTCAGAAATAATTGCGCTGGCATGGCTAAAACTAGCCCCCACACTGACTCTGCCTAAATGCACGTATCAAAATCTCTCTAGTCAAAGCTAGTTATGATTAATCAGGAACAGAGCTAGATGGACAGGATCTGTCAGACAGGACATTTGCCCTTAAGGACTTCTGTCTGCGGTGGCATCATCTTTCCTGAGTGCATGCCCATAGCGCTCTCCACACATGCTCAGTTCAAACATTAAAGCCATCAGCCATGCAGATGGGCATTGTGGGAACTGGAGACGTGCCCTCATGTCCCAGAGCAGTGGGGGTGCAGTCCAGAATATGGAGTGACATCATAACCAAAGAAGGGAAAATTTTTTCCCTACTGAAAAAGGAGATCATAATCTCTCCAGTGCCAGCAGCAGCAAAAGGGGATTTGTGATGAGTATGGTTGTAAACAGAAATTAGAAGAACATACGTATAGTTAAACACCATTTCCTCTGCTGGTAAAACATCGGCTATTTTTACTTCCACTAAACACAACCCCTCTGGAGCTGGTAGTATATTAGATCCCACTGATAATGCAGATTAATTACCATTTTTCTTCCTGCATCTCTTAACACATTTACAGATATTTAAAGAGCAAAATAATCTGAAGCTTGATTTCCTTCAGAGAATTTATAGAAAGCAAAAGAAAGCCACAGGCTACAAGAAGACAGAGGGAATAGTATATACCATACGCTACAGAGGAGGTCTCAAATACATGGCCTGTGGGCCGCATGTGACCCCAAAAGCTATTTCCTGTGGCCCGCAACAACACTATTGTTACCAATATTTGCAATATTGTTGTATGAAAAGGTTTCAGCGGTGCGGCCCTCAGGCTAATGTACTACTCCTCATGTGGCCCTCTATTAGTCCTCATGCAACCCCTGTGGTGATTTGAGTTTGAGACCCCTGCACTACAGTGATGCAGAGCAATAGCAAGCTCTACTGGACCAAATAATGTTTGAGGGCTAACCCATACCCTAGCCCATTGAAGGCACTGCTAGTCAAGCTGTTGTCTTCAATGGGAGCAGGATCAGCCCTCAATTAATGAATAAAGAGAACACAGAGAGTCTAATTAATCAGGTGACTGACGATATCACCTGATACATAATAGGATCAGAGTAGCTGGCCCTACAGACCCTTCAGTATCCATGTTCCTGATGCGAGATTCTAGGGAGGACACAAACGGCTACAACTTCCACAGGCTTGGCTCTATTTGTCAGAAGCACATAGGTGGCCTCCATTGGCACAGCCTCCTGGACATGCTGATTGTTTGAGGAAGGGCTCAGATGCAAAACACCCTCTATACAACTGAGGCCACATAGGTCTGTTGAAAGCTCACTTCTTTGCTGGCTGCTGACAGAGGGTGGAAAGCCAAACAGTCTCACTTTACTAGTGCCCCACTTTCAAAACAAGCACACGTGCAGATGCTCCAGGTGGAGAATCATTCTCCCCAGGAGATGACAATTCAAAAGGAAGCTTCCTCCCAGGAGGCTGTGGTGTAAAGCCTTCCTCTGTTTTGCATGCCAGCTCTCTGGTCACCACTGAGGAACCCAGGCTATTTGCGGCTGGATTGTACTAATAAGTCTATCAGTTTGGAAAACGAGCCACAGGTCCAGATGGCTAACCTCTATAGCCCTTAGAAATGAAAAATTACCCAAAATGTACCTAATACACAGCTTGCTATCGCTGCTCTACTGCATGAATAGTGTGATGCGTCTAAAAGCAGGGGACCACACCTCCCATCAGCCACCTTCCCATTCTGTATGGCCTTCCCCTGGCCAGGGAAAGGGCTGGGCTCTGTTCCAGAGTAGGAGCCACATGGCAGCAGGGAGCTGGAAAGGAGCCCCCAGTACTATGGACAGAGCAGCATATGGAAAAGGCTATGTCTGCCAGACAACAAAGATGGATGCAGGACTGCACGGGATGGGTGAGGGAGCAGCCACGGCTGGGCAAGAAGCTAATGCAGAGAGGCCCCAGTGAGAGACACTAACTCAGCCTGGCTGGGAAATCTGCAAATCTTTATTTGCCTGTACAAACACTGGCTTAGAGAGATCATCCCAGGCACACGGACTGAAGAGCCCTGACTCTGACTTGGGACCCAAGAAGAACTGCTGTGACTCACCTTGTAACTGCCTAAGCCTCTGTACCTAGGTTACCCTTTCCTGCCAGCCCTAGTAAAAGCCTTCTCCATAGCCATGTGTCTGGTGGTTATGGAGCCCGCCGGGGCTAGGACCTGCAAGGCCTAGATGCTGTAGCATGGTACACTGGTGCCCTAGGAGATAGGGGATAGAATAATCCCTCTGCTTACAATATCAAACTCTACACATAATAAGTGGACTTGTTTCCCCCTGCCGTCAGCCACAATGATTTGGAGTTACTGCACCTATCCCTCAGTCATTTGTTTTCATGTCAGTAATTTTCTTTGCACCCTGACATTTAAGGGCAACAGCCTGGTACACAATTTACTATGTACTCCCTGATACTGAACATAAAGCCCGGGGCTGTTTGGATTGGCTATTTTGAGTCAGTGCTGCACCTCTCATTAATGGAGATGTACATTGCATATAAAGCATGGCTTCTGCAAGTTTGGATTTTCAGATCTTATTAACAAGACCTGAAAGGGTCTGTTTGCTATATTGCAATCGAGTCATTGCCTCTCTCTGAGGCCCGGAACGGTAGACATTGCTACTGGTTTCCTAGATAGTTGTTTATCCTCTTTGAAAGAGACACAAAGTTATTTTTATCAGTTTATTATAGATACACCCCCTGCTGGTGGCATCCCTTCACTGTCCAAATGGCTTTCTGGTGTCGGCATTCTGCCCAGAAGCTGTGCAAGAAATAAGGGCTCCATCTCCCTCAGGCTCAAAGCCTGAACATTATGCTGTAAAATAAAGATATGCAATTATTTGGCTGCTCGTCTGAAAGCGTGAGCATGCCTTTGATGAGCTATCGTAAACACGAGTCACAGCAATGGTGAAAAATTTTCTGCCTGGAGGTGGTAGAGCTTCTTCGACAGAGTGCAGATGCAGATAAAGGGTGAGTGTTTCTCCCATCCTCTAATCGTTTTCCAGAAAGTTTTCAGAGGAACTAGCTGACCTTTCCCCACCCTTCAAAGTTCTTCTTGAAGAGCATGCACGTGTTGCTTTGGTAACAGTGTTGTGATATCACTAATCCTCAATTGTAGACATACTAGCTGTAACCCATCAAAAATGATGGGGGAAAATCAAAAGGGAATTTATGAAACACTTATTTATTTTAATCGATTAAAAGCTCTTTAATTACAACATTTTTGCAAAAGATCTATGATCAGCTAAAACTTTTTCTTGGTAGTTCACATCCTTCTCAGAAACTTTCAGATTTTCCTGGTTTCTTCCCTGAGTGAGCGCCACATTCAATTGTCTGAAGAGTCAGCGTGAAATATTAGAAACAGCTGAAAGCATAGCTGAGAGCTTTACAATTTTGACAAGTTCCAAAGGGGCAGCCGTGTCACCAAAGTGAACCATCCCTGGGTTTCACTGGCTGTTACTGTCCAATTTGTAAATCCTCAGCCATTTCGCCCTTATGAATGGCAGCTACAATAAGGTATATATCTGGGAGCAATTAGTTGAGTCACCTCTGACGTCACAATGGCCTGTCACGTGGTACCTCGCATCACGTACGCATGCATGCACATAGCAAATTAGTAGATGTAAAAATCAGGTAGGTGCTCTTGCCTTGTGGTGATGCAAAGCTTTAGGAATCCTATTTTTCTTCTCCTTCACTTTAAGAGTTATTCTGGTGCATGGACACCTGTAAGTTGTATGGCAGAGTGCACAGGATAGGGTGACTCTTTGTGAGTCTATCACACATCAGGCTGTGGTCACAACCCTCCCTAGGGTCACAGACAGGTGTCAGAGAATTGGGAACTCCCTGCCTTTTCTCTGTTTCTAAGTAGGAGGGAGATTGCCGTACAGAGAAGATCAAGTACCACTGCTTGAGGACAGTGTCACACAGAAGGGAGCTCTATACACCACAGGCCAGTCACCAAATCAAAACCAGATATCTGCTTTTCCAAGTGGGGTTGCCTTCTTTCTCACCAGAGCCACTTCTGTCTAACCCAGGTACAGCTTCAGTCAGTTGCTTTTCATATCCAAGCTGATCCTGTTTAGGGACTGGGAAAGCTGATGGGTCTGCTTTTCCAGCCTTTCCTTCCCACCCCCATTTACTTTCTCCCTGTATTTTTCCTTGATTTTCTTGGATTACAGGAAAATGATACACCTGAGAAAACCGGCTGCCTCTCAGATTGAGATGCCTCAATTTTTTCTTCTTTTCAGGTTTGATACAGAATGCAAATTTTCAGATTTTTGCAGTCATCATCCTGTCAGTTACCGCCCTCTCCCCATATTGAGCTTCTGTCAAATGGCCGCATGTGTTGGTAGCCGTGCCGTCTGGAGAAAGTGTGGTAGTCATGGCTCTTTTCTGAGCCAAACCAATACCAACTCATTATGTTTATGTACAAAGACAAAGAATTTCTGTCCTAACAGGAATCAAAGGGAGCAACCCAGTTTGAAACCTGCCCAGATACCAACCAAACACATCAAATTATAAATATGAGAGCCATGCAGCAGCTGGGATCCCTACCTCTAATCTCTATAGGATTATAAAGCAAAGATAGTCAGAGAGGCAAAGAGTTGGCACCAACTACATTGTTTCCAAAAGACAGAAACTGTAACAGATGATACCTAAAAAGAGACTTTGCTAATTAGTTGTTCCGCATTCAAAGAGTCCCAAAGCTAGAAATAACTGCTGAATAAAAGCAACAAGAGCTCTCTCTGTCTAACCATTATTCTTATTTAAAAAGAAAAGGAAAGGAAAAAAGAAAGACCCAAGAACTGCTTTTATGCTCCCACCTGATTCACAAGAAGCTAGTGTTGTGTGTACCTCAAACAGTTCTAACTTGGGATAAGGCTCCAGAAGCACGATGTTTGTTTGTTTGGATCTGAAATGGCTTTCTTCTGTAAACTGGACTGCAATTCTTAGAGGAGCCATACTTTTTGGATTTATCCAGTCAGGAAGTACCAAAAACAACACACAATTGCAAAAATGCTTCCTTACAGAAGCCTTTACAGTCTAATTTAATACATTCATTTCCACACAGCCAGGGAAGGCATACAAACAAACCAGAAGTTTATTATTCAGTTTTGTTGTTTAAGTTAAAGAAACTGGCTAAAATACAGTAAAGTTATTGAAGTTTGGTGCTAAGATCCAAGGCAGCTGTTATTTCACTCACACAAATTAGCCCATCCTGAAGGAGGGGAGAATTAAAGCAGAAATTGCATGAAAACAGTGATTTCCATCAGCTTTGCCCCCAACAGAGTAAACATATTGGCTATGTCTACACTGGAGGCTTAAGTCGATTTAACCAGACTTAAGCAACTCCATCGCCAAATTTAGAATTTATTAAGTCCACTTAAGCACTTGTTCAAGTCAACTTAATAAAACCTGCCCTGCAAGTTGACTTAAGCTTTTAAGTCAACTTTACAGGGCAGGAAACCCTGGGTCCCACCCCCTGCCCTGGGTCACAATTGGGGTCTAGGCACCCAATCCCTGGCTCCAGCGGCCCAATCTGGCCCCAGCCACTGCTAGCAAGTGGCTAGGAGCCGTCTCCTGGCAAGGGGCTGGGAGCCGGATCAGGCTCCCAGCAGCTCACCAGAAGTGGCAAGAGCAGCTCCCAGCCCCTTGCCACTTGCGGCAGGGGGTTTGGGGCTGGATCCAGCTCCCACCTGCCTGCCGGCAGCAGCAGGAGCTGGATTCAGGTCCCCAGAGCCAGATAGTGGCCCCAGAGCTGGCTCACGCCCCAGGACAGGGCAGGGCCCGAGCCCAGGCCTTGGGTAATTCTACTAGTGCAAATATACCTCTAAGTCAACTTCAAGTTGACTTTTTTAAGTCGACTAAACTGACTAAACCCCTTCCCAACCCCTCGCCATGCCACACCATCTTGCCCAGCTGCCCCGGGCTTATGCCCTCCCCAGGACCCTTTCCCCACCAGGCCGGCTCACCTGTCCCTGAACTAGCCCCCCCAGAGCCCCTTTACCTGGCTGCCATGTCACTGTGGAGCAGCCCTGGCCCAGGCTGAGGCTCCAGCTTGAGCCTGCTCTCATTGAGCATGCTCAGTCAGAGCAGGCTGGGGCCAGAGCCTCAGCCCTGGCCGGGGCAGCCCCCTGCCTCCTGGATCGCAGCACAATGGTGTTCCAGGACCTGCTATTTTTAGGGGTTCAGCATTGTGGGGCCCCTAAAAATAGAAAATGGAGCCAGAATGCTGTGTTCTGGGGCCCACTATTTTTATCACACCATACCTGTGCGTTCTGACTTACTTTAACCCCTGGGGATAATAATATTCTCCTTCCTCACAGCAGTGTTTCGAGGCTAAATACATTAAATAAATGTGGGGTGCTCAGATACAGCATTCCTAAGGTCCATAAGTAGAAGTTTGTGGTCAGGATCTGATCAGGTCTGTTTCTTCCTGTACTTTGCCTTTCTTCTCCCAGCCCCAGGCCTTCCAGCTGTACGGAGAACAATGTTGCAGAACCGAACTGAAAGCATCAGTTATGTGCCTCATGGCAAAAGACTGAGCAAAGAGAGTTATATGATCTCATTTTGGAGGTCAAGAACACTGAAATGCCTTGCTCCATATATCTGAACTGAGTCCAAAAGTACCTTACAACAAATCATCCAAACACACTTCAGAAATTTTTTCCTCAGAAAACCCTAATAATTAAGATATTGGTTAACTGATTCTTACTGGTAATAATTAATTCATTTCCCAAGGTGAGTTTCCTACATAGCCCACCAATTTATGCAAGTTCTTTAACTTTAATAGTAATTGTCTAATTATTAATTAGACAACAGAAGAAACTAACTACTGACACATGTGAGCTGTATTCCAGGATGCCTCAGCACATTATGGCATTCAGAGCTTCAATTAGCCCATCCACATGCACAGTAGTTCAATAAACTTTGGGTGGCATTTTCAAAAGCATGAAAGAAAGGGACCTACAAGCAGACCTATGGACAGTCAATGCACCCAAGACACTCTGGGTGTGTCTGCACAGCCCGCAGCTAGCAGGGCTCAGACCTGTTTAACTGTGGTGTAGATGTTTGGATTCAGGCAGGAGCCAAGATGGTAGGACCTGTGAGGTAGCAAAGCCCCAGAGCTTGGATTGTAGTCTGAGTATGAATTTCTACATCTCAAACAGCCTCTTAGTTTGAGTCAGCTAGCGTGGCCCAGCCACAGGTATCTAATTGCAGTATAGACAGACCTGGTGTTTTTTGAAGATTGCTCCCCTTCTCCATATGTCTTGGGTCACATCATCCATAGACTCCGTAGGGAGTCTTAAGAGCCTAGGACCCCCCACTGCCTTGTGCCTTCTGTAGTTCTTCGCAGCTGTATGCAAACCAGCTGTGAAAGTACCTCCAGATCAAAATTCTCCACACACACCAATAATTGTGGACTATCGTATTTAAAGGAATAGAGGTTCAAGGACTAATCCCATATGGCTTTGCACCTGAAACAGGTACATGCGTATATGCAAAGTAAGCCTAGAAAGGGTGTAAAATATTACTGTTGATTTGGTAGCATTTTTACATCTACTTTACAAGTGTATAAGTGGCAACGTGAGGTAATGGACAATCAGAAATTTTGAGTCCTTTAAACGCAAGAGACCCACATGCTTATAAGGTGAAACTGCTGTTTCCTGGCTCCACCTTAGCAAAGCAAATTTCCAAAAAACGTTACTTTATTATCATATTTAAAGTCTCATGGTAGTTCTTCATAGGCCTGACAATTTCCCCTCAACAAATTAGGCTGTGTTCATAGCAGTAACCAATCATTTCCACAACCCAGCTTAGAATGGAGGCCAAGATACAGGTCTTGACTTCCTGATGTCCCTTGCAGGGCCTTATGAACACTTGATCTTACCCACAAACTTGTCTCATTATCCTGGCTGTGAAGCTGCAGTGTTTGTTCAGAGAAGCTTGCAAGTTTGTTCTTGAAACTACATTTTACCTCCAGATGCCATAACCACAGAATTTACCTGATCAGAACTTTCTTCTTCCATGATTATTGGAAGCTAGTTGAAGAGGATGGTAGTTTGTAGATGAAAGAGTCCTCTTTTAATACATCTGTCTTTCCTTGATTTCTATTTAATCAGCTTTCTTTTGGGAGGAGTTAGGTGTCTCAGATGCACTCTGTATTTTTTTTTAAATATCTCATACAGAGATCAAACTAGATAACAACAGGCATGACAGAGGGATGCAGGATACTGGCAACATCAGGTATTTCCTGCTAGCTTCTCTGAGTTTGCTTAGAAAAGAGATGTGAGACATCAATAATACTTTGAAAAGCATCAGGAATCAAGTACAGTTTTATGGCAAATGGTCCAAACAAACCCGAGTTCACTCTTTGATGAGATTACAAATTTGGCTGATAAAGGTCACTGTGCAGTGGTAATACTTTGGACTTCTGCAAGGTATTCCCTTAGCACTGCACCACACTGAGTAAAAAGTTAAAACTGGGAGAGAGCAATAAAGCACCCATTAAATGGATTAAGAACTGGCTAACTGATGGATCTCAAAAATTAATTATCAGTGGGGAATCTTCACTGAATGGGGGTGTTCACTGGAGTCCCACAATCTGGTGCTTCCTGAGGGTATGCGGAGTGGCAAGGCCTGTGTGTGAAGGAGCCTCATCCATACCTGGTGTGGGTCAGTTCCCCAACTCCATCGGCTCTGACAACACAAAGCTGCCCTCTAGGCCTCTACCTGCCTCACTCTCTCTTTAGAAGTTAATGGTGGGCACACTCCAGCCCCCAGTGCCTCAAGTGTCCCCCCAGTAGCATCCAGCCCCTGTTCCACTGGGCACTCCCAAAGAAACAGCCCCCCACTTGCAAGTCATACCTCAAGGTCACCACTCCATACAACACACACTGTGTAATAGGTGTATAGTTAAAACATGAAGAAGTTTATTTAACAGAGATCTGAGAAGAATCAAATGGAATTAATAGGAACAAATGGCAGCACAAAAAAATAAAATCGTAACACCTTTCTGGAGCCCAACCTTAAGACATTTCCCTTTCTCATAAACATTAGATCACCCAAAACATCTTTCCCAACAGCCAAACCCACTGTGGTCCTCCACTCATAACACAAGCCAGTTGGCAGTTTGTTCCCACAGTAAAGGATAACTACGTATCGTTCCTCCAGCCGATATCACAGGTCCACTGCCTTCACTTGCAAAAAGGTTCCCCCTCCAGCTTGCCTAGAATCTCCCCAGCAGACTTTGCAGTCACTTGATTAGCATTTTGCTCAGACTATTCATACATGTCCATTGTGAAGTATGCAGTACTCATTCTACATATAGCCGAACGGAGAAATGAGAAGTTCGTTCTAGAAAGAAACTTGTTTCTACTTCTGGTGACCCCCAAAGTCACAGACCTTGAGACCATAATTTTCTGTACATATCCACAACTCCTTACACATTCTCTGTACATACATTTCACAATAATTAAGAGGCCTAGTATGACACTGACTTTCAGTAAAGATTTTTCAGGACATTCTTTGGAGAACTAGTATGTAGATATCAAATCTTGGTGATCCCTGTAACTCTTATAGACACCAGAGCTCTTTACAAGTAGGCACCCAGAGGTCTTTGGGCCACAGGCTGTATCTAGTGGGGTTCCACAGGTATTGGTCTGATGCCCAATGCTATCCATATTTTCATCAATGATGTGGAAATCATTGCTGATAAGATGTGTAGATGGCACAAGGACTGAGAACAGGGCAATGTGGATTGCTTGGTAATGTGGGCCCATTTGAACAAAATGCATTTTAATGCAGATAAAATGCACCTCTTGGAACAAGGGATGGAGGTCATAACTATTGAGCGGGACTAGAACCTGGAAAGTAGGGTCTCTGAAAAGAATTTAGGGATAATAGTGGCCATCCAACTCAACATGAGCTTCCTGTGCAATGCCCTGCCATGACATCCCAGGCCAGTCCTATCCCTTAAGAGTGTAACTAGAGAGATGCTCTCTCCCAGATGAAAGATTTCAAAGGATCTCATTCTGAGGAGCAATGAAAACAGATTTCAAGGACTTGAAATTCTTGTTTTCTTGCCAGTGCTTTACAGGAGGTCAGACTAGATGATCTAATGGTCCCTTTGGCCTTAAATGCTGCTACTCTAAAAGCAGTGGATTATTTAGCAGTGGTCAGATGATGGCATGTTTTTGGTGGGTGGTGAATTTTCCCTTGTCAGAATAGATATGGGACCGTCTATTAGGAGACCTACCTACGGGGTATTGTCGGCTCCATAGTGAATCACAAGGAGAAAACAACAGCATGGAGAGAAGGAGCACAGAAGTCACTGACTCAGAATAAGCGGCTCAGTGAGGCATATTAAATGCCCTGCTGGGCTGCCTACTGTCTACTGATCTTGTCCTGTGCAGAAGAGCCATTATGTGCCTACCGCTCCTCCGATCTTGAGGAAGTCCTGCAGCATGCATGGTTTGAAGCACAGGAGACAGCCACGCTTGCTGAGACCAAGAGCACCAATTGGCAGGGAGGGGCTTGTGCCCAATGCCCCGGGTTTCAGCACATGTCCTAGTGGCAGGGAGCCCTAGCCAGGGCTCTTAACCGGAGCACAGCCTGCGTGAGGGGTATAAGTTCTGCAGAGGAGAAGAGCTGCTCCCGGCTGGTGCTCCTGGGGCACAGTCAGCTGTTTGTTTATAAACAGAGGCAGGGTGAGTAAGATAAGAAAAGGTGGGTAATTAAATTAAGGATCTGAAAGTTGTTAGATGAGCCTGTAAAACAAGAATCCCTCTGGGGGCGAGAGGGTCTGAAGACTGAACCCAGGGGACTAGGAAGAAATACAGCCAAGGACACCTTCCAAAGAGAGAGGTAAAGGAGCGAGGTGAAAACATGGGCCAAAACCAAAGGAAGTGATAGCAGGTGGCACCATCACCAAAGCCTCTGAAAGCCTCACACTGTTTATTTCTCCTCACAGCCCCCAGTGAGGCAGAGCAATGTCATTATCCTCATTGTACAGGTGGGGCACTGAGGTACAGAGAGACCAAGGAGCAGATTTGCAACGGTATTTAGGAACCTCATGTGGTTTTTTAAAAGCACCTAGGAGGTTGGGTGCTCTGTAAATCCCACTGGATGCCAAGCTGCATCTTTGGGTGCCTAAAAACCTTTGAAACGCTGTCCCTAAGACACAGATCTGAGGTCAGACAGAAAATCCAGAGAAGGAAGGAGAATCAAGGTCTCTGAGGACTACCACCCTATCCACTGGACCAGCCTATATCTCTGCTGCATGCTCCCAAAAAGGAGGAGTCTGATAGATGGGAGCAACACCAAGAAGACCAGTTCTCTGCTACACCAGCAAATGGTCCCAGGCAATTGGGAAGATTGTCATGGCTGGGAAGCACAGAGGATGGATGAAGCAGGAAGGAGAAAGAAACACAGAGAACTCATGAGAAGAAATCACTTAATAACCCCCAAAGAGTGGTTCGGTTTGCCCCAGTGTGGGCTGTAGAGCAATGGCTCCTGTGAAGTCTTACTTTTTATTTTGTCATTTTTTGTTGTTCCAGCATTGAGAAAGGAAGGAATAAGAAAGTGCAACAGAAGTATCAGATGTTTTTATGCCTCAAATTCTTAGGGTTTCAGCTGTCATCAAGCCAATTTCAGAACAAAGAACAGAAGCTGCAGCCACTGAGTCCATAAAGTCAAAGATTCTTGCCATGATTTGTATTATTCACTGGGTACCAGCCATGCGCTCAACACAGTGCAGAATATGTTCGAAAATTTAGCCTCAGAGCCAATGCATTTCGTGTATAGTCCTGGATAAGATGGCTCAGATGTTTAAGTATGATGTGTATAGTCATTTGGCCCATGTTGTTATCTATGGGGGGAGGGTTGCTGAAGGCAACACAAGTTTTATTTGATTAAGGACTGGAAGATTTGACCAGCCGTCTTTTTAAATTTTTTTTTCAAAAATTGCTGCCCAGAGCTCTTGCGCCTATTTTTTTTTTCCTGCTTGCAGAGGTCCTGACTGATCTCAGAAGATTCGATTTTTATCTCAACTTTAAAAAGTGAAATTTCGTTGGTGTTTGACTTTAAATATTCTCCTGTCAGAACATAACTCAATCACTACAATATTGTGTCGAAGAGCCTTCCAGAAAGTAGCCCTTAAACAGAAGTGAAGGCAGCGTTGCAGACTCTCATGATTTTGTAATAAGTCTCAGGATAATTATTGTTTTTCTTAAAGCCCCAGATCCTGGAGTCAAGTGGATCTGAGATGATTTGAGCCTTCATTCTTAACAGAAAAGTAAGTTTCTAGCCCTTGTGGCTGTTGAAAAATCTTCAAAATGTGACCCCAGTGCACCATAAAGGCTCAAAAGAAGAAGGCAAATAAAAAGAACACCAAATCTATTATTTTTTTATAATCTCATGATTTTTGGAGAGCCCAATTTAGGATTTTGGAACATCTGGGGCTGGCAATTCTGTGAAAGTGATTTGAAAGTGTCAGTTTCATTCTTGCTTAAACTCAATCTCTAGCCTATTTTTTGTATTAAAGTAACACCCTCTATAACCTCGGCAGGTACATTAAAAAGCTTGTAGGGCATTGCCCTAGTAGAATGCTTCCAAAAGCTAAATAATCTATTCGAAGCTTGGTGGACTGCAGAAAGTAAGAAACCCAAATCACAGAAAGTCATCTACATTTTTCTACAATTGATTCAACTTCTGTATTCAAGAGTAAGAATATACATTAAAACTTTTAAGCTAACCAGTGACTTAAGTGACATGATACTAGATGTCAGAACACGTTAATATTAGAGGTGATTGGATCTTATGTTTAAATTTTTCTTTCTTGATACAGGAATTAGATACAGTGCTCCCGTTAGCTAATCTTTAAGAGTACATCTATACTGATATCTTAGGCTGACTTAAGGAAGGATAAGTCAACCTACAGAGTCCTGCAGCCACACTGGGCTTTTATTAAGTTGACTTAAGCACTTCCTTAAGTCAACTTAATAACACCACCCCTTAAGGTCAACTTAATGCTTAAGTCAATCTTATTAAATCAACTTAATCCAATGTAGATGGGGAAAACACTTAAGTCAACCTAACTGGCCTCCAGGCTCCCTCCCAGAGTTCCTGGCCACCAGGAAGTGTGCTGTGCTCACTTTCTGTTTTAAAAGTGTGTCCAGGAGAGGAGGGCACTTCTCCGATGCAATGCGGGACAGCCACCCAAAACGCACCACTACTCCGTTGACCTCACACCTGCCAGTGTGGATGCAGGCAGTCGACAGGAGTCTTCAGTGTGGACTCTCTAAGTCGACTTAACAAGGTTGACTTTAAGTCGAATTAAAATCAACCTGGTTCAGTCAATTTAACTGAGCCTTTAGTGTAGACATGCCCCAAGTTATTATCTGCGAAAAAAAACTCTTCTGGTGGCTGAGTAGTCCCTGGAATCATGCTCTCCCTCCCTCAGCATCTGAAATGGCATTCCTGGTTGAAATACCTATCTGACAGGAAATCAGCAAAGATGAAGGAGTGCAGTGGGGCACAACAGACCTGAAAGTAGATATGGGAATGCTTGTCTCAGTCTTCAAAACAGTTCAGATTGGAGCTGCAGGTTTTGTTCATTTTTACGTTTTGTTCAGCTTATGTTTGATTCTCCCACCCTTACAGCTGGTTTAACCATTTACATTCTTAGAAAAGCAGCACAGTTTTAAATCTGAGTCTCCAAGATTTTCAGGTGGTTTAAATACCTTACAAGGGGAGACTACCTCTCTTAGAGGATGTCATGGAATAAAAATGCTTTTCACTTTGGATAGCTAGTTCAAACCCAGCCTATGACAGCAGAGACAGAAAGCGTTTGCTATATCATACCTATAAAGTGGCCCATGTGAAACCATACAACTGACAGGCTCAACAGAAAAAGCCAAGATTGAATGGGTGTATCATGTCAACTACCCTCCCACAAGAGGGGCCTCTATCCAAACCAGGAGGCACCACATTAACATGGCAGCATAGAAGACCTTTCCTTTGATCTACAGATGCCATAAAGCTTTAAGTTCATATGAAAAACTGGAAGAGGATGTTCAAATAAACCCTAACAAATAGTCTAAATAGTCTGAATAGTCTAAAATACTCAGGCCACATGGCAAACCATATAAACTCTAGTGGTCATATACATGTATGTTAATTTGTTATCTATGGTTTCTTTATATACTACGCATTTTCCATCTCTCTCCATTTTCATTTCAAAAAGCAAGACAAAGCAAAATCACAAAACAAAATTCCAAACCGCTTAACATTTATAACAGTGCAAAACACAAGCCCTGGTATAGCAAGGCAATCTAGCACATGCTCAAGCATTTTGTTGAATTTGGACAATGGGTTTCAGTTATGCACTTTATTCACAAAAGTAAAGTTACTCACATTTCTAAATATCTGCAGAACCAGAGCCTTAATCATCAGTTATTAAATGCTTGCTAAAAATAGCAAAGTTTCCACAGAAAACCATTCAAAGACTTTGACAAATTTAAAACAGCAACCCCCCATTCATTCTTATTCCTGTAACATTCATCATCAATTTGTCACAATGGGCCATTTGAGTTATTAAACGCAGATAATGCAAGGGGGCTGCAGACATCACAAGACGTTTGCCTCCCGCGATGACCTGGGCATGCCAGCTAGTTGATTTATCATGACTCTGGTTTGAGTCTCAGTCCTATGCTCCCCAAAATGTAATTAAATGCCATATTAAAAAAAAATTAGTCTAAAGGAAAACTTGTTATCTAATGCAGCAAAATTCACATTGTCTGGCTTCTTGGCATAATGATGGAATGGCCTTCATGGGTAACTGAGTAGAGCATGCAACATGTCCATGTGGAGATGAAGACCAAGAGCACCTAACTAATCCACCTCAAAGCCACGACAATATTTTTTTAGTACATAACTTCCCAGGCTTATGGCAGTCCACAGTTTCAGCCCATGAAAAGCCTGGAAGTGGCATTAGAGGATTTGATTTCTCAGGAAGTCAGAATCAGATACCTCCTTGTAAGCACTTTGATTTCAGCTCAGCCTCCATGTGCACCACTGTCCTTTTTATTGCTGCCTCTTTATTTTTTTCCCCTTCTAAAGCCTTGATCTAGGCAAATACGAATTGCTCACCTTACCTATCCCGGCCAAAAGAGACATAATGGAATTAAAGGCTTTTCCTTCTACATTTTGACATGGGGAAGTATCTAGCTCTTTTCCCTTAAAGAAAGAAGTGAATTAGTTTCACACGGCAAAATTAAAGTTGGTTTCCTCTGCACAAAACCATGAAGATATTTATATATAATTTATCTTTCTAAGTTGTCATGTGGCAAAAGACCTCTCGCTGTGCAGCAAGCTTCCCTTGCTACTTAGAGAGAATTACGTGATTAAATAGAGACCTGAAAAGTTTTGAACAAGCATTGAAGAAGAAAAGGTTTCCTCTTAAAGCCTTAATGAAGTGGGCTCATTCCTCCTCCAACATCAACTTAGCCTTGTGTAGTTTGTTTTCACTCTGGTTAATCACTGACCAAAGCTGTAGTGCGGACCACCAGTTTCCAATAAACCATAAAAGGCAGATCAGAAGCCATTGTTCTTTTCTGTAGAGCTTAGCACACAACAGCTGAATAAACCTGTTCAGAGTCAGAACAGTCAAGCGGGAACAGAAGCCCAACAATCAGCTACGGTGAATCCTGAAAAGTAAATTAATTGATTATGACATAATTGATAACATATGCAAAGACACCACTCAAGTCTTATGTAATTTTAGGTAATTAAATATGGAACAATTAATGCACAGTAATTAGAGAAAGCAACGTTATTACAGACAGGCAATTATCCCACAATGTGTCCCACGCTGAATGCAACAACCACATGCCAATATCTCTTTCACCACCAGACAAAGATTTTGGAAAAATTCCCCTGAAGAAGTAGTGTCTCCAATAAAATTACATCTTTGGAATTAAACCAAGAAAGACTATTACAACTGAAGCAGCAAGAAACGCAGAAGAAAACAGACTTAAATGCAGCAGGAAGGAATATTACCATAACTGATTGTGCTCAGATTTTCATGTAAATAACAATATGGTAGGAAATTTTTTGGAACGAGATACAAATTTTGTCTTGCTACATTATTCAAACTTGGGACGGAGTGGGACTCCTCATTTGTTTTGCTGGTTCTGTCTTTATCTCCCCTAGCCAGAATGCCATTGCCTCTTTTTAAATGTCTATACCCTTCTGGAAATGTACTGACTTTGCAATCAATTTGTTTAGTCAACTTCTTAAATAAAATATTGTCATCTAATGCCCTGACACCTTTCTTTTGTTCTGAATTTTCTTCTACCCTATTGCTTGCAGCCCCTCTTATGAAGTTCCTATTGAATGCAGTGCCACCCACAGGTCAGGACCTGATCAGCTGCCTCCTTCCCCGCTTGCCATCAGAGCTGCAAACCGCTAATGACTCCATCAGATGTTTCTGCTCCAATACCTTTCGTACAGAGCTGCTTGCTGATAAGGATCCAGGCTAAGAAAGCAAAATACCAAAATGATGAACAAATTAAAAAGCACTAACCAACTGTGCTGAAGAGCTCTTTAGAAGAATAGGTACATCAGTGTGCCCAGGGAATATCAAATGGCCAAATGGCACCTCTTTCTTTCTTCCTTCCCCCAAAAGATCCTTGAAGATGGACGAGACAGTCTCCTGTCTAGGGGTGTAAACAAAGGTGGCATCACCTAGAATCTCCTTCCTTAATTCCAATTCCCGACAGGTGAGTTAATGCCACATACTTCTCTCCTCTGTGTATCTCTGAGATTCATATTCAGAGCTATGAGCATGACCATGCATATGCTGTTATTTAAAAGTGGCAGATGCTTGAACCGCCAATTCCAGTGTCCTAGAATTGTAACTTTCCCATTTATTTGCTATTAGTTGGTATGTGACATGTCCTAAAGCCAGGGGTAATACAAGGCTTCCCTCCATCTGCTGTGGTCAGTTCCTTTTCCCCAGCTGACATCAGTGTGTCATTTCTATTCTTCACACCCTTAGAACTTCTGACAGCCCAAGCTGCAAGATAGGTAATCTTCCCAGTTACATTTGTAATGCACGATAGGCCAAAGAAACCAAGTGAAGCTAAATATCATCTTAGCAATTCTCATAGACAAGTGAGTGCCCCTCAAGTACATCGTCTTTCAATGGCGTTTCAGTCAGGGCAGAATGATTTCGAATTTCACTAACAGTCATCTGAAAACTAATATGGGGCATTCATATTGCAAAGACTTGGACATTAAACCATTTGCAGCTAAATCACATTTCCAATTCTCAGTTTTAAGAGTGAGAAGAGATTTGCATTATTCACCCTAAGAAAACTTGGTCGCACCCGGGGAGAAAATAGACTTTACTTTTTAAACTGACCTTCAGGAAATGGCAGAAATATTAGCAATGGGCAAAGCTGTCATGTTCTGAAGATACAATTCAAAGTAACATAAAAGGCTCTCCTCTAGAGAGCACCAGATATACCAAATCTTGGACGTTTCATGGCAGAGAGCAAAAATTTCCTTGGTCTTGGTATGTAAAAACAGAGTAAGACTTTAGAAGAAAGAGGCAAGGAAACTAAAGGCATTTCTTTGCTCCCTTTAACTTACCTGAGTTAAAACAAAAACGAATTCAAAATATGTCATTGAAAAGAAAGATGAAAGAGTAATAAATGGAGACTGATGAACAGCGACGAATTCCTGTGTGCTACATTTAAATCAAGGATTTGTTGCTACGGGGGCGGGGGGCAGAGTTCTTCGCTTTGGCAAGTCTTGTGGCAAGAATGCCACAAACTCTTTTTTAAGTTTTAGACGTAATTTTCTATTTTCCAGCAGTTTATTCCTCTCACCTGCATGCCCCATGGGGAAACACTGATTGCTTTAATTCTAACATTTGGAGTGGAACCCATTCACGAAACTTTCTGGCTGTGTGATTCAAACTAGGCTTCTCTTTCCTCTTTTTGTTCTCACAAGAAAATCAATTCAGCTGAAGAGCCTCTTAATCCCATTTTTGCAATCAACAATTGCCACTTGTATATCGCTCTAATAGATTAAGAAGTGGGATGATGCGGTTGTCTGGTCTAATTCAACCCTATTCAGGTAACTGCGGCCTGAGGCACTTTGTAGTGCCAAGTGCAGAACTCTACAGGACGACTTTTGCTATCATAATTTCCTGTGGAGCTATGCGCTGCCCCCACTGAGTAGCCTGAATTACTTTGAATTAGGCCCGACAACCACAGAGAGCAGAAATCCAGCAAGCAACAATAACCAAGTCTTTGAGCATGACTTGCATGGGTTATTTTTTCTTTGCATTAGAACAGAAAGAAGGAATTTCAAAACGCACATCTATTTAAATGACAGCGACCTGCCATAAATCAAGTGTGAAACAAAAGAGAAAACAGTTTAAGTGAGAGAGAAGTTGAAGTGGAGAAAAATTAATCAGAACAGTTTTCAAAAACTTCATAGTAAGAGCCTGTGAAAAATTTCAGCCCTATAGCGTCTCCATGGCAACAGAGAACAAGCACATGTTGGATACCAAATTCATAAAAGGTTTGTTTCGCAAGGATGAAACAGAAACAGATGGATTTGTGGTTAGTCTTAGTTTAATTTGTTAAATGATTCAGACTATTTATCATCAGTTTTGGCAAAATATTACAGAAATAACTAAAATAAACTTTTTTTTTTTTTTTTTTTTTTTAATTTCCAAGGGTTCTGCAGCACATGCCTCAAAACAAACAGCCCTCCAGAGTGTGGCTGGTTTAAAGGCCACAAATGCATGGCTTAAAAACTGGCTCTGCCTTGAAAATCATGCTGACATCGCATCAGGTAACAGCCGCTTAATACTGCTTTTCAAATATATGTGTTTGAATCATAAAACAGTTGCTACAAAGGAACAATTCTGAGCGCTGGACAAAAAACGGGGCATGTGTTAAATCGTTAGCTGGTTCCGCAGAGTAAATAAATTGGGTGATGTGGTTAAAACCAATGTCTCAAGGGGTACAAGTTAAAAGTATTCTGGGTAAGGAAACTGATCTCAGAGGAGTTTATTTTGTTTTTGGGGGGGGGTTATATTTGTCATAGTCACTTAATTATTACCAACATGGCAAAAAATGAATTAAATCGAAATTTCTCTTAAGAGTTTCAGTCACTATTCCTACTCTTTTACCTTTCTGTGTTCACCAAATAAAGAGAACAAAGCGGGAGCCCTACTGATTCAAAACTAGCAGAACAGACAAACAACAGAGCACAACTGTTCTCTCATGCATGACTGGGATTAAGATAAAAGCAGAAAAGACTTCTGAGAAAAAGAAAACAACAAAAGAAACAGGAGTGCTGACAAAACTTTTTTTCTTTCTATTGAGGCAAAAGAGAGAAAAAAAGAGCCCTGCTAATAAAAAGAAGAAAAAGAAAGAAAGATAGAAGAAGAAAGATTAACAAACAGAAGTAAGGGTTTTCACCTCCTGTTTTACTTTTTACTTTTAGCCCAATCTGGTCGGAGAAAGAAGGCGCAGAAGTACAGTCGATCGTAACCTAAGACTCTTCTGTAATTTCAAACACTCTAAAGGAGAGATCCGAACACCACATGATGAACTTTTGTGTTCTTGGTCCATTATTTGCTCTCAAGTATACAGGGCACATCTGAGAGGATTTGAATTTCCTCTCCCCCGTTAAAAGGCAGGATGTTGCGTTGAATTCACTCACATTCTTCAGGAGGGCAAAACCTACGGGTTAAGCTTTGTACTTGGCTGCCTTTTTTTTAAATGCATTCAAAAATTAAAAACCATAATTGTTTCAAACAGAATGGCCCTGGAGGTCAGCACTGCCAATGTGGCACTTGTATTCACGGGGATCTGAGAACTTCTGGAGGCATACTTTCCATCATGTCTGATCATTCGGCATCAAATAAACAAACAAGTTTGACTAAGTCATTTTATAAAGTCAGTGTTGCTCCAGTACCAGCTGTTACCAGAAAAAGTTCAAGTGAACTGGGACATCATTTCACAAAGTACCTAAGTTCTAGCACAGATGAGCCAGGAAAGAATCCATTTTTTTTCCAAATTCATATAATTTTCTCAGCACGGATCCATGATGAGCATTAGTGCGTTCCTGAAAAGCAGTTTATCGAGGACCAATCTTGCTGTCTGCTAAAGCATATGAACTTTAAAAAGAAACATGCATGACTGTCTTGGTCTTTGTCATATCCTCAAAATTAATTCAAAACCTGTAATGGATTTCACACTAGCAGCATCCCTGGATTCATCCATGGATATTTACTGATGTGGACAGTTCAAGACCCACACACAGGAAAACATCTTGCAAATGTCCTGGGCTGCAGTACAAGCCTCTGTAAGCAAAGCTTTATTGTATTTATTGATAGAATTAGACTTTGTTCTACAAAAGTTGATGAAAAAGAAAAATCTGCCCTCGGTAGTACCACCTCCAATTGTTGATATTTTTGCTATCAAGGGAAAAACCACAGCCTCCCTCTAACTAGAAGTCAATATCGATCTTTAAAGGAGAAGATGCCTCAACTGCACTTCTGAAACAGGAAGATTCAGACTCTATCAGTTACTAAACACCAAACCCCTCTTGGAAAAAAGAAAAGGTGGAATAAGATCTGCATTAAACAAGATTCAGAGTCCTTTGGGATAAAATAACCTGGATAGAGAATAACAAATGCACAAGTAGTAGGACTTCTATTTCTATCATGACAAATGAGTTTGACTGTGGTAAGTCTGCTCCCACAGAAAGAGGAAGAAAAGCACTTCTCAGTCTAGATGGCTTATTCTGATTTGGAAATAAGCAACAAGATTTAGGGACAAGCAAAGAACTGGACAAATGGAATCTCAAGCAACCTGTGGCCTATTCCTGTGAATCTCCAGGAGACGATTCGCTTTGTAACATGCTGCATATGAATTGAAACACAAAACACCATCCTAGGACCTAATCAAGCCAGCTACTCCATCAAAGAGTCCTTCACCTGCTCATCCACTAATGTGATTTATGCCATCATGTACCGGAAATGCCCCCACACCTTATACATTGGACTAACAGGACAGTCCCTATGCAGAAAAATAAATGCACACAAAACTGACATCAGAAATCACAACACAAAAAACCAGTTGCTGAGCACTTCCATCTTCCTAATCACTCCATTGATGATTTGTTAATGATGGTCCTCAAGAAAATCAGTGGGACATCAAGACTTCAAAGAGAAACAGCCGAAATTCAAATAATATGCAGATTAGATTGTGTGAAAGCAGGGCTGAATCGTGACTATGTATTCTTTTCCCATTACAAGTAATTTGACTTCACCCTCCTTCTGTGTGCTGTCTCCTAGAGTTCAAATCCCTACAAATACTCTGACCTGCTGTTGCAGTATGACCTGATCCCATGTCTTACACTCCCCTGCATTTATTTTCATCCAGTTCTGTAAGTTCCCCCTCTTCAAAGCGTCTGATGAAGTGGGATTTTCTCCCACAAAAGCTCATGCAATAAATAAATCTGTTAGTCTTTAACTGCCACAAAACTCCTTGCTTTTTTTTACAAAATAGCAGATCTCTCATCGTTACCTGTCATAGGTCAGCTCCTTTAACTTGGATTTCCTTTGGAAATATACACTTTTCCTTATACACTCTTGCAGAATTTCATCACAATGTACTTTATTTACAATGTGGTTTGTGCAGCTTCATGTCCCATCACCAGAAGGCTTTCCCCAAGCTTCAACAAATCCTTAGGCACAGGATGAGAGAGCCAAGAGGGAGATCTCACTTTTCTGAGATTCTGAGTTCTCTGCCCTTCTTTCCACACTTCTTTCTCCCCCATTCTGTCCCTCATTTAACAGTTCCCACCTGACAAGCCAAATCCCTTTGCTAATTGGTTAGTGATCCAGTCCTGATCCCTATTTGGCCTATGCCAGGAAACTTAGTGAGTGGTGAGTCAACTGGATTAAACCCAACTCTGTCATACTACCACCACAGTTGGCAAGGAGGCCCAACTTTCAAAGGAGCAATACAGGGGAAACCAGGTGTCCCTTCAGTGACTTACACTACATCCAGGAAAGGGAAAAGGGTTAAAGAGAAGGCTTTAGAGTTTGAAACTGAAACAAAACATGACAGAAGGTATTAAGTCTGCATTAGGATCTCCACAAATTCTGATATTGTGGGCATCGGGGTCATCTGTTGCATAGGTATTCATTTCCTGGGTGAGCCAGGGTTTCATTTATTTTTAGCCTTACTGAACTCAAGAAGGCAAAAGTGGGCCTTTGACCAACACACCACCTTTGGATTCCTGTAGTTCTCCATCTCACCCATTTCAATCAGCTAAGCCTCCTAGATGTCATCAGGCAAATAATGACGTCTGTGTTTGTCTTTCAATGACCAGCCAAGTGGACAGTGGCATAAATCAAAACAAAACCACAGTAACACTTATGAATCACAGCCCAACCAGAAATAATTTTGATTTTTGAATCATGCCCTGCTATGTGAGTCCCACGCCCCAATGATTTCAGAACTGTGCCAGTAAAATCAAGATATCTGGCCACAGTAGTCACATGTACTTAGCAGCAACTTGTGTTTACAGATTTAATCCTCCGCTCATTTAAAAAAAAAAAAAGACACATGTCCTACTTTCCAAGGGATTAAGGATTTCCCTCACACATAGAAACTTACCTTAAAATAATGGGCCAGCATCTGTGGAGTCATGGGCTATGTTTACATCAGCCAAACATAGTTCGGATTTCTTGGTCCAAACTAAGAAGTTTGAGTTTAGTAAGAACTAACCTCGTGCTTCTAAGTTTGAACTAACCGCTTGTTCTAGTTTGAACTAACGCTTAGTTTGAACTAGAACGTACGGTTAGTTCAAGCTAACTAACTTACTTAGCTCAGACTTCTTAAATCTGAACTAAGCATTAGTCCTGATCCAGGTTGTGCCTAGTTCAAACTAAGCATTTAAGCGTTTTAAGTCTGGACTAAGTGCTGGTACTTATTAGTTCAAAATAGGCATTCCTTAGTTTGAACTAAGAAATTTCTTAGTTTGAACTAGGGGAAACCTAGTGTGGCCAAGGGCTAAATTTGTCCAGATTAAGCCTCCTTAATCCAGAATCATTTGCCAGTGTAGACATACTCATGCTGACAGACTTGCATCTTGTTCACCCCTACACTGGCCAGGAAGACTGTACTCAACTAACTTGCACTGCTGATTAACTTGGGACACTATATAGCCCAGTGGATATGGCACTGGAGTGGGAATGGGGAGACCTGGCACCCTGGCGCAGAGAACAAATCCCATAATGCACACAGTAGAGTCAGGACTAAAACCTCAGAGACTCTAACATCGGAAGGGATCGGTATGATTATCTAGTCTGATCTCCTGCACAATGCAGGCCACAAAACCTCACCCACCCACTCCTGCAATAAGCCTCTAACCTATCACCATGTTATTAAAGTCCTCAAATCATGATTTAAGGACTTTAAGATATTGAGAATTCACCAGCAGGTGAGCCATGCTGCAGAGGAAGGAGAAGAAACCCCAGAGCCCTAGCTAATCTGCATTCCTTCTGGACCCCAAATATGGTGATCAGTTAAACCCTGAGCATGTGCACAAGTCTTCCTCTCTGTGCCCGCATATAGGACCTAAGATCAGGTGGCCCTGACCTCACATGCTAATGTAATACAAATAAGACTTGAATAGGTAATCTCTCTGGAGTCTAGGGAGCCCCTTTAAAACTTTGCCCTGTAGGGGAAATGCTGACTGTTTCAGAAGGAGAAAGTACGGTTTGGGACAAGATTAGGGGAGCAAAGAGAAGATGAGAGCCACAGAGTGTGTGCCTGGAGCTCCAGAAAAAGGGAGCAGTGAGCAGGCCCTCACAGACTGAAGCAGCCAAGAAACTGCCCAAATCCTGGGAGAGACAAAGCTGCTGGCCAGGGTTTTCCAGGACAGGAGCCAGGAGGAGCACCATGCCGGGGGAATCACTCAAGTAGGATAAACCAGAGCTGGACCCAGGATCACTACTGCCTAGAGTTGTTTGAACCTGTGAATCCTGGCGTCTGTGACTTGGCACTGGGAATAAGGGGTTGGCTGTAGCTAGCTAAGAAGGGAGGCTGTTGCTGTGGGTGACTTTGTAGAAAATGTCAGAACACGGGTTTGCTGGGGACAGTTACCAGCACTGAGGATGATCAGGAGCACGCAAGACTCACCACCCGACTGGAGCTTTGTCCAGGACTCCTGAACTTTGATTGCAGACGCATTGTTCAGTGTCTGTCCTTTCAGACTATGGTACCGTTGGGCCTGCTGCAGGACCTTGTGTTAAAGGTAACCCTTGTTTTACTGTTCCCCCTAGCTTTCCCTGCACTGCTTTTCTATATTCATCCCTTATATACATATTTCCCTTTCCCATACTCATTGTGCCATTCAAGCGTGTTTGCATCCACCCAAGAGGCATCAGGACAGGTGCCCCTGGGGTGGAAGAGACTTTTCCTGCTGCGTTCCTGTGTGTGCCATTTCTTGGACACAGCTGCCTGAAGAGTAGACTCCATCCTGGCCACGAGGCGCTGGAATTACAAACAAAACACACATCTTCTGCAAGTTTAAAAAAACAAACCACAAGATCAAGCACAAAATGAGACAGTCATTCTTCATTTGTGCTGAAGTCTACAAAAGAGAGTTTATTTCAGAATATATTAGCCAGAAAACATATCCTCTCTATTGTTCTTCACTTCGTTAATCCTTGGATATTCCCAAAAGCCTTACAACATGTTAGATTTGAATTAATGTTCATTCATAACACACACCAATGTGACAGTGAACTAAGATTGCAAAAGGGAACATATCATCCCTACAACAGAAACATAAATTGTCACAATCACAGGCTTAACCTTATGTCAACTAAGAAAACTCTTCTGCCATCCGCCTGCTGGTGTCTAATGCAGGAATGGATGCTCTCCTGTTAGAGCACTGATTATCATATTCAATTTACTCTGAATGTTGTTTTGAAATTGTGGTATTGCTTCAGTTTAACCAGGGCCAGAAATCCCATGAAAAATTGCTATACAGTATTGCCATTTTTCTTGTTAACATGAGTAAGAGTCTCCGTAAAGGAATATCAGAGACATATGTTGCATTACCTTGGCTTTCTGTCTTTAGCAGAAATTCTTCAACTCAAAGCACAGTTGATCTCAGATTAATTGTATTTACCTTACATTGTAGAAATGACAAGTGTAGCAGACTTAATTTTGGAAATACAGTACTCCTCTAAGATTGCCCTAAATGGCCACTGTTGCTCCACTAAAATGCAATCTCACAAAGTTTATTCTGGCCGTCCATTAGGTGACCTTTAATACTAGGTGGTCAAGAACGTTATCTTGGGTATATGATTCATCTTTACTCTTTAGTAACATCACTCTGTTTAGTGATTTACCTTGGCACGCAAGACAACCAACCTGCCGCCCCCCCACCTGTTTTTCACAGTTGGAAAGTTTATCAAAGAGCCCACTTCTTGACAAAGAATTGTGATGCAGAATCTGACACCCATTCCACGTCAGGGATCCATACAAACATGTTGCTCAGGCTATGAAAAATCCACACCTCTGAGCAATGCAGATAAACTGACCAAATCCCTCTACTGAGGGCCAAAGGCCTCGACCGCTTCCTGGCTGCCAAACTGCATCCTTCATCTTCCCAAGTGCCAATACCTCATCTCTTCCCTACTCAGCTGCCTAAGTCCCTAGCTTTCCACAGCCACAGCAGGGTCCCAAATCAGAACCTTCAGCACATTGAAAATATCTATACGGAAAGCCTAAGAACCATACACAAAACCAACTGTACTGATAGAGAGTATTATTGAAATACATCTGAAAATGGGCCTCAGTCCAACAGCCAACTTAAAGCTGCCACTGAATTTCCAGTTTGACAAAGAAACCAAGGAGCTTGTCTATGCAATGCAGGATCATCTTCCTGCAGAGTAAAATGGGCATTGACGGTCTTTGTGACACATCTCTGACCAGTGCAAAATTTGGACAGCTCCATTAGTGATCAAGGCATGCTAACCACTCAGCCATTCTCACACCATCTCCTGGCATGCTTTGGCTTTCCAGGAAAATGCTCTACTCCACAGGAATAACACCTCCAGAATCTCAGAAAGTCTATTACTGTATTACTGAGATACACCAAAGTGCCTCCCACATGGGTAGGTGCTAGTCTGAGAGAAGGGAAGATATGATAGAAACAGCAGCAAGCATAGCAGCGGGCATTGAACACGTCTTCCCCTCCTCTCTCACCAAAAGGTGCAATAGATAATAGGGTTAGGTCCCACAGACATTCATTTCCCTTGTTTTCTCCATGAGGCTGAGGTGTGCCCATGACAAGCGGCACATTGACCTCTCTCAATACTAAAATACAGGTGATGATGTACTGGCAGGCATCAGTAATCAGCTCGATGATACTAAGTTATTATTAGCAGGATAGAAGAGACCTCTTTCACGCCACAGAGATGAGTAGGAGGAGAAGCTGACCTGGCCTGATTTTAGGCCTGGAGATGGTTTGAGGAAATATGGACAGACTGGGATGCTGAAAGCCAAGAGACAAAGCCAGAAGCAAGTGGATACTCTCTCTGATATGCTGCTGTGGAAAGAAGAAACTTGAGACCTCTTAGCTTGACCTTGCTAGTATGGAAGGTCTTGGAAAAAATGATTGTATTGATTACAGAATTATTTAATGACATTGTGATTCATTAAGTCAGGGATTTATAACTGTAAGGACACAAAATGTCAACATCACACATCAAAATATATGAAGTAAGGATCCTTAAATCAAACTCCAATAAGTTTTCCAAGCAGCATTTTTCTTACTTTACCTGTCTGTAAATTTCTATCATCAACTGAAAGATTTTTCATCCATTTTTGGTGAACTGTAAAAACAAACATTTACCAATAAAAAATCTAAGGACCAGTCTTCACTGATGGCAGCAAAGTCAGTGCTGTCAGATCAACCTTCCCAATCGATTGATCAGGTCAGCAAAGACTGCCCAGTCATTTGGGAAGCCAATCTATTAAGAACACCTGGCAACTGGAGTAGCACTGAGTCAAAAGGAGGCCCCTCCCTTCAACTCAGTGTAGTAGATGTGCCAGGTGTAGGGCAGTCAAACTGAGATCAACAAAACAAGCAAGAAGTCCTGTGGCCCTTAAAGACTAACAAATTTATTTATCGCATGAGCTTTCATGGGAGAAAATCGCACTTCGAAGCAGGATTTTCTCCCACAAAAGCTCGTGCGATAAATAGATTTTTTAGTCTTTAAGTGCCACAGGACTCCTTGCTTGTTTTGCGGAACTAGACGAACACGGCTGCCCCTTTGGAAGTTGAGATACGTAAGTGATTTTATGTAACTTGCATATCTCCAATCGATTGCTGATGAGAATGGCGGGAGGTGTTGACCTGCCCTAATCCTTCCAAGCTAGCTATAAACATTCAAGGCACAGATGGCTCTGAATAGCTCCCTTTCCCCGTGAAAGGGAACAATGGTGGAGATTTTAAACTTGGAGAACAAGAAATAAATCATTTTCCATGGCAATTGCTAGCTTTTTGTAGATGCACAAATGTTCTGCCCTCAAGGCATTTTCAAGCAGTCAAGTTCTTTCAGAGGATACAGGCTTGATTCAGCAAAGCACTTAAGGATGGTACCTACAGCAGTATGTATAGTACCTACTTAAGTCCATCCCTGTTCACCAATGCACTTAAGCAAATATATAACTTGAGATGAAAGTCCAAGTCTTCATTGATATCAGTGGTATTTAAGCATGTCCTAAAGCTCTTTACTGCATCATGCCATAATCCTTACGATCCAGCTTTCTGTTTCAGAGCTTTGCTGGGAGGCATCTCTTTCCAGCTTGCTCCTGAAGTTTCAGTTGGACTCTGCTGAATTCAGACAAATTGACTTGATATCACACAGCAATTTTATTAACATGGCATGCAAATAAATTAAAAAATGGCTAATTGGGAGATCACAAAATGTGATTGTAGATGGGGAACTGTCATTGAGTGGGCATATTTTCAGTGTGGTCCCACAGGGATTGTTCTTGGCCCTCTTTTATTTAATACTTTCATCAAAGCTTTAGAAGAAAACACACAGAACCATCTCTTTGGAAGATGTCACAAAAATTGAGAGACTAGTAAATAGTGATAAGGATAGGTCACTGTTTCAGAGCAAACTGGATCACTTGGTAAGCTGGGGCACTAGAAAAATATGCATTTTAATATGGCTAAATGTAAATGTATTCATCTAGGAACAAAGAATGGAGCCTTACAGGATGGGGTACTGGAAAAAAATTAAGGGCTCTGGCGGATAATCAGTCAAATGTAAGCTCCCAATGTGACACTCTGGCCAAAAGAGTTGATTTGACCCTAGAATTCATAAATAGGGAGAATCTCAAGTAGGAGTTGAGAGGTTTTTTTATCTTTATATTTGACATTGGTACAACCATTGCTGGAATCCTCTGTCCGGTTCTGGTGTCCACAGTCCAGGAAGGATGTTGATCAATTGAAGAAGGTTCAGAGAAGAGCCACAAGAATGATTAAAGGAAAAATCTAACTTCTGCCAGAGGTTTTCAACCCAAGTTCCATTTGCAACCCAGTTAGCAACCAGCTGTGGCACAGCTGCATGTTAAAAGCTATTCAAAATTTGCCGCATCTCTCTCCCAGGTTCCAGCAGGGCCAACTGATAGGGAGACAGCACCACAGAACCCTGTTTGATTTATTTATCTCAACAAAGAGAAAGTTAAGGAGTGACTTGACTGCTCTATAAGTATCTCCATGGGGAATAGACATTTAATAATGGGCTCTTCAATCTAGCAGAGAAAGATAAATGATTCAGTGGCTGAAAATTGAAGCTAGACAAATTCAAACTGGAAATAAGACAAATTTTTAACACTGAGAGTGATTAACCATTGGAACAACTTACCAAGGATCCTGCTGGATTCTCCATCACTGACAATTTTTAAATCAAGATTGGATGTTTTTCTAAAGAATCTGCTCGAGGATTTATTCTAGGGAAGTTCTTTAGTTGTATTACACTGGAAATTGGAGTTGAGGTTTCCTTCCGGCCTTGGAACCTATTCTTACTAGGTTCATACTGAGGATTCAGTGATAATTTTGCTAAAGTAAAGACTGCACCCTTCTGCCAGCACTCCTCGTTAATAACCTTTGTTTCAGTAACTCGCCTCCAGGTTCTCCTAGTCTATATGCCAAACACAAAAAACACTCTGAATATATATCAAGATCAATAATCTAATCAGTTCTCATTTGAGTAGAATGTGGTCTCATTTGTGCTCATATTTAATTTCTATCAAACATCTCCATGCTGCTAAAACCCCTCCCTCCTGCCTAGTGGATGGTATGTGTCTGCCATGGGTGGATATTTTCTGTGGAAATTACCATGTTTATATAGCACCAAACAGCAGATTGCATGATTTACAGACTTCTCAAGTTGTGCTGGCTACAGTATAAAATATTGGAATAAGTGCAACATGAATCTGGTATCATTAAAGGCATTTTCCAGCATGACTTCCTTATTGTACAATTCTTTGGCAAATATTTATAGGCAGATTCTATACAACAGGTTTACTGACAGCAGAATAGCTTCCTTGCAGGTTAGTTAGGCAACTCATTAGCTATTGTGCACTTGTTTCTGCAACAGAGATGATCTCGAAGATGTTGGATAAACTCCTAAATGGTGATCTGGGCTTTATGCCACCCAGCTCTTTAGTTATGTTGGAAACACAGGTTTGTCTTACAAGCTCAGATACTACCTACTCTCATGTCACCAGACGTACATTAGTAAGTCCATAGACCTTAAAAACAGAAGCCTGTTTCAATTAGACTAAAATTGGATCAACAGAGAAAACAGTTAACCTCAGCTACATTTTGGACATTCATATTGGGTCTGAGCCAAAGTCCAGTGAAATCAGTGGAACTCTTTTCACTGACTTCCACCAGATTGGATCAGGCCATTGAAGATCTAAGGCCAACATGATATTTTCACACTGTACTGCTGAACTACTAAACCATAAGCACGTTATTTTATTTACTAGCTTGTTTTATTTAAAAGGTGAAAAACTGTTGATAGTAAATGCTGTCTCCTCACACACACATGAAAAAAAGAGAACACCCTGACCAGTGGAAGTTCAAGTAAGCCCACAAAATGGGTTTTATACCACCCCTAAAAGAACAAGTAACTAAGATGTACTCTTACTTCTCTACAGACCTATTCTTACAGCCATGTCTATTCAGTAGAGATAGAGCAGCTTCAGCATGCACTAGGAAAACTTCAGTAAGACACAGAATTCAGGGGAGAAATAAGTTGGCCATAACTGAAGTTAATTTAATGAGAAGTCAACCAACTTTGAGAACTTTTTGCACTTCATTAAAGCAGGGCGCACACAGGTAAAGGATGACAGGAGGTCTACAGGACTGGTATGGTAGTTTGCACACAGCATAGCATGCCTGAAAATGCTTTGGGAATATCATCATTTATTATTTGTATTATCATAGTGACCAGGAGCCGCAGTCACAGACCAGTCCCCCATTGTGCCAGGCGCTGTACAGACAGAAAAAAGACTGCAAATAAGTAGAGCCCTGCAAATCCGCAGATATCCGCCTTATATCCACATCTGCAGATACAACACGGGTATCCGCGGACCATTTCTTGCAGATGCAGATTGGATAAGGATCCACATATTTTTATCTGCACAGGGCTAGAGCCCTGCAAATATGTGGATATCTGCATCCACGGATACAACACGGATATCCATGGACCATTTCTTGCGGATGCAGGTTGGATACGGATCCACTTATTTGTATCCGTGCAGGGCTCTACATATAAGTTGGCATCCCAGGCCAAATTCTCTGCTGGAATAAAGGAGTAAAATACCATGGACATCAGTGGAGCTGGGCCCATTTAAATCAGCAGACAATTTGGCCCCAGATGTAGTCCTGTTGTGAAGAGGAGGAGCAGCAAGTGTGCGTGTCAGCACTCTCCTGCTGCTGCAGGCTGACCCACTTGGGCTTAGTCTCAGACTTCCTTTCTGGAGCTGACTGGTTTTAGTGGCCAGACAACAATGAACAAAGCTTTTAAAAAGCTAGTGATAAGTCTGGTCATTTTAGAGGCATTTTTACAGATAAACAGAAACCATTCCCTTGGGGTTCAGTGAGCCAGATTTGTTATTCTAGACATGAGAGAGATTTATAAAAAACAAGAGGGAAGGCACACTTGGTGGGTGGGGGGTTTGAAGAATTCAGTAGAAATACAAGTGGCCCCCTTTCTCCTGCACTGCCACACTATGCAGAGCTACCAATGAGTCTAAGAGGTGATTTGTTGGGGCATGTGACCTTTCTCATCTTACGCCTGGATCATCATACTAAAACAAGTAGTCTAATGAATCTCACATCTGATTGACAGCCATGAGTGAAATTTCAGCAGCTCAGGTCCATAGGGCCTAGACTCAGAGCAAGTGCATTGATTTTTCTTTTTAAATTAAACTACATGACAATGAACGGAGTTCTCATTTCAATAGAGGGCTGAAGAGTCGTGGGGTCTGGCCCATGTGGGTCACATCCTGCATCTCAAAAAGGCTGCTCCAGTGAGACAAGTAGGTACCACCACAGCTCACTGCACGTACACCCTCAAGGCTAGTACATCATTTCTCTAGCATCTGATTCCTATGCAAGCCAAATGGAGTAGGAGAGGGATAGGATCTGTGCTGTTGAGGAGAAACAGAATAACACTAGGGGTGTGTCTACACTGGACTCTTAGATCGACTCAAGCAGGGGTCTCAAACTCATCACCACAATGGCCGCATGAGGATTAGTCCTTAGCCTGAGGACCACGCCACTGAAACCTTTTCATACAACAATATTGCAAATATCGGTAATGATGGTCTCACTGCGGGCCGTAGGAAATAGCTTCAGGGGCCGCATGCGGCCCACAGGCCTCGTGTTTGAGACGCCTGGACTTAAGGAAGGTCAAGTTGACCTACAGACTGCTATAGCCATACGGGGCTTTTATTAAGTTGACTTAAGCTCTTCCTTAAGTCGACTTAATAACACTACCTCTTAAGATCAACTTAACGCTTAGGTCAACCTTATTAAGTCAACTTAAGCCAATGTAGACAGGGAAAGCTCTTAAGTCGACCTAACTGGCCTCCTGGAAGGGTGCTGTGCTCACCTCCTCTATCGATCTAGCACCTGCCGGTGTGGACACAGGCAGTCAACAGGAGTTTTCAATGTGGATTCTCTAAGTTGACTTAACAAGGTCGACTTTAGCTTGGCTTAACGTAGCATCCAGTGTAGACATACCCAAAGAGTGTAATGCAACCATCTGGGGGCTTTACACTTCACTTTGAGGGTGGCCTGTCTTCCACTAACAAGCTGGTAAGAACAAGCTGTTGATGAATAGTAAGTGAAAGTTACAACACCAGAGCACAAAGAAGGACTTTGTACAAGGAACCTGAAATTAGAGGGGAAGACAGAATCGAGGACGTACCGTTTCTGGCCAACCCAAATGTGAAGTCTCTGCCTCAGCTGCCATTTGGTCTGGCATACTTTCTGTAGCCCCTCTGTACCTCCTTATGTGGTAGTCCCTGGGGCTGTTGGCCTCTGCCTAGCCCAAAGCCTTCACACCAGAACACTTGAAACCACCACAGCTCCCACTTCCCAAGCACATCAGGGTATAGGACTACACCTTTCACCTTCCTGTAAGCTAGGGCAATAGGACATACGGCGTTCCACTTGCCTTCATCCATGGCTGGACGTCACCCTGAATTTATGGGTGATTATAGTACCAAATTGTCAACATACAGTAATAGAATCAGTAACTATGGCCAAAAATAAACATTTTTATCCTGCCCAAACCAATTCCTTATCTACCACCATTGTTGCTTCATTCCATTGTAGCGACCATTGGTTTTTTCCTTATATAGTGATATATTAGGACCTGACGTGTTTGCATCATGAGTATTTCCCAGCACTCTGCACAGCACACCATGTATTCAGGTGAGATTTGATTAAAATAGACAATTGACTTTTGCTTCATGCCTCTTTCAAAGCACTGAAGCAGAGAGGAAGATGCCTGCACAGTTTTGAGCCATCTGGGACTCTACCTGACCTTTCCCTGGCCCTGGTTTGTAATCAACAATTTTGTGAATTTCAAATCACATCAGACTCACACTGTGTAAAAACCTGTCTGTTTACCAACCATTAAACATTCAGTAAACTACCCTCCAGGGGTCAAGGATGCCATGATAGCGTGTGTTTCTACAGCACACAAATGCCAACAATCTTGCAACAGATTGAGAAATACAGTACAGTTTCTCTTGTTGGCCCAGTGACGCTTGCAGAGTTTTATCTAGCACAACAAACAAGGGGTCCTATGGCACTTTTAAAGACTAGCAAATTTATTTATCACATGAGCTTTCATGGGAGAAGTTCCCCCTTTGTCAGACATTTGAAGATGGGGAACTTACAGAATGGGATGAAAATAAATGCAGGGACATGTAAGTCATAGGATCAGGTCAGGCTGTTAAAAGCGAATCAAAGCAGTTGTTTAGCTTCAAACTCTGGGGAACAGTATACAGAGGATGGTGAGATCAAATAATCTGTTGTAATAAGAAAAAATTGGAATTCATATGCAGATTTGACACCGTAGCATTCGGGTTAAATAGGGAGTACAGGGTTTTTTGCCTTTCTCACTTCAGCACTTGATTACTGCAGTGCCTTCTCTCACAGGCTACACCTTAAGGTCCTCCCAGAAGCCATGAATGCAACTGCCTGCTTTAAAGCAGCATATTACAGAGGAGCCAGTTTTAACAATACTCTGTGATTGACACTAGCTCCTATGTGATTTCCAGAAAAACTGATGCTTTGACAAATAAAAACCCCTTGAGGTTTGAGACCTGGCTATCTTTGAAAGCACCCCCCCCCCTATGATATAGCATAAGTGGTGAGCAGGGGGGATGAATAAGACAGTTCCCTGGTTAAAATGGAGGGCAGAAGGAAAGGAAAGAGCTGGTGGCAAGAAGTATGTGCCTGCTACCCATCTCGGTCTGAAAGGAGCTCCAGATCTGATGATCTTCAGAACATAAAGCGTATTAGCCCATTGGCTGTCTCAGCTGTGGCATGAGGGGCATAACGCAATGTGTCAGGTTGAGGCTGGACAGATTCAATCTAGAAACAGCGATTTTTGAGTGAAAGGAGTCAAACAGGGAAAGTAATTGCTAATGTAAAGCTGGAAGGGTTTCTCCAGAAGGACCAGGTCACACAGACAATACTGAAGGGGTTTTTATTCAAAGTATCAAGAAGGATGACTGGATTCAGCTTCAAATTGGTGATGTTACAGTGGTCAAATATATATGCTTCTTTATGAAATTACATCATTCCTTTGGAATTCTTTACCTATTTACTTACAAGTACAGATATTGTTCCACCTGGAGAAAACAGAGGTGATAATGGCTGATACAGAACATTAATTACATTAAAGACCCTATGACTACAATTAGGATGCGGAGGGGGAATGGGGCAGAGAGAAGAGTCCTTACAGGTAAGCAGGGTGTGCACTAGAAAGTCTGGGGAATGACTTTTTCTTGTCTAATTCAGGGTTTCTCAATAGGCAGATGGTCACTGCCTTACTGATTGTTTACAGCACCATTGTCCGTCTCTTGTGTGAGTTTCATGCCCCAACTTGGTGACTGGAAAGATACCTAAGAGAAAAGACCTAATGGAAAGAAACATCCAAAAACACATAAAAATATTAAAACCTAACACTATCAAGGGGAATGATTTATTAAGGTGGATTCTCCATCACTTGGGCTCTTTAAAATTAAAACTGGCTGTCTTTCAAAGAGATGATCTAGTTCAACCACACGGTCTCAAGCATGGTGCGGGAATCACCAGATGAAACCTAAAGTCTTTGTCATGCAGGCACGTCAGATTAGATTATCAGTATCCTAGAAATCCTCAGTTTGAAGAGACTGCAAGAGGTCATCTAGTTCGTATGCCCCGCTTGAGGTAAGATTAAATATAGTGACTCCTTCTGGCCTTAGAAATCCATGCAAGGGTTGGATCCGGCCCATGCTCCTTGGATATAGAACAGTGTTTCCCAACCAGTGTGCCGTGGCACAGGCCTGAGCATCTGTGTCATGGAATATTTTGAAAAACTACATGAAGAGATCTGGATTTGCTCATGAGTATTCATAACTTCATTTGGAGACTGTATGGTGGTGTGCCTCAAAATCATCAAAGGTATCAAGGTGTGCCATAACAGAGAAAAGGCTGGGAACCACTGATGTAGAAGACACAAGAAAGTCAATGTATAATTGGTGAGCTGTCTAATTAAGTCACTCCCCCTGCGATTTTTGGGTAGTTTTCATTTATTTGTAGGCTTTTCTGTGGCCCTCACCCATCATAGACCTGAGCCCCTCACACATGGGGATTTAGCTTCCCTGACTTTGGTAGAAGATGTATGTAAAAATTAAATCACTTTGCTTACCTCTCCTTTGAGGCAGGAGGGCTAGTTTAAAGTGCAGTTAATTTCAGATAAGGGGCAGTTTCATCTAAAAATTAAGATACCGACCATGGAAATTAGTTTAAGGGAAATCCTATGCAAACCGTAGGTGAACTGCTCTCTGTGGCTACAAATGGAGCAAGGGAAGTTTTTCACTGGGATTCCGAACAAGCCTGTGAATTTAAAATAACAACTAAAAATATTCATTCTTAGTTTCATCAGCCTGGATGTTACAGCATTTTGTACACTTTAATTAAACCTTATGACTTCTGTGAATTAGGTGACATCAACTCCTCTTTGCAGATGGGGAAATTGAGGCATGGAGAGATGTGACTTACCTAAGAACAGACATAAAAATCAATAGCAAAACTGGGAATAAGCCACCCATGCTATATTCATTAACCACTAGACTATGCTTTGTAAGGTGACATCACTTCAGCTTTCATTGGAGATGGCACGCTGTACGTCTCTGTTGTCCAAAACAACCTCCAGCCTGACAGTGGGAAAGAAAACACCCACACTATGAGACAAGTTATGGAAACCAGCATTTATTGCTCTCCTCTGCATACAGAGATTAGGAGACTGCTCTATAATTCACTGTCCAAAGAAGTGCAGCAGTATCAGTAGCAAGGTTTGAGGAACTAGCAACTTTTACAGACAGTGGGAAGACTCTGATGCTTTACTCAGTTTGGGTAGCTCTCCTCCTCTGCAAACAGCCTTACCAACGCCATGGGGACCGGGCAGACTCTGTAGGCTCCCCCAACCTTCAGGACCATTTGGGGAACAGATGCTCTCCAGCTAATATGCATGGTTGGCCTCCTTCCTTGGGGCACAGCAGTCATCATGACCCCATTTTAATGACATATTTCCTCCCTGGATCTCAAACAGCATGGAGGACACCATTTTTTCCAACATACTAGGGATTGCTGTGACCCCATCTGCTGATGCTGCAGCCCATTTGGGGGACTCACAGCATGGGTACCACTGCTCTAAACAATCACGTCACAAAATAGCAATTCAGGATTTGGCTGTCTGTGCCTCTAAAGAACGCAAAACCCCCCAAGACAAGCATTTGCCTTAATGCGCTGCTCCTCACCCCTCCCAGCCTGACCTATTTCTGCCCCTCTGCAAACCCTGGCAAGGTTTCTTCACTAGCCTGCTGGTTCTTGATCGGTCAGTATTCCCTCCTGGCCTTTCTAGGCCTCTGAAGGATTGTCTTTTTGGTCACCCAGTAGGAATGTATTTTCCTTGAGCAAGGAGGGTCCGGGTTCAGCATCTCTAGCTGGGGGCAAAGAAAGCCTGACAGACCCACCACAGACTGTTTTGGGGCAGAATATTATTCATTATGGGTAAGTGTATTTGTTGTCTGACTCAGCGCATGTAACAGCAGCATACACACCTTGACTTTCCATCACAGTTAAGAACAGAGAAAAAAATCAAGTCTCAAACATTAGTGCACTGGTGACAAGCCCTCATGGGCGCGTTTTGATGAAAATCATTTCTTGCCCAGTTCTTATCCTCCTACCCTAATTCTAACCCACAGAGCCATCTTGTGTCCCATGCACTGAGGCAGCCCATTTCTTCTGCAGCAAATGCAACATGCAATTTCCCTCTACAGACAGAAGGGGAACCCCTCCGTCCAGAAGAAGGGTCTGCAACCTGTGGCTCCAGAAGTGCATGAAGCTCTTCGGCTGCTCCCCTGGTGGCTCCGGGCTTCAGGACCCCTGTCACTGGGAGACCTTGTGGGTAGCCTGCACCAGGATCCAGGCTCCTCCGTACCACCTGAGGACCTTGCGGCAGGCTGCCTGGCCCAGCTTCCCCCACCAGGAGGCTACACCCATTGTGGCTCTCAAGACACTTGGTTATTGAAGGAATTTTTAAAAGGCTCTTATCATCTTTTGGGTTGCCCCGGGTCTAGAGCAGTGTTTCCCAACCAGTGTGCCATGGCACACAGCTGTGCCGTCAGGTCTAAGCAGGTGTGCCAGAAAATTTTTTTGAAAAACTACTCATGGAGCTTTAGATTGGCTCATTGGCTCATGAATATACATGCGTTCATTTGGAAACTACATAGTTGTGTGCCTCAAATTAATTAAAGGTAGCAAGGTGTGCCACGGCAAAGAAAATATTGGGAACCACTGGTCTAGAGAGAAAATCTGCACTCAGCCACAGAACCCAACAACCTACCCCTAGATAGGGATTTGCCAACAACTCTTTGCTTTGTTGAACACCAGGTAGTCCACAAACCTAGCCAAGGCACAGATGAACTGCATGCAAAGGAAGTCACTTTCTAGTTGAGATCAGGAGGTACAAGACCCCAAGGGCTAACATTTTCTTCACAGTACACCAATTATTTGCACAGCAATAAACATGCATCCTCTAAGTGTCCGTATTGCTCACAAGTACATGAACTGTGGTTCACCTGTGTCTGAACTGAGGGAATGAGAGAAATGAATGAAATTTGCATTTATATAGCACTCTTCATCCACACAGAATCTCAATGGGTTTTACAAATACTGCAGGAATGAAATACCACTCATCAAAGTTGCTGCCTTCCCACCAATTATATAGCAATTCTCTTCTCCCCCCTGCCACCACTGCCTCCCCGCCTTTTGGTGGAGGCTTTTGCCTTATGAAGCTGGAGAAAATACTTCTTTGTTTTCATCAAAACACACCCACTTGGGCTTGTATCCAACCCAACAGAAAGTATAGCTCCTACTGAGATAAACCCACAAGCCCCTTGCTGTAGTAATTATTGAATCCCTTACTCTAATTATCAAATCTTACAGGAGAATACAGACAAAAATGTTTCTGTAACAAAGAAAATATTACAAATTATTGTAATAGAGCTACAGCTCAGCTGAGGCTGGAGAGAAACAGTGTGTCATTACCTGGAAGAGAAAGGGATTGTTAACCTGAGATAATTAGCAGGTTACATGGAAATACAACAGTGCCAAAAAGGGGAGGAGGAGGGTGAGGATAGACACTTGTGTACTGCTTCCAAGTACTGAAAGCTGGGTGAGGAAATAAGAGCCCATAAAAAGCAAAACGGTGGCACCTGGAAGCAGCAAAAATACAGCAGAAGTCTGACACGGGGGCCAGTCTCTCCAGAAAGGCAGGCCCTTCTGCTGCAACGCTTGTCTGTGCCGGAGGGGAGCACAGAAAGTCTCACAATTGCCTCAGCAGTTCATCGGTCTAAAAGTTTGAAGTCATTTGTTCATTATGTAAATTAAATATACATAGAGCTAGAGAAGGAAGAGACCCATTTCTGTCACTTCTGGAGCTTCAGACATCCCAGAGAGGTGCTCGGGTAGATTCTTAAATCAGTCCTCCCTCAACCCTGTCCATTGACCAACCCCTGCCACTTTCAGCGCACAACGAAAGGCAAAGGAAGGATCGTTGTCCCTGGTAGCATTCGCCCATTTTTTCTTGACACCAGAGCCACATGTTAGTTGTAGCACCACCCGGCAGGTCCCCTTCAACGCTCTATCATAGGTTTTGAAGCACCCACTTGCTTATGATCTTTAGTCCGTTTGGTACTAGTGTGTGTAATGCACCTTGATGTTAATGATTTATGGGCACAGAATGGCCGCCAGCTCCTTTCTCCATCCATTCCCCGTTTCCTCTCACTGCTCCAGCTCACAAGATGGGGAGCTGCAGCATGTTAGCATTGCACCTGGGTAGCTACGGCAGATGTCTACGTTCAGAGTTTGCCTTCCACTCTTCTTCTCATGTGTGCCCAACTTCAGGAGACACTCAATCATAGATTTAAAATCTCTGTTATAATCTTTTCTTCAATAGTCTCCCTTCTGTATGAAATTAGTGGAAGATTCTGCCATATCAATACCAAAAATACACCCACAGAAACACGTCAACAGAGATGGATTCAAGCACCATGATGATGCGTGCTGTACATATGCCCAAACCAAATAGAATTAGGGTATCAAGCCAGGGCCATGAGGGGCTAAGAAAACATCCCAGAAAACTGGTGTTTGTGAATGTACATCTTTCCAATTCCACTGGAGATTAAACCTGCAAAAGCTAAAGCAGCTTTAGTTTCTAAATTGCAACAAACACACTCGGAGATGTACCTGCTGGATGTCAGAGTTAATAAATCCACCAGGATTGCCTTGCATGGTTTCTAGATGATCAGTCAATTTACTAAGCACATGCACGAAATACCCAAAGAAGCTAGGGGAGATTTTTTTTTTTTTTTTTTGCTCAGTTACACACCTGCAGCTCCACTAGCTTAGTGGGTTTACAGAAGTAACAAAGGGCAGAATTTGCGACAGAGCATGTATTTGACAGTCAGACAATAAACAAAGATAATGGGGAAAAGATTAATATAATTAGCCCAAAAGTTCAGGGTTCCTAGTTAATTGTGTTTTACCCTCATTTATCTTTGTGAACAATATTCCAAATTAAAACAAAACAGCAGCTTCATCTTAGCCTTTCTTCCTGGCAGGAACACCTGAGTTTCTGTGTATTCATTAAAATCCTGTCCTAATTGCTCCCTCACCAGCTAAAAACCTTAAGAAGCTTAACTGTTAAAGGCTTACATTGTGTTTACTGACAGAAAACAGAATATTCACTAATGATTATATGGTGAAGATTCATTATTATTACAGGACATTTACACCCAATGCTTAGAGATTATGCAATACACATTTATTCCTAGGATGTTTCTGTCCCATAACACTGACTGGAGATGAATATCTGGGCTCCAGGGTCACACTTGAAACTTCACCTCCCCATTTAAGAGTGTAAAAATCTGCAGGGACTGATGATAAAACAATAACAGCTGTAGGATGTGGACTGAGAAAAAAGGACAGCTAGAACCTTCATGGTTTTTATCTGAGAATTTTTGTGAACCTTTTTTTAGATATAAAAAAGGTGTTTTGACAGCCAAAAAGTTCTCTTTAAGTGGACAGATAAGCCAGGTAGGCATGGAGAAGGGTTTGGAATTAAATCAGAAACCATTTGAACATCACTAAAAAAAGCAAGAGTCCTGTGGCACCTTAACAACTAACAGATTTCTTTGGGCATAAGCTTTCATGGGCTTCAACCCACTTTGGCAGATGCATCTTGGGTTTGAGCCCACAAAAGCTTATGCCCAAAGAAATCTGTTCGTCATTAAGGTGCCACAGGACTCTCATTGTTTTTGCTGTACATAGACTAACATATTGACCCCTCTGGAAATTTTAAACATCACTGCTTCAAGTAAAGTGCGTTGTTATCTACAATTTTACAGGTTTGGTTCACAGTGGTAGTGGGGGTGGTGCTGTAGAAGAAAGAAAGAAAGAAAGAAAGAAAATGGCTCCAATAGACAGTAGGAAACCTATGCTTCCTTCCTTTACACCTAAATTGTCATAATATACGGAAATCTGACTTTTTTAAACTACCAACAGGCTTCCACACAACTTGAGTTGCAGACTTGTCCCCTTGGTTTACCCAGAGACTATCAATTGGTAGAACTCTATATGGCATACGGAGACTTGTAGTGGTTGACTAATACACTGCAAGGAAATATACTACATAGATATTTCCCCTCAGATGTGGAATCTGAGAGCTCATCTACACAGAGAAGTTAGTGCACAGTAAGCCCGGGTGTGACTTTAAAGCACGCAAGCCATTCTGCACTAAAAATGCAGCACACGAAAGCATTTCTAGTGGACAGTAAAAGTGTCTACACCTGGAGTTAGTGCATGATAACTAGAACATTTCAAATTCACAATCTAGCTCACTGGGCGCTAAGTTACTGTGTAGGAAAGCCCCAAATACCATTGGGAGCAGCCTTAGTTCCAGTTCAGTACCTTAACAAAAAGATCACTCTTCTTCCTACAAACCTTAGGGAAAAGACAGTCATCCACTAACCTTTCAGATTACATGGGGGTCCCACTAGCAGCCTCCTAACAACCTCGATGGTGTGCACTTGTGCTTTTATGCATTTATATGCATGGTGCCCCACTTCTATAGCATTTCAGAGGGAATAGGAGCCCCCTTCCAGCAGACATCAACTAGGAGAGAAAGGGAGAAGTAGCTTTCACTCAGGTCCCTTTCTCTCGCCAGCCATATTATGATTATTTATTTAAAACAAAAAGCGCACATACAAAGGAAATGAAAACATCATGAAGTCTGGCAACATGTATCAATGACTGTGGACTGGAAACCAATGATCCCAGTGTGTCAGACACAAGATTAATTGGGCCGCAGCAGGGGAATGAACCAAATCTGCTTCTTCGTTTATGTGCAATGTGACTCAGGTGGCACATGAGCAAGATTCATCACTGAATTTGGTCCGCTGGTTAGATCATTAACTTCCCCAGTCCAGGCCAGCTACTGACGAGGAGAGCAACGTGAACACTGATCTATGCCCCCGTAAAACCAGTTGGAAAGTATGACTCTGAGGGGCATGTTTTTTATTCTGACCCTGCAAGCTGTTAACATACAGCTTGATATTTAAGCCATAGACTAGATTTCTTTGGGATAATCCTCCATAGAACAACACCTCACCTGAGGAGGTTAGGATTCCTAGCATGGCAAAGGTAAGGCAGTTTGGATGCCCTTTACTGTAACTTTCCATAGACATTCACATGCCTGGTTCTTTTCTCACACATTTAACCTTAACTCAGAGTTTCTCAGGTTTAAGGTCAAACTCTTAAGCGGTGAGGAGGGGAAGGGAATATCCAGTCCAGAAACACTCCCTGGGGATTGGGGAAGCAGAATGGACCGTCAGTGTACTGAGACTGAAAGGGTTACGGTAACTCCTCTTGGCGTTTCCATATCCACCCCCCGGCAGAGCTCTTCCCAGCCTACTGCTACTCTGAACCCTCTTTGGATTGGGCTTATCTGGCTGCCCCACTGGTCACCAAATAACAGGTAAAATCCCCTGGAGGGTGAAGGACCCAGCCATTTCCTCCACCCTCACCAGCTCACTCATCTCTACAGTTTTCTTTCCCTCTTCCACTCTCCAGAGGAGAGCTGCTGGTCACCAGGCAGGTCTTACAATGACGAAATACTCCATGTCACAATATTTTAAATACACTCCTAGCACACAACTTTCTGAATGCCACCAAACAGACACAAGCACCAAAAATCTGACCTCATTCTTCCAAAGCCCTGCTGCAACTACCACAATCCAAGGATTTTTACCCTTACTTTACCAGGATGGTCTCTTAATCTTAAAATCTCCTTATCCGTGCACACCCAAACAAATGCATACACTTCCACCTTTGGATCTTTTCACTAGCTAGCTCACAACATGGTGCTGAGATTACCTGGCACTGACTTTCTTAAATGTGGGAAGGAAAAGAAGAGACCACGACAATGCTTTCAGGAGGCCTGAGAGTCTGACTGAGCCATGGTATTAATTCGAAATTATTTATTTTGCCCACTTCTCTGAATTATTTTGTTCTCATATTTGAATTCATTTTTTGCATGGGCTAAAAGTTTTCTGAGGAATGTGAGCAGTGACCAACGCTGTCCCAGGGGGCACTTGGTCACACACAATTAACGTTCCTGTAGCATCTTGTAAAAAGGTTCTGTAGAAGTATGTTAGAGACTCAGCTCACTCATGGTATCACATAGCAGTTAGGTCACTGGGCCTCCTCTTCCCATCAGCTGTGTCCCCGGTTCCTTTTACTGGCAACCTACAGCACTGAGACAATTCAATTGTGAAATCTAAGTGTTTTGCATAGGTTTTACTGCCCTCCTATGCATCCTAGACACCTCACTATGGCCCAGAACAAAAGAAATATTTCTCTCTTAAGATCACAGATCTTTTAAGACCAGAAGATTCCTTCAGGGGAATTCAACTTCTGTGTCTTATGGCCGACAACCACCGTTGAGCCAGTCCCACTCTAGGCCAAAGCCAGCAGTTTCTATGGTGGTTTCAAAGCAATTCCTAAAGGCTTTCAGACTACCTTACTAGCAGGGGTTGAAGTAAGCCAGAACATCCCAGAACACAGCTCCAGGGCCCACAAATCTGGGGGGCCAGAGTTCCAGGGCTCCTGAAAAATAGAAAAATCAGGCAGAACGCATGTTCCACCCTGTCCTGACCCAAGAGCTGCAGCCAGCCTGGGGGAGTTTTCAAATCTCCCACCCTGAGCATGCTCAGATGCATGCTCAGGGTCAGAGTGGTCTGGCCATGGACCATGAGACATCACTGAGTCTAGTCCTCTGCATTCATACCAAGACCAAGTACAATCTGGGGGGGGGAGGCAGTGTGTGAGGCCAGGATCAGGGCTGGGAGGCAAAGTGTGAGGCCGGGATCGAGGTCAGGGATGTGCAGAGGGGTAGAGGGGGTAGCGTGTCAGGCCAGGATTGGGGCCAATATTTTTACAGCGTGATAACTAATGCATGTGGTGCTGAGGAGTGGTTGCAAATGCCCACCTGGGCTGGGGCGGGCACATCCATGAAGGAGGCCGAGACAATATGGGAAAGGGGCCCAGACACTAGGAGGATTCCAGGGCCCATCAGATTATACTTTACACAGCTCAGGTTAGACCAGGACAGGATTACAGCTTCTGCTCCACTAACACAACTTATTTAGGGTTCATCAGGACACAGAGCGTGGGCAAGTCAGAACAGGGCATTGGGAGAGAGGATTCCTGGACTCTGTTCCCTCTACTGCTACTGACTTGTTGAGTTCTGCAAGACCTAAACTCTTTGTTGGAGGTACACCCATGGCAGAAACATCTACGTGGGACAATAAATCGATTTGTGCCTAAGCAGCAGCCAGCCACAAAGCCTACATTCAAAGCTGGTGTGGAGGCACACCTTTGTTAGGAGGCACACAAAGTGTTTGGTGTGGCTATAAGCCATTTCCCTAGGAAGCCAGATTCTTTGTATGTTGGTAGTTACTCCTGGGCCTAGCACCCTCTGCCTGTTGCTTAGTGTCTTTTTACATTTCGAGAGACCAAAGTCCACACCAGTGAGTGCCAGATGTAGGGAAGATTTTATTCCTTCTGCTTTGTCATTTTGGCCACAACAGTAACAAGCTTTGGTGCCACCATACGATGCCAGGTGCTTCCTCACAGCTACAGGATCATCCTGAATAGCTGTTGCCCTCAGTTGTCCCAGCATGAGGAAGCATTTGTGCCCCAGAATACAGTAGGTTGGGTTTTTAAATCACACCATGCGTCAAAGCCATTTTGTCATGGCGGCCACTAATCATGCTTGTCTAGCTGCACCTCCCACCCTCATCCCCCAAGCTGTGGGGGCACCCTGCTCCACATGCTGCTGTTTTCACTTCATGTGAGCAGGTTTTCAGGGCACTCCAGCATCGCCCTCATGTTCCCCACATACACAGCTATAGCCACGCGTACCACGCTGCTTCAACTCATTGGACGCATGGTTGTGTTGTGAGAAAAGCTACTGCCAGACCACCACTTACCCCACCATGCCCTAATAAAACCATTCATGTCTACTGTAAGTCACGTCAGGTGAGTGGGCGGCAAAGCAGTTGTAGTAGGGAATACATTGCGGTTCTTTGAGCGGGGAGGAAACCGTAGATGAAGACAGGAACAGGGTGGGAGATAGGAAGGATGGGAGAAAGGACAGACTCATGCAGTGATATGAAAGTTATTGTACCTGGATGGTAGCAAAAAATGTTTCAAAATTATCTTCTCTTTCCTGCCCCAAGTATTTAAGTATTATGGCCACACTAGAAATACACAGACGACTGGTGATTCAAGGGCAGAGTATTTTTCTGTATCAGCCACGCACATGTACCCTTGCCACACTGCCAGTGAACCCACACCCCACCCGTTCCCACACACTGGCGAAGATTGATTTTTTTCGGTAACGCCATGGTAGGGTGTCAGAGCAGCCACCTCACATTTTTATCCCATCACAGAACCCCCCAAAGGTCGTCTCCTGCATTTCTGAAAGCAGGTTTGTATTTCAAGCTGGGCAGATCTACAGGTCCTAAACCTGGCATCACTTCTCAAATTTCTGCACAACACAATCATCAAAAAATGCACCATTTTACGATTGAAAATTATAGGACATTTCTATCACAAGAACACAAATCTCCGCTACATTTTTTAAAATTAAGATCCAGCAGCTTTTTCTCACTGTCCATTTTGGAGCAACACTGTGCAGAGTCTGTGACATATTTATGAAGTCCTAACCTCTAAAATATATTGCGAACAGCAGTCATAACTCTTTGATATGTGACCTGTAGTTTTCAAACAGTGACCTGAACAGACTGGCTACTGGGAATGTGTGTGTTTTTTCCCTAGCAAGTTCTCCTCTGAGACATATTTACTGAAATACTTTATTACCTCATCACTGAGCATAATTTAAACCTGCAGTTAAGCACTCAGCATTTAAGTAAAAGCATGCATCATTTTGACAGCATTTTGTCGAGAGGGTGTAACATTTTCACAAACTATTAGTCACCAAATTTCTTAAAAATTCTAAGTGATTAGCTTATTCAACAGGAAAAAAGTAGCCTCAATTAGACACATTTAACAAAGCACATTCTGAAGCTCAGATTTTTGCCTTCTGTGTTTTAAAGGTGACTATTGATTAGCAAAATATATGAATTTAATTAATGCTATCTAAACAAAAGAACTGCTTTAATCCATAGGAGACCAATATGTTGACTTGTGAATGGGAATTTAATTAGTATCTTTTGAGCCTAACTGAAAAAAACCTTTTTATCCAATTATCAAATATATAAAAAAATCATTATCACATATTCCTTGGTCTGAAATGTTTCACCACGCAATCCAAATGATTGTTCTCAAGTAGAAGAGTGTTTCTAACGAGTTCAGTAGGCTTCCTGAGCACAACTTTAGCTCAGCAATATCAGATATGTTAAGTTTGAACTCTTTTGCAACTGAGAGAAGGTAGTTTAGTGGTTACTGTAAAGTGAAGAAAGTGAGATCCTTCTGGTTCGACCACTGATCAGGAAATATACCAGTGGCACTCAGTCCCAGACCTTAAAACAAACCAGCTGTGGCAAGAATATTTGTTGCTCTTTTCATATGTAGTCTGCAGCAGTGGGGGAAAGACAGATGCTGCCATTCATGGTTCACCTAGCAAACGCTGATCTGAATCTTTCTGGGCGCTTAAGAAACACAGTCTTAGAATAAACAAGGAATCCGGTGGCACTGTTAGAGACTAATTTTTATTGCATGAGCTTTCGTGGGCGAGAATCCCACTTCATCTGACCAATTTGGCACGCGGGTTGATCCTGAGTGGCACGCAGTGCTGCTCAGGCTTCCCTGGTGCCCCTGCCCCCAAGCGTGGCCTGGAAGTTGGGGCCACAAGAGCCGGAGTGGCACAGCGTCATTCAGCCGGGGGGCCAGTGCAGCGCTGCTCAGCTCAAGGGCCAGCGAGGCGTAGCTCAGCACGGCATGGCACAGCTTGGGGGGGCTGCTGCGGCATGGCTGAGCACAGCTGGCATGACGTGGTGTGGCATGGCTCGGCTCGGGGGCCAGCACGGCTTGGGGGGCCAGCACAACGCGGCCCCGGGGTCGATTGGCCCCACAAGGGAGGGGAGCATGGCAGCTCAGCCCATTTTCCACCCTGAGGGACCTCAGCTATGCCCCCCCACACCCTGCAGCTCCTTGCCCCCAGGGACTTTAGCCTCCCCTGCTGAGGGTGCGATGGGTGGTGCTGGCACGGGGCCGGCAAAGATTGCCAACCCCGATCTAAATAGTCAAGGCCAAAGAAGATGATGAAACTGAGGCACGGAGAACTTAAGTGATTTGCTTAAGGTCACAAGAGGGGCCCGGCCATGTCTACAGTACAGGGACTATAATGCAGAGCTACTGTGCTGTAGCTATACCAGTCTAACCCTCTAGCATAGTCTACAGCAATGGAAGGGGGTTTTCTCCCCATGGAGGTATGGTAGACAGGTTGATGGAAGGATTCATCCATGGACTTATCCACAGCTACAGTGGAGCTTAGGCCAGCAAAACTACAGCACTGAAGGGCTTGTATTTTTTACCAGCACTCCCCACTACCCGCGACCACAGGAATCATGTTGACCTGCATTTTCAGTTCCATCGGCGGTAGCTGTGTCAGTTTAGTTCAGCAAAACAAACAAGGAAGACTTCTGGCTTGTTTTATGTTTTCAGTGGACCCAGAAATGGGTCTGTGGCAAAGCAGAGAATTGAACTGACATCTCCTGAGTGCCCGTCTGGTGCCTTACAAGCTCAGCCTTCCCCTCTAGCCAGAGCCATGTAAGCACTTTTTCATGCTGGAGGGAGGGAGGGGAAATCATACCTTTTGGGAAACCCTGCTGCTGACCTGCTCTGTATTTTGATGGTTTTCCATTCATTCACTTTCACCTTAGTTAAATGCCAGTGTGCAACATCTCTCTTTCCTCCGCTATCTGCTAGGTCCAGACAGAGCTTGTTTTGTAAGGACTGGACATACACTGCACTGTTCCAGCTCCTAACAGTTCTTGAAATCAGTATGTTCCACTGATCTGTTCATCTCTGCCATTGACTTGCTGTGTAACCTTGGGCTAGTCTCTTCTATTTCAGAGCCTCTGTTTCCCATCCCACTTTTTGCCTATTTCAACTGTGAACTCTTGGGATTCTCTCTTACTATGTGTCTTATTAGTCGTACAAGACCTAGCACTATGAGGTCCCATTTTTTGCCGACAGTCTATGGATGCATGTGTAATCCAGTACATTCAGGGTTTAGAAAAAACCAAGCTCTCAAACTTTTCTGAAGCAGCTCAGGGTCAGAGTCAGAGTCCAGAATCAATGGCCAAAGCCAAAGTCAGGAATCAGAGCTGAGGTTCAGGGCCTGGCTACCTGGAATGATGCACAACTGGAAGAAGGTTTCAGTAAGAGCTATCCCAACCACAGGCAAACGATTAAGCCACCACCAAACTGCTGCTGCTGGGTGTAATGCTGGCTGGCTGACTCCTTCCACCAGTCAGGCAGGCTACTGGAAGCCAGCTGTGCTCGTTGTCTGGACTCCAGAGCTGTTGCAGTCCCTGCTTCCTGATCCATTCAACCGCTGGGTCTGCAAGAGCCAGGAACGCCACAAAACAAATGCTCCGAGCCTGGAAAGGGAGTTGGACCTCCCTCTGTACTAGCACCTGTGCCCATGGTTTGAATGTGCCCAAAGATAAGAAAGGCAGGAGATTTGAAGGAGGTTCTTTGGAATGAATGCTCTTGTAATATTTAAAATTATAATCCAGAACACACCATTGGCAGCGTCAAGCCAAATCAGACCAAAGGTCCATCTAGTCCAGGGGTCTCAGACTCAAATCACCACCAGGGCCACATGAGGACTAATACGTTAACCCAAGGGCTGCACCTCTGAAACCTTTTCTTATAACAATATTGCAAATATTGATAATGATAGTGCTATTGCGGGCCACAGGAAATAACTTCAGGGACCACATGTGGTCAAAGGGCTGCCAGTTTGAGACCCCTGATCTAGTCTCATTTCCTCCTAACCATAGCCAATGCTGTCTGCACTGTGCATGCTTCTGGGGCGCCTGTAATTTGTGTATTACTATCCCATGGGTGAAATTCACTCCATCAGGTTACCCAGTTGTGCCCTGAAACATGCTCATCTTATTGTTTTAATCCTTGTTAGCATAGCTGCACATTCAATTCATCAAATAATGGCTAATTTTTTCTAACATATTTTCTAACATATTTGCTATTATATCATCTGCCAATGAGTTTCATGAGCTCATCATGTATGGCATTTAAATTTATTCCCATCAACTCAGAAGCACCTACAATAGCATTTGGTGGCCAAATGAAATAATGAAGACACCTGAGGAAGTCAAACAGCTCCCAGAAACATGGGGTAAAACTAACCCATGGCCTCCACAAAAAGCCAGCCCACGGCACCATATAACCCCACCAAACCCTTTACAGGAGATTGAAGGGGTGTACAGTGGGGCATGTGTTGACCCTCAAGGGTGAGTGTCTCCCTCCAGGAGCAAAAAGGCTACACTCATTGAGTAATTCACAGGTCTCTCCGAAAGCTTAGTGGTCTCCCTGCAGGTCTCTCTTAGCAGATGCCATTGATTCATCTGAATATAGGTCAGTTGCAAAGGTTTCAAAAGGTTTTATTGAGACTGTTGAAAACTCTCTTCTGGTGGTTGATTTACATCTGCCTTCCTTTTGCACCCATACGGGGAAGTCTCTCTCCTTCCCTAAGTTGAGGAGCATAATGCCATTGGGACAGTGGGGTGCTCCCACCCCACTCACCCCACACACAGAGCTCTGCCTAGAGCTTCCCACGCCACAGCTGCTCAACGTGAACTCTCAGAAGTCGCACCTCTAAGTCAGAGGAGACGCTCATCAAAGGAGTGGGAAGCCTGCTCTCCCTCTGCCCATTCTGTTGGACGAAAAGATACGCAAGTCTCCAGGGAACTTAGTCTATCCCCTTTCAGACCAGAAGCACCAACATTTTGACTTTTAAACTGAATATAAGTACTTTTATTTATAATATCCCATCACATCACTAAGTAGGCAATCATTTTATGTATTGTTTTCCAAAGAGTTCTCCCGTATAGTCCAGGGTTCTCAAAATAAAATTCATTGAAAAGCTTCCCCGCAGAGCAAGGGATCAGAGATTTAGAAAGTCCTCATAACATTTTTTTTCTTTCATAAGGTACTTAGCCACCAAAAGCCTGAATTTTCTCTCTATTAAATACAAGGTAAATCTAAATATTAAATGTGTTTTTAAAAAGTAGATTTGAAAAGACAAACAACCCATATTTGCTAGTATGTCAATGTGCCATATCATGCCCTTAGTTTTATTGTGGCATTCTGCTTAAAAATAGACAGCAAAACATGACTCAACCACATTAACATCCTGCTGTTTTTCTTCTATGTACCATTTATCACATTTAGCAGCCCACGATCCATCCCCATTGCTACAATTCAAATGATTGGGCAATTCTGCTCGTAGGACAGATTGTGAAGGAACTTAATACCGCAAAACATAGGCGTTGCTGCTGCTGGGCCCGCAGGGCTCCTACCCTGCGTCGCCCTGCCCCTGCCCCAGATCCGGCTGTGGCAGCCTGCTGCTAGCCAGCAGTGGCAGGAGCAGGATCCGGGCTGGGGCCACCTGCCGGCAGTGGTAGGGGCTGGATCAGGCTCACCCCGGCCATTTGCCTCTTGCCGGCAGTGGCAGGAGCCGGAGCCAGCTCTGGGCCACCTGTTGTGAGCTGGAGCTGGGCTGGGACTGCTGGATTGGACCCCGGGGCTAGGCAGGGATCGGGGCCCAGGCCTGGGCCCCGACCCTTTTTTGGGGGCAGCAATGCTCCTGCTGCAGAACTCTTCAAAAAAAAACAAAACCTCATGCTTGAACAAGAGCTCTGTGGAGCTCAAAATCTCTCTCTTTCACCAACAGAAGTTGGTCCAATAAAAGTTATTACTGCACTCACCTGGTTGAAAAATTGCATGATTTTTAGAGAGAGCTTTAATCAGATTGCTGCTTGGAAACAGAAGAGAGACCTCTGCTGGGAAACAGAAAAATTAACAGAAAACATGAAAGCTTGATATTCTTTAAACAATGCATGAATTGAATGGAATTTGTTTAAACCAAAAAAAAAAAAAAAAATCAACATTTGCCATATACAAGTAGCATATAACTAGACAAACACCTGCCAGGGATGGTTTAAGAGAGTACTTGGTACTGCCATCAGTGCAGGGGACTGGTCTCAATGACCTCTCATGGCTCCGTCCAGTTTCTATGATTCTATAACCTATTATCCATGCAGAGAAATAGAAAGAAACTGGAGAAACTATGTCTAAGGGCTTCAGAAATCAAGTATCTTATGTAAAAGCAAGAAAACCTTGTTTAAAAAGAGAAACAATTAATCTAACAAAGTGATAGAAAACTTTTCATTCAACATTACTTTAAATCTAGGTGTCAAATAAAAAAGTGATGTAGGATCTAATGTTGCAACCTTTACTAATGCAAGTAGCGCCTACACTGGCTTTAAGGAAACCATGAACATGAGAAAAACAGGCACCATTGCTATGACCCTTACTGTGATACACCACACAGGAGCTTTATTATATGCTGGTATAGAAAATAGAAAGAGTTGCTATCACACTAAAATCTAGCAAATAGGATGGAAACCAGAACTCAAATCCTGAACTGTAAAACCATTTCAAAAGGCTTCAAGAAAAGGAACAAAGATTCTATCCTTCCAACACTGCATAGCTACACCTGCTCTTGTTTAGCAGATAATGCACTAACTATTTTGGTGAGCGCTTGCATTTTTATCAAAGCCAAAATAATAATAACAAAATTCCACCCTATTGTAATGCAAAAAAATTTTCATTAATTCCCTCAGCTGGAGAGTCACAATTCTCCAGGGGAATTTGGCTGTTTTCCCAGCATGCAAAGAATCTGCAGGCCATCACTAGCAAGATTTATTTTCATAAGATCAGTCTTCAAGTATGCAATGCAAACTGTTGTCTAACTACAGTGTGAGCATAGCTAAGCCCACCTGACTGGATGCCTAGTTTACTGGTGCTTATTCCTCCATCTGTTGGCTGTTAGCACACATTGAAGGACGAGAGCCTAGGAATACTGGTTTCTCATTTAAATGATCTCATGAAGTCATATTCTATTAGGAAATGCATCCTGGACTATGTTCACATTAGGCAAAATGCAACTGACATGACAGAAACTGACCTGCAATTGCTTTAAAGGGGGCATAATTTCCCCAAACCAGTTTCTGCCGCACGTGCATTTTCCTCTTTCAAAAAGGAGAAAGGTCTCTGAAACGTCTGCATGTAAATCAGAGCTTCCTCTAGGCTAATGCTGAGCCCACTTCATCTCCCATCTGATCACTAAATACATTCCAACTAGATACAGCAAAAGCTAGACAGCATATCACATCTAAAAGGTGAAGTCCCGTGGTGAAAGTCCAGTGTAGTAACCCATCCTTGGTATGGTTTGATTTTTTTAAAGGAGTCACAATTAGTAAGTTATTATTGCTTATTACAAAACCTGCACATTTTGCAGATAATTTTTAGCAACCTGATTATTTTGAGGCACAATGTGTTCTCTGCCAACACACTATTCATGTACAGTCTGTCACATTTCTATGCACGGGGATGAGACGGTATCCAGCCGCAGCCCACTTCATGTTCTAATGTAACCTAAACAGCCAGGTATCCTTAGAGAATCTCGCGTGCATTTCAAGGATCAGGTTTCTGAAGGTCAGCTTCCTGAAATCTTGGCCACTGTGATGAGGTGCCAATTCTGATAAGTTTCTTCGACCCAACCCACAAGGCTTTTCTGGATTCATGTGCCAGCAATTTCAATAAATGAGCTTTTTTTCATATGTGCACGTTCTTAACATCGGAGTTTGCCTTTAACTCTTTGACTCACTTTAAGAAAAGTCATCTGGGATTCCGCTCGTATTTCTTCTCAAAAAGACCTTCTGAGAAAAATGCTCAAGCTCCCTTCCCGAGAATGTGTAGGCCGGAGTGACTGCTGTATTGATTGACCTCACACATACACACGCATTGAGTTGGTGATACGTCTGATGTGGTTCTTCAGGGTTAGTCTCAGGCCCTTCCCTTTGAACATCTAAGCAGCAGCAGCATTACAGATGGATTCCATTCAGAGTACACGTTGCTCTATTTTATTTTTAAGTGAGCATGTCTCTTTCATTTTACCTTGTCAGCTATTCAGGCAGAGTCCCTATAAATACACACCAGACAGAAAGAACAGCATAGGGTCCTAAAATACACGTCCACTCAAGCGCCTTCCTCCATTGCATCACACTCACAAAGCGATACTGCCCCACAATATCCACCCTTTCTACCTTCACTGCTGACAGAGTTACTGAGACGCAGTGCACAAAGTCAAAGTGAAACACAACCTAGGAAGAAACAAGAGACTTAAAAAGAATTATGTTTGTTCTGAAATTCAAAAGCACCCCGCGACACCCTCTGGATTTAAAAGAAAAACAGACACCACAAGATATAAAATACATTCCATCAGGAGCAGCTCATTTGTAAAAGGGACAGTGGCTAAATGGCGGGGTCCTGCCTCCATCCCACTGTGTCTTCCTTCTCAGCTGTTTAGTATTTTACAGGTTGCAGAATATGGGACTCCACAGAGGTACTGGCAGACCCCAAACAATCGTGTTTACAAAACTCACACAAATATGCCAGGCCTAACTATTCTGCTGCTCTGACTGGTGCTGGTGGTTTCTCAAACAGAGAATACGGTGAGCACCACTTGAGGGCTCACAACACATTTAAGGGGAGCTGCCTGAAGCTGTTTTCTTAAAAGGCTTCCTATGACAGTTTGCTTTCATTTCAGACAGGACCTCAGTAATTCAGACAAGCTTCTCACATGGCAGGAAGTCATGTTCAGCATGGACTTGCTTCTACTGCTGAAACGTTTCTATAGCGCAGGTGGAACAGAGTTTGGCTGCAAGCAAAGACAGCTGCCCTCCGCAGACCGTGTTTGGTGCTGATGCAGGGCTGCTCATTCCCATTCCCCTTCCAGTACTGACTGAGCTGTGCCCATTATTGACTCAAAAGGAAAAGCAGGCTCTGCCGACAATGGGCAAAGACTGGGTGTAAGGAGCTCAAATCCAGACCCAGTGCTACAAAGCAGAAACGAGAGAGCTTTCTCCAAGCAGTCACGTCTCATTTGTTAATCTAGATCAGGGGTCTCAAACTCAAATCACCACGAGGGCTGCATGAGGGCTAGTACGTTAACCCGAGGGCCACACCACTGAAACCTTTTTATACAATGATATTGCAAATATCCGTAACAATAGTGCCATTGTGGGCCACAGGAAATAGCTTTAGGGGCCACGTGTGGCCTGCGTGTTTGAGACTCTGATCTAGATTGAGCAGTGCTCCCATGAAGCACCAGAGGTAATAGAAAAAGGTGCATACACAGTAGACCAGATAATGACTGCTCAGGTGCTCCGATACTGGGCATGGCAGAAGACTGGGAGACCATCCTACAGAGAAGAAAGCCACAATCTAGCTCCCTTTGCCAGCATGGAGCTCCGCTAACAACGCTGCGTATCCTGAACAGCCCCTGGGCAGGGAGCTTGATGGACAGCAACTGCAAAACTCCCTGAGACAAGTGAGTGGGTGAGAAAGATGCCTTATAAACAAGAGCCTCTACATGCAGTCCTACACACAGCTATTTATTTCTCTCTCCCCTTCTGTTTGATTCCAAAGCATTCGGGGGATACGGTGCATTTGAAAGACACTATAAATGAAGCTGGAGAGCAATGGGGCCAGAGGAGTTAGCTCCCTGTTACTCACTGGGCTCTGGGATCTGCCGTGCCCTGAAATAAAACAAAACTAGCTGTTTGCAAGTGGCTGTGTCATACCGACTTCAAGATTTCCCAGGATGGGGCTGTCACTTCTTTATCTCCTCTCTGGAAACTAGGAGTTTGGCAAGGCACATTCTGATCTCCAGAAGGGAATAAAGGACATAAAATTTAATTATGAATGTTAACATACAACCAGTTCCTTATACAGCCCTGTGCTATTCTCATCCTGACACACCCTTCTGCCCTGAAGAAAATTCTTCCTGACAGACAGATTCATACTATTTTTAGGTTCATTAAGGGCCCGCAAAGGCTTCTAGTCACAGAAAGTGACATAGGAGAGGACTTACTGGTCTAAGCCACATGCCTGAGCATATGAACTTGCTGAAGTACAGGTTCCTATCCTACTACGATTGAGTTCAGCTTCCTTCTGAGCTGACACATTGAGCATTACGCAATGGACTGTGTGTGGTTCTTTCAGATGAAACACTGAAAGCCAAGATCCCACCTGACTTCCCATAGTAGTTTACCCAGAGTCCCTGAGGAAAGGTTTCCACCACAACTGTTGGGTAATACCCAATACACCAGTTGGCAGTGCCCTCCTCTACAGATGTGGCTGCACTTTTATGGCTCTATTGGTCATGAAGTCTTGTGTATGAAGAAATAAGACTATATAGTCTCAGTCTAAAATGACTTACTTTAAACTAGCAGAAATACCTGCCATCACCGGGTAAATACAGTAAAAGGTGTGATGAATAAACTAGGTCAGTTACATTAACATAGCATATTTTACTGGAAATACTTTTCTCATATATTACTTTAAGAAATTAACATAGCTAATCATGTGCTTACAAAATGAATTGACATTTAATTCATTTCTTGCTAACCAAAGGGGAGGTGAATAACCCACATAAATTATTTTAACATAACCTATTTTACTGGAAATACTTTTTCTTTTATCATCTTACTTTAAGAAATTAACATGGCTAGTGAGGTGCTTACAAAACACATTGACGTTTAACTTATTGCCTGATGAACAATAATATTTGTTTTTCTTCCTTGAGCATGAACATACAAATTTTTCCTCATTCCCACTCTCTTGAAGTAGCAACATATAGTTGACCATGACTGAAGCAGTGGAACCTCAAATCTACTCCAACAACTTTGAATGTTTGTCCTCGTGGTTTGTTAATAGACATGGCAAATGCTAGGCGGAGTGGGAACTGTAATCTTTTGGAATATCATATCTGTAGGAATCATCGGTCTTCTAAGTATTAGTACTGCTTGGTATTAGTACACAACATGCTTAACAGAAGAATCCAGCAAACGCCTATGATCAGGTGCTACTAAAACCTTATCATCAGTTGGCCCCATTGGAGCTCTGGGGGAACCGATTTTGAGACCCTAATCAATCTAGTTATTTAAGTTAGGAAATCAATAGTATGCATTCAAAATTTTGCATTTGTAGCTCTTCCCATTTTGGAGCTCTTATGGGACAAACAAACAAACATGCTTTCTAAAATATTTATAAGATTAAGAGGAACAATAACCAAGAACTAAATATCCACCAAAAAAGTATAGAATGTATACTTCCTTTAATAAGCCGCAATAGCTCGGAAAACAAAACGGCCGCCACAAAGGAGCTATCTCAAGGCAGGCAGAGCTTTTGGCAATGTAAAGGCTCAGTAAACAACAAACAAAGGCCTCCTAGTTTCACACATACATACCATGAGGCATTTGGAATGGCGACTGCTTGGGTATCATAATACTTTACTAATTTTGGAAGCTAAGAGGGCTGCCTAGAAACCATGTTAACATGTGCACATCTCCTCATAGCTGTTGGATTTTCCCCCCATCCAGTCTCTCTCTCCTCCTTTCCCTCCAGGATACCCTTTTCCTTTATATCTTTTCCCCACCACTGTACCTTCCACTTACTTTCCTCTCACTCTCTCCAGCAGGCCCCCAAACCAATTTCTCCTTTTGCTCGCTCGCCACCATTAATACAGCATAATGGAGCAGCAGACGTAAAGGCTGTCAATCCCAGTCCATTCACACAGCACAGGAAGAGGAGAAGCTAGATGGAGAACTGTCATACTAATCCCATCAACACCGCGAACATGAAGAAGAGAAGGAAATTTCAGCCATTTAGTTTCTTTGAAACAGCAAGTGATCCCATCTACCAATCGATCCTGAGCTGCCCTGCTTTTCAACCTATACTGTCGCTCCTACAGTATTAGAAGATATCCATCAGTCTCCTGATATGGTTAAAACGTGGCTCAGTCTTTTAGCAAATACGGATTGACTCATGGGCCACAGCATGATTCAGACAACGCAACTGGTGCTGTCTATAGTGGGAGACAGATTTTTAGTCATATTACAGTTTTTATTTCATACTTATAGTGTCATACTGCCTACAGTTCTGAACCAGGAAGACTGTAAATTCCTCTTGCAAAATAGCTTGGTAATTTTTTTTGCAGCTCAGCTCCACAGTGGGAGATGTAGCCCTCCTATCAATCACAATAAATTTGACCCAACTAAAACATGCATGTTTAGTAATCAATCACACTTCGTGAGTCATGTTTAACTCATTACTTTTTGGTGTTCCACAATCCATTAGGTTCTTGGGGCTTTTCTATACAATGGTCATTTCAGACCACTTTAAGAGTGGCCATTTTAAGGCCAGTTTTCATTAGCTGAGCTGTACAAAGCGAACTTTCAGCCTGCCAGGTATGATGCTATTTATTATTTCTGCAAACAACCTTTTTTAAAGAATAAATGAAAAGCCACTTCCTATAACAAGAAGTTACCAACCTATAGAGATTGGCTTATTTAAAAAAAATAATAATTAACATTAGTAACTATTTACTCTTCCACATCCCAAATATTTATTTGAGCAGGATACTGAATATAGCATGTTCGCTTAGTTAAATTTTAAGCAGGTAACATAGGCTATTTGAGTCACAGTATTCACACTGCCCTGTCCCGTGCACTACTCTCTTCTCCATCCTCTCAGGGTGGACTACTTAGTAGGCCAGCTTGCCAACAGAGCCCCATCCTAGCGGATTCAGCCAAGGCACTGAGGCTATTAACCCCCTCTATTACAATGTTGGCAATTCAGCAAGCAGCCCTTGTCTGAGTCAGCACTGAACCAACTTTTGTGCTGAAGGGTTTGCTGCAGGTGCAGTTTTTCAGAGGAGAATGAGGTCTTAATCATTTTTTAGTCATTAAAGATCATTATTACAAGAACGAGGGTGGCAATCATGGCTTCCTGGCAACATTCCCACTTAGGTAATTACAAGGAAAATTTCAGCCATCAGCATATAGTTTCAGCTAGAGAAAGGGCACGCTCCCCTTACATAGTTGCTCTTCGCTGGACAGCATGCAAAGAACTTTGGGATCATTCTGAACAGGAAGTATGATATAAATGTACAGCGAGTGCAACACAGTGCACCTTTTAGACTGAAAAATAAATCAGCATCTCAACACATTTCAGGAACTGTGGTGGATAACCCCAGAAGTTTAACTTAATCTTCCATTTCTGTATCCCAAAATGAAAACAAGGCACAAGCTTCCAGAATCAGGTATTTGTCCAGAAAAAGGCAGTAAATATTTGCAATAACCTCCTCCTAGTCACCACGCTGATTAATGCGGGGTGCAACAAAACCCTGCTAAAGGCTGGCATCAAACCGTGGTGAATCAAATGTGGAAAAATAAGTTCAAAGGCATAAACGAAAAAGTTTTTATTTCACTTTCATAGGCTTCTTCAAAGAGAATTACAGCTTCGTTTCAGCAAAATTACCTTTGAGCATATGTTCTCCTATGTGACTCAGCATAGTAGTATTGTTACCTATTGCTTATGGCTTTTTATTTTCCATTGCATAGCTACAAACAAGAAAGCTCATGGATTCAGGGCCAGATTAAGGCAGGGCCTCGAGGGACTGCAGACACTGGCCCCAGTCCAAAGTGGGGCCCCATGAACCCCAATAAATCTGGCCCTTGATCCAGCCCTGCATGGATTAACTGATTTTAAAAAGCTTCCAATTCAAAACCCACTGACTTTGGCAGATGTCATTCCACTCACTACATTGGGTTTGGGTCAGGAACTAATTAAGCCCCATCAATAACATCGGTTATATAATTAACATCAAACTCAGTGGTCACTTTCAACACCGATTCTTACTCTGATCTTAATCCGCCAAGGCGCAGAGTGTGCAAAGACCAGTTGAGGAAGAGACCTTACAGCATCCCTGTCCACTAAATATGAGCCATTTACTGTCAATTGGTCAGCGATGTCCACTTAATTATTTTCACTGGACTATTAAACATTTGCCTTGCAGGAACTAATCCTAATATTTCCACAGTTAAACTCTCTTCTCTGTCCCACCGCAAAGAACTTGTTACTATGAAACAGCATTTCCTTCCCAACATGCAGCTTTAGATTTTAATGACTATTAGCCAACAGTCAGTGGCTACTTCACACCAGAATAGAAGACCTTGTTAACACTCTATAGTTCTCTTTAAATTCTTACCTTGGAAATAAGTTAAAATGCCACCTTCTGCCCTGTCCAGCTCCCATCTGCAGACCAAAGAGAGAGATGTAAATAAACTGCCAGTTAGTGTTTTGGAAATGAAGGGCTATTACTCTGAAATGGGGGAAGAAACCAGCTCTCCCCACAGATCACCTTCAGTAGGAGCTTTCCCATCCCAGGAATCAAATGATTGGCATCATAAAATATGATCTAGGCTGGCATCACACCTGTCAACAATGACTCCTTTTCAAAGTGACTCTTTGGATATAAAATGGCCAGTGGAGAACAAGTTGCCCTCTGCAGTAGCCTACTACAGTGGTTGTCAAGCTTTTTTCCCCTTGGTACTCAGCTGAAAATAATCATTTATGCCCATGACCCAACAACTACATCTTTAAGCAACGCATTCCAATCTTTTGGTGGCATCAGCAGCAGATGCAACAACCCAGTAGCTAAGTGTCTGTGACCCAGTACTGGGGCCCAACCCATGGTTTGAAAACCACTGGCCTAGTACAACATATGCATCCTACTCCATTTCCTCCTGCGCGTTCTGATCAGCGTCCTACTGTGTAGGAAGATATTTTCTATTCCAAATCATGGGCGTCTGTTCCTAGAGACTTGGTGTGACAACTCCTGCCAGATGAGCAAGAACATAACTTCTGTGGGGCAGGTTCTTGTGTAAATACTGTATAGTTTTAAAATGAGTGGCAAGGTGTGTAACTGGTGTTTTGAATGGTACTTATCAATTGTTTCTGTGATATTATGACTCTGGGAAAAATGTAAATCTTACAGACTACTGGAAATAGAGGTAAATTTGCTTTTGAAAGCCAGTTTCATCAGTAGAATTTCTTCTACATAGAATTGATTCGCAGTAATTGGACATCTTATTTAATAATATGCCCCATTATTAATCATATTTGGACATAATTATTTAATAGGAAAATGCTATTATAACAACATCTTAGTAGTATTAGTAATTATAGCATAACAATATTTTATATATAGTTAATATTAATAAATATGGTTATTAATGACATTAGATAATTTTATCAGTGGTGTGACAAATTATTGCTCATAATTGGACATACATTTAATAATATGGAAAATATTGTTACATGTATATTATGCATAAAATAAAGGCCCCTCCCTAATCCCAGCCATAGCAAAGTGTGCCTCCAAATCAGATTTATCAACCAAGACCTTTTGGAGGGTTGAGGAGGGAAGAATGTCATTTTATTGCATTGGACACTATCTTCATCAAGAGAAAGAAAAGTAACAAAATGTAATATACATGTAGCATGACTTCTTTACTATATCTCTGCAAACCTCCAACTGGCAGCTAGTTAGCTATTAGCTACTCAAATCCAAAAGACCATCTGCCAACTGGCTCAGCCTTATCCCTCCCAGAGTTAACAGATGCATGCTAGATGGTATGGGAACGGTGTTTTACAGAAGCAATTAGTTTAATCTTGAGCTAAACAGTTTAAATTCCAGGCTATTTGGAACACATGCAAAAAAACTGCTCCTCTTTCCAATGTGAATGGCTAACTAGAAGCCAAAAAGCCATTAGCTACTATTCATAGACCTTGAGGTCAGAAGGGACCAATATGATCATCTAGTCTGACCTCCTGCACAATGCAGGCCACAAAATCTCCCCACCCACTCCTGTAATAAACCTCTGACCTCTGACTGAGTTATTAAAGTCCTTAAATCATGATTTAAAGACTTTAAAGTGCAGAGAATCCACTAGCCAGTGAGCCGTGCCCCATGCTAGACAGGAAAGTGAAAGCACCCCACAGCCCTTGCCAATCTGCCCTGGGGGAAATTCCTTTCCAACCCCCAATACAGCAATCAGTTAAAACCCTGAGCACGTGGGCAAGTCTCACCAGCTAGACACCCACGGAACAATTCTCTGTAATAACGCAGAACCCACCCCATCTAACGTCCCTTCTCCGGTCCCTGGCATATCCACCACTATTAGTCCAAAAATTGGTCAATCGCCTGACTAGGCCATCCCACCAAACCGCCCCTCCACAAATTTATCAAGCTCAGTTTTGAAGCCAGCTAGTTTTCTTCCCCACAGCTTGCCTTGGGAGGCTATTCCAGGAGTTTACTCCTCTGATAGAGATCTGCGTCTCATTTCAAGGCTAAGGTTCCTGATGGACAGTTGTATCCATTTGTTCTTGTGTCCGCATTCAAATCTGAAAGGCCACCAACCCAGTAATAGCTTTATTCTTTACTATTTTGAGTCCCGGTAATGGATGATGTAGGACTGACTGATTTCTAGGTTGCAAATGACTACAGGTATTTGCGTTCATTTTAATTAGTGTACTTTATCCAAATCACCACTTAACAGCCAGTGTGACATTTGATTAGCCAAAACTCAACTGGCTAGTTGGTGGGTCTTTAAATGGAAATCTAACCCTTTCTTCAACACTAACCCACTGTGTGATCTTGTGCAAATCACTTAGCCCTTGTCCTTTATTTCCACCTCTCCCCTTTTGTAAAATGAAACTAATAATATGATTTATCTCAGAGGCTGTAGCGTGGCTTAATCGGTTAAGGTTTGTGATGCAATTTAAGATGGCAGGAGCTGTAGAAGTAGAGGTCATTGTTATTAGAAATACTAGTCAATTAATTTATTTTTATTATCATCATCATTATTATTATCATTATTATTAAACCAATCAATTTTATTCTCATGTCACAAGAGAGTGTTGTTTTGCCTTGATTTGGTCTAAGCTCTCTTTTCAGCCATTTCTTTGCTTCTCCTCTGGTAAAGAGTTACTTTCACACTGGAGAAAACTGAATGAGAAGCTTAATCGCAAATAAAATAAATTGCCAGTAATTTCTGGAGTCCCCTCTGCTATTATGGAAAAATTTGCATTTGAATAGGGGCCTTTTTTCCATCACAATCCAGCTTCACCTTGATCTTGCACTATAATCAGCTTCCCACATTTATGAAATCACAGCGTGTTGCCATAGAAATTATGTCACAAATTCATCATTATGACTTTCCCTGCAGGAGCAATTGGAGCTGAAGATCAGCTGCAATAGTTACCTTTTTACAAGCCCTGGTTTAAATATATTTTAATATTTTTTAAAAAATGTATAGAATTGAGATCAGCCACCACAGGGAATTATTCCTACATGTCGTAAGTATCAGAGGGATACAAGATTACCTCTATAAATTGCAGAAGCCATAAAATATGATCAAGAGACTTTAGTAGTTGATTTAAAAACTTATCCTCTATAATCTCTGAAAGGTTTTCATAAAAACAGACCATTAGCTAAAAATGATCATTCAAAATCCAAAACCGAGAAGCAGTCTTGCAAGAGTGAAGTTACAAACAATATATACCAGTTAGGAAGGCTCATCTGTCAAAGTGCTGAAAGGGCTGGATGCATTGTCCTGCACATTGCTTTGACAACCTGATGACAAGTTAGCTCCCGTGGCAAGAAAATTCACATTGTGAATTTAAAGTAAACAATTTATACTTAAAATATTTCAGAATTTTCCACTAGGCTAAACAAGTGTTTCTCCTGTTTTTCAAAGAGTGATCGCTGTTTTATTTTCTAATGAGAACCACTATATTATATTTATGCTCGGGAAAAAAATCTCACAACAAATACTTATACATGTGCTATGTACTGCACCAGTAATTGTCTTATTCTCCTTCTTACTTATTGAAAATAACTGATATTGAACCAAAGAGCTCCATCCCCAACAGCTAGAGCAAAGGAAACCTTCAATGAGAAATTTAAAACATTTACTGGTAGTCCCGTGTCTGAGCATCAGATCAGGGACACATATAACTTTGGGCCAACTTGGATAAACATTGCTGATTCTTTGACATGTGTGTCGTGTGTGTGTGCTGTTTCACTGTGAGTAAAACCATCCAAGTCACTTTTGAATGGCACATTTTGAAGTGGGCCTGATTGCATGGCAAAAATAGGGCAAGAAAAATCATAGCCCTAATATATGCAGGTCTCCTTCCTCCAAGATTTTTATGCCCCCTAATCCTGAAATCTGTTCCATCTCGATGGGCCCCATGCACCAGTGGTTTTCCAACATTTTTCTTGGGACCCAGCTGAAAAAAAAAATTATGCCTGAGACATAACAATGACATCTTTCAGCAATGTATTCCAGTCTTGTTAGTGATGACGTTGCAACCCAGTACTTGGGAGTCTGACTGCACCCCATACTGGGTCCCAACCCATGGTTTGAAAACCACTGCCCTACCCCCATACAACCCTGTTGAACTGCCCAAGAGCCTGAATGATGGAGCCATAACAACTTTTCTCAGTTATTGCTCGGCAACTGCTTCCCCTCAGTGTTTCATTTGCACTCTGCTAAATATCCCTTCACAGTTACTCAGCATTTCCCACAGCCAGGACGTGATGTCAGAGAGGCAGAAGTGGCCAGCTCCCCAAGACAAGCAGCTCATCATCTGACGCCACTTTTCGTAGCACAGAGAGGGAGCGCGTGGTGCCGAGGGAGGAACAGGGAGTCAGGCACGGGGGTGCGAAGGGGTTGAGGAGGGAAGAGAGAGATTGAGACAGCGTGGAGGAAGCAGTTAACATGGCAGTAAAGGAGCTGGGGCCAAGACAACAAGTTGGGGTGAGGAGTGGGGTTGGGAGCCCTCAGGGTGTGGGTTGAGAGGAGGATTGTGTCCTATACCACAAGTGGCTGAAACAGCAGGCTGGGAGGCAGACTCGTTGATACAGGAGAGAGCAGTGAGCCTGCGACCGGGAATGGCTGGGAGAAGGCCACTTGGTCTTTGGTTTGGCTGTGAGGTGCAGCCTCCTAGGAGGGTTTGCTCAGAGTGCAAGATCCCACGCCACGCTCCAGACTCCCCCTGCGTAAAGTCCCCTTCCCAGCCCCATTTTGCTGCAACTGCAACTGTCCTTGTCCCCTGGCAGTCCTCTCCCCTCTTCCGGCTGCTGTTGCGTGGCCCTGCAGTTCAAGTGAGAAGCCTTTGAAGGTTTGTGTCCGCTACAGCATAACTCAAGTATTGCCTCCCCAGCTCAAGTCCTGTCCGCGCACACAAACCCTTTGCTCCAATATGGTGCTACTTTTACTAGAGTTTGGCGGCCTGAGAGAGACCCGGATAAAAACTCAGATTAGTGCCTCTCATCACCGTGCAGTATAGATCCCAGCTAGTGCCACACGAGCGCTGCTAGTCCATGCAAGCCGTCCCATAATTCCCCACCACACGCCGGGAAACTCACTTTCCTCAGTTGACTGAGAAGAATTCACAATTCATTCAAAGACAATTTTTAGGGTGTCCCACCTGAGCAGAGCACAGGGAACCATGCAACGGGCCCCCAGATGCCTTCTTCGTGCCACACTCACAATTTCTGTGCAGACACAACAGATTCTGGGCTCCTGCATGGTGAACTGGGCTAAATCGGGAGGAGGGACTGCAGTGTAAGTCACTGGAGTTGACACTGCGTTAAGGACATAGCCTTATGTTGCTGCTTCTGCCCAAGCAAAAAAAGATGTCAAGGGCCCTGAAATGAGCAGGGCCGGTGGGTTTAAGAGCCAAAGAATGGTGCCATGTAAGGGCGAATGTTTTTATTTATTAGTGTGATCTTAGTTGATTAAAACCTCCTACAGCTTACACACTTGCTAATAAGGTAGAAGGAACGCACGTCACACACGCAAAGCTAGATCCTGGCAATACATTTAAGTGTCTGTGCAATCAGTATTTTCAAAGCTATGCAATTATTGCAACCTAACTCCACCAGCTCTGAGCAGACTGATGCACCATGTGAGCAGGACAATTGTTACCTCATAAGCAACTTGTGTGCTGTTTGCCTGGCATCTTACACTTGTTTGGCATGGCTACATATGCCCCTAGTGGGCTCCTGGGTAACATCACGACAAACTGGCTGTCTGTAAAACTAACCTGGCCCTTTATAAAGAAAATACTTACAGGGGTGTTGAAACTGCAGCTAGGCCAGCATTCAAGCGATGAGCCTGGCTTCCTCGGGCAGCCTCTTCAGCTTTTTCTTTCTCTTTCTCCTGCAACCTGTGCACCTCCCTCCAAATGCCACACAGGTTGTTCCACTGGACGCAAGACCCTCTGTTCCTTTCAGCTGTGCCCCTTCTGATGGATTTACACCCACAGCATTATCCTGGTATTTTGTGCCATGCCAGGAAACCATCTGCACTCTACATACCATTGCACTCATGGGAACTCAAACTACACGGGCTCTGTTCACTGCTACCTTGCATCTTCTGCAGTCTTTGACACCACAGCAAAGTGAGCCTGAAGCACTGAGGTGGTGTTTTCCAGCCACACCACTCTGGTGTAATGATGAATCAAACCCCTCTGTTTGTATTCTGCCTCCTTGTTTTCCTCTCTCTGCACCTGTGGAGCCAAGGGCGGAGTCCAGACCTTAGTGCTGGCTCTCAAGCTGGACAGGCAGTTTTTTCTCCCACAAGTTTTCTACCCTGCCTTTTTTCTCTTCTAATTAAGAAAGTAAATAGGTTGCAGTACAGCCAATGCTAGCCAGTTTTATTTTGTGTCATGGAGATCACATTAGCAGTAACAGCATCTTTTGCAAGCCGAATTTAAGTTCTAAACCAATCTGATAGAGTAATTCATTCTTTGGTATTTCATAGGCATTGCTTGCTTGATGTTAGGCATGCTGATTTATCATTTTAAAGTGGACAAATTTTATAGGTATTTTAAGGAAAGTCTGATAACTGTATTAAAATGGCCCGGTAATTTAGAGCCCAAATTGAGCACACCATGACATGATTATACTCATCCACCCTCATTCCTAGTGACTAGGGTTCAAAATATCTATTTTAGCTTATCCAAATCCCCATGTAAAAACAAAATCCACTGGCCTGAAGCCAATGCAGAAGGTGCCCCACTGACTTCTATATGTTCATCCTGAGTGAGGACTGCAAATCAGTTTTCAACCTGTAAAGAAAAATTGTTGTAAAAAACAACTAGTTTCATAGGACATCTCTAAAGCCTCATTTTGTATTCTCAGGCTTCCACTGCCTATGCACACTTCCGCTCTGTTAACAAAAACGAAGGCATTGCCAAATGGAAGCCTACAAAAGGGGAAATTATGTTTAAGGTTTCTAAGAGGGTAATATGGCAAACAGGAAAGATTTCATAGCAATTAGGTCTCTGTAGCTGTAATCGGAAGTTATTTCGAACTTGTAGCTCTGTTATGTTACAGCTGTATGAAGCGGGTGAACATAAATAACAAACAATAATTGAATAATTAATAGAAAACCTTGTAAAAGGTTTTCCATTCTTACTTGAGCAATTAGGCACTTTGAAATGAGAAGTCAGCACTAGCACCATTTCTCATTTAGCCCACCCCAGCACAGCTCATTAGGGGAAAGAGCAGAGGGGAAACTTCAGAGTCATTCAGAGCACAAAATAGGGGAAAAGAAAAAGGCCAGCTCTGTAAGCCCCATGGCAAGATTCTCAAGCAGGTTCTAATTAGATAACTACCAGCTTGCTATTTCTATGTGGAGTTAGCATTTCTGAGACCTGGACATTTCTAATCAGAGAACGATATACAATATGCAGAAATGATCATTTAAAGTTTTTAATGATGTGGAGTGCTGGAAATGATCCTGCTTGCTAATATGTTAATGAAGATGCTATCGTTAAGTACATGTGCGAAAAAGAGTTGTCCAATTTGCACTGCAGGTTGTGTTGTACTCTGTGTAGGATTGTTCTACTCGCTCCCCCTTTATAAAAACCCAGTTGATTGTAGGAGCTGGAATTTTCTACTGCCGTTCAGGTCAGATGTGTTCCTGCTTCTGCCTTATTAAATAAATGCAGGCCATCAGATACAAACTAATCCAATTGCTCTCCCTATGGTGGGCCACTAACATCATGGCGTCAGTGCTAGGTGCTGCAGTCTTCATGTTGCTCAATATCCGGTGCCTTGTCCACAGTTCACCAACGATGGAGACCACGGCACGGGAGACTGTTGAAGAGGTTCCAAGGTCCCATAGAAGACAAACGACAGCGTTGGTGAGAGCAGAGGGAGATCAAGGGGAACCCTGGAGGTAGCAGTAGACTTTATGTCAACAGCTTCTGTGGCTATGATGTAAACAGACCCTTACTGCCAACTTTTAATTTCAGGTTTCTTAGGGATTCTACAAAGTTTATGAACAAGACTTCCCCAGGGTCCTGTGGCTCTGCTCGGTGGTGCATGTGGGAGACGACATGATACCACATTCGTTTTTGCTCTAGTGCAATGGAAGACCATGCGCCTTCCCAATCAGAGCTGACAATTTGTTTCTGGAAGACAGCACTCTTGTTTCAATTTGAAAGTCTCTGGTGTTGAAGGCCTCCTTCTCTCTGCCTCCCCCCCTTAGACCCACAAAATACAAGAGACAAACTGCACAGAGCTTTTCCACATTCAAACTGCACCCATTTTACTGAATGAAGCTGCTCTGAAACACACTGCAGACATCATTTCCCTCACACTGTACAAGCTGTTAATAATTGCAAGACAGAGGGGGCATTTATACGTAAAGAGCCTCCTGCTGGCGGCCACAAGTTGTGTTGAACATTGATATGTATGATACCTATCCATCTATCCTAGTCCTTGTATAGCCTCCATGACTGTAATATCTGAGCACCTCCCAGTCTTCAGTGTATTTATCCTCACACACCCCTAACAGGTAGGGAAGTGCTATTAGTCTCATTTTATGGATGGGAAACTGAGGCACAGGCTTGCCTAAGGTCACAAAGGAAGCCTTAGCAGAGACCCTGGTTCCTATAAACCTTAAGAAAACCCAGATCCTTGGGCATCTTACTCAGTTATTTTTTCAGATGTGTAGTTGTGTTAGTCTTCGTACAGCAAAAACAATAAGAGTCCTGTGGCACCCTCCGATGAAGTGGGTTGGAGCCCATGATAGCTTATGCCTGAAGAAATCTGTTAGTCTTTAAGGTGCCACAGGACTCTTGTTGTTTTTACCCAGTTATTGTCAAAGATCCCCCATGCTTTGTTTCACGATGGCAGCAGAAAGAAGTGGCTCACTAACATGATTGAACCATGAGTTGCTCTTGCAGGATTTAAAATATATTCCTGAATTGTGCTTCCACACCTGCAGAGTCCAACCTCCAGCCTCAGTGCAAGCAATAGAAGAACACCCACCAACTTTCCTGCAGCCAGGATTTCACCCCAATTTTATAATGTCATAGCTTACACTGGTGCTGAGATTTTTGCTGGATCATATGGAGTCTGGTTTAATCTGTGACATTTTGGTGAGTATGAGAATGTGGCATATTTCTTGCTATAACAAGAGAAAATAGTGACTTCTGTAATAAACATAAATGCAGAAGCGGTCTGAGTACATCCACAGAAGCCTGTCACAGGTTCTGCTGGGAGAATCTGAAATTAGCACCAGCCAAAGTCACAGCCCGATTTCTCCACTGAAAGCAGGATGAGGGTGAGGTTGGTGTCAAGCGAGATTAAATGAAGTTGCTCAGCTCCCGTCACACAGCAGCCCAGGAACCTGGGCCAGTTTGTCCTTTCTGAAGTCCTGGCCACAGGCAGTAAGGGAGCCTGTTATCGGCAGATGAAAGACTAGCGTCTACATTACAGTGATGGATTTGGGCGGAAAGGGAATGAGTGCTTTGGTGCAATGGTCAGGTTACAGTCAAGACAAGAGGATGAATGCTGGCAGACACCTGCACAATTCGCTCCTAGCAGCAACGGCTGACTGCAAGTAACAACACAGACAGTCTTTGTTATGTGTCTGTACAGCTCCTAGCACAGCAGGATCCTGACCCAGGGCGAGGGGGACCCTAGGCATCATGCTAATACAATTAATAATAATTTGGAGGCAAAGGACAGACCAGGGGGGCGTTCTGGCAGTCTCACTGACCCTCAGCCAGCAAACTGTCGCACGTGTAACTGGCAGCCATGAATGGTTACAGTGGAGTGAGTGGCAGCCTGCACTGGGGGACGTGGTTATCCTGCCGACGAAGAGGAAGGGACAAAGCTATGGACTAGAGACTTGAGCCTCTGAGGTCCAGCTCTGCCTAGGGAACCTTGGCCAAGTTACTTGGACTCTCGGCCTCATTTTCTCATCTGTAAAACTGAGATAACTGCATTACAACTCTGTCTTGTCCCTTCACACGTAATCTCTTTGGGGCAGGGACTGCCCACAGGTATGTGCAGCACCTAACACAAGGTCCTGGTTTCCTTTGGGGTCCCGATGTGCTTTTATGATTGATATTTCAGGAGCACCCAAGAAAAGCCACAATCAGGAGCAAGACACTGGTGTTTTGAGCTCTAAATATTTATAAGAGGTACACAAAGGTAGTCCTAGCATGGGGCAGAAGGGGCATTTGCTCCCCACCAGCCTCCTGCCCCCCCCACCAGCCTGATCCCCTGGTCCTGCTGCTGGGGTTGGGAGGCTGGCGGGGGCCTCAGCGAGGCCGGCTGCAGGGCTGGGTTGTTTCTGGGGGCCAGTCCCAGGGAGGCAAATGGCGGGGCCAGGAGGCCAGCGGAGCGGGCTGGCAGTGAGGCCAGGGAGCTGGTAGGGGCCCTGGCAAGCCAGGAGTGTGTATAAAAGTCAAGGAGGGGGCCCCTGGATGTACAAATATAATCCCTAAACTATATAGTCCAAAGCATTTTCACTACAGCTATAAAGTTTTTCAATATATTACAATTCCTGTCAACAGCCAGCACAGGAGGGAAAGTAAACCAAAGAAATATAGGAGACACATGTGCACAGCTGATTAATCGGACTTTTTTATGGTAAACAACGCAACTCAAGGGGCCTGTTCTCTTTGCTACTGTAATAAATCACTGTGCTTATACTGGTTTATGATGTCAAACATCTAAGAGTTGTTCCCGCACTTGAAAATAGACCATAAATTACCTTGCAGATGCTAAGGTTATCTAGAAACCCTGGGGCTAATAGCTCCATGGAAGGTCTAAGCAGGCTGGCTGCCCATTTTGCATGAGCAAAACTAATTAGTGGGTGTAGATTGTAACTAAAAAGCAGAGCTGGATGGGGGCCCCTTCCGCCCTCCCCCCCATTGCAGTGGCGCTCTGCCTGGAGGCAGGAAGTCCAGGCCCCCACCCCTGTGCTGAAGGCCAGGGGCTCCAGGGCCCCAGGCGGCGTGCCGGACGGGATTAGGGTTACCAGATAGCAAAGCATGGGACAGAGGACAGGGAAGTACGAAAAGGAGGACATCGGAGGACACATGGAGAAAATGGGAGTATTAATATAACTGTCACTCATTGCCATATTATGTCATGGAAAATGGGTAACGATTAACAAATGCATGCCCCCCAAACACCTGCCCCCACCCCCAGCTACTGCCCCCAAATGCCTGCCCCACATCAGATCCCTCTTTCCCCATGACCCCACTCCAGCCCTCCTAACCCCCCACACCCCAGCTCTCCATCTTCACTTCACCCTCCTTCAGCCCCCTAACCCCCTCCACACCTCCCCAGCCCACCAACCCAACCTCTTCTTCCCACCCCCACCGCCCACACCCTTTCCCCAGCTGCTTGGCTGCTTCCCAGGCCTCCTTACCAGTGGGGCAGGAAAGAGGTTCGCAGGGACACACAGCCACGCTGGGGGCTGAAAATGACCGGCCAGCAAGAGGGGGCACACACCGCATGAGCCCGGTAGGGGTGAGGCCTCCCGAGGTGCTGAGAAAGGTGGGAGGGGTGGCTGGGCTTGCTCCAGCCTGCAGCCCCATGAGCCGGTCCTGGGGGGCACCAGAACGCTGCGTTCTTCTGCGTTCTTCTATTTTAGGGGGCCCTAGAACGCTTCCCCCTAAAAGTGGGGGGCCCCAGAATGCCGTTCCGGGGATTCTGGCATACTTTCATCCCTGTAAGTAAAAAGCCAGACAAAATCATGTATTTTTAAAATGCCTGCCAGACGGAGGATGTGAAGGTAAAAAGGAGGACAGGTCCTCCTTTTGCCAGACATCAGGTAACCCTAGGCCTGGAGGACAAGGACTCCTTTTCCACTCTCATATGCAGCAGATTACCGGTAACCTCAAAAAAGTTGGGCCCAGGCTCTCTGAGGTGGGGGTTAATCCCCTTCTTCTCATGGGTCACGCAGGATAGGGACTAGGGTGACCCCACCCGCACCAGCTTCTGCAGTACAATTTACTAACCAGTAGCTGTAAATCCACAAGCGAAAGGCTACAGGAGGTGGGCAGCAAAAACCACCATCTCTGGGACCCAGGATAGTTTGCCGCCTCTTCCTGGCTGCATGCAGGTATAGGCAAAGGCTGTGGTCATGGCTATTCACCTCAAGCTCGAGGAGACAGGACCCTTTTTCCCAGCCCTCCCTGCCCTGGGCCTGCTGCTCTCAATTGCTCACGGTGCTGAGCCCCAGCGTTGCGTAGCACAGCCAGCACCCGCGGCTCCCACTCTGCCCCAGCTCACGGTGGGCACTGCCAGGCTCTGCTCTCTGCTGACCCCTAGCGCCCCGCTTGGGCCTCTTTGCTGCCCTGCCTTGGCAGCTCCAGAGCACAGAGGACTGGCCCATGGCGCTCCTGACTCCCTCACTGGTCTTCCTGCCCTGTCAATCTGGCCAACTTGGAACACTGGCCTCTCTCCATTGGCCACAGGGACTGTCAGTCTCGGGACCCCAACTCCTCTGCAGCCCTGCCCCACTACAGGAGGCGCTGCAGAGCACAGGTTGCCCATGCGGTGCAGAGCAGCTCAGTGAGCCCAGGGGACACGGCCAGGAGGCACCATTGCACTGGCGGGTGCCTAGGGGTAGATCCAGCTAAGCCTCCATTGCAAATGCTACCAAATCGCATCTCCAGGGTGGAGCCAGCCCCTGGCATCCAACTCCACCTGCACGGTCTGTCTCCTGGTACCAGCATGCCCAGCAATGGCATCGAGTCCCTGCTTGGCCCAAGCACTCCCATCTACCTGCCCAGGCTGGCCCTGTTTTGCCTTTCCTCGCTGCTGGGCAATGCAGTGCTCTGCTGGTTTTCCAGTGCAAGCCCTAGCAGTGACCAACCACTTCACCTGCACCCTGGGGCAATCAACCTGCTTCAGAGCGGGCTGGTGCTGCCCTGGCAGGTGGTCAGAGCCCTCAACCTTGCAGCTGTGCACAGCCCCGGTGGCCTTCCTCTGTTTTCTCCTTCACTGGGCCAACAACTTTGGCCTGAGCATCAGTGGATCACTACTTGAGTGGAGATGCCAGCCCTCCAGGACTGTTCTGGAGTGTCCAGGAATTAAAGGTTTTGTTGTGTGACAAAACTTCCAGGAATAGGTCCAAGCAAACTTGGCAACACTCATAGCTGGCTATCATCTACCCAGGCTCCTACCCAGACAAGGTGACCCCCAGCAGGACCAGTGCCCTCATCCCACTCACCTGGCTGCTGGTCATTGGCCAGAGTACCTCTCTGCTACATGACTGGGGCCAGGCCACCCTATGCACAACGTGGACTTCCAATGTCTCCTGTAGGCTCTCAGCACCTCCACCTCCTTCCCTAGCCCATTGGCCATCATGCTGGGCTGCTATGGGACGGCACTCCAAGCAGCCCACCAGCAGGACATCTTGCTGCTCCCATGCCATGCAGCCCTACCCAGGACCAGCCAGCTGCCACCTGACCCTCAGCCCTGCAAGGCCACCAAGCGGATCTTCACCACTGTGGCCATGCACCTGCTGTGAATATGGGCCTAGAGCCTGCAGAGCCTAGTGGCCATGGCCTGGGCTGACAGCACTGACCCGCCATGACTCAGGTGACTGATGCTGCTCCTGTTTTGATGCCAGGGCTGCCTCCATACCCTACCTCTGCAGGTCCAGTCACTCAGAGGTGGGTTCATACTTTCACCATCATCCAGTAGAGGAAAAAAAAAGAAACAAACTTCACCCCTGCTGTTTTGTTTGATGGCTGCTGCAATTTTTTAAAACAAACAACAAATTCTACAGAGCCTCTCTTTTATGCAGCAAAGTCTTAGATTGTGTAAACCAATGTTCAGCTTTCAGTGTTGCACACTGTTGTTAAGAGTAGATGTAGTATAGACCAATTTAGCTTCCCTTTCTCTTTTTCCAGCAATGTAATTTGCAAAGGCTCAAGAATCAGTAATGGGATATCAAGCAGCTTGCTAACCAGGTGGTCAAATCACACTACAGGGTTAATGCTGCTCATTTTTGTGTTGTTATCCAGTGAACTTGAATAATCATAAAGCAGTTACTAGGACAGATGTCCCCTTCAGAACTGGCACAGCTTTTGGCAAGTACATGAAAGCCAATAACCCAAAAGATGAAGTATGAACTGCGATTTCAGGGATGGAGCAGGAACCACTAGAAGACCACAGGCTTATTAAGGACTCCTGTACTACCCCAACCCAGTCTGGACCAAGCTTATCACTTTGCATCAAGTATGAATCAACACAAATACTTTTAAGATTTTTTTTAAATTGAAGTAAAGCCCAAAAAGATTTTTTCAGTTTGCAGTGAGCATAATAGCTGCCTCAGAATTCTTTCCAAAGCAGTTTGTTTGGTTAATTTGAAAAAAACAGTGGAAATATTATATTTTGATTACCCTGTTTTAGGTGATAACCTTCTGAAAGATGACAAGAACAACAGGTTTTGACCAGAGTAATCCTTTAAAAGTGAGAGGATCGTTGATGTTAGACTAACACTAATACCCAATTTTTAGAACTGTATTAAGTCCCATCTTGACTCCACATCCCTTACTCCCCCATGAGGGAAGAGAAAGCTCCACCTCCTATTTCAGTTTATTGTGATATTACTGTTCCTAATACAAATCTTCCAGCAAAACACCAACAGCTTGGGAGACAGAACAATATTTTTACCCTGGAAATGTCAAAGCAGAATTAAAATGCTCCTTGGAGTCATATCAAATTCCATTGAGTCCAACTTCCACATATGTGCTGAAAGGCCTTGTGAAGCTTTTTTATTAAGAAATAATTGTATTTTAGAATGACCTATAACTTTAGAAACTTGGGTCTGTACCACCTGTGAGTTACATAGGGACCTTGCTCACACCACTTCCTATTTTTTAAATTTCTGCTGGTTAAGCAAAGGTATCATCTTATTTTACACCAAGGGTCTCCAACACACAGCCCGTGGGGCCACATACGGCCCCTAAAGCTATTTCCTGCAGCCCACGACAGTCATTACCAATATTTGCAACACTGTTGTATGAAAAAGTTTCAGTGGTACAGCCCTCAGGCTAATGTACCAGTCCTCATGAGGCCCTGTACTAGTACTCATGCAGCCCTTATCTTGATTTGAGTCTGAGACCCCTGTTTTACACAATGCCTGATTACAGAATTAATCTGGCAACTGAATCCTGACAGGGCATCATGCCCCTTTTAACCCCAAAGTCCATAAGATTCAGAGGCAATTTCAGCTGACATTTCCTCTAAATGTAAATACGTGATATTTATAGTTCAATGACAAGGTATAAATAAGAACTGAACTGCCTTTTATAGAATGACACCAGTTTCAAGATCAGGATGAACACACTTAACACAACTAGCTAACCTTTCTAGACATACGCAAGGCCTGATTTCAGCTCTAAAAACTTAAGAGGCTCCAAACAAAGCAAAATCACACATCTGAAAGAAAGGCACTGAAAAGCTGTTTTGCCTGCTAAAGCTACCATGTTCTTATAGCAAGTTTTTCTTGATACACTGCTTTTAAGTACTTCGTTGCTTATTTGTGAAGTGTTCACACTGTGTTGATTAACTATAGAGAAACTGTAGATAGTCATAGAAGAAAGCTACTTATGAAGTTGAGTTTTCCCCTTAAGATGTGTGAAATAAAATAATTTATTCTACTTATCTCCAGATTCTGCAAGTTTCTCTTTTGGGGCCATTCCAACATCCTTTAGAAAAATAAAGGTGGTGGGGACAAAACTGTATGGTATTATGGAGCAAGAACTATTTATAAACTTTGTGATGTTGTCACACCCACGTTCCTCTCTACACCTGTAAAGATTATAAACTCTGCAGGGACAAAGAATAATCTGGGCTACAATGGCATGCCTTCCAGCTTCTGCAGGATTGGGGCTACTAGTAGGCAGAACATCAGCCAAAAAAAAAAAAAAAAAAAAAAAAAAAGTGGGGAGAGCTCCTAACCAAGTTGCATGCACTCCACTTTATCTTCAACTGTCTCAAAGATGCATTTTCTGCACTGAATTTACTACCAGCCTACGCCTGTGCTAGCTAACATACTCTTATAGAACTGTGCTCTGCTTAACCACAAGTCAGTTTTAGTTTAAAACTAATTTTTGCACCCCCACACATTTGGGGAAGTGCCAGCTTCACTTCAAGTGTCCCAGGAAATAAAGTTCACTCCAGCCTCAAACCTTTTAAAAATGAAAAAAAAATCTTTAGAAGCTGTGGAGTTGGCTTTTTTTTTTAAAGGCAATCCACACACAAAACAACAACCCAGTTAAGTTTACAAGTAGAAAACTAGATTAATACTTTTTAAAGAACTATATTCTATTAAATAAAGTTCAGAGCAACCCTTCTAGCAGTTCCATCAGACTTAGTGCCTGAGTTCATTACGTTTCTCAGTGTCATTCGCCACAAGGCATTTGTGGTCATTCATTCAAGAAAACTGGCAGAATTAAGAGATTGAACCTTCTTCAGCAGATTTGTTTCTTTGAGGTCTCAGCTGAGTCTTGGGTAACTGCTCGGCCCACCTGCAGCACCCCAATGTACACAAGATTCCATTATTTCCCCTGCTCACTACTGATACATGAAGGGAAATAGATGTCTTGGTCTGCTTTGTCACCAGCATGCCTGTGATCCTCAGCTTTATAGTTTGGGGAGGGGGGGGGGCGCAGTCACACTCCTAGTAGCCAACACGTGATGGCGGATCTGGATGAAAGCTGCTGGCTGTGACTCCCACCTAGATCAGATGGAAGTAGTGGAACACAAGAATCAACATAATGGGTCAAATCCAACAACCATCTAGTTGAGAACCCTGCCTCTTGACAGTGGCTGATCCTAGAAGCTTCAGAGCCCAAGACGGTGCAGTAGACAGATGTGGGATAATCTACACCATACACTGATTTTAACCTGGTCTAATTATCAGACCAGGATAAGATGACTGCTTAAATCCTGAATCACAATGTTTAATATCCCTTCCAAAATCTGTTAACTGTAATGACTTCAGATAGTCTTGATAACCACGTAAAACTCCAATCCCATTATATAGGTAGTCAGACTGGATGGTAATCCTTATCTGGCTTTAAACACGACATTTTGAATCTTCTTAAATATTGGCTTCTTGGCAGCGAATTCCAGTTTGATCACCTTGTGTGAAATTCTTGAATTTCACCAAACATTCCACAGTTTTTCAAGTGTGATGCACATGAACACAGCAGTCGAGCATCTCTCTGCAATGGCTTCCTGTTCACTTCCAGATACATGTAGAGGTGTTGGTAATCCCCTTTGAAGTCCTGGAGCGGGATCTGGTCAGAAGAGAAAACACCTCCCACCTTATAATCCAAAGCAGTTGAACAGCAGTTAGACTACACTTGCTCCTGCTCCCTACATTTGAAGGCTCTGTAACTAGCAGCACAGGCTAGAAATAAGGGTTTGTGCCTTTGGGAATCACCCCTTCAGCAGCCCCCTGGGGAAGTAAAGACATGAAAATTATCCTTAAGAGGGGTGGCACAGCTCATAAGTAAATGGCCAAGCCAGCTGGAGCTGTGCGGTTTTATTGGCAGAAAAACAGCGCTGAAATCCTTAAATTCTACATTACATTAAATGTATGTTCCTTCATAACATGATAAGCTTCAAAGAAGGCGCACAGTATTATGTACACTTAGTTTTAAGTTATTTTCTTTTTCACATTTTTACATAGTATTTACTGGACAGTCCCATGCTCTGATAGCGTAACCAGCAAGTGTAAAAAGAAAAGTAACAAAATCACAAGAAATCTCAGCTGGAAAACTGTATAATACACTATTTAAAAAAAAAAAAAAACAACCACCTTGTTTCATTGCATCATTCATTTGTTTTAAATCAAACTTTGGATACAGTATTTTTAAAAAGTGATTTAAATGAATTAGCATTTTCAGGATGAGAAGAACTGGTTGTAAACATTTTCCAATGCTGCTGTTTCCATCCATTCTGTGTTTTGGGTCCCACAGGCTGTCATTCTGCTTTTACATCTTAAAAGAACTGTTCAATAGGTTTGTCAATACATGGTAAAAATATATCACAGCAAGGGAGATATGTTCCAAAGACACAGAAATTCTTCAGTCCACTTTCACAACGCTGTATATCTTACTAACAAACCAGAAGCAGGCAAAAAATCCAATCGTCCCTAAAACAAGAAGAGAGTTAAAGGAGTTACTTTATCTTCCTTACATTCCCACTGAACAAGCCTAGTAACAGGCAATTCCCAGCAGGGCAAAATATCTTATTATCCTCCAGTTACCTCTCCAGAAATAGAACTGCATCTTTAATTTTAACAATGGACATTTACCCAGGCCTACAAAATACCAATTTCAAAGCTAAGATAGCCTCTTAGGACTTGCTTGCATGATGTACCCCTAAACAACTGAACGGGGTTATACAATTACATAAATCTGTCGTTAACGGCCATATGGATACTGTAAATCAATTATTGTTAATTCCCTAAGCTGTAAGCAATGTTTACAATGTATACCTATGCAAAGGGCATGTCCAGCTCAAATTATACCCTGCCATTGGGTCAACCATGTCATCTGGCAGATTGAGCATTACCTGGGAATTGAGAGACTTGGGATCTATTCCTGGCTCAGCCACTAACCATAACCCCTGAACAGTCACTTCATCTCTGTTTTGCCACCTAGCTGATATTTTAGGCCATGACTATAGTGGCACTTAAGCCAACAAAATTTTTGCAGCTCAAGAGTGTGAAAACACACACTCCTAACGGATGCAAGATTCACCAGCCTGCATGTTCATAGGCATGGCCCTATATCGGCAGGAGACACTTTCCCACTGATTTAACTATGGTCACTTGTTGAGTTGGTCTCATTAAGTCGATGGGAGAGCTCTTTCCTGGAATCATAACACAGCTACATGAGGACTCTTATGGTATGTTTGTAAATGAGTACATTAGACCAATGGTTTTCAAACTTTTTCCTCCAGGACCCAGTTGAAAAATTCATTTATGCTCGCAACCCGATAATTACATCTTTGAGCAATGCACTCCAATCTTTTTGTGGGGGCAGCAGGGGGTTCTGTGACCCAGTGCCTGAGGGTCTGTGACCCAGTTTTGGGTCCCGACCTTAAGTTTGAAAACCACTGCCTTAGACTATTTTATCAGGACAGAGACAGTCTTAATATGAACATAAACAAGGAGTCCAGTGGCACTTCTAAAGACTAAAATTTATTTATCACATGAGCTTTCGTGAAAGAAAATCTCACTTCATCAGACACCTGAAGATGGAGTAGTACTGATGAAAAGGAGGGAAACAAATGCGAGGAAGTGCAAGTCACAGGATCAGGTCAGACTGTTACAGAAAATCAATGCAGTTGGAGCTTAGCATGAATATGTAGATGAATCCATAGTTAGGACCGATCTTGATAAGGGCTTTTAAACATGATCATGATACAGATGGCTTGTGGGCCAATATACCACTGAAAATGATAATCCAACTAAATTTTACAAAAATCCACCCCCCTGGGGAAAGGGAGTTCTCAATAGTGAGCTGCTCACCTCCCCATCAAGCTACACAAATGTAATCTAAAACTTTATCAAGGGCCACTGTGAACTCTCCAGCACAGCAATTTTAAAATCAAGATTGGAAGCTCTCCTAAAAATATGCTCTAGGAATTGTTTTGAGGAAGTTTACTGGCCTGTGATTTACAGATCAGACCAGATAACCATAATGGTGCCTTCTGCTCATGCAATCTACAATTTCATAAGCAAGAGCTTAGTAGCCTGCAGAAGTTACTGAAATCTTAAGGCAGGAGTAAATACTGCATGGCAAGAAGATGGAGAAAAATGCAGGGCACAGAAAGAGACGGGCCCAGGGACAGACTATTTTCTGTTTCTAAGATAAAGAGCAAAGCTGTGGCTGCCTCACCCACCATCATCACTGTTGTGGGGTGACGGAGGACTATACCCTATTTCAGTTAATGATCTCATTCGCAATATAGCCCAGATATCCTCTCCATTAACTCCTGAAATCCTGCACTAATCGCAAAGGCAAACTTCCTGAAATAAGTATGAAGCATTTCTAACAGCCTTGCATTCAAGGACGTTCAATATTAAACCTCAAAACCCTTCCAGAACAGTTATTGTTATGGGCACATTGCCATTGGCAAACTGAGACACAGAGGTTAACTAGGTACCAGCATAGTAAAAATAAAAAATGCCTGCCAAAATGGGTGGGGTGGGGTGGGGAGATCAGTGTTAGCTGAACAAGTTTTTTAAAACATAGTGATGTCCTGTGTGTTAGTACAACAGTCCAAGAAAGATTGCACTGTATCCTCAGTGGAGACATACACAGGTCATTCTATTAGAGATTTTTTATAAACATTACGGAAAATAGATTCCGTTCAATATCAGCTCAGTCTTATTTATTCACCAGCACAATACACAACCACTGGAAGGGAGTGTCAGGCTCTTTATTAGAATATTTTACCTTTTAGATGTCTACTGAGTTAGCCTGCCTGGCTTCCTATCAATTTAAACCACTCGCTTCACAGACAATAAAGCCCTTCTTCAGAACCTTTCTATTATTTCTGCTGCTAGTTTATTTTACTATGTATCTTGCTAGCAAAGGGCTTTTAGACAGCCTCCTATTGGGTGTAGTAGAATAATCTTTTCCTCAGCATTTGCAGGTGTTAAACAGAGAGTGATGGCTTATTTATTGTGGCTGATAGGAAATCATACACCAACCACAAAAAGAACTTAATTCCTTGGAGGGCTTGACATCACTAAGTCTTTCTAGCTTACAGTTGATTTTCTCCTTCCCACTGGGTCCAAAGCTCCTGTAATGACATTTTTACAACCTTTCCTCCTCTGGCTTGGTAGCTTCTTCCTTTTGGGGTTTGTTTTCCCTCTTCTCTCCCTCCCTGTATACACCTCCTTATTAATAATTACAAGATAGCCTGCCTGGAGATGTTACAAGATGTTACTTGTATGTTTAACAGGTTAGGGATCTTAAAATCAATCAACTTTCCTACAACAGAAATTCAGCATCTGACACCACTAAAATTTCAGCACAAGGATATTATTTCTCAATTGCACTCTTCAATACATATTTGCAGTCAGGTACTTGTAAAGCCTCGTATAGAAACATACTCCATAGAAACATATTCCGCATAAACACACCAACCCACTGATCCTTGTTACTCTGCACTTTCCCTCAAAAGATGACATCATACAAACTATGGAATTGCCCGAGACGTCCCAGTGAACAAGGAATATTTGATCTATGATCAGGTTTCTCAGGTACACCAATAAAATCACTTGCCAGCTTCCCCTCCCCCAAATCTGCTCAACAAATCTAAGTCAGAACATTCTCTTTTGGGGACATTTTGCCAATCTAGAAATGGGAAGAGGAGCTGCCTTTCTGGGATACTAACAGTCTAATGTGAGATGTTCACTTGTAAATGTGTAAAATGGAGACAACTGTCAGATACCACCTGTCACACTGAACGGCAAGAGGCGCACACATGTGGCTCTTACACAGAAAACCCCAACAGACTCCTAATTTGGATTGTGTCCAGTAGCCTATGTAATTACTTCCATTGCCAGGACACAAAATCTCCCCTACCAATATTATAATGGCACATCTGTAGTGAGAGTTCAGTCACCTTTTCCATTATAAATCCCAGCACGCACTGTCATCCTTCCCTCCAAACAAAAAATTCTTAAGGATTTAGAATGTGGATGGTTGTATTGACAGAAGGCATCAAAGGGGATGCAAGTCTATGGATCCCATTATTTGAACAATAAATAGTCCCTAGTTCATAGCTATTCTGTCTACTTCAAACTCAAACATCAAAATAGTTTGAAAAGACTGAGCATGGTCCACACAATTGCAAACATCTATCTTTAAGAGTCCCTAACTCAAGATTTATATGAGTGAGCGAGCTATAGAGAACCAGCTGAAAACTTCAATGAAACAACCTCTTAAATATTCCCAAGGGTTTTTTTTTAAACCTACAGGTTAAAGTTCCATCTGACAGACTAACAGCTCCCAGGGTTCAGTCCAGTACATTGCTGGCTTTCAGTAGTTTGACAGTACACGTTTAAGATTACTCAAAGCCGTTACCTGTCAATTGGATTAAACTACTGTTCATGAGTCACCTGCATGTTAACAAAACTCTTTCAGCTCACTCAAAATCATCCCATAAGAGCTTCCCACTTCTTCCAGGATCCAACAAGACTAGTTCTGGGGAAGGGAGCCCCCACGTGAGGTGCAGCTTTGTCACCACCTGAAAGACTGTCACTTGGCTTTCCTATTCTGCATGTAAACTCATTTATTTTCTTTGCAAAACTTTTAAATAAACTAACGTATTTCACTTCAGTTCTGTAGTTGAATGTCCTTAGGGCAGTGAACTAAGCTGCTGTATATGAACAAGCAGCTGAGCAGACTGGAGCTGATTCTTCCATCTGGCATCCGACACAGTAATTTACACACGTGCTAAGTGGGTATAAAATGCTAGCTGATCAGGCTGATGTTTCGTATAACCACCTCTAAGAAACAGGCACTGACCAACCGGTTAAGAGTAAAAATACAAGCTAAGTAATACCTTTGAGAGGTGACTACCACGTGAGGACGAGTTATTTTAAAAGCTTTTAAATGCCGCAGTTACAGCTCTTATCGTTTACTTCAGTGTGATGGACAAGACTACATGGACTTTCAGAGGACTCCAAAGGAGTTAGGTGCCAGACTGCTACAGTCCAAAGTGTTATCAGCTAACGTGTCACGCTGGTGAGACACTGGTCGCCATCTGACATGTCACTACTGGCATTTTCAGATTCTTTTTACTTTGAGCACCTCTTAGGTTAAAGCCAGTCTTGAAACACAAGCACACATCAGATAGCATTTTCTCTCAACTGAAATCCTTCCTTGATTGCCCTCCTTTATTACTTCACGTAAAATATTACAATAAATATCTGAACCGGCTTGTTGAACAAGACGCCCTTTCCTGCAAAGGAGACAAAATTAAATTTCCAATATTTGAGTACCCATGCTTCTTATCAATTTTATGAAGTTTACAAAAAGAAAGATTATTTCTTTACCACAAGCAGCAAGGTTATTTGTTCAAAAATAGTTTAACTGTTTTCATTCCAGGATCTGGACAAAGCTACTTCAGTTTCTTTCACTGTGTGGTCAAAAACAAATCAGAATTTTTTTCAACCAGGGAACCCCACAAACTATTTTCACAAAAAGCAAGTTCATCCGTTTATTCCAGTAAAGTGTACCGATTGAGACAGGAAAAGAACACTTGTGAACACTTTCCTCTTCATACTCTACCGTTATTCCTTAATCAACTCTTCTTGACAGGGGTACAGCTTTGATATACATTTCACTTTGTTCCATACTACTGTGAAAGATTCCAACCCAGACAAATTCTCCTGACATCCCTAAAAGGTCCTGATTTGTTCTAGAATCAAGTTTAACAAGTACACCTTTTATTTTATCTTAAATAACCCCAAGAAGCCTGCAAAGTTACAAAAAATGAATATGAATATGCATTAGGGCACATATGCATTTAAGGAATTACTTTTTTTTGGCAGAACTATCTTCAAAGGGATGTCCTTCACAATAACTTTAAGATTCTAATTTTTCTAGATAAGCCCTTAGAGCTCATCCATAGAAATGAAAGCATCAGCTCACTGCAAACCATTATGTATCTTCTCTCTGATTCTACAGAAGTGTAAATGTAAGCTTGTTTTTTTATGCCAGTTATTTAAAATTCATGAAACTGATAGTCAAGATGTTACTGAATATCTGAAGTAACTTCCCTACCCCAAGAGGCAAAATATGACCAATACATCTGAAAACAGCTGACAGTTCAGCTCTCTTTTGATCTTTTGTCCTCAGCTTTCTACATTGTTGAATACTCTAGTCAGTAATGCATAATTGCATTTAGCAACAGTTTTCTTTCTCTGCAGATATAATGGTAGTAAATTGTATTTTTACCTGGGTAACATCAAGTTATTAGTAAGCTACTTCTTTTTTAATTTCACGTCAATATTAAAAAACAGAATTACTGCACCAAATAATGCCAAAACACTTCAAAGCAGACTGTCCTGTTCCACTTGGCTCTTCTAGCTTTATTGTTTAATGAAGAAAAAAACATTCAAAGCACGAACAGAATGTAAGAAAGCAAATAGAAGAGCACTCCGCACTTGGCTGATACTTCTTATGTACCTTAAAAGCTCTTTGTATCATACTGGTTTCAATCACTGCACAGTGGTGGGTGCTTCAGAATCTCAGATTCTAAACACAATCTACCCAGAAGATCAAAACTCAATTTTGAACATGGCATTAACTCACAAGTGAAAGTCATGTTCAAAAATAGAGGTCACTGTAAAGCAACATACTTTGCCAAAACTCAAGCATTTTTTGGCCCTGCACATAAAAACCATGTCATCCTAACAATCACTATTCAAATACATTTACCACTTATGATGATATATTTCACTGCAATTTGTATATTACAAGAAAATAGACAAGGAGTCCTGTGGCACATTTAAAGACTAATTTATTTATAAATGAAGTTTAGTCTTTAAATGTGCCACAGGACTCCTAGTTTCTTTTGCTGAACTAGAGTAACATGGCTACCCCTCTGGAACTATATTACAATAGTATCTTGTTTGGCTGTACACAGTAATTGTTAGATCTGAACAGTTCGATCATATGGGTAACAGTAAATCCTTTAAATAATCACAAATATTTATCTAGACTCCGCATTCAGCTCTGATTTTGTTATTCACTGTGATTTCTTTAGCAGAGGCCACGTTGCTATGCACGAGCTGTTAGTGAAGATTTTTATATGCGATTTCACCTAGTGTGACGCAGAAACGTTTAAAAATATAGAACTCAAGATACCCACTGTTACCGTAACTGGAACAGTTTCCTGCCAAAACCCATGCGTAGATCTACTTGGGTACACAACTGATCAATTGAAGTAACATCTGTAACTTTAAGCACGTTCAGAAGTGCTGACAGGACTGGACCCTTTATTTAGGTTAAATTTACAGAGTAGGTGCTACTAAGGAAAACTCATGATAAGCTAAACAAAACTCCCTTAACTTTGCTTGGATTGTGTAAGGATAGTTGTTTACCATCCACTTAGTGCACAGATTGCTAAACTACTTAGCGAGGATACATTCAAAACAGAATTTTAGTTTACCAAGGATTCATTAAACTGCCAACTGCTAATTAACAGACAAGTTTCCAAGAATGAAATTTAGAAGACAGTCACTTCCTAAAATAATGCAATTCCATAACAATGACATTAATGAAGTAGCTAGAGAAAGCAGAGTCACTATCAGTGCAGTTCAATAAAAATTAAACAGGTGAAAATGAGAGTTTATACTTTATCGTAAATTTTTAAGGCCTCACTGGCCTCTCCAGCAAGGCCTTCAGGATCAACACATCTGAAGCCCTTAATGCCATTTCAGCGGCTGATGGCACCATTTCAATTATCTTTTTACATGTGAAAAGGATATTTTAATTCTACCAATTTACATCTTGTAAGTGAAATCGAAACTGGCAGAGCAGAAGCTAACCTATGGTAAAACCCAGATACATATTAACATATTACTTTAGTTTAAAAGTAATTAAAACATTTTAAACTACAGAATTTGTTTCATAAATTATAGAAGACATCTGGAGCTTGTCTGTTTTGCCAGGATTTAAACTGCCAAGATGTGACATTCCATGTTTACTTTCCAATAACTTAAAATTGAAGGAATTAAGTCCTTCCCAGTTTTCGTTTTTAACAGAGACTTAAAACTGCCCTTCCCCACCATCAAAAACAGGAGGAGACACACACTTCAGGATGCAAACAATGAGAAGGCAAGAAACATAAATACATGGCAGTCAACATAATTAAACCAACCATAGTTTACATAGTGTAATTTACGTATTTGCTCACTTTGCTCTGAAACACATGAACTCTTCGCTAATTCTAGCATGCTCATCACTGTTTTGTTACCTTAGGCGGTCATTCTACCAGTTTCAGACTTAAAACTCTCTCATCTCTTAACTGCAGGGCTTAAACAGAAAGAAGAAAGAGAAACTACCAACTTTTATAGTGTCCAGGAAAATATAGAAGAAAAACCACCCAGAGGGCAGTTGTATGCGATTTAGCCTTTTATACTTAGTCCTGCTTCAATGCAGAAGACTGCACTAAATGACGTGTCAAGTTCCTTCCGCTCCATTCCTGTAACTCTGTATCAATGCTGTGCCAGTAAAAAAATATTTGCAGTTATTTTCAATGAGCAGGTAGAATTTATGAAGATACAGCAATCTGAACAATCCTATTACTGAAAAGCAATGAGACACTGGGACAGATACTACAAATTAACATCAGTTGTCAGAGTTTAAAATAACCCACTATAAAACACAAGACATTCTCTCTATAATTGAAATGGCATGTGTTAGGTCTGACTGCATGAGCTTTACACCTGGCAAAGCCCAAGATAGTGAAAGACTATTATAAAGATGTGATTCTGAGGATGAAGAGCACTGCCCCTAGCTTGCTCAAAATCCTTTCCTCTCTGGTATGAAGCTTTCTCTGCCAAATGTCAGGTCAGACCCCAAAATTACTTGGAGCCCCTTGCTTATGAACATGCAGGTAATTCTGCAGTAGGTGCCCAGTCTGCACCAGTAATTTGAGGCCACATTTCAAAGTATGACTCTCTGTTTGGAAGTCTTCAGTCTGTGGAGTTTTATCCCCTTGAATACACCTCTCTTGTTAAAACAGTGCCAAAATACCCCCACTTGGTATCTCATTCTCCATTTGCCTTTTTACCTTTCCTTCAGATTTCCTCAGAATAAAACTACTGAGGCCTTAATCATAGACTCAAGGATAGCAGCGGATCCAAGTTTAGCAAGCAAAAATTACTTCTTTCCAACAAAAACAAACAAAGAGTCCTGTGGCACATAAAGACCAACAGATTTATCGCATGAGCTTTAGTGGGAGAAAAATCGCACTTCATCAGACACTTTGAAAATCCTTCCAACAGTATTTGAAGTCACCTAAGTAGCCAAGCACCAGTCCACCTCTCTACGCAATCAGTATACAGCAAGCAACAAATAGGTAGAGGCCCAAATGAACTTAACGCTCTCAGAAAGTCTAGTGACACCAGAAAAATTGGGAAGAGCAGCAGCTGAGAAGAGCCTGAGGTTGATGCAAGAAGCAATCCTGTGCAGCCAAAATATTTATTTTAATTGTGTTGTGAATGTAAATGAATCTGCCAAGAGGAGAGGGGGATCTAAGAAAAGCTAATAAAAATCCTATCACTTGCTCCCCAAAAGGCCATCGGGAGTTTGAATAACTGTGGCTTAAAAAAAACAAAAACAAAAACAAAAACCTGTATTAATCTCTAAACAAATGATGAATGGAGAATGAGATTCCAGCTCTTCTCTGTTATATAGATTTATACAGGCATGCTGTGTTCTTATAAGACCCCAACACTGTAGTATCTGAGCACCTCACAATCTTTAATGAGTTTTACCCTCACACCCTCTTGTGAGGTAGGAAAGCATTTTCTCCCATTTACTGATGGAGAACTGAGACGCATAGACATAATGACTTGTCCACGATTACAAAGGAAGTCTGTAGCAGGGCAGGGAAGAACACCTAGGTCTCTGAAATCCTGGAGTTGCAACCTAACCACTGAGGCATCCTGCTGTTGTATGTTCTGAAAGATACAGCCAACATCATAAAAGGCAAGATTTTAAACCCTTTTCTTGAACAAATCAGAAAGCCTGAAGTGAGTAACCACCTAAAAGTCTTCATAGCATGCAACTACTGAATGTTAGTGCAAAAAGAGGCTCTCTTGGATTAGCCAAATACTTGCTGACTCACTGAAGCACTGAAAACAACTAGAGTCCTGTAGCACCTTATAGACTAACAAATTTATTTTCAGGGGCTCCAACCCACTTTGTTAGATGATGCCCACGAAAGCTTGTGCCTGAAGTAATCTGCTACTCTGTAAGGTGCCACAGGACTCTCATTTTTGCTGTACACAGATTAACAAGGCTATCCCTCTGGATATTTCTGAAGCACTAAATTTTTGCTGAATTTGGGCCTCTCAAAGCCTAGCCTTTTCTGTGGAGTTGGGGTAAAGAGTAATGAGGCAATCCATACAGTTTTCCAACTCAATCTCTCACACTCTAACAGAAAGCAGAAGCTTGGTTCTGGGGGGGGGGAAAAAAATCTTGTTCCTTACACTATGCTTCAAGTGTAAGTACACCAGAAGCTATGGAGAGAAGTACATGCTGCAAGACTCTACAGAAAGTGAAATCCTGACTGCACATTTCAACAGCAAAATCCTGAAGTGTTCTCACATTGTCAGTTTAATGACTTTCTGCAAATACTCCACTTACCTCATTTCAACTGGTTCAGAATTCTCAAGATAGAAAACGAAGTTTTTTATATCAGTGTACAGAAAGTTTTGTTCAAGAGATTCCAATCCCCTTTTCTTTTATCCCACACTGCATCTGTTTTATCCTCTGGCATTCCAGATATCCGAGTGCTATGATTATTCAGTTTCTATTACATATTCAAAACCAGTTCACTATCATGTGAAAATCTGCACATCTTGCATTCATTATCAAGTAAAGTATGAAAATACAAAACAAGAAAGAAGTTCTGTAGCACCTTTTAAAGATTAAATTTATTTATTGCATGAGCTTTTGTGAGAGAAACATCCCACTCATTTCTTGTTTTGCTGAACTAAATTAACAAGGCTGCCCCTTTGGAACTTTAAAATACAAGTCTCCAGCCCTATATGCTGCATGTAACATTTGTCATTTAAAAGCCTTTACATTCAGTAAGTTATATTTAGCCATTAGATCACTTAATATCTTCAAACCTGTTTACAAATATTAAATGCCGTAAGGATTAATTAAGTAACTGTTAGCCCCACTTTATACACTATGGACACATGTTAAGATACTGAGTGATTGCAACAGTCAGCATCATAGTGACAGGATTAAAAATTCCACCGCTACATTTTGAAAAGGTCCATCTATAACGTTCTTAGGGCCCGGTTACACAACCATGTAATTATCAAGGAAAATGAACAATTTATAAAAGAATAAATGCAAATTAGATTACAAATTTATTGCATGATCGTTTAAGGGAGAAATCCCACCCTGTCAAGATGCCTGAAGATGCAGAACTTACATTTACGAATTTACATTCACAAAAGCTCATGCAATCAACATAATTTGTTAGCCTTTAAAAGTGCCACAGGACTCCTTGTTCACTTTGCTCAAGTAGATTAACATGGCTACCCCCTTGGAACTCACAAATTAGATTGCAGATTTTCAGAGCAGGAACAGTAAGTCATCTGTACTATCAAATGCCGAGTGTGCATATCTTGGGTGTTGGAGAGTGAGTAATCAACGCAGCAGTTTTACAAGAAGGATGTAACAGGATAAATGTTTCAAGTAGCAGCCTCACCATTTAGCAAATTATTCAAAAGTTTAAACAAGGGTGGGGGAAGCTCATCCTCGAGAGAGTGCAAGCCACCCAGCTGAGTAGCTGGTCAGTGAGCGGGAGGGGGAAAAGGAGAGCACTGAGCTCGCTCATCCCCAAGAGCCCAGCTGCAGCTATTGACCCGCATTGGGCTCCAAATCTCCCCACTACTTCCAGAGAACTGAGCCCAGCTGCTGACCAACCCCATCTCCACCCCCCAGGAGACATGGAGCCCAGCAAGGATGTAGCTGCAGCTGGGCACCTCCTCACTTCACAGTGAGGAGCTGAGCTCAGCATGGTTCCTCCCCCTCCCACATGTTTAACTCTTAAAACATTCTACTGTACAATATTTAAACAGATGTTTAATTAAACTAATTTTTACATCCCTAAATCACACCATGCTACTGTTAAAATTCCAGCTTGTTTGGAAGGACGTGTTTCCCAACTTGACTCTAGCTATAAACAATCAGAAAACAGCAACCCAGAGGTCCTGAAACCATTGCACTGACTTTCACCAATGCCCCACTTACCTGTAAAAAGGAAAAAAATCAAAACCATGATCATAGTATATCCAAAGTATAAAATGGTACTAGCAGTTCCTGTTATCTGCAGCTTAGAGAAGAAGTAATGAACTGCGTAGATAAAAAGATAAACAGCTGTAAAGCTGCTTGTTAAGAAGGATCTCCACCACCAATGATAATCCTGAAAGAAACAATAAACCTTTTCAGAAAAACATCCAAATATATAACAATCTGAATTCTGAATTTTTATTATTTCAAAGCGGTGCATTATTTGCATGCCTAGGAAAGCTTACATGAATTCTTAAATTTCTACATCAATACTCTTGCTTAAATTCCTTTTTACTAAAATCATAGTTTGCAATTGGTATGTCTTTATGAAAGTGAATTATGTCACCATGTTTAGACTCTAAATGTGAAATTCTGTTACCCATGATCAAGAGTGTATTCAGGAGACCTTATGGTAACTTTAGAAAGTGAAGACCTAGATCAAATGATTGTTCAGTCTACAAAGTCTCAGGTGTGTGTGCTGGGGATTAAATTGTGACCTATGGGTTTGTTTTTTACATTTTAAAAAGCTTCAGAATTACACATTTTTTGCTAGAAAAGTAAGCTTGCATAAACATGGTAATTAGCTAACTATTAATCCACTGAAACAATTTTCTCAGCTATGTAGCAGTGCCCAATCAGGAATGTCAAAATGAATTGCAAGTTCAAATTTACATGACAGGTGCAAGCATCTACCACTTGGGACAAGGGGCAAAATGACAGTTTAATTTCCCAGCATATTATATAGCAGGCACAGCCGAACTGCGGCTCAGGAGCCGCATGTGGCTCTTGAATGAAAAAGTGTGGCTCATGGAAGAGCGTCAGCAGATCAATTTAGTAGTTAAAAGTACATGGCTATATGCGTCAGTGCAGCTATTGGAGGTTTAATAATCAACTTGTGTGGCTCCTGAGTTCCATAAATTTGGCCACACCTGTTATAGCATGTATAGCACATACTGTAATATATGCTATTGTATTCAAGAGTGGACATTAAACACAGTGTGGCTGAAGACCAAATCTTCAAAAGATCCTCCACATGCATACATGTCCCTTGATGGACTGTACACAAAATATGGGATACCTACGATGGAAGGCACAAGAAGTTAAGCAAATTTGATATTGAAATTGCAGTATAAAAAGTTACACTAGCCACAGGATGTCAGAAGCTTCAGCTCACACTTTACAGGGAAAAGTCACAATGAGACTAATAAGGCCTGATTAGACAAAACCCTGGCTGAGACGATTTAGTGGGAGTGGTCCTGCTTTTCACCAGAGGTTGGACTAGATGACCTCATGGGGTCCCTTCCCTTCCAACCCTACGATCCTGTGATTCTTTTATTGTTATTTTAAATACAGGTAGTTGAAAATCTGACAGTCAGTATTTTTGAAAAAATATTACTGAAATGAGATTCAAGGCTTTCTTTAAAAGTCTCAAGAATTATTTTGCTGAGGGTCACTTGAAAAGACTTAAATAGCTGTTTTTAGCCAGGAAAAAGATAAAGCCACACAGGGTACAGAAGCTCATTAGTGGTCTATCAGCTTGAAAGCAACATCTCTCCCCCCTCTAAATTCATAATTTTGTATCACCATATCACAAGGGTGGACAAAACTGGCTCACTGCTAGGAGCCAGCAATTTTACTTTTGATCATCACAAAGCGCTCCTCCATTATATTGCTGCAGTAGAGCTAGATGACAGGCCACTATAACTCGTTGCCATGCATTTGTCAAGACCTGCCAGATCAGATGCTGGCAGGGCAAAGGCTTTGAAGTTGAGTTCTTGGACAAGTTATGCCCAACAGGTGTGTTAAATCAAATTTTTCATAACAAAAAGAAGTATACCACTGCCAGACCAGCTGGAGCACCATTCCCTATTTTGTGGCTTCTCTACCATTACAGCCCCATTCCAGGGTATAAAACAAGAACTCACGCTGCTGCCTGCAGATGCAATAACAAGGCAGAAACTGCCCATTTTGAAAATTTGTATACATTACAGAACATGGGTCAACAACATAAGCAGATCAAAGCTACATACGCTCGTTATACAGAATCCTGACAATACATCCACACAGTCCACAATGTCCAACAATCTGTAGGGGTGGCCTGCACAGATCTTCCATACCCCTTGCAAACTTCCCCTGATGTAGTCCAGTTAGAATGGTTTGTGCTGCCCGACACAGGCTATAGAATAGTATGGTCATTTACCTCTGCACATAGATGGAAGTAGCACAGCAAGACTGTTGCCTCAGAACAGGTAATAAGAAGAATTATAAATACTAAGAACAGGAAACCAAACATGTAGTACATTTGATGAGACCTAGAGTGCACACAAAAGAAATGTGTCAAATTAGTGGGTTTTTTTATATTACATACCTAGAAACAAGTGATCAGAAAAGAACAGGCTTTGTCTGTACTGTTAACATATGTCTATAACTCTTCAGCCTGAACTTTTTCTCTCTCCCCCTTCATGTAAATATGCTGCTCACAGATTGGACTGTTGAAGTCAGAGGAGGGGGAAACCAAAGCTATAGCACAGTTTTGTAAAATGGTTAGACCCTGAGTTCATAGGCTACAGAAATCATTAGTTTTCATCACATTTCTGTCAAGGCCAGTTCTTAACAGAAAGGTACCATTGTGGTTTCAAATCTCAGGGCCTTATGAGCCCTACTGCTCCACTGGGTCTCTCTTGCATCTCTTGTGCTGTTCTCCAACTTGACATCTGCCTCCCTCACATTGCTGCAATTAACCTTCCAGCTGCCTTATTTCATGATGCTATACCTTCTAATAGTTGCTCCCACACTTGCAGACTTCTACCCCTAGATAAATCATTCTTATTCTAGTCCAAGGTCAGACACAAACGCATCCTTTCCTCCAGGTGCATAAATATCATCTTGTTTATGAGATGAGGGAGGAATCATTAAATCATGTGTAATCTACAAAAGAATGCAAATATTCGTATTTAAAGAGATTTCAAAAAACAAAATACTGGGAAACCCCTTCATGTGTTCTTCCTGAGTTTTCCCTCACTCCACCTGTATTGTGGTTAGTATTCTTAACTATATACTGAGACAGGCCAACATCAATGTGTATTTGAAAGCTGCCTACATTTTTCAAACATGCATCATCCTATACAATCAGGACCCCAGTTGAGGACTAATGGTGTTAAATGAACAGATACCCAATAATAGATTTTAGTCTCTACATATTTAAAATCTGCCATCTTAATTTACTCCTCAAAACAGAAGAGCAAGGGCCAAGGGGTCACTCAGGCAAAGGGCTTAAAATGAACAAAAGGAGCAATTTCTTCTCACAATGTACAATCCACCTTTGGGACTTTTTGTCAGAGGCCGTCGTGAAGGCCACAACTACAACAGGGTTCAAAGAAAGAACTAGGCAACGTCATGAAGAATAGGTTTATCAGTGACTATTAGCTGAGATGGGATGAGATGCAAAACCATGCTGAAGAAATGTCACTAGCTTCTGTTTGCCGTAAGCCAGGAATGGGCAACAGGCGATGGATCACTCAATAACCTGTACTATTCATTCCCTCTGAAGCATCTGGCATCAGCCACTACTGGAAGACAGGATACTGGGGTAGATGAACCATTGGTCTGACCCAAGATGGCCATTATGACATTCTGATACCTGTCTTACACCCTTCAGAGGGGATGTAATGTCAGGAAATGGGGTGTATATTGGACCAAAATTATCTAACATATTATATAGGTGTTTTTCATATGACAATCAAATGCTAAGTTTAACATACAGGTTGTATCAGCACTATGAAAAGTTATACTGTTTTAATCTTGCACATATGCATTAGGCAAGACTGCACATTAACTATGTTCCTGGATTTTGTTACAATCCTGTGAAATCCAAGCTCTTGGCCTGATTCGGAAACAAAGCTTAAAACAATTTTGTCCCTCTGACCCTGCCAGGCCACCACTGTACTTCAGGCGTGTCCAGGATCTATCAAATTGGAATAAAGTCCTGCAATACATCAAGTTCCTTTATAGCACGAAAAGCTAATGAGGCCAGCAAAGACGATGCTCTCACATTAGTGTTTCTTTTATCATCTTCCCTGGTTCGAGACAACACATAAAATGAGTGCATTGTCCTTTAGGTTCTCAATAGGGACAAGGAGCTTTATTTTTAATTGTACAAGAGTCTGGAAAACACCAAAAAGTCAATGGAACATACGATTACCTTAGAAGTTTGTGGATTTTTCTAAATTCATTGTTTTGGATTTCCACACTCATTATACATGTCCGCCCCCCCCCTTTTTTTGGTTTATTACCAAGCTTGAGCTGGCATTTAGCCTGTCTAGCAAGTAACGATCCATTACTCACCAAATACTGTTTAGAATGAAGAAGAGCTGAATAAAAATACAACCAAATGGCAAGATGCCACCCATGACGATACCAGGCAATGGCTTTGTGAAAAATGACTGCTCTGGAATCTGACGAGGAATCTGGTTTGTCCGAACTGGATGCTCAATAGCCTTTAAGAGAAAGTAACACAATTAAAAAAGATGTAACCACAAATAACATAGTAACAAAGTCAGATAGCAAAGTGTTAGAGGAGTCAGACACATAAGATGAGTTTTTTCCATTATTCAGTGTAAGACATACCTAAATTTCCCATTATTTTCTTCCCTAAACTGTGTCATAAGCCACTGAACTAAAGCACATCTCTAAAGCTTATGGACTAATGCATAAACCAACTTTGTAATGAACAGTGATTTTCAGATGCTCCACTTTAACGGCAACCTAACCAATGTCAATGTGCAAAAGGGAGAGTCCTTTGTTTATTTTTAATGGAATCCCTGATTATATTCAGATGAGTTAACAATTCAGAGGACTGCAGTACATAAACTGTGTAGACAAGAACAACGTCAATACGGTTGTGTTCTTAGAAGACAGATCCCAAACAGCCAGAAAATACTTTCAGAATCAGTCTACGCTTTTGTATGCAATACAAAAAGATCAGTTCATTTTCAGAACAGCTATACGTGTTTTAGCCAAATTTTGGTCTCTAGATGTCGACAGCTAATACACTAACTCTGCATGAATAAATATTCGACGTCAGAATAGACAAGCATTATACTGAGTGGCAGAAGACATTTATACAACGAACTCAAAAACTACCTTCTCTTTGAATCCAAAATATGCACCAATGAAGGTTAACGGGACAGAAATTCCAAACCACATTGCCAAGATAGCAACCAGTGTGCCGAATGGGATGGCAGCTGATGATCCCTTTACCCATAGAATAAGATTCATAATGAAGAAATCAGCAAAGACGATTCTGAGGAGGGAGGGAAAAAAAATTCTCTCACCGTCAGAGCAAAATCAGAAGTGAAATATTTTTAAGTAGCTCAGAAAAAGGAAGGGTTAAGAATACTGAATTGTAGCCTATTTTATTCACTACTCATGCAATATTGCTTCACTGTACTTTGCCAGCCTTTCCTATCCCATCATTGCTAATTGTCTGCTAACGCTTTTAAACAGCTCTTTTCTAATGAACTTATTCCTTCTGCCAAATTCAGCAAGTGCTGGCAGAAGCCACTGCTCAATATCACAAACCACACTAGAGTGAATATGGCAGGAGGGCTACCACAGGCTAATGTTAGAAAGAGCTTATTGAGACAACAAATTTCTCTTCAGCCATGGAACAGAACACACAGAAAGTGAATGGAAGGGTACTAGCTCAGCAATGTCACATCTTCCTACTATTTTAAGAGATTCAAAGCTTGAGAAGGAGCTAAGTTACTCAAGCGAGTGTGCATTATTTCTAGAGCCTTGCAAATCGGTGCCTTTTATATCCACAGGGCCACATTTACAGCTCACAATTCAGATGTGGATTCTAATTTTGTGTCTATACATGACTCTAGTTACTTACTCAGTTTAATTAGCTGGATACTGTCCCATTTTTTCAAATATCTGTGAAAAGAAAAAATATACAGGGTGGCTATGCCCTAAAAGAGGGCTTTTTAAGCCTGAAGAAATCCTCTTCTTGCCAGCCTTCTTGCTCTTCTAGTATAGATTTATGGCACAATACAAACAACTTCATCACCCCCATTTTATTCTCCTAAACCCTCCTCCAAAAACAAAACCAATCAATGTTTTTAAAGACTTCCAAACTTTTATTCTGGAAATGAATAAAAGCAATGTCATTCTCATATGCCCCTCTCCACCTGCTTTCTGAAAATCCTTTCCAGAAGGAGACTGAAATCCAGTTTAATCACTTCTCTCAAAATGATTAAAGACTTCAAACATGTCCAATCCTGGAGCACAGCAACGTAATGCACTGCCAGGGATTCTCATGTGGAAGCCTGCACAGATTCCCCCCACCCAGACACAGGAGACACACCACTCTCAGGAAGGGTCATTACCAGATGAACCACTAACTGGGACTCATTGTGGATGAATTCTTAAAGCAGAATTTACATTAGTCCCAGAGGAATTGGACAAAGTCCTGCAAACCAAAAGCAGTGAGCAAGCCATTGTACAAACAACTCCTGGATACGCATGTGCCGCATCCTATATACGTGTAAGCAAATGCAGTTACAGCAAACCTTGCTTAGTGTATTCTAGCCCTTCTCCACGTCAATAACCTCACCTCTGCTCCTTTTCCAAGGCTAAAGGAAAAATCCTCCATCTATAAAACTCAGTCTACTGATGATAACTGCCTTGGGCTGTTTACGACATTATGCTGTTTCACTGAATAAGCATAGCATAATCAAAACATCTGTTCTCATTTTAACACTCCCCATCATTTTGCCTCCTCTATAAAACTGAATGTATTCTGGAGTTGAAATGATCAGCATGATATTTTTTCTACAGATAAATAGTCTCTGCCCTCTGAAGGTAATATCTAAACGACTGCAGGGAGACTGAAGCACATTTCGTTAGGAGTAAGATTTCCACACAGGAATACTACAGAACCAATTGTTACCCAATACATCAGATTTCACTTCACCATACTCTAGTTTACTCAAATCAGGCCATGTTTTACTATTTGTCAACTATTTTGCTGAAAACAGATCTAATTAAACTGTATTAGGTTATGCAAAAAAGCAATTCTGAAGCCAAATTCAAGATATCTACTCAACACAAATCAGAAAAACAGCTTCACAAAATGCCACCAAAATAAGACTGACATTCACTATGAAATATATTCCCTACTAAGATTAACGACTATCTAGAAAACACTCAGTGCTGTATCTAAGGACACCTGTACTGCATCAGAATTAACCACTCCAGCAATAATGCAACCCTAAGTAAACAGTTTTCTGCTCCCCCACCCCACCCCAAATCTTCTATGCCATGAACTCATCTAACAACAAAAAATCATTTCAGGCCCCACCTCCAGAGGGTTAGGAACCTCATGTCCCCTACATATGGAGGCAGAGAGAGTGGCCTTGATGGCCAAGTACAGAAGTTATGTTCTAGAATACTGTGCAATTTTGCAAGCTCTCCAAATGCAGGTTATGATTTACAAGCTTTTCTTCCCACTAACATGTTCTGTACAGACAGGAAAATAAAGCAAGGAAGCAATAAAGGCAATGACATAGCCCTTCCAAGAGTACAGTGATCAGAAATCAGTATTTTTATTTTTATTAATTCAGGCATATAAGAATACAGGTGAGAACAATTTTGTAAGAATAAGGAACAAAAAGGTACTAACCCAGGGCACAACAGAGCTGTCAGCAAAACATTCGTCTTCCACTTTTCACCTCTAAATGCTGAGGAATAAGTAAAAATTTTTACTACATTTTCAAACACCACTTTTTATAAATATTTTGCAGCATGACAGCAAGAAGCAGATCTGAAAGCTGAGACATCAACTCCCCCTTGAATTATATGCATTGCCTAACAATTCTGAACATAACATCTCACATCATACAAAACAAGCATCTGTACTTACTCTTATACATTCTAGCCGATACATAACCAGCAGGAGTTCCCAGCAAGACCCACAGTACAACTGCACAGGTCATCAAAGCTCCTCGGTTGGCAGGAGAAAGAAAGCCAAGGCAAGCTAGAACTAAAGATGTTAAAAGACATCCAATTATTAACTCATTTAATTAGCATATTGTATAGCATATGTAGCTGTGCATAGGCTGTGTATTTCACTGGCAGACAGCATATGTGTATGTACGTACGTACGTACACACACACCTCTGAACCACATGCTCATATATTCTTCACCTCACACTCACAAGGCAAAAATTCCTTGTGGCTAAAAGGTCTCAAGAAAGGCATATGGTTTAAGTCTTTGCCCCCTAATAACTACACCAATAGATTCCATCCTGGAAAAATCAGCTTTCAAACGTTTAAAAAAAGAATGATACTTCTTTAAAAGAGTACATTTATTACATAGGCAGTCAGAAGAGTTTGATACAAGTAATAAGAGTAATCCAGGACAAGTAGGTCTCGAGCAGTCAAAAGTAGTGATTTAAGCTTTAAAAAGATAGTTATAAAAAGTGTGAAGACAACGAGACTAGATAGCTAAGCAACTGATTTAGAAATCACACTCCAAAGGCTATCACAGATACCATGATAGGCAACACATCCTAAGAACAAGGCTGGCCATCCAGAAAACAAATTCCCTATATCAAAACAACAACAATTACAAAAAAAGGGGGTGGGAGCAGGGTAGTCTGAGTTTTTTAACAACTTGCAAGGGCAACCCTAGAGCTGAAAGGAAATTTTTCAACTGCAGACTCTTCAATCTCTAGCAAGTAGCTTCTTCTAATAAAGAAACCATCTTTGTTACTGTCACTTATATGGGCCTAGTAAATTTACACTATATGTGAAATTGCCATCTTTGGAAACAAGACTCCAAAGGCTATTGTGGATTTTGAAAGACTGATTTATGAAGAACCAAAGAAGTAAATTATTATATTTACACAAACACATTAGGAACACAGTCAAGGGTGTTGAACTAGAACTCTGAAAAGTAACGTTCTGTGTAAAATGCTAGCTAAGAATGAAGTGAGTTGCGGTTGAAATTTTTACATTGTGATGGTGTAGGAAAAGCAGTGATGGATGGCAACACAAGTTGCCATTGTCACTGTTTCAAAATAAATGGCCAAGTTTTTAAACTCTAAGACAGGAAAAAATCCAACAGAATGTTAGAACCACTGAAGTCTTGTATCCACATCTTACATCTGATTTGTTTCTCCAATCTCTGCCTGAGTACTTTCAATCGGCTTGCAAAAAGACTAGTAGGATTTTATTGATGTGTTTTGTTTTGTTTTTTTAAACTTAAAATCGTGGATACAAAAATTATTCTCTCTCCATAAAATTTTCATTTCTACTTTGAATGAACAGTCAGTAAAGCTGAAAAATCTTGTACACTTTTCCTCGCTGGATATAGATAAAGGTCAGTACAGCTACACAGTTCTTTGGGCCACTGGTTGATCTATCCTCTAACCTAACGGGAGATAAAGGCTACAGAATTCATGCTTCCTTGCTCATGCTTGGCACCCTGCAGGAATATTATATGAAAAGCTTAAAACAAGCCAAAAGGGAAATCTAGAGTTTTAGAACATGCTTAATTATGGCACAAGAGTATACTGACTCTTCTGCTTCAAGATCTACGCAAAAATGGAAAACAGGCAACTCTTCTTCTCTACATAAAGATGTTTCCCCTAGAACAGCAGTACCGGAGGTTGGTCTGAATTCTCTACCATTTTATCTAGACATCTTTCAGAATTTGCTGTGGACCAGTTTTCTAGTCTGAAACAATTAGTCAAAGACAATGCCTTTCTGCTTGCCATCAAGACAGTTTGAAGATATTTTGCTCTTACATACAATTTAGAACAAAGAATTTTATACAAAAGTGCTGCATGAATTAAAAGAATTTGGAACCAAACTTACTTAACACATAAGCCTCAGTATGTTCTCATATTTTACTGAGCTATAATAAAGGAAGTTGTAAAAGCTTTATGTAACCATAATGAAATATATGAGTTTGTAGGAGGAACAAGGGTTACCTCTATATCTAGGTGTTCATGCCAAGCTCAAGTTACAAGCACCGTCTCCATGCTGTTTTATTGGCACAAGCTCAATTTCTTATTTCCAAATGGCTGTTGACTATTAGATCAAATTTATCAGAAATACAGTGGTCTTGAAACATTAAAGCTTTGACTAAACATCTGTGAACTTACCTTGCTGTGTCCATATAGCGCTGGACCTTGATGAATAAGTACGTGTCTGTGACTCATAGCAGTTACTTTGATGGCCGCCCCTCCCGGGCCATCATTAAAGTACATAGAAGGTGTGAAGTGAACAATGGCTCCTTCACCTTAACTAGATGGCCCCCTTGAACTCAACTGGATGGCCGTTACCACCCTGGGGGCCCATTGTTTTGCAGGGCTTGGTGTAGGTGGGCTCTGCCTAACTGCAAGGTTCTGCACGGCATGACTCATACCCCCATTGTTCCCCACATTCCCTGTAATCAGGGAAAGGCGGGAAATAGTCTTTAAAAGCTGAGGTTCTGGGGTGCTCAGGCAGGACGGTTTTCAACATCTCTCCTGGCCTGATCAACCAGAAGCTGCCTCTTCCGCTCACGAGTTCCCCCTAGAGCGTATCCACGAATTACCCCCACGAGTCACTGCCGGCCGATTATGAGTCTCCTCCAGCCTGTAATGCTGTTACCCTTGCTGCTAGGAGTGGTAAGAGTCTGCCCTGCAACCTTTCTCTAAGAAAAAAGTTATTCTATTTCTTTAGGGCTGCTTTAAAACTGCTTTCCCCAGCTTTACAGGCTTGTGTGTGTGTGTGTGTGTCTTTGAGTTTATTTCCCACTTCAGTGTGTATGTTAGGAGCTCCCTGTGTCTGTAATTGCCTCTTGCTACTTTGTTTCACTCAGTGTATCCCTTTTCCTTCTGGGTTGTTTGAACTTGCTTTAAGAGTATCATTGTGTTTTGCAACATTGTATAAAGTTAATTGGTAGCCGCAGAAGTCTTAAGTTAGCTGTTAAGATTGTTTCCTTTAGTTGGTAGCCTTTAGAATTGTTTGGTTAAGTTGCCTTTGCCCTCCCCTCTGTAACCTCCCCAACTTAAATAAACTTTTTCTCTTTAACTTTCTTGTCCCCTCTTTACTTCTGGAGCCCCCCCTGTGTGCCCCAACTTCCTTTCTGCCCTTGTCCCCTCTCCCGCTGTGGCTCCCGCGGCTCTCCTCCCTGTTACTTATCTTCTCTGCCACTGCGGCACACTAATTTGCATTGTACCCCCCCTTTTCCTATAGTGTGTTAACGTAGCCTTTAGGTTATAGTGAGTAGGGCTAGAGTGTTAGTAGGTTAGTTGAAGAACCCCATTGTTCCCCAACCTGTCCCCACTCCCGAAAGTTAGGTACCCCCCAACACTTTACAGAAACCACTGTGACAAACATGACATACACCAACCACTGCTCACCTTACCCTATACTCATTTTAATAAAGTGTACCCCAAATCCACCCCGTACCCCACGGGTGCAGTGGTTGCCCCCCAAATCCTCAAATCTTCGAACCTGCTGGCAGGGTCAGTACAGACTTCTAGTATACTTCCAACAATTTTTGAAAGGGAATTTGGATTGAGGATACTTCATGTCTACAGATACTGATAGAACAATCTTATGATAATGCTCAAAACCCAAATATTATATACAGTTGAGCTACTGTAGCGATCTCAATGTTACTCTAGGCAAGTATACCTTTTTTCCTTAAAGGAAGGACTTCACTACCAGTAAAATGGATCAACAGACATACCAGAACTCACTTCATGTTTTTTACATTTACACTAGTACAATACAACTATGCCGTTTTAATAATCCCAATGCTACTTACATAGAGTAATAAACGTCATAATGAAAATTTGTGTTCCTTGACCCAAAAAGACGGATAACAACATTCCCTTCCTTGGAGGTCTAAATACGTCTCCATGAACCAACTTCCAACCAAATTCCTCTTGGGCATCTTCCTGCATAACAGCAACATCTTTATTAAATATACATAATTCAGTAGTGAATTATTATAAGCAAGATATGAAACAGTTTTAGAACTCAGATTAACTTTCAGTTTGGTTCCAAAGACAGATTAATTGCGTCTGATTCATCACTCATTGATTTAACATTCCCCTCCTGGTTTACTGGAAGAAAAAGACAAGGTTTATCATGAAAATACTTGCCTTTGAAAGCAACATAGAAACAACAATAATTAGCAAAGATCCTCATGACGCCAATGACATGTAAAGCAAACTAAAGCATTCCATTGAATTGAGTTTGGAATACAGCGCTTCACCTTCAATATTTCTCTTTTTATGCTTGTCTCACAAAGTATATCAGTTTCAGGAACAATGCAAAATGACAGCTTTTTTTCCCCTTTACTACTTAAGTGAAAATTTGGTCTCCCTCTGATCTCAATGTCTTGCCCATTGACTTGGGAATTTTTCATCATGTTGCTAAATAAACTAATATTGCCCTTGAGTTTTAGAAGATATCAGTCTGGAGGAACTAAGCGATAGCCAACTCTGAAAAACTGGTGGTTTCCAACAACACTTGAATCATTAAAGTACCTGCATTCCGCTCTGTCAAACAGGGCTGGGTCCCCTACTCATCATACAGCCTTACTGCAATCAGTAAATATTTTACTGGGGTGTTTGGGATCAAAATTAAACATCCACTGGATGACAATGCACAGCAGCTTAGCTAGTGAGAAAGACATCTCTTCATTTCCTGTGGAGCACTTTATCATCTCCCTACTGTGAGGAGCTTGGTGTCTGCCTTGTTGATAACAAGTTACTCTTGGGAGGTGGGGGCATGTCAGGAGAAGGATTTTTCTTTTGTTTAACTATGTTTAGAAAACAGTTTTACAGCAAGTGATGTCAGCAAGGAAACAGAAATCATAGATCTAAAGTTAATATAGAAATTGATTATTAAGGTATAATGTGGAAGGAATGTTCCCAAACTCAGGTTTACGTTAAAGTCTCCTCCAGGACAAAGTTTTCTAGTTGTTCCTTTCTCACAGGTTCAATGGACTTAGCTATGAGAATCCACATACTTCTGCTTCTCGTTTTCAAAAGGAGGGGCTTTCTACCATCCTTAATATCTTAAGTCTTTCTTCATAAATAGCTAAGTAAACAAAGAACTGGTTTAAAGGTTCTTGCCCCAAAGAATTGATTATTTTTAGTTTAATTAAACAGAAAAGGAAATGTCCCTTTTCTAAGTGAATGTCTTCTATTTCAATCAAAGAAGGTAAATACTTTCTATTGGCACATTCAGAAAGGTTTTTCTAGTGAAAGAACTCAAATTAGATTTCCCATGAGAAATTAGTCAGGAAAAAATACCTTCCTTGGAAAACAAACAGAGCAGGTTCTGGCACAGCACCAACTCTGTTCTGAAAGTTGTTTCCTTATCTGTGCTCTGTGTCTGAAGTATCAAATCAGGGTTGACAGCCTGAGCCCTTGATTCGTCTCATGTGAACCAGAGCTCTCTCCAGTCAACAGACTTGGATCTACTATAAGCCTAAGAAGGGACGAGGTAATGGGTTTCAGACCACAGGGTCCCACCCGGCCCAAGCACCTGCGCTGATATTCTCAGTTGCACAAGAACGTGTCAATTTAGTGGGCTCTGAAACCCAATGTAACAGGGTTTTTACTGCAGTGTAGACGTACCCTAAAAGAAATGTATTGAACTTAAAGTCACTTGGCTTAGGAGGAAGCTCAACTGTTGTTTGATAAAAACTCAATATCCTATTGCAAGCTTGGTATTTCAACCCGTAAAACCAGTAGGTTCAGAACCATGCAACATTTAGGCCTCAAATTGAAAAGCCTTACATCTCAGGTTGACTATTACTAGGAACCAATTCTCTACATAATAACTTCTGTCCATGAATTTGATGCTTCAGATTTAAGTGATAGTAACGATCTGTTTGCCATTCAGGGCACAAACCAAACAAACCTGTTAATAAAGCATTTCATAAAGATTAAAACAGGGCTCAGTTAGAGGAGAATGATGATTTTAGTTTTTGCCGTTACAATGGCCATGCAGAAAAGCTGAGTTCTGCAGTTCAAAATTCTCAGCTTGCCTCTGTAGCCAGCACTTGTTGCTTTACAAATTTACTTGTTAGTTTCCTTTATAAGGCACCCAAATATGTTCCTTGGCACTTCACGTTATGTTCTTTAAGTATCTAAATAGCACTCACCTCTGTTTACCCCTGATGCTTGCCTTTCTGCATTAAAAGTTTACCAAATCAAGGTGGGAAACTGAACACCTATACCAAGTATTCCCGTCTTGAGAGAAGCTGAAATTTTAGGAAAGCCATTTATTATTCTCAAAGAGCAGATGTGTTTTATATACTCCTGACTTCTGCTTTATGGTATTTATTCTGACCCCTAGAATGTGTTCAAAATTGTAGTTAACAGATTGTTTTTATTCCTAGACTATTAGACCTAAAATCCATAAGAGTTCTACTCACAGAGGAGTCAATCTGGTTGTATCTTGCAATATCTTTATGAAGAGTCCTCAGTAGGATCATAGCCACCATGCCAGATAAGAAGAGAACAATTACGAGGGAATTCATTATACTGTAGATAAAGAAAAATTCAAGGTTTCTATCTGCTTCTTCAAACTTCAGTATATGTATTAGAATAGTCAAAATATGTGCATATTTGAAGTCTGAAGCACATTTTTAGACATCAAGTTTCTGCATAAACTGTTCGAGATTTTAATCTTTTCCTACACAGAAAAAAATGGATAACGTACTACTATAGAACACACAGGAAAGCCTCTGCAAGCCCATTCTGCCAAAGAGCAGAGAATGCCAGAGAATCTCAAGCAGACTGGCTATTCTCAAGTAGAGGGGGGTGTGTGTGTGTGTGTGTGTGTGTATATATCGAGAGAGAGAGAGAGAGAGAGAGAGAGGGTAGATATGAAATATAATCAATCCTATAATTCCATTTAAATAATTCATTACATATTAATATTAGATTATTTAATGTACAGTATATATTGCTCTTCTAGAATAAAAGAGTTCCAAAGGGCAGTCATGTCAGTCCAGTCCAGCAAAACAAACATCAAAACTATTGGCACTTTCAAAGACTAACAAATGTGTTTATCACATGAGCTTTTGTTGGAGAGGATCCCACTTCATCAGATGCTTAAAGATGGGAAACTTACAGAATGGGAGGAAAATAAATGCAGGGAAGTGTAAGTAATAGCCTCTGGTCCAGATCTTATGACTTACACTTCCCTGACGAAGTGGGATCCTCTCCCGCAAAAGCTCATGCAATAAATTTATTTAGTCTTTAAAAGTGTCACAGGACTCCTTGCGTGTTTAGTATAAGCAAAGCATTTTCCTCTTTATTATACAAATTATACATTGATCCATAAACAACAACTCTTTTGATATACTGTTTAGCACAAAAATGCTCATTGACTCTCTTTTGTATTTAATAGCATCAGCTAATATTAAAAACTATTTGAACACATAACCTTAGTTTCACAATCAGAGTAACCCAAATGGCAATGGTAAGAAAACTGATCATATGAGGCATATAGTCCCAAAAGTTTTAAGGAACATGATGATAAAGCAACCTTCGTTTTTGTACTTTGATTTTGTATATTAAAGACAGACTCCTTTGGTGAATACAATATTTTAGTTGCTCCCAAGAGATCCAAGACTGATAAAAGCTATTTCACATTTCAAACCAAGGAAGTTCATTTGCTTGGAAACTAACAAAGACATTAAGTTACATTTCCTGAAAACTGCAGGAAAGATCTTCATGCTCCACTGTAAGATTTATTCATTTCATGAATTAAAAATTTTACCTAAACCACTGAATGTTGGTGTGTGGCATAGACTCCAAAATGTAGTCCCATCTGGAAGCCCATTTGATATCCTTTTTCTATAAACAAAGGCAAACCAAAATGATTAAACAAACCAAAACACTTCACATGAGTAAAGGTTTCAATGTCCCTTCTTGAAGTTAGTGCATAGGCCTAATTTACTTCATTCAGAGCTTCATCTTAGATACAGGGCCTTCTCCCTTCCTTCTAGCTTTTAATCGCTTTTTCTGAATAGTGTTTTGTGTCTTTTTCTTCTCTGTAATTTATTTTGTAATGGTTGCTGCCTGTAATTTTTTTAATTGTGTATGTTTTTGGGCACAGTTTATATTGATCAGTGGTCTTCACTATAAAATTGTACTACATCAGATTGAACTCACCTCTTCACGTGAGTTCATCAAGCTATTCTGTGAAGTCACCATGCCACAATTTGGTAAATAGATCATAGATCATGATTCACTGGATCAGATTTTTATAAATGTATGCGCAAACTTTTTTATGGGTAGTATGCCAAAACAAGTGCACGTGTGTGTTTTTTGGCACCTGCATAGGTTTGGAAGCCCAAACCTTCAAAATGGGCCAGATTGTCAGATTACCATGGCCTCATGTCAGCTACAGCAGAACATAGAGCTGATTTCTGCATCCCTAGTATCAGATCAACAAAACAGTGGTCAGACTAAAACAATGCAATAAACTGTAAAGCTCATTACAGTTCAATAAATAGGCATAGTTTCCTTTTAAAAATCCTCAGGCTTAAACAGGAATATCTTGTTATTTTGCCTTCTTTCTACCTCCCTCTTCCTTCTAATATGCTTTTCCACACTCTCTGAATCTCAACAAATGCTTTGATTTGCTGAAACACTCCGAACTAATCCTCTGTCTTACACTACCCAGCATTTATTTTTCCTCCCATTCTATAAGCTCCCCATCTTCAAGCAGTTGACAAACGGATTTTCTCCCCCAAAAGCTCATGCAATAAATAAATTGGTTTGTCTTTAAGAGTACTATAAGACTCCTTTTTTAAAGAAGCAAGTATCCTAGATCCATGAAACAGCCACTCTTGGCTCTCCTGGTTTAATAATTTAAGTTTTCAAAAGGTAATACCCTTTTTCCCCTTAGGAAAAATGCATTCTGATTTTATCTGAAGTAATGCTTAAAGACAGAAAACTATGGATAGTCAATTTTAAGTGTCCCTGATATTTAAGATGTACATAGTGACATCTGCTGGAAGTGCCTGAACCAGCAGCAATGATCTATTCTTGTGCTGAGAGAGGGAGATATGTGTCCCAACCCCAGTTTTTAAGTTACTGAAAAAAAGCTGACATTACCATTCCAACTTGCAATTTAACCTCAAGATTTAAACAAAAACATCAATAGACAGGAGGCTCATCCATGTAGTGAAATCATAGCCTGTCAAGGATGGAATGGCTCCAGGGAAAAGTACAAAGCTCTATATTACCTCAAGGTCACAGAATGAAATCAACTTCAGATGGGTGGAGAACTAAAACCATTATCATATGACTGCTTTGTAAAACCAACTCATGCTCTCAGTCCAGTTCCTAGGGCACTGGTGACTTACATCACAAAAACTAATTGCCATGTTTTTAGGATAGGCTGAACAGACACACGAAGGTTTGAAGAACAGGGAAAATGAATTAGCCTCACATCCACAGAAGATTATTTCTCAGATTAGGGTAAAGGCACATTCTTAAGTGCTAACCACCCGTGCTGTATTAGGTGAAAGAAGGACTTTGTTGGTTTTCAAAACTGCACATCATGTAGCTGATTTCGTGCTTGCAAGTGTCAAATTCCAATGAAGTCACTTTCAAATCATACAGTAAAGCAACTCAGTCAACATTAACTAAAAATATGCTTATTATAAACTGGGTACATCCTAAACATCAAGAATGTCTCCAAGAATGTTTATATACACAACATTGCTTAAAATATCGATCTACTCTGAACAGTAACTATGTACAAGAATTACTTGAACCAGGAGCTCCGCGCCCTCTGTTTAGAGCCAGATTTGCTGACTTTAATGCCAAATATACAAGTTTCACTTAATTTTACTCCTGCAAACACTGCAGAGCCAATAAAGCTTCAGAAAAGTGGCCTCACTTCCATTTCCTTCTCAGCCAACACAACAGTTACAGTTCCAGGTGCAGGTTAAAAGTTAAGGATAGCTCAATTGCTCTGTGGTAACTGAAAGCATAATTGAACCTGAATTACTTGTATTGCTGAGTGACGATCACATGATCAAAGAATAAACCCGCTTAGCTTTCGAACTCAGAGCTCATAGTTAAAGTCATCTTTTTACTTGTAAATAGATAAAATTGTTTCTGAAACTCACTTTTCACAGTAGATACACACACTAATTCTCTTCTGCATTCTCAACTTTGGGACTGGATGTTTAATCTTTTTAGCTACAAAACTATTCACTTTCCCATATTGTTCATCACCCACATTAACATGAATAAAACTGTATTAGAACAGTGGAAACATTTAAACATTAATATACTTACTTCAAATCTCACAGAATAAGTGTAGACCACATCCAGTTTGCTTGTGAATTCATCAGAAATCTCCATAGGGGGACCGCCACAATTTAAATCTTTATCTGTATGTTTGTAGCTAGCAAGAGAGAAGTATTAATTATTATTCATACTGCTGGATGGCATAGAGAACTTCTTCACTATTATTTGCAGACAATTAAAACTAACGCATGAAATATTTGGCCACAACTTTAAAAAGAGAATTTCCCATCAGTTTTACAATTTTTTATTGAGAACAGATCCTTCTGCTCCCCACCATTAAAATGGACTTGCCACTGAACATGTGATGGTTTTGGTCCTGAGGCTTCAGAAAGTTTGAACGAGCACAGTTTGGCCCTTTCACATTACAAGGATAACAGGAAAAAAAAGTCTCCTATTATTCAACATCCTTGCCACTACCCTGCAGCCAACACTGTTGTGAAGGGAAAGCTGAAACAGACCAGGGAAATTCCTTCAGTGAACAGTGCCCTTTGAGTGTTCTAATGAGATACTTTTATTACCATTGAACATAAGAGAGGCCATAAAGTGACAGACTATGATCCACAAGTGGCCAATGCCAGAGGCTTCAAAGGAAATGAATCAAACAGAGCAATCAAGGCATCCATCCCCTATTATCCAGTCCCAAAATCTGGCAATAAGAGGCCTAACGATAGCCAAAGCATAGGTTTGCATCCTTGACCTGTCCTGGATAAGTCATTGATGCACTTATTCTCCATAAAGCTATCTAATTCTTTTTTTGGATCCAACTAAAGTTTTGGCCTTCACAACATCCCATGGCAATGAGTTCCACATGTTGACTGTGTGTTGCATGAAGCAGCATTCCTTTTGTTTTAAGCCTGGTGCCTTTTAAATTCATTGGCCAACCCCTGCTTCATGTGTTCCATGGAGGGGTAAACAACACTTCCTTATTCACTTGACTCACACTAGTCACGATTTTATAGAGTGCTACCAATTTCCCTCTTCTTCTTCTTCTATCCAGAATGAACACACCTGATCTTCTTAATCTCACCTCATGTGGAACCTGTTCCATGCCAGTTAACACATATGTAGCCCTTTTCTATACCTTTTTCATTTCCAACACATCTTTTTTGAGAGGGGGTTGACCAGGACAGTGCACAGTATTTGAAGCGTGGGAGTACCACACATTTTACTGTGGCATTATGATAATTAACATCTTATTGATCCCCTTCTTCCCAGGTCCTAACATTTTAAGCATTTCTTTATCACCACTCCACACCGGGCAGATATTTTCACAGAACTATCCACAACAACTTCAAAATCTTCTCTTGCGTGGTAACAATTCCTTTAAACTCCATCACATTGTTTGGAAAACATATTCCCAAGCATGCAATGTGCATAACTTTGCATTTATCAACACTGAATAGCATCTGCCCTTTTGTAATCCAGTCACCCAATTTTATGAGATCTCTCTGCAGTCTGCTTACAGCTTAACTATCTCGAGTGCTTTAGTAACCTCTGCAAACTTTGTCATGGTGTATCCCTTTTCTGAGATAAATATGTTGAAAGACACTGATCCCATTACAGATCCCTGGGACACATCATTATTAATCTCCCTGACCATTTATTCCTACAGTTTGTTTCTATCTTTTCACTGGTTATTGATCCATAGAAGGACCTTCCCTCTTATGACTGCTTACTCTGCCTAAGAGCCTTTGAGGAAGGTCTTCGTCAAAGGCCTTCTTAAAGTCTAAGGTCACGATAACCACAGGAGCCCCCTTGTTCATGTTTGTTGATCGCTCCATGAGAATGCCAATAGACTGGTGATACATTACATCCCCTTGCAAAAGCACAGTTATGGCCCATTTCAAATGCTGACCTGTGCAAATGCCAGGGTGGACAAAAATGGCTCACAGCTAGGCACCAGCAATTTATTTTTGGTCGCCAGAAGGCACTCCTTCATTACATATCTGCAATGGAGCTAGGCGACAGGCTACTAAAACTGGTCACCATGGCAACCAGAAACAGATTTCTCAAGTTAATTATGCAGTTAATTTCATACAAAGTTGTTTGCTAAGTTAGTAATGTCCAGTCAAAGGAAGCCCACCTTGCATGCTGAAAAGCATACTACTAGTTCAAAGAACTTGGCCAGCCCCCCATGACCTGTCTTTGAAACTCTGCTGCTGAAGGGCACAAAGCACAGCTCTCCAAGTTTACACAAAAAGGACACTCTCTTGTGAATCTGCTAAGGTAGCAGGAGAGCAGCTTCCTGAACACCGCACACTTGGGGCTGTTTAGCCAACTAGCTGCACAGTACAGAAATTACAGTTGCCAAGCTTCAGAGCTGTAGACCAGGGGTTGGCAACCTTTAGGAAGGGCAGTGCTCAATTTCCTCCCCGCCCTCTCACAATGAGAGTGGCAGTGTTAGCAGCAGGGAGGGGGCCATTCCAGCAGCAGCGGCAGCACCAGCGGTCTGCAGTCCCCCTTTTGGTGACAGTATCAGCAGCAGGACAGGGCACTGTGTGCCACTCAAAATCAGCACACATCACATTCAGCACGTGTGCTGCATGTTCCTGTTCCCTGCTCTAGAGCACACTTCTTTACAAAAACTTAGTATATGCCACCCGCAAAATACATCAAGAGAACATGCAAGGTAAGTAAATATTAGATTAAGAAGCATGCTGACAACACTTCAGGGCTTTGAGAAAACCTAGAGTGTGGCTTTTCCCCCTGAAAGCCCTAAAAAGTAAAGTCATGAACACGAGTCTATATATTTAATGACTGGGCATACTGGAAAGAGTACTGACGTTTCTTCATAAAGACTGAAATCCATTGACTCTAACTATCATGACTAGTTTCACTAAACATAGCTGAAGACACTGAAGAACATTAAAATGGCAAGTGCTATTAAGTACCTTTTTGGCTCCAGTCCTGCCATTACAAGTCGTGCTCCAGGCCAGCTTTCGTCCTTCTCGCTATGGTACCAGATTGTAAAGTCAACATGGTTGAAGAGGTAGAAAGTGGCCCTCTTGTTAAATTGAGACTGCAAAATAAAAATGTTTCCAACAGAAGAGGAAATACTGTAGTCAAAGATCTAAATACTCCAAAATAAATGCTGGGGGGGGGGGGGGGTTACAAAAACAATGTATTCAACTCTGCAGGTGGAAGTTGATATATTTATAGACAGAGACACACACACACCTTTCCCCACCCAAACAAAGAGTCCTGCGGCACTTTTAAAGACTAAAAAATGTATTTATCTCATGCGCTTACATGGGTGAAACCCCACTTCCTCAGATGCTTGAAAATGGACGTCTTGCTGTATGACAGGGAAAAGTTTCCCATTTTCAAGCATCTGATGAAGTGGGATTTCATCTACAAAAGATGATGAGATACGTAAATTTGTTCAGTCTAACGGAACTTTCCTTTCTCTCTTCCCCACCCCACATTTCTTCTAAAGAGATCTGTTGCTAATAACTAATCCCAAAAACTGTTAATGAACTAACAATTAACTTCGGCTTATAACGCTTTTAGAATATGCTTTCCTTGCCTTCCAGCATTTCAACTGTTCTGTTACTCTGAGTAACAGATGGGATTTTCACCCAGAAACAGCATCTGAGTTTTGAGGCAAAAATGCCCTCTTTCCCTCATGCTTAGCCATAGATTAATCGGTAAGCACTCCTTCAAGAGTCCAACAAACTTAACATTGGGAAGTCCTTATTCTGACAAACCTGATCCTCTAGAACAGGAGTGGCTAAACTGAGGCTCACGAGCTGCATGTGGCTCTTCAAAGAAAAACTGCGGCTTGCTGAAGAGCAAAGCAGGGAAGGGTGGCATGGTGGGAGACAGGGGCGAGAGGTGTGCTATGGTCGGGGACAGCAGATAGGCGGCGGCATGGTAAGAGCTGGCAATGGAAGGGGCATCATGGTCAGGGTTGTGAGGGTGGCAGAAGTGCAGCATGGAAGGGGAGAGCAGGTAAGAGATGGCAGGGAAGCAGCAATGGGGTGGGGGAGGGAAGCACGGCATGGTCAGAGAAGCTGCAGCACGTTTAGATTTTCTCATAGGCCCTAATGCAGCTTACTCATTGTAAAAATAAAATTGTGTTTTACAAGTCCTAAACATGATGTGGAATACTGAGAAATGAAAATACAAAGGAGAAAAGTTTAAAACTGAATGTAGATTACTTTCAATTTTTTGCACAACTTACTACTGTGAAGCACTGTATTCCACAATGAAATTCAAAACATTGTGCAATACTTAGATCAACATCTAAGAGCTTTTACCTATTGCACTGACAAGTTACCGCCCAGATTTTTAAAAAAACTTGCCACAAGCCTGCAGTGCTCTACTTCTAATTTTCATGGTAACCTTATTAGAATCTGACGTTAGTAAGATCAATATTTGCCCTGTTTTTATGATAAAATTGAAGTATGCAATGAATTTAAACCTCAGTAATTTTGGTATAGATAAAAATATGTGGTTATATGCCTCAGTGCGGCTCTCGAAGTTTTAATAATCAACTTGTGCAGCTCTTGAGTTCCACAAGTTTGGCCACCCCTGTGATTCTTCTCCTTCCCCAGTGACCAAGATCTTTGTGTTACTGGCACAATGTCTTTAGTCATTGTTGTTCTCTTTGGCATTTTGTGCACTTTAAGTATTCTAAATTAAGAGTTTTGGAGCCACTGAATAATTAATAAGTAGCAGCAAGTGTGGAGATATGCCTGCAGTATGCGATATCCTCTTTTTTTTTTAAATAAGTGATAATTGTTTCTGAGTTTAGGATGGAATATGTATTTTGGTAAGCTTTTAAACAATGCTGGACCGATGCACGGCATTTTACCACCGTTGCAATATAAACACAGGTATAACCACTGTGGTATTCTCTTCCTTGCCCACATGACACCTATGTCTCCAGTACATTGCCTTATTAATATATTTAATCCTTTCATCTGCACACAGCGATATTACCAGGCTATGGCATCTTCTACTGCAGAAGCACCATATAAAAGAGCTCATGCTTTATGCAAACATGTACACTTCATAAATAGGTTTGTTCTGGATACTGGCCTCCCTTTCGGAGAAAAAAAACACTTGGTATCTGTATCAAAACCCAATTTTCAACTTGCTGTCATAGATGCAGCCAATATCCATTTACCAGGCAACTCTTAGAGCTATCACTGTTCAAATGTAACCAAAAAAACGTTGCTTGACTAATGGATTCACGTGAGCCCTGCTGTAAGATCTGTATATGTTTTATTGTATTCTAAAAGACCCCCCGCCCCCCCACCCCCAACTAACGGTTTTTTCCAACAAAGCAGCTTTTGATCAGCCTTTCCACAGTTCGGAGGGGGGGGGTGTATTTGATTGCCATTTTGAGTGTTACACTTTTCGTTTGTTTGTTGCAACAAACACAAGTACTCTTTCTAGGTGTTTACTGGATGGTTTCATTCTTGGCAAGATCTTGAAATCTGTGAGGTCTAGTATGGATGTGGGGATTGTCCTTAATGGAACAGGACCTGGGCTTAGGTTTAAAGCGCTAATGTTTCCAAGTTAGGGAAGTAGCAGAGTGGAGCATATCATTATGTTTGTGAAAACAGTGTATTGTTCTACCCTTGCAAAACTGGAAAAGGTGCAAGGATTCTCCACAAACTTTTTTCAAAATTCCCCTTGGCAGAAGGCTAAACATGATATTTCATCACAAAAACGTATTCAAGAAACTTACACCCACGAAGCACGAGGAAATGACGCATGAAGCTGCTCTGTCATTACAAATAAAGAGCATATCCTTATATAACTAAGCGCTTACATTTTTGAACACACACTATAAGTCTTATTTAACTATATTCAAGTTTTGCATATCAGGCCTGGTTTGGACTCTAAGCATACCATTCTTTGTTAAGAACAAACAAAAAACCTGACCAAGGCTAAGGAGGACATGACCCCAACACTATAGCTGGACACATATATGGCCACAGTAAAACAAAGCAGCTCTCACCACTTACATTGATAATACATGCATCTTTAACTCTGCCTTCTGGAGTAATAAAACACCCCACTGGAAATCCTGGATTACAATATTTCTGTTCATCTTCCACTTGATAACACCATGTTACAGGCATATTATCAATAATCCTAGACAAAGAAATTTGAAACAGGCAACAATTTAGTCAGAAATGTTATCGAATTATTCCTTTATTTTAAAGTCATATTTAATATGCAAGTAAAAGACACAGTGTTTTAGTTAGGTCTCAAAAAAACTATGTCACACAACAATTACTATATAGAAGGTGTCACCTCCCAGAATTGCAGAAGTTCCAAAAGGGCAACCACGTTAGTCTAGTCCAGCAAAAAACCCAAGGATTTCCTGTGGCACTTGAAGATGAACTGATTTATTTTTCGCACGAGCTTTCGTGGGAGAAAAGCCCACTTTGTCAGATGCTCCCATCTGTGAAGCATCTTATGAAGTGGGATTTTCTCCCATGAAAGGTCATGAGAAAAATAAATCTGTTTGTCTTTAAATGCCACAGGACCTCTCAGAATAACTCACTAGATTATGTCAATTACCATTTTGCTGTTCAAAGTAGCATATGTCTCAACTCACCAGTGATGTTGATAATTCAATTGCATTCCTTTCTTCAAAAAAGCCAGTTTGTTTTTGTCCTTAATCTCTCCCGGGTCGTATGATTTTGTACAAGCAACCTTGCATGTTTCCGTTTGGTTAAATGTAAACTGTTACCAAAACACACAAAGAACAATTTTTAAATTCTGCTCTCAAGACTCCTTTCTAAAAAGTCATTATTTTTCATCCAGATCCTCGCCCATCCCACTAAAAATTCCTGGCACCAAAGTTGGTTTCCTATGCAGCAGTTTCAACTCAACTTTGAGAATCAACCATTCTGCATACCTTATGGAAAAATATTTCACCTGTACCTTCTTACACACATCTCTACTGCAATCAGAATTACCCAGACAAACAAATATTTGAAATATTAATTCTAAGATTCTTAAAAAGAATCCATTTTCAAATGGATAAGAAGTGTAACACCACTTCAGAGCAATCACTTATGAAACTACTCATGTTGTCAACGATGCCTCACTTGTGTATTACATTTTAATTTCAGCTGCTGTAGATATGACGACAAACTATGAGATGGTGCTAGCAAATTAGAGCAGAACAATGGACAACATTTCCTGCTGAAGTCCACCTTTCCAATAAACACATTTTTCACATGCATATTTCTAATCTGATTTTATGGTGGGGTTAAAATTTACAATTGTGTTAGTCAGAACATTACAACACACTGAAAAACCCTAGGATAAACAAGACCTAACTGGGAGAGAATGCTATTGCTCAGAGGTATTTCTGAATGGTCATTTTAGTCAAAAACAAAAACATAAGCTTGGCAGAGCTAACATCACACCAATAACTCTCCTGACCCATGGGAAAAGGACAAATATACTAAGAACAAAACTAACTTCCACTACAAGCTGCCCACAGTTTTGCTCACATGGGTATTTGAATAATATCTATAAATATAGAAAATTATATACTTTTAGTAGATTAGGATGAAATTCTCACTTCCCATGCACTAAATTAACAATGACCAAGATACAATGCTTTACAACATTTGCACAAAATCCACACCTGTTATCTCCTTGCTTTCAATCACCTGAATAGGATTGAATGGAAGAATTCTTTTTTTTTAAGTGAATTTAAGATTGCAGATATGAAATGCAACCAGAATCATTTTGGATGGCTAAACTAACCTTATATGGTGAGGATGCTATTCTTTCTCCAAACAAGATTTGTCCAAGATTTTCTGAAGGTCTTTCTTCTTTCTTATCTTGACAGAAGTCAAAACTGAAAAAAGAAAAATAACGAGTCTTTAATATTAATACATTTTAGGCTGATATCTACAGTTTTAAAATAAATTAATTAAGTAATAGCCTTGAGACAGAAGTTTGCTTTTTCTCTGCACAGAATTTAGGTACCATCTACAGCACAAAGTAACTTTTTAAATTAATTCACCAAAGCACTCCACAGTTCAAGTAAGACTGGTCTAAAATACATACTGTAATATTGTTGTCACTGTGCCCTTCTTACATTTCACCTGAAGTAAGATGATAGCAAATTCCAGAGTAAAACAAGAAAAAAGAAAACAAACCACACAAAGCACTGTTTATCACCCTTCCAAGAAATAATGCCAAATCAAGAACAAAAAAGATACCTTACATACGAAAAATTAACAAGACAAGCGTATATTTTGTAAAGGGACAAATGTGATGGCTTTAATAGCAGTATGCAAAAAAATTCACTTCTCCGTAAGACCCCCTTTCTTCAAATATCTAAAGTAGGAAATATAACTGTTCATGATCTCTATGGGTACATCTGTATAATAAAAACACACTTGAAAATGAGTGAATGAGGAGCTTTCGTTAACCAATGTGGGCCTAAGCCACTGATCTGTGTAGCATTTAATGCAAATGGATGTAGCGATGTCTTACAGACCTAGCCTCCAGTATCTCTGCTGCTATTCTCTGCTTTTTCCAAGCAAGAGCGGAGTGAAATTTTCAAGACTTGCTGCTCCCCCATCTACTCAGCCGTAAAATTTAAGAATCACAAATTTCACACTTATTCTTATAGCTTTGCCAAGCAGCAGCAAAGATAGGTGGTGACATTCTACACAGAAAAGAACAACGCCCCTCCCCCAACTAAAAACAGAGGTTAAAGGAGAAACAAAATAATGAATACCTCCTTCCACTTTACAGCAACGAGGACTCACTAGGTGAGACAACCTGAAAACTCAGGGTTCACAGCTGACGGAGTGGGGGTGAATTTCAAATTCATCAATTATCTTTTAGATGTCTCCCTAGAACTCCAAAGCAGGACCCATGGACAAAACCCCAACAGAAAACCCAGCAACTCACCCTCTTTTCCCATAGTATAGGGGCTGCTTTTCTTAGCAGAACACAGCTAGTGAATCCATACAATACAATCAACTTTCATACCTATCTCTGAGTAGCAGACTCACTCCTCCAGCTAGCACGTGCCTGCCAGTTCTTTCAAGCTCTATACGTATTGTATCAAGTTATAAATTATATTGCCATTGTTTTACATAAACGGAAGTGAGAATAGAAAACATGCCTTCCAACACTTCTAGAATGCTATTATATACTTACGCATCATATTCATAAGGTAGAACGGATTCTACTGAGTCCAGTCTATTCACAAACAGCTGAATTTGTGACTAGAAGAATGAAAAAGTGTGTGTGAGTAACGTATACTAATGTATTACTATGTAATGCAAGAAACAGCTACACTGTTCTCACCCAGGTGAGAAGCATCTTAAAACAGCAATACCCAAGTTTAGAAAGGCTCAGTTTTCATCTTTTACATTCTGCTGTGCCATGCTAGAAAGACTCAAATTAAAGACCTTGCCAAAACCAAAATCTTTGCACCTGTTTTCCAGGAGTAGCTAACTCTGGACTTTTATGTAACAACTAGTCCAGACCAACCTCAGATTTTAAAAAAAGGGTGATTAAAAACTCCTTAGCTCTAAGTACATTAGCAATTACCAGGCTGCTCGCACAGCCCAGCAACACTGAATGAAAGACAGGTACCAGGTTTTCTAATACACCGACCAGAGAAACTGCCCACTTGGCAGAACTGAGCAGGAAGTTCTCATAATTTAGACTGCTACATCACAAAGAAACACTGATAAATTTTCAGCACTAGATGGTCTCCCATGACACAAGAATTCAGAGCGTCTGTCTGACAGGCTCAATGGCAGTGAGAGAGACTGCCATAAATGCCCAAGCAGTCTCACCCTTCTGGCAACATCCTAAAGGGGGTGATTCTGAACCAAGAGGATTTCTGGACACTTGCTAAACAAAAAGTTTATCGTTCACACAATTGTGTACATAACACTTGCTTTTAGAGTGTTCCTGGATGCTTGCTTTGTGCTTAACTTGGAAGAGCCTCCAGTTTCTGTTCACACCACACACATGAAGAACACAAGAACAGCCACAAGGAGTCAGACCAATGGTCCATCAAGTCCACTACCCTGTCTTCATTGACCAATGCCAGATGCTTCAAGGGGAATCAACAGAGCAGAGCAATTATCAAGGGATACATCCCCTCTTGCCAGTTCCAGCTTTTAGCAGTTTGAGATCTAGAACATCAAGGGCATGAGGGTATATCACTGATCATTCTGGCTAATGGCCAGGAACGGCCATATCCTTCAAGAACTTATCTAACACTTGTGGAACCCACTTATTCTTTTGGCCTGCACGATATCCATGGCAATGAATTTCATGGGTTAACCACAGCTTGGGTGAAAAATGACTTCATTTGTTTCATGAAAAATGACTTCATTTGCTGCCTAATTCCATTGGATGACCCCTGGTTCCCGTATTCCATGAAGAGCTAACCAAAGTTTTTGTTCACTTTCTCATGATTTTATTGTATCATATCCCCCAGTAGACATTTCTTCCCTAAATCTTTCTAACCTCTCCTTATACAAAAACTGTTACCTATCCATTTCATTACCCTTCTCCCTAGCTTTTCCCATTTTAGTACCTCTTTTTTGAGCTGGGGTGATCGGACCCGCACTCTGCATTGCAGATACAGCTGTGCTATGAAGTTACACAGTGGCACCAGGAACCTTCTTGCTCCGGAGGAAGACCCCGGACCTGGGCCTGGTCTCGCCACCAACCCTGCCCCCTCCCCCTGATCTGGAAACAGGGCCCTAGGCTCCTGCTGCTGCCAGCCCAACTGCCAATCCCCGATTGGGTGAGACAGTAGCGGCCACCACGGACCCCGCTACCCAGCTGGGAAAGGCAGACACCGCCGTGAGCAGCCCAGACCCAGATACCCCGCCGGGGCCACAGCGAGCATTCGGGGCATTGGCGCTGGGACTCGGGGCACCGCACCCCGCCATGCCCCTGAACGGGACTCCACCATTTCCCAGCCCTTCCCTAGGAGCCCGGCATCCTCTTCGCCTCTTGGCCTGCCGCTGAGGTGTCTTGAGGGCCCACCCCAGCCAGCCTCTGAGAGGTCTTTCCCTGCTGGCCATGCCTCCTGTAGCCCCCACAACCAACAAGGAGCCTGGGGGGCCGTTTAAAGACCAAGGCGTGCGGTGATGGCATGAGCTTTCGTGGGCGGGATCCCCTCGGTCGGTGGGGGCCTCCCCCACCCCCAGCTCAGCCAGAGGGGTCCCTGCCCGGCCCGGCGGGGGGCGGGGCCAACGGCCGACAGTGGGCGGGGCTTCCGCGCGCCGCGCAGACCCCCGCGCTGACCCCTGGGGCAGGGTCACGGGGTCACCTCCTACGTCACGCGCCGCTCGGCCCGTCTCACCTTGCAGCCCTCGCGCTCCTCCTTGGGCGCGCAGAAGCTGACGGGAGCCAAGCCGGGCAGGTAGAAGGCGGCGCAGAGCGGGGCCCAGCAGCCCAGCAGCAGGAGCCCTCCCGCCCGCGGCCCCATCGCCTTCCCGCCCCCGCCGCAGGCCCAACCGCCAACCGCCACCCGCACCGACCGGACGAGGCGCCGACAGCGTCACAATCGCGCCGCGCCTGCGCGGCACTCTCCCCGCGCCGCCGCGCTCCGGCGGCTGAGGCTGCCGGCGCCATCTTGGCTGCGGGCAATAGGCCGGGCGGGGCCGTGGCCACGCCCCCATCCTGGAGCCGGGCTCCAGCGTGGGCTGCGGCGGGGTGTGTGAGGCCCCGCCCTGCACCAGAGCGGCCGCGCGGCGGGTCAGCGCCCCCTGACGGGTGGAGGGTTTAATCAGCACCAGAGCTTCCCAGCCTTTTCTCTGCCCTGGCACACCTTGGTGCCTTTAATTTGAGGCACACCACCCTATAGTTTCCAAATGAACTCATGAATATTCATGAACCAATGACCTGATCCTATGTTTTACATCCCCTTGCATTTAGTTTCATTCCTTTCTGTAAGTTCACCCGTCTTCAAAGCATCTGAGGAAGTGGGATTTTCTCCCACGAAAGCTCATGCGAAAAATAAATCTGTTAGTCTTAAAGTGCCACACAACTCCTTGCTGTTTTTTAATGAACCAATGAGCCAATCCAGAGCTCTTGGAGTAGTTGTTCAAAAAAATTTATGGGACAGCTGTTCAGAGCTGATGGCACAGCTGTGTGGCGTGGCACGCTGGTTGGGAAACACTGATGTAATCCTTGGAAGGGCTTCATTCAAACAGGCCATTAGCTTAGAAAAATGATGCCAATCCCAAACAGAAGCCATCTTGCAATGGCCAAGTGACAGCCAAATATAGTCCAGTTGGGGCAGCTCAGCTGTCAAAGTGCTGACAGAGCTGGGTACACTGTCCTGCACCTTGCTTTGATAAACTGAGCCTTAGTTAGCTACTCCGGCAAAAAAAAATTCTCGGACTGAACTATACAGTAAATAATTGATACTGAAACTATTTTAGAATTTTCCACTAGCTAAACCCATCTTCTTCCTCCTTTTCAAAGGGTGATTTGGGTTAGGTTTTCCAGTGAGAATCACTAAAGGACTTTTACGCTGCGAAAAGTTTTAAAACAAGTAATATTTGTGCTATTAGCAAAAAAACTCCACTATTTATTTCTTGTTATCTTTCATAATGATGAAAATAACCCAGGTTGAACTCAAGGCCTCTCTACCACACAGTTAGAGGAGAGAAAACTTTTCAAGGACAAATCAAAACCATTAGCTGCTAGCCCAGGGCTTGAGTTCACAGAGACAGCACAGTTGGGATTGTGACTTGTGTTGTGCAGCAAAAAACGAGGCAAGAAAAACCACAGCTGTGATGTATACAAACCTTCCTTCCCCCAAGAGTTTAAGTCCCTGACCTTGAAACCTGCTCCATCAAGCTTGACCCTCACCTGAAACTGGACTGTGGTAACATTGTCACAGGTAAGTTTTTTCTTTTGGCAGATCCTTAAGTAGATAATTTTTTATAGTATGTGCATTGGTCACTAGAAAAACATTCATTATATAAAGATTAATCAATTACAATTTAAATTTCCACAGGGGTAGCTGTGTTAGTCTGCATACAGCAAAACCAACAAGAGTCCCGTGGCACCTTTAAGAGTAACAGATTTCTTCAGGCATAAGCTTTTGTGGACTCCAACCTACTTCGTCAGATGTATGAAGTGGAAACAACAGTTGAGAGGTGCATATGCACATGCCAGGATGGAGGAGGGCAAGTGTTAGTGAAGTCAGCAGTGGCAGATCCGGGGCCACAGAGTTCCTGGGCGTCCCCACCGGTGGCCCCCCTTACTGGAAGTTCTCCCATCCCTCCAGTGGGCCAGCACTGGGGAAGGGGGAGTAGCTGGGGCCAGAGGCCAGCCACAGCATGGCTGGTCAGCCCTGGGGGGGAAGCATGGCCAACTGCTGTCCACGATGCGGCTTCGGGCTGTGCTGGAGTCCATACTGCTTGCATGGCAATCAGCCATGCCACCACCCTCACCAGGGGCCAACCGGCCAGCCCGCCTCACCCCTGGGAGTGAAGCGGCCAGCCCAGAGGCAAGGTGAGACTGGGAAAGCTCAGCCTGTGGGCTGACTCACCCTGCCCCGGAGGACAAATCAGCTGGTCCAGGGGTGGAGTGGGAGCTCAGAACGCAGCCTCAGCCTGGCCTGCCCAGCTCCCCTTCCCAGTGCCGGACTGCCAGCAGGGCAGAGAGGCCCCACATTGTGGTGGGCCCCTGCGCCCAAGCCCCGTTGGCCCATGTGGTAATCTGCCCCTAGGGGTCCCTGTTAATACGGTCCATTCCCCGTGTGCAACATAGCGCAGAAGCACTAGCTGTACGTACTGTCTCGTACTGTTCTGAACATTGGCTAGCCTGATCACTTCCTGTAACTCTTTGTTGGCACGGAGATGGCTTGAGTGACAATGAATTTCCAGCCAGATGAGGTACAACAGCATTCTGAATCTGAACTCCTGTCACTGGCTCTCACAGCCTCTGATTTTAGAGAGAAAAGAGCAGGTTTCTCTATTCAAATAGTTGTTGAAATTTGGCTGAAAGAGGAGAAATCTGAGCAAAGGGAGAATACTTTGGGATCCTGTTCATGAAAGCAGGAGAGGGTTATCATGCTTTGAGTGGAATGGTTTCTGGAAATCAATGGCCAGCTGCACCAACAAGAACAACTAAGAGCGAAGGTTCAGGGGGGTCAGAGAAAAGAGATTTCTAATAGTCAAACAAGGCTATTAATAGATTCACAAATTTATTTTTTGCATGAGCTTTTGTGACAGGGGGCCTATGTTACCAGTTTGCATTGGGCCCCAAAAAATGATGCTTGGATCCTGCTCCTCAAAGAAGCATTGGGACTCAGACTGGGAACTGAGGCACAGAGAGCTGAATGCCTTGCCCATGGTAATGCAAGAAGGCTGCAGCAGAGTAGTTCAAACTAACTGCACGTTCTATTTTGAATTAAGCGTTAGTTCAAACTAGAATGCACGGTTAGTTCAAACAAAAAAGTTCCTGGTGAGTTCAGACTAATCTCGAAATTCTGAGTTCGGACTAACAAATCTGAACTAAAATTGCCTGATGTGGACAAAGCCGTAGAATCTACTGCCACCTGCTGGATTCCCTCCATCTTCTCCTTGTCGCTTCCAAACACTGTTTCATGATTGCGGCTCTCAATCTTTCCAGACTGCTGTACCCCTTTCAAGAGTCTGATTTGTCTTGAGTACCCCCAACTTTCAAGTCACTTAAAACTATTTGGTTGCAAAACCAGACATAAAAAACACAAGTGTCACTCACTATTACTGAAAAATTCGTTACTTTCTCATTTTTACCGTGTAATTATAAAATAAAAACAATGGAACATAAATATTGTACTTACATTTCAGTGTATAGCATACAGAGCAGTACAAACAAGTAATTGTTTAAAGTTTTAGTATATATTTACTTCACTAGTGTTCATTGGCCTGTTGCGAAACTAGGCAAATATCCAGATGAACTGATGTACCCCTGAAAGAGCTCTTTGTACCCCCATTTGAGAACCAAAGTTCTATCAGAGCACTGAATCACTTCATTAGTAAACCATGCTGTCGTCTGCATTGTGTATTATGAACACGACCATCATCGGTCTTCAGCAACATGAAGATCGCCATGCATAGCCATGGTGCCATTACATTAGTGTGGCTTAGGGAATACGAAGAGATTACTGGTGGCTTCTCTGTCATTTGAAATCTTTAAATCATGATTGCAGGACTTCAGCAACTCAGCCAAATGCAGGTCTGTTATAGAAGTGGGTGGGTCAGGTTCTGTGACTTGCAAAGTGCAGAAGTCAGACTACGTGGTTATGATGGTCCCTTCTGGCCTTAAAGAGTAGGGGTCTTGAGACTGATTTATATTTGATGCACTGAATTTGTTTTAGAAGGCAGGAACCTGAACCCATCCAATCTGAATTTCAATACATTATTTAATCCAGCTCCTACCCAAACTGGATATTTAGAGAGGGAGAGAGATTAGAAAAATGGTTCACAACCTTCGTGGGTCATGACGCACTTGGTGGCATATCGCAACCCTATGGGACACACTAGCCCACCCACCCCAGGCTGAATCGAGCCATTTCCACTGCTCTCCGCAACACACTTAACCACTGTGTAGTGACGTAGTGATGCGCCCGACACAGTGGTTGAGAACCACTGGATTAGAATAGTTCTACAAAGTGCTGTGCAACTTGCTGTGCAAATGAGGCAAGTCCTCTATCACACGTCCTTAACGATAGCATCTTCATTAACACTAGCAAGCAGGATAAATTCCAGCCCTCCACATCATTAGAAACTTTAAATGATCATTTCTGCAATATAATCCCCTCTTCACTCTCTGATTAGAAATGTCCAGGCTAGAAAATAGCAAGCTGGTAGTTATCTAATTAGAACCTGCTTGAGAATCTTGCCATGGGGCTTACAGAGCTCGCCTTTTCTTTTCCCCTGTTTTGTGCTCTGAATGACTCTGAAGTTTCCCTCTGCTCCTTCCCTTAATGAGCTGTGCTGTGGTAGGCTAAACAAGACATGGTGCTAGTGCAGACTTCTCATTTTAAAGTGTCTAATTGCAACATAAGAATGGAAAACCTTTTACAATGTTTTCTATTGATTATTGTTTGTTATTTGTGTTCTTCCAGTCACACAGCTGTAACATAACATATGATAAATAACTTCCCTTTACAATTACTGGGATGTAATTGCTATTAACTTCCCTGTTTGATGCATTACTCTCTTAGAAATCTGAAATAAAATTTCTTTGCTTTGTAGATTTCTATTTAACACAGCCTTAGCTTTTGTTAACAGAGTGGAAGTGTGCATAGTCAGCAGAAGCATGAGAGTCTAAAATGAGACTTTAGATACCCTACAAATTGAGCTGTTTCCAGCAAATGCCTATATACTTTGTCCATTTTAAAATGTACTTCTAATATCAAGGAAGCAATGCATATTATGAAATATCAAAGAATTAATTATCCTATCAGATTGGTTCAGAACTTAAATTCCACTTGAAAAAGAATCTGTTACTACTTATGTGATCTCTAGGAAAAAGATACAGCTGACTAGTATTGGCTGTTCTGCAGCCTATTTACTTTCTTAATTATAAAAGAAATTTTAAAAAGGTAGGTTAGAAAGCTTGTGGGAGCAGGAGGAGAAACTGTGTCCAGCCTGAGAGCAAGAACTAAGACCTGGACTTTGTTCTTGACTCCACAACTGCAGGGAGAGGAAAACGAGAATGCAGAATACAAACAATGGTGCCTGATGACAAGTTCCAAAGGGGTAGCTGCACTAGTCTAGTTCAGAAAAACAAACGGAGTCCGATGTCACTTTTAAAGACTAACAAATTTATTTCATGAGCTTTTGTGTGAGAAAATCCCACTTCAGAAGATGGGGAACTTGCCCTGTATCTTGTGCAGCTGAATACGCCGATGTAATACAGCTGTAAAATGCCACCCCAGTGTTTCGGGTTCACTTTGTCCTTGCATAAAAGACTACACGAGGTGAAAGGTAGTAGTGAATAGAGCCTGTGGAGTGTGAGCCCCAAAAGTGCAATGCACAGTGAAGATGGTTTCCTGGCACAGCACAAGACACAAGAATAATGCTGTAGGTGTAAATCATTCAGAAAGGGCATAGCTGAAAGGAAAAGAGGGTCTTGCTTCCAGTGCAACAACCTGTGTGGCATTTGGAGGGAGGTGCATAGGTTGCAAGAGGAAGAGGCAGACAAATTTTGGAGAAGCCAGTCTGTGGGCACATGACTTGAATGTTGGCTAAGCTGCACCCCAGTAAGTATTCTCTTTATAAAGGGCCAGGTTAGTTTTACAGGCACGTAGTTCTCTCATGATACTACCCAGCACGCAGTACCGGAGACACCCAGGACTTCACTAGGGGGATATGTAGATGTGCTAAACACAGCTAAGATTCTGGCAGAACAGCACACAATTTGCTTCTGAGACAAGTTACAGTAATAATTGACCCACTCTCATAATGTGTCAGCCTGCTATGGGCTGGCAGGATTTGTGTAAGGCATGCGCCATTTGCACAGACACTTACACGTGTTGCTAAGATGCGGCCCAGTGTGTGTGGTGTGCTTGCCTTCTCCTTTATTAATAAATGTAAAACTATTAGGAGTCTTTACTCAACTAAGGTCACATTAATAAATAAAAGACATTCCTCCACACACCTGATCTGTAGATCTTGCTGCAGCTTATGGTTAGGGGAAAAGGAGTGAAGAATAAGCTCATTTAATAATCTGCAGAAATGCATGTGAGTGCTATGTAATGCTTCAGGGGAAAAAAGTAAACTCATGTTGCAGGGAATTAATTATAATTTACTAGGCTAAATACCATATCCAAGAAAAGATGGGTGATAGGCAAAGAGCTATATGTCTCAAACCTGTTGTGTAATGACAGTTGTTCTGTAGTGACTTTGTTTTGTGTATTGTATCTTTAAATTTCTAAAGAACATTGCCTGTGAGCAGAGATGGCTGCCATTTGTTCTTGGAATTGTTGCAGCATGTGAAGTAGAGACCATCACACATGCTTTCTTTTGTTTCTCTCCCCCTTGCTTCAATCTATAGGCAGTTTAAATAATAAACCACACTAAAGAGTCTATAGTGTGCTTCATGCCACTTCACTAGAACTTAATCACAGATTCAACTTGCTAGCCCATGTATTTCTGTAAAAAAATGACAATTTATTAGAGGCTGATGATGAAAACAACATTTGAAGCCTGACAAAAACTTGCTGTGAATCAGAATGTCACAGCCACTTGCATCATTAATCCTTTACAGAGGTATTTGCAAGAAGCCTTGTGAATATGCTGTCCCAATTCTATGTAGGAAAATTACAAGTAGCAACATCTAAAAAGAATAAATAACTGTCTTACCGCTATCTCTGGAACAGGAAGGCTGTACAAACTCAGCACCCTCATCCTGCTCATTCACAAGAGGCTGACGTTAGGTTACGATGTCTGTCTGAAGTCTTTGAATGGTCTTTGAGAGGCAAGGGAAAGATGTGCATACTACTATGAGGGGGACTGAAGGACCATTTTGCCCTCATACAGAAGCCACTGTTTAGCAGACAGGGTGATCTCATCCTAGTAATGAAAGATGACACATTACTAAAGAAGTGAAAATTCTGCCATGTCTCATCTATCAGATAGATTATGTGACATAGACAGGTCACATGTATGCCTGGGCATGACACATTTCAGTGCTTCTCTGTACGCTTTGATCTTTGATTTAGTATGCTGCATTGTCACAACTGCCCAAACATCACTGAGGCTGAGCTGGTTCCTATTCATTGAGCCCAGAACAACCTGTGAAAGTGTGGCATGGTTGCAGTTCTCCATGAATATAACATCAGTCAAATTTTCAATACCTGAATATAATATGTATTCCATTGTAATACTTTCCCTCCTAGTTTATTACTGGAGGATTTCATTAAAGAAACATAACATTCAGTGATATAAAAAAAATCCAGCTCCAAAATCACAGTAGTATCATTTAATGTTATTTTTTTAAATATAATACGGGCTTAATATTACAGGTGCATTGCAAGACACAGTTAAATTTTCTAACACATATTAAATATGAAATGCCTAATAAAAGTATTAACAAGAATTTTATACCATAGCTCCAACTCTTCTCCTCCACAGGTTATCTTAAGGGGTTACAACATTTTAAACATTTTTTCTTAAATTATCTGCACTTTAAATCATAAAAACAATGAGAATCCCGTGGCACCATAGAGACTAACAGATTTCTTCAGGCATAAGCTTTCATGGGCTCCAACCCACTCCGTCAGATGCAGGGGCGTTGCTCCCTTGTAAGGAGAGTCGGGGCCCGGACCCCACCCTTCTGCCACACGGCCCTGCCCCTGGGCCCGATCTGGCTTCTGCCACTGCTGGCCAGTGGCTGGCAGCCTGGGCAGGCCGAATCTGGCCCTAGCTGCCGCGTATTGGCCAGCGGCAAACAACGCAGGCTCAGATCCAGCTCCTGTTGTTTGCCACTGGCCGGCAGGCAGCAGGTGGAACCGGATGGGGGCTGCCCAAGCTGCCTGCTGCTGGCAGGCAGCAGCAGGAGCTGGATCTGAGCCTGAGCCGCCTGCGTCTGGCCGGCTTGGATTCAACTCGTAATGCTGCTGGGCAGGCGGCTGATAGCCCCGGAGGGTCTGATCCGGCTCCAGCCACTGCCTGCTGGCCAGTGGCAAACAACAGGAGCTGGATCTGAGCCCAGCTGTGTGCTGCTGGCCAGCAGGCAGCAGCTGGAGCCGGACTGGGGCCACTAGCTGCTGGCTGGCAGCAACAGGAGCTTGATCCCAGCTGGCCAGCAGCAGCCAGCCCAGGCTCAGATCCAGCTCCTGCTGCTGCCAGCCCCAGCAGGCTCGATCTAACCCAAGCCACTGCCAGGGCCAGGCCAGACGTGTGGGGAGACTGTAGCCCCTCCAGCACTATGGCAGTGCACTGGTCAGATGCATAAAGTGGAAACTACAGTTGAGAGGTACAGGTAAGGCAGGCTTAGAAGCTGTGTCTTAACAGCTTCTGGGGGGGGGCACTACTCTGCATGGGTACTGTATTAGCATGAACACAAAAAGCACAATTAGGTATTAGCATAGTGGGTGCAGAGCATAGTGGGTAATGGTATTTGGGGTTAATCTGATCACAAATCTGTCAACATCTGTAATTCTACTGAACGGAAATATACAATACTGTCTTTTGTGATCTGCTACTCTCTGATTGTTCCAGATCTGTTTGGGTTAGTTAAAGGGTAAAAGCTACCCTTAGCTAAAAAGAGACTTGTAAGAGATGCCACTGCCTATTTCAGCCTGGAAAAGTTTAAAAGGGGGGTGGGGTTTGCATAGCTCCTTCTGGAGCAATGCTTGAAGTATTTTGCCTCACTCCATGGCCCCACTGTCAAATGATAGATCTGGTTGGGCTTCTTTTGAAGGTCTCTTCTTTTTTATTTTAATATAAGTAGCTGTTTGCAGCTACTTGAGGTTTAAGAGCTGAAATCACTGAGAGAAGCAAACTTTCTCTGAGCTGAAATCACTACAGAAGAGGAAACCCTCTCTCTCTGAGCTGAGTCACTGAAGAGGAGCAGCAGACGGAGTGACCAGTGCGCAGAGCCAGTGGACGGTGAGAGCGGCCAGCTGGGTGGTGCGAGTGACCGGTGGGCAGAGCCAGCAGACGGTGAGAGCGGCCAGCTGGGCGCTGCAAGTGACCAGTGGGCAGAGCCAGTGAATAGTGAGAGCAGCCAGCGGTGAGCTGAGTGGCATGAGTGACAAGTGGGCGGAGCAGGCAGGCAGAGGGCAGAGCCAAGGGATGGTGCAAGTGGATGGAGGGAGTGACCAGTGGTTGGCATCGGCGGGCAGCTGGCGTGAAAGACAGTCCCTACGTACCCTACCATTTGTTGGAAGCCTATTTAGCACTGATTCTCCAGATCAGTGCTGGGTTTGCTATTGAGTTCACAGGTGCAGTACCGCTGTGTGGAGTCATGTTGGAAACTTGTTTTGCACTGATCCTCCAGATCAGGGCTGATTTTTGTTATTGGGCCTCTTACATTCTGTTTTTATTAGTATTAAAATTTCTGCATGCTACAGTCAGAATCATGCTTGTGAGCAGGTAAGCATTACACTTTTGGGGTGCCCAAGGAATAGTGCATAATTTCCCAGTAGACTGGGTGGGGCTCGAGCTGGTTGATGCTATAACATTATTTGGAAACCCTCAGATATAGACCCCGGCCCTTATCCTGCCAGCCCACTCTGGCAGAAGGGTTACATATATATACACACACCATGATGGAGGAGGGCAAGTGTTAGCTGAAGTCAATTCTGTTAGGGCAGAAAGTACCCTAACTATATTGACTTTGCTAACACTTGCCCTCCTCCATCCTGGCAGACGTATATAGACCTCTCAACTGCAGTTTCCACTTCATGTATCTCATGAAGTCGATTGGAGACCATGAAAACTTATGCCTGAAGAAATCTGTTAGTCTTTAAGGTGCCACAGGACTCTTGTTGGTTTTCTATATGCAGACTAACACAGCTACCCCCCTGGAAATTTAAATTGTAGTTAATTAATCTTTATATAACAAACATTTTACTGAAGACCAATGCACATAGTATAAAAAATTGTCTACTTAAGGATCTGCCATCACAGTAAAAGAAAACAATGTCTTTGTGACAATATTTACTGCAGTCCAGTTTCAGATATCAGTTATGTGCATGGGTAGAAGGGTCCATCTAGATTCTAGATGGAGCAGGTTTCAAGGTCAGGGACTTAAAACTCTCAGGGAAGTAAGGTTTGTGTATGTCACAGCTGTGGTTTTTCTTGCCTCATTTTGCTGCACAACAGCAGTCACAATCCCAACTGTGCTGTTCCTGTGAACTCAAGCAGTGGGCTAGCAGCCAATGGATATATCTACACTATAAAAGCAATGTCGACTTTATTAAGTTGACGTAATAAAGTCTACTTAAAGTCAACTTCAAGCAGGGGCGTCACTGCCCCGGGAAGGGACCTGGGGCACGGCCCCAGGCCCCGCCCCAGGCCCCACACACTGCCAGCAGGCCACGCCCCCTGGCTGGGGGCAGGGCCGGAAGCTGCTGCGTGCCACCACGGGCAGCGAGGGATGGGGATGGATCGGCCGCTGCTGATGCAGGCAGCTGAGCCCCGGATCCCCAGCTGGGGACCGGGCTGCTCCAGCCGCGGGTGGCTGGGCCTGGATCTCTGGCCCAATCAGGCTGGAGACTGGGAAGGGGGGCTGCCAGACCCAGGGCACCAGCCCTGGGATTCGGGGCACATGCCCCGGGTGCCCAGCACCAGCGACGCCCCTGACTTCAAGTAGACCTTATTAAGTCGACTTAGTAAGGCTACACTACATTAAGTTGGCTTTATAAATTTGACTTTAAATGGGTGCCCTGGCTTAATTCAACTTTATAAAGTCGACTTAATGGCCCCACTGCACTAAGTCGACTTTATTAAGTCGACTTAGTAACTCCACATTGCCTTAAGTCAACTTAATAAAGTCGACTTAACTGTAAAGTTGACTTTATAAGGAGAAGTAATAAAGTCGACTTTACCTGATGCTAAAGTCGACTTTATTGCCCTGCAATGTAGACAGAGTTTTGTTTAAGTCGACTTAAGGACCCTTAAGTCGACTTAAACACACAGTGTAGACATACCCAATGGTTTTGATTTGTCCTTGAAAGGTTTTCTCACCTCTAACTGTGAGTAGAGAGGCCTTTAGTTCAACCTGGGTTATTTATAATAATTACAAAAATAACAAGAAACTTATTAGTGAAGTTTTTTGCTAATAGCACAAATACTATTTGCTTTAAAACTTTTTGCAGTGTAAAAGTCCTTTAGTGGTTCTCACTAGAAAGCCTAACCCAAATCACTCTTTGAAAATGAGGAGGAACATGGGTTTAGCTAGTGAAAAGTTCTAAAATAGTTTCAGTATCAATTACTTACTGTACAGTTCACTCTGTGAATGTTTTTTGTCGGAGTAGCTAACTAAGGCTCAGTTTATCAAAGCAAGGTGCAGGACAGCATACCCAGCTCTGTCAGCACTTTGACAGGTGAGCTGCCCCAAGTGGACCATATCGGCCAGGCATGGCCAAACTGCAGTTCGGGAGCCACATGTGGCTCTTGAATGAAAAATTGTGGCTCCCGGAAGAACGTCAGCAAATCAACTTAGGAAAGCAGCCCCAGCCTAGGAGTTCAGGGGGGGTTGGGACTGTGGGGAGAAACACCGCATGGTCGGGGATGGCAGGGAGAAGTGCAGCATGGTTGGGATTTTAAGAAACTCACCCCTAGCCTGCAGTCTTCTACATCGAGCAGCAGCTAAGCTTTTACCATATAGGCCTAGTTTTCATGGTAACCTTAAGTTCTTATTAGAATCTGACATTAGTAGGGTCTATATTTGTCCTCTTTTTATGGTAAAATTAACGTGTCCAATAAATTTCAACCTGACTAATTTTGGAGTAGGTAAAAATATATGGCTATAGGCCTCAGTGAGGCTCTCGAAGATTTAATTATCAACTTGTGTGGCTCTTGAGTTCCATAAGTTTGGCCACCCCTGATATTGGCTGTCACTTGGCCATTGCAAGACGGCTTCTGTTTGGGATTGGCAACATTTTTCTAGGCTAATGGCCTGTTTGAATGAAGCCCTTCCAAGACTTAGGTGCTCATTAAACCCCCCCCATCCGCCAGGGGGTGCTGGACCCGTCCCGCCGCTGCTCTGGTACAGGGCGGGGCCTCACACAGCCTGGCGTGGCCCATCCACCACAGCCCAGGAGGGAGTCCAGCTCCAGGACGGCGGTGTGGCCATTGTCCCTGCCTGGCCCAGTGCCCCCACCCAAGATGGCGCCGGCAGCCTCATCGTGCAGGACCGCGGCGGTGCCTTGTCCGATCTGCTCAGGTGGCAGCTCGGCCTGTGGCGGGAGGGCAAGATCCTGCTGCTGGGCCTGTTGTGCACCGCCTGGCCTGGCCCCCGGCAGCTTCTGCACATCCCAGGAGGAGCACGAGGGCTGCCAGGCGAGACAGGCCCAGGCGGGACATGACATAGGGAGTGACCCCATGACCCTGCCCCAGGGGTCAGCGCCAGGGGTCTGTAGAGCAGCCAATGGCTGCGCTGGGGGAATCCCCACCCACTCCCTCCTTCCCAGAGGAGACTCATTGAGCATTTCTTAAAAAAATTAACATTTTTTTTTTTAAAATCCATCATTTTATATCATTCCTGAAGCTGATATGCTTTGTGAAACCAGCATAAAAAGAGAAATATTAAAGGAAAGTGAATTGTTGCACTCCAAGCGCAATTCAGTGGAAAGCCGCTAACAAAGTGGGATTTTCTCCCACGAAAGCTCATGCAAAAAATAAATCTGTTAGTCTTAAAGTGCCACATGACTCCAAGGTCTTTTCATCATTAACCTCGCCTTTTTCTTCCAGTAAACCAGGAGGGGAATGTTAACTCAATGAGTGATTAATCAGACACAATTAGTCTGTCTTTGGAACCAAACTGAAAGTTCATCTGAGTTCTAAAACTGTTTCATATCTTGCTTATGTTAATTCACTGCTGAATTATGTATATTTAATAAAGATGTTGCTGTTATGCAGGAAGATGCCCAAGAGGAATTTGGCTGGAAGTTGGTTCATGGAGACGTATTTAGACCTCCAAGGAAGGGAATGTTGTTATCCGTCTTTTTGGGTCAAGGAACACAAATTTTCATTATGACGTTTATTACTCTATGTAAGTAGCATTGGGATTGTTAAAATGGCATAGTTGTATTGTACTAGTGTAAATGTAAAAAACATGAAGTGAGTTCTGGTATGTCTGTTGATCCATTTTACTGGTAGTGAAGTCCTTCCTTTAAGGAAAAAAGGTATACTTGCCTCGAGTAACATTGAGATCGCTATAATAGCTCAACTGTATAAAATACTTGGGTTTTGAGCATTATCACAAGATCATTCTATCAGTATCTGTAGACATGAAGTATCCTCAATCCAAATTCCCTTTCAAAAATTGTTGGAAGCATACTAGAAGTCCGTACTCATTCATCAAGGTCAAGCACTATATGGACACAGCAAAGTAAGTTCACAGATGTTTAATCAAAGCTTTAATGTTTCAAGACCACTGTATTTCTGATAAATTTGATCTAATAGTCAACAGCCATTTGGAAATAAGAAATTGAGCTTGTGCCAATAAAACAGCATGGAGACGGTGCTTGTAACTTGAGCTTGGCATGAACACCTAGATATAGAGGTAACCCTTGTTCCTCCTACAAACTCATATATTTCATTATGGTTGCATAAAGCTTTTACAACTTCCTTTATTATAGCTCAGTAAAATATGAGAACATACTGAGGCTTATGTGTTAAGTAAGTTTGGTTCCAAATTCTTTTAATTCATGCAGCACTTTTGTATAAAATTCTTTGTTCTAAATTGTATGTAAGAGCAAAATATCTTCAAACTGTCTTGATGGCAAGCAGAAAGGCATTGTCTTTGACTAAATGTTTCAGACCAGAAAACTGGTCCACAGCAAGTTCCGATAGATGTTTAGATAAAATGGTAGAGAATTCAGACCGACCTCCGGTACTGCTGTTCTAGGGGAAACATCTTTATGTAGAGAAGAAGAGTTGCCTGTTTTCCATTTTTGCGTAGATCTTGAAGCAGAAGAGTCAGTATACTCTTGTGCCATAATTAAGCATGTTCTAAAATTCTAGATTTCCCTTTTGGCTCGTTTTAAGCTTTTCATATAATAATCCTGCAGGGTGCCAAGCATGAGCAAGGAAGCATGAATTCTGTAGCCTTTATCTCCTGTTAGGTTAGAGGATAGATCAACCAGTGGCCCAAAGAACTGTGTAGCTGTACTGACCTTTATCTATATCCAGCAAGGAAATTGTACAAGATTTTTCAGCTTTATTGACTGTTCATTAAAAGAAGAAATGAAAATCTTATGGGGAGAGGAATAATTTTTGTATCTGCTCTTTAAAATAAAAATCACATTGATAAAATCCTATTAGTCTTTGCCAAGCCAGAGTAGGGTACTTGGGTACAGATTGGTGAAACAAATCAGGGATGTGAGATGTGGATACTAGACTTAGTTCAGTGTTTTTTAATATTCTGTTGTATTTTTCCTGTCTTAGGCTATTTCCACACACACATCATTATTTCAAAATAAGTTATTTCGAATTAAGAAAATGTTAATTTGAATTAAGGGAAAGCCTGCTTTTGAAACAGCTGTTATTTCAAAATGGTTATTTCAAAATAAGGCCGTTTGGACATGCTGTTTTGAAACAGTTATTTCGAAACAATGGTGTTGTTTCCAAACAGTATGTCCAACGGCCTTATTTTGAAATAACAATTTTGAAATAACAGCCATTTCAAAATGAATGGGGTTTAAGCTGTTTCAAAATGACAGTTCTTATTTCAAAACGACAGAGCCCATCATTTCGAAATAAGAAAACATCGTGTGGACCTAATCTTTTTTATTTTGAAATAACCAGTGTTATTTTGAAATAAAAGAGACGTGTGGACATACCCTTAGAGTTTAAAAACTCGGTCATTTTATTTTTAAACAGTGAAAACGGCAACTTTGTCTTACCATCCATCAGTGCTTTTCTTAGAACACCACAATGTAAAAATTTTTACCCCAACTCACTTCATTCTTAGCTAGCATTTCATACAGAACATTACTTTTCAGAGTTCTAGTTCAACATCCTTTTCCGTGTTCCTAATGTGTTTCCATGTAAGTATAATAATTTGCTTCTTTATTTCTTCATAAATCATTTGATCCAAATCCAAGATAGGCCTTGGAGCCTTATTTCTAAAGATGGCAATTTCACATATTGTATAAATTTACTAGGCCAATATAAGTGATTGTAACAAAGACAGTTTCTTCATTAGAGGAAGCTACCTGCTAGAGATTGAAAAGCCTGCAACTGAAAATCATCCTTTCAGCTCTAGGGTTACCCTTACAGATTGTTCAAAAACTCAGACCACCTCCCTCCTCTTCTTTTTAAACAAAGGGAATTTGTTTTCTGGATGGCCAGCCTTGTTCTTGTGGATAAGTGGTGCCCATCATGGTATCCATGATAGCCTTTGGAGTGTGGTCTCTAAATCCGTTACTTAAAGATCTAGTTCTGTTGTCTTCATGCTTTTTGTAACTACCTTTTTAAAGTTTAAATCACTAAAACTGATTTTTCCAGGTTAGAATCTATTGGCATAGTTATTAGCAGGAAAAGACTTAAACAATATGCCTTTATTGAAACCTTTTAAGCACAAGGAATCTTTGCCTTAGGAGCAGGTGTAAAATAAGCGTTTGGTTCAGAGCCGTGTGTACATACACATATGCTGTCTGCCACTGAAACACACAACCTTTGCACAGTGGCATAGGCTAATAAAATGTGTTGAAAAATGGTTGTCTTTTAACATCTTTAGGTCTAGCTTGCCCTGGCTTTCTTTCTCTTGCCAATTGAGGAGTTTTGATGACTTTGTTGTTGTACTATGGGTCTTGCTGGGAACTCCTGCTGCTTACCTCTCTGCTAGAATGTATAAGAGTAAGTAAAGATGCTTGTTTTGTATGATGCAGGATGTTATATTCAGAATTTTTAGGCAGTGCATGTAATTCAATATCAGCTTTCAGCTCTGCTTCTTGCTGTCATGCTGCAAAATATTTATAAAAAGTGGTGTTTGAAACTACAGCAGTAATTTTTACTTATTCCTCAGCATTTAGACGTGAAAAGTGGAAGACGAATGTTTTGCTGACAACTCTGTTGTGCCCTGGGTTAGTACCTTTTTGTTCCTTACTCTTACAAAATTGTTCTCACCTGTATTCTTATATGCCTGAATTAATAAAAATAAAAATACTGATTTCTGATCACTGTACTCTTGGAAGGGCTATGTCATTGCCTTTATTGCTTCCCTGCTTTATTTTCCTGTCTGTACAGAACATGTTAGTGGGAAGAAAAGCTTGTAAATCACAACCTGCATTTGGAGAGCTTGCAAAATTGCACAATATTCTAGAACATAACTTCTGTACTTGGCCATCAAGGCCACTCTCTCTGCCTTCATATGTAGGGGACATGAGGTTCCTAACCCTATGGAGGTGGGGCCTGAAATGATTTTTTGTTGTTAGATGAGTTCATGGCATAGAAGATTGGGGGGGGGGGCAGAAAACTGTTTACTTAGGGTTGCATTATTGCTGGAGTGGTTAATTCTGATGCAGTACAGGTGTCCTTAGATACAGCATTGAGTGTTTTCTAGATAGTCATTAATCTTAGTAGGGAATATATTTTATAGTGAATGTCTGTCTTATTTTGGTGGCATTTTGTGAAGGCTATTTTTCTGATTTGTGTTGAGTAAATATCTTCAGTTTGGCTTCAGAATTTATTTTCCAATCTATTTTCAGCAAAACATCATTTTTTGGAGTATAGATGGTTGACAAATAATAAAACATGGCCTGATTTGAGTAAACTAGAGTATGACAGAGTGGAACTTAATGTATTTGGTAACAACTGATTCTGTAGTATTCCTGTGTGAAAATCTTATTCCTAAACGAAATGTGCTTCAGTTTCCCTGCTGTTGTTCAGATATTACTTTCAGAGCACAGAGGCTATTCATCTGTAGAAAAAATATCATACTGATTATTTCAACTCCAGTATACATTCAGTTTTATAGAGGAGGCAAAATGACTAGTGTTAAAATGAGAACAGATGTTTTGATTATGCTATGTTTGTTCAGTGAAACAGCATGTCATAAACAGCCTATGGCAGTTATCATCAGTAAACTGAGTTTATAGACAGAGGATTTTTTCTTTAGCTTTGGAAGGGGAGTAGCAGAGGTGAGCTTATTGGCATGGAGAAGGACTAAACTACACTAAGCAAGATTTGCTGTAACTGCATTTGCTTACACGTATATAGGATGCTGCACATGCTTATCAGGGAGCTGTTTGTACAATGACTTGCTCACTGCTTTAGGTTTGCAGGACTTTGTCCAATTCCTCTGGGATGGCAGACTGGAAAATAGCACAACAGATGCATGAGAGACCCAGTGGAACAGTAGGGGTCATAAGACCCTAAGATTTGAAACCACAGTAGTACCTTTCTGTTAAGAACTGGCCTTGACAGAAATGTGATGAAAACTAATGATTTCTGTAGCCTATGAACTCAGGGTCTAATTGTTTTACAAAATTGTGCTATAGCTTTGGTTCCCCACTCCTCTGACTTCAACAGTACAATCCGTGAGCAGCATATTCATATGAAGGGAGAAGGATAGCAAGTTCAGGCTGAAGAGTTATAGGAGTATGTTAACAGTGCAGACAAAGCCTGTTTTATATTTTGATCACTTATTTCTAGGTATGTAATATAAAAAGGCACTAATTTGACACAATTCTTTTGTGTGCACTCTAGGTCTCATCAAATGTACCACATGTTTGGTTTCCTGTTCTTAGTATTTATAATTCATCTGATCAGCTGTTCTGAGGCAACAGTCTTGCTGTGCTACTTCCATCCATGTGCAGAGGTAAAGGAACATACTATTCTGTAGCCTGTGTCGGGCAGCACAAACCATTCTAACTGGACTACCTCGGGGGAAGTTTGCAAGGGGTATAGAAGATCTGTGCAGGCCACCACTACAGATTGTTGGACATTGTGGACTGTGTGAATTGTTGAGGATGGGGCCACAAACTTAGTCAAGAGTGGAGCTTTATTCTACACAGCTGTGGGCCCAAGGGCATGTACCCAAGAGCCCCAAGAACAGTGTACATTATTCTTATATAGCGACCTATTGCATCATAATACAAAGCTGTATGGAGAAGCTATTGCTGTATGGCCAATTAAATTCTGGGTCCATCCTTTTTGCACCAAAATCTCCCCAAGTACAACCCCTACCCTTTAACCCGCCTTTCCCTACATAACTTCCAATCATAATTCACCTGCGCCACAAATTTTTAGCCTAGCCCTTGAGCCGGCCCAAACAGGTTTTCTTCCATCTGGGGTAGACTGACCTTTTAGAATTTTGCAGGCAAATCCAAACACCTCCTCTGTCTCCAAATTTCAGTACACTGTCCTTGAAGCACGGCTATCTACAGCTTCGCTTATCAGCTAGTTGCCTCTACTGGCCCTCTTCCAGGCATGCTAGCGGAACAGAGGAATGCAGCTTCCCACCCCCAAGGCTTACTTAGCTATCCATCTGTGTCTCAACACCGTTAGGCCTCAGCACACTGTTAGGCCTCAGCCCCAGAACTCCTCCACAGAATGTATTGTCAGGATTCTGTGTAACGGGCATATGTAGCTTTGATTTGCTTATGATATTGACCCATGTTCTGTACTGTAGACAATGTTTCAAGAAAGGCAATTTCTGCCTTGTCATTGCATCTGCAGGCAGCAATATGAGTTCCTGTTTTACACCCCTGGAATGAGGTTGTAATGGTAGAGAAGCCACAAAATAGGGAATGGTGCTCCAGCTGGTCTGGGAGTAGTATACTTCTTAATGTTACAAACAACTTGATTGAACATAACTGTTGGGCACAACATGTCCAAGAACTCAAGTTTGAAGGCTCTGACCTGCTAGCATCTGATATGGCAGGCCTCAACAAATGCATGGCGACCAGTTTTAGTGGCCTGTCACCTAGCTCTACTGCAGAAATATAATGGAGGAGCGCCTTGTGATGATCAAAAGTAAAATTCCTGGCTCCTAGCTGTGAGCCAGTTTTGTCCACCCTTGTGATATGGTGATATAAAATTATGACTATAGAAGGGGAGAGATGTTGCTTTCAAATTGGTAGACCACTAATGAGCTTTTGTACCCTGTGTGGCTTTAGTATCTTTCTCCTTACTAAAAACAGCTATTTACATCTTTTTGAATGACCCATAGTGAAATATTCTTGAGGCTATTAAAGCCTTGAATCTCATTTCAGTAACATTTTTTCAAAAAAATTGACTGCCAGATTTTCAACTACCTGTATTTAAATAACAATAAAAGAATCAAGTCTCATTGTGACTGATCCCTGTAAATGTGAGTTGAGGTTGCTGACATGCTGTGGCCAGTGTAACTCTTTATATCGCAATTTAAATACCAAATTTGCATAACTTTCATGTGCCTTCCATCACTGGCATGCACCTATCCCTTCTTGCACCTACAGTCATCAAGGCTGGGAGTTTTTAAATCTTCTGTCCTGAGCCTGCGGGAGCAGCAGCCGGTGGTATGGCCGCTCCAGCTGCCAGGTAAGAGGGCCCTGCGTGGGAAGGATCGTGGATGGGCAGCTGCTGGGGAAAGGGCTCAAAGGATGAAGGGTGGGTTGGCCCCGGGGAGGGGACATAGCTGGCGGCAGGGCAGGTGGGTTAGGGTGGGACTGGGGAGGGCTTGGACCTACTGTGGGACTGGGCAGGCCAGTGGTAGGGGAGACAAGTTAGGGTGGACCTGGGGAGTGGTCAGGCTGGCTGGGGGACCAGGAGGGCCAGGCGGGCAAGTTAGGGTGGGATTGGAGAGGGGTTGGGCCAGCTGGGGGAGTGAGAGGGCCAGCAGCCAGGTTGGCAGGTCAGGGTGGGAGTTAGAAGGGGTTCAGCTGGTGAGTCAGGGGACCGAGAGAACCAGCAGCTGGGTGGGAGGGCTGGGGTGGGAAGGAATTGGGCTGGCTCGGGGGGGGGGGGGGGTGAATGGGACCGGTAGAGCCAGTGGCCAGGGGGGAAGAACGGGTCTGGCTGAATCAGGGGACTGGGAGAGCCAGTGGCTGTGTAGGGGGGTTAGGGTGGGAAGGGATCTGGCTGGCTCAGGGAGGGTGGGACGGGACCATTCAGGTCACAGGTTAAAGAGGATGTATGTGTTTACAGCCAGCCTTGCAAATTTGAGGTAGAATTTTGAAAGAAGAGCTGGCTTGCTCTGCTTAGTTCAGGCTGCATTGTCATTGAGAATAGACTCAATAAGCCAAATTCTGTATCTGGCACAGGAACAATGTCATTGATCCACACTAGCACCTCTCATATTGCTTTGTGGTTGCTGCTAAGCCAAAAGTAATTTTTAAATATATTTTTGCTTTTACATATTAAGTCACTTGTCTACTTGAAATGGTCAAGCTGCAGTAAGAGGGTTTTCTTACATAACTTCTGGCCATTACATCTTTTTAAGATAAACCTGTATATTGATGAAGTATCAGGTTATCGTTTGGCATCCCCCCCCGAATCAAAGTATCATTTGGGGGGCCGTGGAACCCTCCTAAATTTCGGCGACCCCCTCATGCAGATCCAGGCCCCCTTCACCCACCCCAGCTACTGCCCCCAAGTGCCTGTCCCCCACCCTAGCTACAGCTCCCCACATGCCTGCCCCAACCCATGCTTCTGTCCTACCACCCCAGCTACTCCCCCAGCCCACATCTCACTGCTGGTCCCCCAAACGTTTCCCCAATCCCCTCCTGAACCCCCCCCCCATGTCACCGCTGGTCCCCCAACCCTTCCCCAATCCCCCCCCCCACTGCACAGTCTTCCCCTGCTGCCCTGGGCCAACCCCTTCCGTCTGCGCCCTTTTGCCGCCAGGCCGGCTCGCCTGTCCCCACACCGCCCCCCAAGGGCTCTCTTACCTGGCCATCATGACAGCCAGCTGCCGCGTCGACTACCTGCATGGAAGACAGTCTTCCACCCAGTAGGGAACTGCCTTGCCCCAGGCTGAGGCTCCAGCCCTGAGCCGGCTCTCACTGAGTATGCTCAGAGGCTCTGAGCATGCTCAGTGAGGGTCAGCCCAGGGTGGGATATTTAAAATCTCCCAGCTGGAGGCAACTCCCTGCCCTGCCAGAACACATCAGAATGGCATTCTGGGGCAAGCTATTTTTAGGGGCTCAGTGTTTGGCAGGCCCCTAAAAATAGAAAATGAAGCTGGAATCCTGCATTCCAGGGCCCACTATTTTTGAACAGTGGGCCCCAAAACACAGTGTTCTGGCTCCGTTTTCATTTTTTACGGAGCCTGGAACACTGGGCCCCTAAAAATAGTGGAACCCAGAATGCCATTCCATCGCGTTCCAACCCACTTTAATCCCTGTGAGGCATCAACCATTTCAAGGAGATGCTGTAACAGTACTTGGAAAAATTTTCTTAGTTTTCTTGAGCTGCTTAGATTGCTGAAAATGGAAATATGGGCTTTTAACGCATATGTTTTGGCTAGAGAGACTAACCCAGTGTTTGTTTCTGTTTTATTTCATTAATACAATACTGCTACTTTTAGAATTGCAAACACTGTATGGAGGAAAGGTGGCTGCAGTGACATCTTTCATTGGACCAACGTCTGTTGGCCAGAGACAAGTTTTGAGTCTATGTAGAGCTTTCTGTGTAAGCTTGAAAGCTTGTCTGTCTCTAACAGAAGTTGGTCCAATACAAGATACCACCTCATTCATCTTGTCTCTCTGCATGAATGGAGCGGCTGCTATGCTGCTTTCTCCCACCTCAAAAGCTTCTCCTCCATACAGCCCAAGGGCTGTAGGTTGAAGGGGAGGGTGTTGGGGCTCCCTGCATCCAGGTCACTTCCCCACTTGGACTGTGTAAGGAGAGTGCGCTCACAGCACTGCCCAGATGGAGAGTGACCTAGATGCAGGAATGCAAATTAGATTGTGTGAAAGCAGGACTGAATTGAGACTATGGCTTCTTTTCCCATTACAACGGATTTGACTTCAGCCTTCCCAGTGTTTGAACCTTAACAATTGCTCTGATTTGCTGTTATTGTATGAGCTGATCCCATGTTTTACAGTCCCTTGCATTTATTTTCATTCCATTTTCTAAGTTCTCCATCTTCGAAGCATCTGACAAAGTGAGATTTTATTCCACGACAGCTCATACCAAAAATAAATCTGTTAGTCTTTAAGTGCCATGAGTCCTTGTTTCTTTGGGGTTTTTTTGTTTTTTGCTAGATGCAGGAAGCCTTGGTGTTACTTCTTGCTTCTCCCCACACTCCCCTAGGGCTAGCATGGCACAGAGGAACTTGGGGCAGGTGTGGTGCAGTATCTATGGCATTGGTTGTCTCCTCCCCACATGTTCCTCTTTCAGGAGGCAGCAGGGAATAGTTTATTTGATGCCTTTCTTTGTTCCCATCACATGTGATTATATAGGCTATACTAATGGTAGGAATGTGAGTTGGCTGGAAAAATGAAAATACCTGCTACTAGACCTTGTGGGAGACAAGAATATTGTCCTCAATGATCCATCGCTTTAGTCCTGCCTGACAATTGTGTAGGCTGCTATATTTCTAAAAGTTTATAAAAATATCATAGTAAATGGATAGATCTTTTAGTCAGGTTGTGTGTGTGTAAGAGAGAGAGAGAAAGATATGATGATGATTAAGATTAGAACATTACAAGCTTTCATAAAAGGCCTTTTCTGATCTTTTTATAGAAAGTTTTCAGAAAATTGAGAAAATCCCACTTCGTCAGGTGCTTCATTTATGCCCACGAGCCAACAACTACATCTTTGAGCAATGCATTCCAGTCTTTTGGCAGTAGCAACAGGAGGTGCCACAACCCAATATCTCAAGATCTGTGACCCAATATTAGGTCCCGACCCTAAGTTTGAAAACCACTGTTATATACAATCAGTTGATACAACTGCTTATTCTTTGGGGTTAAATGTCCCCCCTAAGCTCACGATGCAACTGAGCAAGTTATGGATACATTTGGGGAGCTGGCAGGCAGTGGGAAGGGGCCTGGTGGGGGCCAGGGGACCAGCAGGGAACTTGCTTAGCTGCATCTATAATTTGCTCAGCTGCATCAATGGCCTAGAGAGAACATTATTGGTGACTTAATTCACTTTCATGGAGACATACCGATTACAAACTGTGATTTTAGTAAGAAGGAGTTTAAGCTAGAATAGTTATGTAGAAATATGTTAAGAATTAATGTTACCTTTCCTAGGCATGCAAATAATGCACTGCTTTGAAATAATAAAAGTTCAAAATGTTTTATTCTTGAATATTTTTCTGAAAAGGTTTATCATTTCTTTCAGGATTACCATTGGTGGTGGAGATCCTTCTTAACTAGCAGCTTTACAGCTGTTTATCTTTTTATCTATGCAGTTCATTAGTACTTCTCTAAACTCAAGGTAACAGGAACAGCTAGTACCATTTTATACTTTGGATATACTATGATTATGGTTTTGATTTTTTTTTTTTTCTTTACAGGTAAGTGTAACATTGGTGAATGTCAGTGCAGTGGTTTCAGGGCCTCTGGGTTGCTGTTTTCTGATTATTCTAGCCAGAGTCAAGTTGGGAAACATTTGTTTGGAAGGAAGCTGCAATTTTAACAGTAGCATGGTGTGATTTAGGGATGTAACAATTACTTTAATTAAACATCTGTTCAAATATTCTACAGATAGAGTATTTAAAGAGTTAAACGTGTGGCAGGGGGAGGAACCGTGCTGGGCACAGCTCCTCACTGTGAACTGAGGAGGTGCCCAGCTACCCCCCTGCTGGACGCCATGGCTCTTAGGGGGAGTGGAGATGGGGTTAGTCAGTAGCTGGGCGAGATTTGGAGCCAAATGCAGGTGGGTAGCCGGAGCTGGGCTCTTGGAGATGTGAGAGATCAGTGCCCCCCTTCTCCCATGCCCGCTCACTGACCACTAGATTAACACAGCTAGATTAACATGGCTAAGTAGATTAACACAGCACTAGAATAACATGCCTACTCCCTTGGAATTTGTAAATTAGATTCTAGATTTTCAGAAGAGGAACAGTAAGTCATCTGTACTATCAAATGCCTAGTGTGCATATGTTGGGTGTTGGAGAGTGAGTAATGAATGCAGCAGTTTTACACGAAGAATGTATCAGGATAAACATTTCAACGGTAAGCAGCAGTCTCACCATTTAGCAACTTAATCGAACGTTTAAACGAGGGCGGGGGAAGCTCATCCTGGAGACTGCAGGCCACCCAGCTGACTTGCACTTTCCTCCACCCTCATTCCTTAGCTGGTAACATTTTTGAACAGTGGCAGTCAGGCGCCCACCTCCTTCAAGGTCCTCTGAAAATCCACGTCATTATACCCATCACCCTGAAGTAAACGATAGAGCTGCAACTGCAGCATTTAAAAGCCTTTAAAATAACTCGTCCTCATGTGGTAGTCACCTCTCAAAGGTATTACTTAGCTTGTATTTTTACTCTTAACCGGTTGGTCAGTGCCTGTTTCTTAGAGGTGGTTATACGAAACATCAGCCTGATCAGCTAGCATTTTATACCCACTTAGCACGTGTGTAAATTACTGTGTCGGATGCCAGATGGAAGAATCAGCTCCAGTCTGCTCAGCTGCTTGTTCATATACAGCAGCTTAGTTCACTGCCCTAAGGACATTCAACTACAGAACTGAAGTGAAATACGTTAGTTTATTTAAAAGTTTTGCAAAGAAAATAAATGAGTTTACATGCAGAATAGGAAAGCCAAGTGACAGTCTTTCAGGTGGTGACAAAGCTGCACCTCACGTGGGGGCTCCCTTCCCCAGAACTAGTCTTGTTGGAACATGGAAGAAGTGGGAAGCTCTTATGGGATGATTTAAAGTCAGCTGAAAGAGTTTTGCAAACATGCTGGTGACTCGTGAACAGTAGTTTAATCCAACTGACAGGTAATGGCTTTGAGTAATCTTAAACGTGTACTGTCAAACTACTGAAAGCCAGCAATGTACTGGACTGAGCCCTGGGAGCTGTTAGTCTGTCAGATGGAACTTTAACCTGTAGGTTTAAAAAAACCCTTGGGAATATTTAAGAGGTTGTTTCATTGAAGTTTTCAGCTGGTTCTCTATAGCTCGCTCACTCATATAAGTCTTGAGCTAAGGACTCTTAAAGATAGATTTTTGCAGATGTGTGGACCATGCTCAGTCTTTTCAAACTATTTTGATGTTTGAGTTTGAAGTAGAGAGAATAGCTACGAACTAGGGACTATTTATTGTTCAAATAATGGGATCCATAGACTTGCATCCCCTTTGATGCCTTCTGTCAATACAACCATCCACATTCTAAATCCTTAAGAATTTTTTGTTTGGAGGGAAGGATGACAGTGCGTGCTGGGATTTATAATGGAAAAGGTGACTGAAGTCTCACTACAGATGTGCCATTATAATATTGGTAGGGGAGATTTTGTGTCCTGGCAATGGAAGTAATTACATAGGCTACTGGACACAATCCAAATTAGGAGTCTGTTGGGGTTTTCTGTGTAAGAGCCACATGTGTGCGCCTCTTGCCGTTCAGTGTGACAGGTGGTATCTGACAGTTGTCTCCATTTTACACATTTACAAGTGAACATCTCACATTGTACTGTTAGTATCCCAGAAAGGCAGCTCCTCTTCCCATTTCTAGATTAGCAAAATGTCCCCAAAAGAGAATGTTCTGACTTTGATTTGTTGAGCAGATTTGAGGGAGGGGAAGTTGGCAAATGATTTTTTTGGTGTACATGAGAAACCTGATCATAGATCAAATATTCCTTGTTCACTGGGATGTCTTGGGCAATTTCATAGTTTGTATGATGTCATCTTTTGAGGGAAAGTGCAGAGTAACAAGGATCAGTGGGTGGGTGTGTTTATGTGGAGTATGTTTCTATACTAGGTTTTACAAGTACATGACTGCAAGTTTGTATAGAAGAGTGCAATTGAGAAATGATATCCTTGTGCTGAAATTTTAGTGGTGTCAGATGCTGAATTTCTATCGTAGGAAAGCTGGCTGATTTTAAGTTCCCTAACCTGTTAAACATACAAGTAATCTCTTTAAGATATCTGGAAAACTGCTCCAAGCAGGCTATCTTGTAACCATAACAAGGAGGTACATACGGGAGTTTAAAGAAAAAAAAGACACCAAAAGGAAGAAGCTACCAAGCCAGAGGAGGAAAGGTTGTAACAATGCTGTTACAGGAGGATGGGATCCAGTGGGAAGGAGAAAATCAACTGTAAGCTAGAAAGACTTAGTGATGTCAAGCCCTCCAAGGAATTAAATTCTTTTTGTGGTTGGTGTATGATTTCCTATCAGCCACGATAAATAAGCCATCACTCGCTGTTTTGGAGCATAACACCTGCAAATGCTGAGGAAAAGATTATTCTACTACACCTAAAAGGAGGCTATCTAAAAGCCCTTTGCTAGCAAGATACATAGCAAAATGAACTAGCAGCAGTAATAATAGAAAGGTTCTGAAGAAGGGCTTTATCATCTGTGAAGCGAGTTGTTTAAGTTGATAGGAAGCCAGGCAAGCTAACTCAGTAGACGTCTAAAAGATAAAATATTCTAATAAAGAGCCTGACACTCCCTTCCAGTAGTTGCATGTTGTTATGGTGAATAAATAAGACTGAGCTGATATTGAACATAAGCTATTTTCCATAATGTTTATAAAAAGTGTCTAATAGAATGATCTGTGTACGTCTCCATCGAGGATACAGTGCAATCTTTCTTGGCCTGTTGTAGTAACACACAGCTCATCAGTGTGTTTTTAAAAACTTGTTCAGCTAACACTGATCTCCCCACCCCTTTTGGCAGGCATTTTTTATTTTTACTGTGCTGGTACCTAGATAACCTCTGTGCCTCAGCTTACCAATGGGCAAGGTGCCCATAACAATAACTTTTCTGGAAGGGTTTTGAGGTTTAATATTGAACATCCTTGAATGCAAGGCTGTTAGAAGTGCATCATACTTCCTTCAGGAAGTTTGCCTTTGGGATTAGTGCAGGATTTCAAGAGAAACATTGTTATTCACCACCAACTTTTCAATTGAGTTAATGGAGAGGATATTTGGGCCACATTGTGCATGAGCAGAAGGCACCATTATGGTTATCTAGTCTGATCTGCTGTATAACACAGGCCAGTGAACTTCCTGAAAACAGCTCCTGGAGTGTATTTTTAGGAGAGCTTCTGTTATTCAAAGAGCACCCAGGATCTTTTCAAGGGGGAAAAGGCAATGTGCTGCATTTATTGTAAGAGACAAAATTAATACCTATCCTGTTACTACACATACACACACATGCCCAAACACACCACTAGATGTTCTGCAGTTGACAGTTAGCAGTCCTGGTCATGGCTTGAGACCGCAGCTTGGGTTTGTTGCTGGGGGTCGTGGCTCGTGGCAGCTACCTGGCCAGGGAAGCTGGGCACGAGGGAGAGCGGGGTCTTTGTCGGGCACTCACCGATGCTTCTTCCTTCTAGGTCTTGTGCAGAACAGTTCCCCAAGCTTTGTGATCTCACCCAGTCTTTTATACAGTTCTGGCTTCAACAGAAGTCTGCTGGGTCACGCCACTTCTATATGACCGTTGATTGCTGGACAATAGCAGATGTGACTTTCAGCTTGTTTTTAAAAGTCTCTGAGTGCTGCTGAGTCACACTGCTCCTGTAGTGGACAATAGCAGATGTGACTTTCAGCTTGTTTTTGATGTCTTGATTAAGTTTTTGTTGTTTTGTTTCTGAGGTGGATCCCTTTCACACTCTTCAGCCTTTAAGATGGAGTTCACACTTCATCAGTGTGGTGTTCTGGACTACTTAGGGTCATTGGGGTTGTCATAGTGATAAATGGGAGAATTGTTTATGTGCTAGGAAAACCTGTCCATGGGTCCTCTCTCTCTCAGTTCTATTTCAATAAAGACTCCTTACACAGCTCTGAATATGCTGCCTCTCCTTATTGGATTATAATTTCCCCTAAAACTCTACATCTGGCCACAGAGGATGGGATTTATGATGAGTTGGCTATCCTCAACAATCTTGGCAACTTTGGAAAACCAGAATGCAATGCAAGAAGCAAAACTTTATTTTACTGCTTGCATGGGGGTTGGGTTGTAGCTGTGAAAGCTGATCTGTTTGCCTAAGGACTAGCTGGCTAGTTTGATAGCTGATCTGCCTATTGTTAAGTACAAGGAAGGGATAAGGCTGGCTGGCTATTCTGAAAGCTGATCTGCCTGCTGTTAAGTGAAGAGACAAACAATAACCACAAGAGGGCATCATGGCTTTACTTACTACAACCCTTGAAGCATATGATCATTTGGCAGATTTGTGGCAGACATATATATAGCCCGATTTCAAAATTTTGTAATAGCAAATGACATAACTAATGAGAAGAAGGTACCAGTTTTTCTAACGGTCATTGGAGTTAAGACTTATAATTTACTATGTGATTTGCTTTATCTGGAGAAGCCAGAGCAGAAACCTTACGGGGACCTAGTGGAAGTTCTGGGAGCACATTTTCCCCCAAAGCCACTAGTAATTGCAGAGAGGTATAGGTTCTACCAAAGGAACCAAGAGGAAGGTGAATCAGTTGTACAATTTGTAGCAGCTCTGCGGAAGCTGGCAGCACACTGTGACTTCAAGAACATGTTAGAGGAAATGCTGCGTGACAGGCTGGTGTGTGGCCTGCACAGTGAATCAACGCGAAAACACCTATTGACTGAAGGTCAACTCACCTTGCAGAAGGCTGTGGAAATTGCAGTCTCCATGGAACGCGTCACCCAAGACATGCAACAGATCGGGGTCAGTGTCCATAAAGTATCCCTACAACCTGCCCCCAGGGCACCGGGGAGACAAGAATGTTACCGGTGTGGGAAGCAGGACCACCTCACATCAGAGTGCCAGTTTAAAGAACTACTGTGTCGACAATGTGGTGAGAGAGGGCACATTGAATGTGCCTGCAAACAAAGGAAGGGTGAGCCAAACAGAAGAGGCAGACCTGAGAAAAATGGGCCGTTGGTTTGGCAGACTAAGAGGGAAATTCTGCATGCAGTAGAGCAGAATACAGGTGATCATAGTGACACCCAATTGGAAGATGAAGATTCCCTCCATGTTTTGTCTATAACAGCTGGCCCACGTAAATTCTGGGTAACAGCTGTGTTGGAAGGCAAACTTATATGCATGGAACTGGACACCGGCGCAGCAGTTTCATTAGTTTCTAACCTTGTGTATGAGAAGGACTTTAGACATCTGCCACTTAAGCCGAAGTCGTTTTGAAGACATATACTGGAGACACTGTTCCCCTGTTGGGTACTATTGATGTGAAAGTAGAACTCAATGGATAGACCACAAAGCTACCACTGTTTGTGGTGAAGGGGAATTACCCAGCCCTAATCTTGGATCAGGAAAATCCAACTTGATTAGTCACAAGTGCATCAATTGACTAAAGAAGCAATAAATCTAGCAGCGGTACTAACGAAACATGCTGCTGTTTCTGGTTGAATATTTAGGACATATAATTGATGCTGATGGTCTCCATAAGTCTCTGGCCAAGGTTAAGGCTATCGTGGATGCTCCACTAGCTCAGAACATAAGCCAACTTCGCTCTTTTTTAGGCTTATTAAACTATTACAGCAAGTTTATTCCACAATTAGCGACGCTCCTGAAACCCCTACATGAGCTTCTCGGGCCGAAAAAGGCCTGGAACTGGACTGAAGCCTGTGATGTTGCATTTAATGAAGCTAAACACTCACTGGTAAACTCTAAGGTTCTGACACATTTTGACCCATCTTTGCCCCTACAGTTGGCTTGTGATGCCTCCCCTTATGGAGTTGGGGCTGTATTGTCACATATTACGCCTTCTGGTGAAGAGAGGCCGATTGCTTTTGCTTCACACTCCTTGACCAAGACAGAAACTAACTATGCCCAAACTGAACGCGAAGCATTGGGCATTGTTTTTGGCATTCAGAAATTTCACCAGTACCTGTGAGGAAAGAAGTTCACACTTCTCACTGACCATCGACCCCTGACATCAATTTTGGGGCCACACACAGGCATCCCATATTTGGCTGCTAGTCAGATGCAACGATGGGCATTGATATTTTCTGGATACACATATGAAATTAAGTATAGGCAATCCTCTTTGCATTGCAATGCTGATGGTCTTTCAAGGCTACCCTTACCGGCACACCATCAGGATCAGGGTCAGAAAGGAATCTTTTACTTTGAACAGGTGGAAGACACACCTGTCACGGCTACTCAAGTGAAGAAAGCAACCCAGGTTGACCCAGTACTCTCACAAGTTATGGATTTTGTGATGCATGGAACGTTCTTACCTAACTCTCAGGTCTCTCCTGACCTCCGCCCCTACGTGTCTAGGAGGACAGAGTTATCGACCCAATCCGGGTGTTTGTTGTGGGGTATGCGTGTCATTATCCCACCTTCATTAAGACCACGTTTGTTGGAACAGCTCTATTCAAGTCACTGCGGCATAGTGCCATGAAAGAAATTGCACGGAGCTATTTCTGGTGGCCGGGCTTAGACAGGGCCATTGAAGAAACGTCTAGAGCTTGTACCTCATGCCAGAGCGTCCGGAACACACCTCAGTTGGCACCTCTTCACCCGTGGGATTGGCCCGAAAGGCCATGGCAATGTATCCATGTTGATTTTGCTGGCCCATTTGAAGGATGTATGTTTTTAATTGCTGTGGATGCCCATTCAAAATGGCCAGAAGTCTCTGTAATGCAGTCCACTACTACAGAAACCACTATTCAGACCCTGCGTGGCTTTTTTAGTTGTTATGGTCTTCCAGAACAGCTGGTGAGCGACAATGGACCACAATTCGTTTCTCAGGATTTTGAAACTTTTATGAAGGCCAATGGAATACATCACATCAGGTCAGCACCATATCATCCTTCCACCAATGGACTTGCTGAAAGGTTTGTACAGACTATGAAGCAAGCTCTCAAATCTGCAAAGGGACGTTCACCTCTTCAAAAGCATCTGGACAACTTCTTGTTGTCCTACAGAAATGCTCCACAGGCTACAACTAAGGCATCTCCAGCTTTTCTTATGATGGGACGGCAGTTGCACTCTTGCTTTGATTTTTTGAAACCACGAGACACATGGCCAGTGGTTCAATGCCAACAGCAGGCCCAGGTCAGCAGACATTCACCAAGAACAAAGGGCCGGACCTTCAGTATTGGACAGCCAGTTCTTGCTCGAAACTATGCTTCAGGAGCTAAATGGGTCCCAGCAACGGTCATTGCCCAGACAGGACCCATTTCCTACTCTGTCCAGGCAGCGAGTGGCCTAGTTTGGCGACGGCATGTAGATCAGTTGCTTCCCCGTCATATCCATCCAGAAGATGCATCTGCAGCAGACATATCTGACTTCACCCTTACTGATGATACAACATCAGAGCATGAAACTACTGTTTCTGTCACTCCTGCTCCAGCCACCCCTTCAACGCCTTCAGCCTCCCTGGACCAACTGGACACAACATCCACTCCGGTTCTGGCTACTTCCCCAGTACCTGTGATCCCACCATCACCAATACCACCTTGTGGTGTGGGCACACCAGAAGTTCGCCGTAATCCACCTCGCGACAGAAAGCCTCCTAATCAGCTGGATCTTTAGCTAGTGGTGACCCCCTCTTCATGGGGCAGAATAATTCCCCCGGGGTTCGCCGGAGATGGGGCAGTCTACCCTCATCTCCTAGTTTAGTTCTTGTTCTTTCTGGGGGGGGAAGGCTTCATTCGAGGGGGGGCTTTTTCATTAGAGGGGGAGGAATATGTGGTGTTTTGGACTACCTGGTGTCATTGGGGTTGTCATAGTGATAAATGGGAGGGTCGTTTAGGTGCTAGGCAAACCTGTCTGTGGGTCCTCCCTCTCTCAGTTCTCTTTCAATAAAGACTCCTTACACAGCTCTGAATATGCTGCCTCTCCTTATTGGATTATAATCTCCCCTAAAACGCTACAATTAACATCTAGATGGACCTTTGATGTACCAGTGTAAACTGGCTATTAATGGTGCTAATGTAGCTAATTACCTGTGGTGCCTGAGAGGTGAAGGTTTTACTTCAAAGGACAATATACCTTAGGGGCATCACTGGCGCTGGGCACCTGGGAGATGTGCCCCGAATCCCAGCGCCGGTGCCCCAGATCTGGTGGGGCCACCCCCTCCCAGTCTCCGGCCCAATCGGGCCGGAGATTCAGGGCCCACCTGCCTGCGGCAGCGGCAGCCCAATCCCTGGCTGGGGATCCGGGGCCCAGCTGCCCACAGCCGTGGTGGGGAATCTGGGGCCCAGCCGTCCGCGGTGGTGGCGTCCCCTTCCCCAGCCAGGGATGCGGGACCCAGCTGCCCATGGTTGCTTCCGGCCCTGTCCCCGGGCAGGGGGCGGGGCCTGTGGCTGGGGGGGGGGCTGGGGGGCTGGGCCTGGGCCCGTGTCCCGGGTCCCTCCCCAGGACAGCGACACCTCTGATATACCTCTCTATTCTCCAGGCAAGAAATCTTGGCAACTTGTCTCCAGGCAAGAAAAGTATCTGTGAACTGTCATCAAAGCCCACATGAGGAAATGAACCTTGCGACAGCTATAAAAGGAGGTTTGGAGTGTAATCCTTTTATCTCACATCTGTTCAAACGTCTCAGGGAAAGTTTGGGCCAGAGGATTGAGATCCCAGCCAGCACCGGCCTGGAAATCACCCTGCTAATTTTCATGGGAGAATTAGAAGAAACTCTATGCAAGAACTGTTTGGTCTAATTTCCTTGGAAATGGATTTCTAAGAACTGAAGCTGTGAACAAAGGACTTAAACCATGCAGGTATTAGCTGTGTGATTACGGGACTATACACATCTGCAAACTCCAAATTCCACTGGGAACTTAATATATAGGGACTTTCAAATCATTGCATGTGTGTGATTACTTCAGCCCTTTAACAGTACTCTCATAGTTTTGTGTCTTCCCTTGTATAATAAACTTTTCATTGTAATTACTGAAGGGTTGGCTGGCAGCATTGTATTTTGGGTAAAACCCAAACATATTGTTCTGGCAGGGTGGCTGGCCCTTTGGGATTAGAAGAAGATTTTTGGGTAAAGAGCTTGGAGTTGTAAGTAACATCTCTTTACTAGACCCAGTGGCTGAAATGCAGTAAAGGGAAGCTGAATATATTTTGTTGTGCTTTTTGATAACCACTGTGGGGGAATCAGAAGAATTAACTATGACTGGTTGTGGAAGTTTGTCTTCAGGTAACCCTTCAATGCTAGGAGAATCTGCTCTCCTTTTTCTTCCTGCCCTGATATTTGTGGGCACATGGGTATCATTTGTGTTCTCATGTGGGTATCCCATGTGGCCCAGCTTACAGTAAATAATGAGGAGGAAGAAACATAGCAAATATATGGCAGCTAACATCATTAATTTAAACCGAGTTTCCATGAGGTATTTGCTCACTTTGCTCAAACACACATACTGATACCCTTCTTCGCTAATTCTCGTGTGCACAATGCTGTTTTGTTACCTCAGGTGTTCATTCAGTCAATTTTAGACTTAAAAAGGATCAGTCAATCTCTCTTCTCAGTTGTAAGGATTGCCTTAAATGGTAAGTGTAAAAAAAAAACAAAACAAAACACCTTTTACATTAGTCTGGAAAATACAGGGAAAAAAACTGCCCAGGAGCAGTTGTACGCTCTTTGTGCATATATCTTTAGTCCTAGCTCAGGGTATGTCTACACTGACAGCAGCAAATTCGGCACTGTTGGATTGATTTTTCTGGATCAACTAAGTGGTCAGTAGAGACATGCTACGTCAATCTGGAAATTGGCATAATAAAACCACCCCTTCAAGTGGCACGGCACAGCAAAGACAACGGCAGGCTAAAAGGGAGTTAAGGAGTCAAGAGGAGTTATGCAAGTTACTCTGCACAGCTTTGATAACTCCCTTTGACTGCTGCCAAATTTTACCAGCAGTGTAGACATTTCCCAGTTGGGAAGATTGTACTGGATGACGTATCAAAGTCCCTTCCTCCATTCCTGTGATGCTGTATCTGTGTTGAGCCAATAAAAATATGTGCAGTGGTTTTCAGCTATCGGGTATAAATTATTAAGAGACAGCAATCTGAGTTATCCTATTATTGAAAAACCTGTGAAACCCTACAACACATCCTACAAATGAACATCATAGTTTAAAATAACCCACTATGTGGGCAAGTCATTTTTCCTATCTTATGTTATGTTATAAATATATTTCCTAAAATATAATGAAGATTATTATAAAGATGTGATCCTGATCATGCACTGACTAGGTGCAATGTCCTGCAAACCAACAGTTTCCAAAACAAGATCCTTTCCTCTTTGGTACGGTGCTGTCTGTGCCAAAATTACAAGTGGAGCCATTTGTTCATGATTATGACTGCCTGGGTAATTCTGTAGTAGATGCCCAGTTTACATGAGCAATTTCAGGAGCCACATTTCAAAGTATGGTCCTCTGCAGTTTTAAGGTTTGTAGAGTTTTATCCCCCTGAATACTTCTGCCTGGCGTCTCATTCTGCCTTCATCACCATTTGCCTTTTTACCACTTTTCTTCACATTTCCTCCAAATATAATTACTTTAATTGTCTTAATCATTTTTTGCCTTTTAATGTTAATAGCTAACTCCCATGAATTAATACTTGATGTCAGAACAAAAAAGTATTATACTGAGTGCCAGACAGGACATACACTGCTCTAAAACTACCTTCTCCTTTAATACAAAATAGGCACCACTGAAGGTTTCTGAGACAGAATTTCCAAGCCATGTTGCCAGGACAGCAACCATTGTGCCAGAGCAGATGGCAGCTGAGGATTCTTATTGAATAAATCAGAAAGACGGTTGGGGGGAACACACAATTTTCTCATTGGCTGAGTAAGATCAGAAGTGAATTAAATATTTTAGGTGGATCATAAAGTTAAAAAGTTACAGCAAAAAGAACGAGAGTCCTGTGGCATTTTATAGACTAACAGATTTCTTCAGGCATAAGCTTTCACGGACTCTAACCCACTTTATCAGATGAATTGAGTCACACGCTCAGAAAAACTACAGAACCATCTGATCAGCATCCCGTACAGCAAACAGATCAAGGAAGACCTCTCGGCACTGGAGATCTTCATGAAAAGCCCACATCAGCTTCCATGTGGCTGATCTTTACAAAAACAAGACAGGCCACCTACAACATACCCTGCTTCTCTACAGAGGAAAAAGGACATTATCAAAGCTCCTACATGCCACAAGGGACCACACCTGTGATACCCTTGATATACCCAACAATACTGTAAATCTAACACTTGCCCTCCTCCATCCCGGCATGTGTACATACACCTCTCAACTGTTGTTTCCATTCCATGCATCTGGCGAAGTGGGTTGGGGCCTATGAAAGCTTATGCCTGAAGGAATCTGTTAGTCTATAAGGTGCCGCAGGACTCTTGTTGTTTTTGCTGTACACGGACACACACAAGATTACCCCTCTGTAAAGAGCTGTAAATAGGCTATTTAATTTTCTGCTCATGCAAGATTGTTTCACCATTCATTCATAAAGAGTGCTAATTATCATTAGACCCTTTAGCAGCTAATTGTGTCTAATCTTTAAGGGTCTTTTAGCAGTAAAATCACTTATTAGAAAGGCCTGTAATTAGCTATAAACAAACTGAGGGAAGTGAAGAGCCACTATCACAAAAAAAAGTTACATGACGTATTTCAGCAAACACTCTCTTGACTGTTCTGTATTTTGCCAGTCCTTCCTGTCCCATCACTGCTTGCTGCCTCTTATGCTTTTAAATAGCTCTTTTCTAATGAATGTGTTCCTCTACAAAATTAATTCAGTGCGGGCGAGACTCACTGTTGAACATACCACAACCACATCGGACTGAATGTAGTAGGAGGAGGGGCACCTTAGAAAGAACTTATTGTTAACAGGCTAATCTCTCTTTAGCCACAGGACACAATGACAAAAAGTGAACAAAAAAAGTGTGCTAGTTCAATGACATTGTCCCTTTGTACCACTTTAAGAGCTTTGTATTTCCAGGAGGACCTGGGTTACTGAAGCGATAGCACATTATTTCTTCAGTTTAACTGGCAGGATAGCCTCCATTAAAAAAAAACAACCCTCTATAAAAAGAAAAACTATTCAAGGTTTTCTTATCCCTAAATGACATTTTTTAAGTCCAAAACCCTCTCCTTGAGGGTTGTCTTGCACTTTTAATGTAGTATCGTCACAAAGCAAACAACTTCCTCCACCCCATTTATTCTCTGTGCCCCCGTAAAAAAACAAAAACAGCCCCCCACCCCCTTCCCAAGTTTTAAAAAGACTTCCAAACTTGCATTTTGGAAATTTATAAAAGCTACTTCATGCTCTCCTACCCCTCTCCACCTGCTTTCTGAACGTCCTAGGGCAGGGCACAGCAACCTTTGGCAATTCCTATACCAGCCCCTCCTCCCCGGGCCCCTCTGCTGAAAAGAAAACAGCAGCTGCCAGAAAATTCAGTGACAGCCATCCATGAGGGGTCTGGGAGGGTCTGCTTCTAAGGCATGCCAATGAAAGGAGCCACTTACAGAAAGAAGCCACCCAGAGTGGCTCCTCTCGGCAGCATGCCTGGGGAGAGGGGTCCCCAGGGATGCTGTGGAAAGAAGCCACCCAGAGCAGCTCCTCTCAGGGGTCCCCAAGTGTGCCATGGAAAGAAGTTGCCCACAGTGTCTCCTTTTGGTAGCAGCATGCCATGGAGAGAAACATCATGGGGCATGGTCATGGCAGAGAGGGCAAGGGTGATTGGCTAGCAGATCAGATTGACTGTGCACAGTTGTATGGGTCCCACTCCCAAGGCCCCTTATGGTGGTCAATAGATAATAGTGGGAAGCCCATGGCATCGGGGGGGGGGGGCTAAAGGCTCAAGTTAGCCGAGAGGGAGGTTGGTCTTAAAATGGTATAGTACCCATAGGATGAGGGAAAAGGTTCATCGTATGGTTCAGAATCTCCAATGAAGAGAAGGATGATTCTGGTTCTTGTGGCATTACCATCCGTGTTATTGAAGGGGAACTATATTCCACATACAGGGCTGGTGACAAACTCCTTCCAGCAGTCAACACCTTTGGTAACATTATGTCTTTCCTGGAGACAGAGGCCCGATGGGCAAAAGGATTCTGGATTCAGAGGGCTGAAAACATCCTTGGGAACAGCAATGGATTTAGATCTCCCTGATGTGAGAGGAGTTCTGCTTGTTTGAACTGCTGGAGCTGGTAAGGAAGATGGTGCCTGAAGTTGTCTATAATCAGACTTCATGCTGATGAAGCACAGGGTTTTGGAGGTATCGAGGATGACTCTACTGACAGATCATAGTCCAGTACTGATGTAGCCCACTGTGCTGGTCTTTTTTGTCATGCCTCTGAGACTTAGTATATCCGAAGTCCTCATGGGACAAGCTGATGGGCTTCATTAAGAGCCAAATCCACTGAAATATCTGAAGTGGATTTAGAGGAAGACAGTATCATGTTTATGAGCGTACTTCCTGGAGAGCTAACAAGACCTGGGCTGGTGGGGTGTCTATGGGGATAGATCCTTCTGCCCCCCCGAATCAGACTTCGCAGCAGGAGGCACGCTCCTTCCTGAATCAAGCTAATGTATGGAGTGGACTGGAGGGCCCAGCCTAGGTCACATTGGGTCTTCATGGTCTTCTCCATGAGGTGTCTGTGGAGACAAAGTTCCTGTTCTTCTCGGGCACAAGTGGGGAATGATTAGCAGAAGCCCACATCACGGCGATATGCAGTATCGCCAAAGCAATACCAGCAGTGCTGGTGGCTATTGCTGACCAAGAAGGATGGCAGAAAGGCCAGGCAGGAAGTGTTGAAACAGAGAGTCCAGGGCATAGTCAAGTACCAGATGGAGTCTGGGGGAGGAGGTGGTCCACCGAAAGCATTAATCTAAATACTAACAGATCTATAAATACCAAATAATAAACATTAAAAATAGGCTGGCATGCTACTTTGTACCACTACCCCAACAATAAGAGTTTGTCCTCTACTCTGGAGCAGCATCTGGATGTTATTGCCGATGGGATACATCACAGCTCCCTCGTTCTGAACTCCAAGAAACTGAACATTTGCGGCTGGATTGAGGGAGTCATTCTGAGAATGCTCTCTTCCTTTGTGTCTTCCCTGAAGGCGATGTTAGATGATGCCTGCCAGGTTAGTAAGCTTTCAGCATCATTCTTGAAAATACTCTTTGAATTAAAAGCCTCATGTCAGCTGTGAAATAAGAGTTCTTGTTCAGTTATGCAATCTGAAGCACTGGTCCATGACTGGCGCTCTTACGGGCTGCTGCTAACAATACTGTTGCTTTTAAAAATCTTTTAATAGTACAGGCAGTACCTACCTGAGATATCCTCCTTGTACCTTGTTCCAATAACTATTGGCACTCAAATACCTGCCTGGTGCAGATCTTACCATGACATCTAAAGTCAGAGGAGTGAGTCTATCATTATAGTGTCCTTTGACATCTGTTTCAGCCCACACCTCTGAACATTTTTGTTCCTAAATCACTTAAGGATGACGACTGTGGGCCCCTGTATTTCAACTTTACTTCTTCCCTTGGTTTTGGATCCTTACCTGGTTTTGTTTGAAGTAACTGTTTCCACAGGACTTCTTCTTTGTTTCCAGAGAGTTATTTTTAAAGGTATTTTTGTCTGTATGATGACGTGTTGTACCAGATGTCACGTACAGCATCGAGCAGTGTTGGCACAGTATGAGACACCAGCATGTGTAGTGTTTTAAGTGTTTGCATATAAAGTAAATTTCACATTCTTTTTTTTTTCAGTTGGAGTGTATATCACTAAGGGCACATCTCATCTGGACTGCAATAAAAGACTGTGGTACAGCCATGGATGGCCTAAATCAGATGACTTGGGCTCATGGGACTATAAAACTGGGGTGTAGATATTCAGGCTCAGGCTGGAGCCAGGGTCTCAGACCCTGGAGGGAGAGAGTCTCAGAGCACAGGCTCCAGCCTCAGTCCAACTGTCTACACTGCTGTTTTTAGCCCTATAGTCCAAATCCCACAAGCCTGAATCAACTAACCTGGCCTCAGACTCAGTACTGTGGATTTTTTTTTATAGCAGTGTAGCTGTACCCTAAAAGACTTGGACTCACTCACACAGACAAGACGTTAGTGAAATTATGACACCACAAGAATCAAGGTGGTATTAAAAGAGGAAGGGATTTGCATCCACTGTCTTCTCTAGGAAAAACTGTATTTTTAACCTCTATCAAAATAACCTAATTATAATCCAGAAAAGACAAGATATAGAGAAGAGCCCATGTTAGCAAGTTACTGAAGGAACTCAACCAGCTAACAATGAAAATTAATAACTTTTTCTCTTCACTAGGGAACCACACTCACAAACACTTATGCATGTGCGTAACTGGCCATGACTTGCCCTAAGCATATATGTTAAAGTTTGCAGGAGGAAAGTAACTTGGCGACACAGGTTGATGTACTATGAGTTTAAAATGCATCTTTTCCTACAGCAAAGATACACCACCAGTTAGATTTTAAACTGTTTTAACATGCATTTGACTTCTACAATTTAACCGGATCACGTTATGTATCTCTCACCAGAAAATAAAAGGCTTAATTAAAAGTGTGATTTGGTGTAATATGGCAATATTGAAACATGACAAACTACTGTGTGATTTATGGAAACATTTAAATGTCACTCATAATTTGTATCTTATTCACATTGTACCTACAGCAGGGGTGGACAAAACTGGCTCACAGCTAGGCACCAGTAATTTTACTGTTGATCACCAGAGGGCACTCCTCCATTACATTTCTGCAGTGGAGCTAGGAGACAGGCTACTAAAACTGATCACCATAGAGACCAGAAACATTGATTTGTTGAGGCTTGACAGCTTAAGAAACAGCTCTGCAAATACTTGAGTCCCTATGCAGCTTCTGTCTACACACAGAAGTTGTACTGTTTAAACGAGGGGTCTCAAAGGACAATCACCATGAGAGCCACATGGAGACTAGCACATTAGCCTGAGGGCCACACCACTGAAACCTTTTCATACGATATTGCAAATATTGATGGCAATAGTGTTGTTGCAGGCTGCAGGAAACAGAATCATAGGGTTAGAAGGGACCTCATGAGGTCATCTAGTCCAAACCCCTGCCAAAAAAGCAGGACCACTCACTTTAGGGGCCTCATGCAGCCCACGGGGTGTGAGTTTGAGAGCCCTTGTTTAAACTATACGGCTATGTCCACACTTACACAGTTAAATTGATTTAACTTATATTGCTTTAACAAATCAATATAAAAATCATTAAATCGATTTAAGTTAAATCAATTTAACAGGTCCCCACTATAAATTCAAATTGAAATAGCATGTCCATGGACAGGACTTGCAATTTCGATTTAGGAGAGGGGCGCTATGGGAGGTATGGCAACATGGCCCCCTAGAAGGGCCATGCCCTTACCCAATATATAGAAAAAGGAAAGCACCTGCAAAGGAGAAGGGAAAAAGTGTTAAATCGATTTAACAGTTAAATCAAAATAACATGTCCACACTGTGATATTTCGAAATAACAGTTTTGATTTAACTGTCATATTGAGATAAGACTAGGTTTTATTATAGTGATATGACTTTCCTTATATCAAAATGAGCGAGCTTCTCATTTTGAAATAAGGGAACGTCTTGTGGACCTACCATTTTTTAAATCAAAATAACCAGTGTTATTTTGATTTAAATAGTGTGTGTGGACATACCCTACGAGTATAGTTAAAGTGATACAACCCCACGTTTTTAACACATAGTTTTAATGTTATAAATGTGTTTTTACCATTAAAGCTAATTTCCACACAGAAAGGAGAATGAGGCTACTTCTACCTTAACAACCCTTTTATAGGTTAGTAATAGTGGTATAGGAGGCTTATTATTATATTAGCCCTACTGAATTTTTTTGTGCGCACTTTATTTTGTCGTGTGCTCAGGTTTCATGACCTGTGTGCGTGCACACGTGTGCACAGTTTAGAGGGAACAGTGCTTACGGTTCTGCCGCAGCTGGGGCATTTTAAATCTCCCAGGCACGGGTCCCACATTACTCCTTCCCCCCTGTCCACACAGTACCCCTTCCTGTCCCCAGAGCCGTAACGAAGGAATCTGGAACGCGCCCCTTAGCATAGCGGCGCCTGGCGAATGCGCCCGTCAGTGGAGTGGCTCAATGGAGACCCTCTGGCGCCTGGAGCAAAGCCCCGCTTGCCCCACCATAGTTAGGGCTCTGCCCGCCCCAGGGATGGGCCAGTGGCGGGACACAATGAAGGGTGCAGGCAGCCCTGTGTTGCATGTGTAACCCATGTGCCTAAAAAAGGTCTAATCTCTTTCAGGGATCCCTTATGGTTGGGTTACATTGCTGGGCAGATTTTGCAGCCCAGAAACCAGAATCTTCTGGTAAGAGGGTGTGGGAGCACATTGAGCATGCTCCACAAGTTTTATTATCATGCTGGAGTTACATGCCCAGGGAGAAGCCTGAGAGGAGCAAACAGAGAGAGCTGCAGAGTCCATGTGCTCAGGGACTGAGTGAAAGGAGCTGAGAAGGAGTGGACTGCAGGATGTTTTCTCCTTGCTTTGGACAGTTTTGCAGGGGAATTGTCTGCAACAGAACTGAGAGCTGGATGGCCAGTGTCCTGATTGTGTGGTGCTGGCTACACAGCAGGAAGAAAGGACTGCATGGCGTTTGCCTGAAGATTCCTGCAGCTAGAGATGATGAGGACTGTGGTGTTTTGGACTACCTAGGGTCAGTGGGGTTGTCATAGTGATAAATGGGAGAGTCCTTTAGGTGCTAGGAAAACCTGTCTGTCTCCTCTCTCTCAGTTTCTTTCAATAAAGACTTCTTATACAGCTCTGAATATGCTATCCTCCTTATTGGATTATAATCTCCCTTAAAACTCTACAAGGCCAGCTTCAGTTTTGCATTTAAGCCTCAAGGACTCAAAAGACTGCTCCACCTGAACATTGGGAGTCGTGGGTTTCTTACTCTTTTGTTTAAATTCATTATGGTTTCTTAGGATAAGGTCTGTTTAGTTAGTTAATAAAGTGCATTGTGATGTTTATGCTGAGTAGTCGTCTAATGTGGGATGGGAACTTTGAGCAGCTTTCGCTGCAAGTCCTGAACAGACTGGAGCCTGGCTCTCCAGCTGCTTTCTGCAGAGGTTTCTCTGGGCAGCCCTGCAGAGGGGCAGGTGGCTGCATTTGAGCCCACCCTTGCAGCCTGCACATGCATGGCTCAGCCCCCCCTTGCAGCGCGGGGCCGCCGGAGCATTGGGGCTGCGGCGGGCCAGCTCCGGCCCGCGAGGTTCCATGGGGGCGGGGCGGGACTGAGGCCGGGAGCGTCCGACCCCCTCCCCTCGCGCCAGCGCGCGGCTTCCATCCGGGTCTCCGCCGCCGCGTTCCACGCGCTGACGTCATCTATATAAAGGCCCGCAGCGCCTTTGTTCGCTCTCAGTCATTGCGCAGCTGCAGCTCGGCCCGCGAGGACGGGAGGTGAGCGGGGCCGGGCGGGAGCGGGGAGCGGGCCGGGAGCGAGGCGCTGAAGGGCTGCGACGACCCCCTACGGCGGAGGCGGCCCCCGCCGGCTCGGTGCATGGTTCCCGGGGCGCGCGCGCGGGGTGGGGGGTGTGGAGGCGCGGCCGCCATTTTAGGGCTCGGGCCGGCGCGGGCTCCGGCCGCGGGGTGTGTGTGTGAGGGGGGCGGTTCCTTCTTGCGGCGGGGGCGGCTGGCGGCCGGGCGGACACACGTGGCCCGGCAGTTGCCGGCGCGGCCGCCGCGGCAGGGCCCGGCCGGGGCGTCTCCCCTGCCCCCGCCCGGCGCGGCCGCCATTTTGTGGGACCGCGCTCGTGCCGCCGCTGCGGCCGCTGATTGGTCCCGCCGCGCGCGCGCGCGCCAGCCGCCAGCGCGTGCGCCGGGGGGGAGGGGCGGTTTCCCGCCACTGTGGCCGGGCGCGGGCGCGGGCGCCTCGCGCTCCCCGGCTGGGGCTGGGCTCCGGGCCGCGTGGCCTTTTGGGGGCCCTGCATCCTGTACAGTCCGCCATGCACCGCTCCACCAACCGTACAATGGTCCCTGAGGCCCCTGGTGCCTTTGGGGCATGTTTAAGGCACATTAGGTGGGCGGGTTTTTTGTGTTGCACGCGCAGCCGTAACGCCCAGTCCCTGTGTTAGACCAAAAAAGGGGTCTGGTGGCGTTTCTGAAGACTCACAGATGTATTTTTTTGCAAGAGCTTTCGTGGGGGGAAGTCTTACTTCGGCGCTTTGAAGATGGGGGGGCTTACGGAATGGGAGGAAAAATGCAGGGGGTGGAAGTCGGTGTTTCCCAACCAGGTGCCAGTCGGGTGTGCCATAAAATTTTTTGAGAGTTGGGTTCATTCATGAATATTCATTATTTCATATGGGAACCATGTGGCACTGTGCTTTGAGTTGATTAAAGGGAGTAAGGTGTGCCACAGCAGAGAAAATTTTGGGAGCCACAAGTGTAAGTCATGCTGCAACGGCAAATCAAAGCAGTTGTTAAGAGTCAGACACTGGGAAGCAGCACCTCACCACCCTCTGTGTGCTGTCCTGCACTGTTTGAATCTTAACAGTTGCTTTGATTTGCTGTTACAGTGTGACCTGCTCCCATGACTTTATATTCCCCCCCATTCGGTAAGTTTCCCCATCTTCAAAGCATCAGACAAAGTGGGATTTTCTCCCAAGAAAGCTCCTGCAATAAATATGGTCTTTAAGTGGCACAGGGCTCCCTGCTAGGTTTGAAGATGGGGAGCTGTTTTTCTTCTGTAAGTTCGCCATTTTCAAGCCTGTGACAAAGTGGGGGAAAGCTCATGGGATAAATAGTCTTTTAAGTGCCACCAGACTCCTTTGTTTCACTGAAGCAGAGTAACGTGGCTACCCCCTTTGGAATGTGCCATAGCGTTAGGACACTGGTTATGCTTATGGCGTTTGGAAACTGCTCCACTATTGTGTCCAGCTGTTTCATTCTTGCATGCAGCCTGCTGGAAGCTTCTTTTCCGCTCTCGCTTGTAACTGACTTGGTTAGGAGAAGCCACGTTTATTTGAGAGGGTGGGAGAGAGAGGGCATGTATTGAAATACTTTTTGGAGTTCATAGTATTTTACAAAACTAAAAACGCAAATTGAATTCTATCATGTCTTGCTAATGGAATTTAACTTTAATAGGTCCTTACAGGTTCAAAATGGTTGAAGCGGATCGTCCTGGGAAACTGTTCATCGGTGGACTGAATACAGAGACAAATGAGAAAGCTCTTGAGGCTGTGTTTGGCAAATATGGGCGCATTGTGGAAGGTAAAAAAAAAAAAAAAAAAAAAAAAAATCAGTTGATGAGAACTAAAAGATGTGCTGTGATGAATCTTGTGGCGTTGATCTGCTGAAATGATGTTGCTTTCATTGTCCTCTAAGAAGTTCTGAGCAGGCCATTGAAGGGGTGGGTTGTGGTGTGAGCCTTAAGAAAAGTAGAATTACATTCAGGCTTGTATTTGCAGTTCTCTTGATGAAAGATCGTGAAACCAACAAATCCAGAGGATTTGCTTTTGTGACGTTTGAGAGCCCAGCCGATGCGAAGGATGCTGCCAGAGATATGAATGGAAAGGTATGATAAATCATATTTGTTTAGTCACTACTGCAGGTGTCAGTCATAATTATTTTGCTATAATAAGTAGTGATATAATGTTCTCATAAAATGTAAAATTAAGACCCTAGAGACAAGTCACCTTGTAAACAAACTGTTAGGTAGCTTCAGTTTCTATGCTGACAAATTCTAGGTATCAATTTTGCTATCCCTGTTTAATTACCATTTATTAAAGCTTTTCTTTTTGCTCCAGTAGTTGGCAGATGAAGGGTAAAACGTCAGAATTAAGAGGAAAGTTTAATTTACAAAGTTTTGAAAACTCAATGCTCTTCAGGTGGAAAACTGAGCAAAAGGCTAATACATGTTTAGCTCAAGTCTAAATGTGATTATAAACAGTATGTACTGTACTGACTTTCTTAGTGAATTGATATGAAAATGATTTCTTAATATAAAAAGACAGCTGTGTCCATAGGCTAAATCTTGGTGTATTTTGATAAATACAAAGTTGAAGGAAACTAGTTTGTTTTCTGAACTTGTGTTTAAAAAATTATGGAGTCTTTTATTTTTTTATCATTCCAGGTGTAGAAGAGATGGATAAAGGGTATCTGCTTATGAAGTACTCTCCTAAATTTTAGTTATGTGCCATACTGGTTGCTAAAGCACAATGGCTTGCTAACTGCAGTCATGATTGTTACTACTATGTCATTATGCCTTATGCTCATCTTAAATCTTTCAGTTTTAATAAGGACCAGGAACTTTTGATGTTAGGAAAAGGCTGATTTGCTTCATTTAAATAATGTGCAAGTAATGCATCTGTACATGTAACTTTTTACAAAATATGCAAAAAGACCTGGAGTGGTAATGGAAATGCAGTCTTTGACTTGAGGGTCCCAGGCTCTTCTGTGGCTTGCGTGGGCTTGTAATAAGAAACATTCCACTTGCTTTCTCTGTGGAAAATGTCTGCTGTTGCTAAACAGTATCACAGCCCTCCTTTACAGTCTCTCAAGCTCTGAACCACTGTGTGAGCTGAAGACTGAATTTTTTTCCTTTGAGGTGTTCCCTCTAGTGGAAGAATTCCGTAGCTGAGGCCCCACACGGATGGCTCTGTAGGCCTGAGGGGGAAAATTGTAAAAGAATGCACTCAAAATGCCATTAGAGATAATGTGAAAAAACTGCTGGCCTGCAGGGCTTTAGTTAGTGTCTGTCTGTGCCTGCCTGCTCCAGACACTGTGTTTCTTCAACAGATTCGCTGACATCCTTGGCTTATAATAAACATTCTCTTATCAAACCTGCTTAGATGGTATTAACTCTGACGCTGTTGTTATGTGAGATTCTTTTCCCTTTGACCTTGGTTCCTTTTAAGGAAATATCAGTTTGCACCACTTAGAGAATGTTAGGTCTTATTACTGTTGCCTATGTATATGCATATATGTTAATGTTGCTGTTAAGCTATAAAGTTTTTCTGTAATACATCACGGGCAGAGACCAGCACCTAACTGCTGTCTGCCCCATTGCAGTGTGTGTTTTTTGTTTTTGTTTCTTTTTGATTTCCTGTGATAAAGCTATTAGCTGGTTGGTTCTGCACTCAGGTTGGGTTCAGCTCTTTTTTCTTTGACAACAGGCTGGTGAGACAGTTTTGAGGAAGCCTGTATTAACATTATTTGCTTTCTGTGGGTAAATAGACTTAAGTATTCTAGTTGTCATTTGGCACTCTTCACTGTTTGGACTAGAGCTGGAAGGGACCAGGAAGGGTCATCAGGTTCAGTCCCCTGCCTGCACTCATGGCAGGACCAAGTACAGTCTCCATCCTTGGAAGATGCTTGTTTAACATACTATTAAAAAATTTCAGTGATGGATTCCACAACCTCCCTAGCCAACTTATTCCAGTGTTTAAGGAATTTCTTCCTAACATCCAACCTAAACCTCACTTGCTGTAATTTAAGCGCATCACTTCTTGTCTTAATACCAGTGGTTAAGGAGAATAAATTTTTCTCCCTCCACCTTGTAACAACCTTTTAGGTACTTGAAAAATTTCATCCCGCTTCTATCTCCTCTTTACTCAACCATCTGGTACATTTTGCTTGTATGTATTGCATATCTTGAAGTGGGATTAAGCATTATATTTTACATTGTTTCAGGAAGTCTAAGAATTCCTGAGTCTGTAGAATCGGGGAACAGAACATCAATGTAAAGATGATGCTTTAACTAAGAGCGCTTAATTTCAGCAAAGCTCCATTAATCCTTCCTTATGTTGTTCGCAGTTAGGATCGGACCCAAATAGTAAAAGGTAGATGTAGCATAACTTGCTATCAGATGGTTTACATATTCTTTATGCTTCTGTCCAACTCTGTTGTTACAGTAACTTGTGCCACAATTTCAGAGATGAGCAGTCTTTGAGGTAAAGTTCACAACTGTCACCTGGAGGCCAGTCCTTTTTAATGAATTGCAGAGATTTCCATCAAGGTGCTGTTATGTACTTTGAGGCAAATTCTGGTACATAGCTTACTGTAATACTTAATTATGAGGCACAGTTCTAAAGTCTGCATAAATGCAGTTTAAACCGAAGTGGTCTGGAATAATTTATGCAGTAACAGTTGAGGTACTGAAGATTGCTGACTAGCTGAAGAAGACTTAATCATTAGTTTGTAAAAATAAGTGCGTATTGAGTTCTCTAAAACTCTTAACAAATTGCCACTTGTTCTTGTTTTAGGTCTTGCGTCTTGTGATATAAGATGGGCCACATCTGAGCATTTGTTCTAAAAGTTTCAGTGCATTACTAAAATTAGTCACTTGCATGTATAATGTTTAACTGTGTTTTAGGAGACGTGTGCCTGCCATTTTAGAACATACCTCCCACATCACTGAACTCTTATAAAGCAGTGCCGTTTAGGTTGTCTGAGCACCTGATTATCCCTAATGTTCTGAAGGGGTAGTCGTAAGTCTCCAACAGCTTCTGTTCCTTTTCTTTGTTAATACGCAGATTCATGGGAGTGAAGGCCCTTACATGGAAGATCTTTTAATAATACAGACACTGAGTCTTGTGGCACTTGAAGACTAACAGATTTGTTTATTGCATGGGATTTTCATCCATGAAAGCTCACTTCATCACACACTTGAAGATGGGGGAACTTACAGAATGGGAGGAAATGAATGCAGGGAGGTATACTGTATATACTCATGTATAAGCCAAGTTTTTTGGTGCCTGAAAATCCCCTTTAAAGGGGGCACTCAGCTTATAGGCAGGTCAGAACTGAAAGCAGCCCCAGCTCCTGGGTCTTAAATCTCCTGCCCTGAGCATGTTGAGAGTATTGTCCAGCTGACCATATTAGGTACTCAGACTGGGCAGGGCATAAAGCAAGGGGATTGAGCCCCCGCCTGTGCCTCGCTGTTGGAGTAGCTAGGTAAGGGAGTGGGGGGGGGGGGGTCTGCCCAGGGACCCGGCGACAGGGTCTGGGGGTTAGGGAAGGGATCAGGAATGGCGAGGGAAGTGGCAGTGTGGCCAAGAGATTAGGGAGGGGTTTGGGGAAAGCAGTGGCATGGCCTGGGAGCTTTGGGGGAGGGTGTCAGGGCTCAGCAATTCTGGTGGCACAGGGTGGTGGGGGGATTAGAGGCCTGAGGCCCCAGGGGGACCTCAGTTTATATGCAGGTGGTCTCCCCCCCCCCAGCTCTTTTGGGGGTGGGGCTTGGGACCGAGGGTCGGCTTGTCCACGAGTATGTACAGTAAGTTATGGGAACAGGTCACTAACAGCAAATCAGAGCAGTTAAAATTCAAACACTGGGAAACAGCACACAGAGGAAGGTGAGATGCTGTTTCCCAGTGTTTAAATCTTAACAGCTGCTTTGGATCGCTGTTACAGTGCAACCCAATCCCATGACTTACATTCCCTGCATTTATTTCCTCCCTATTTTGGAAGTTCCCTTGTCTTCAAAGCATTTGATGAAGCGAGATGTTTCTCCCACAAAAGCTCATGCAATGAATAAATTTCTTGTCTTTGTTTCTCAGGACTGCTTGTTTAGTTTACTGAACTAGACTTAACCTGGCTGCCCTTTTGGAACTGTGCGGGGAAGTGCAAGTCATGGGATCAGGTCACTGCAGCAGCAACTCAGTGGAGTTAGACTAACATGGCTGCCCCTTCAGAACTTTTTAATAACATTACTGTAGATTTTTATTAGTTGCTTCCTTTTGTCTGGGATGCTGAACAGTTTAAATATCTGCATCAGCCTGAATTTGGACCAGCAACATTCAGGGTCAATTATGAGCAATCCTGGAGGAAAACAGATGTAAAGTGGTATAGCTTGTGTTCCTTTATCTTTCTAGAGAGAGATGATAAGCAAGGTAAGGTCTTGTATTGAACCAGCTTCTGTTGGTGAGAGATTACCCTTGGCGTTCTGTCTCTAATATCCTGGGACCAACGTAGTAAAAGCAACACTGCATCCTTCAATTATTTGGATATATCTTTTTGTTTGTGCCTCGTAGAAGGCACTGCTACACTGGTGTTCTGTTACGCTATTTCTCTACAGCAGTGACTCTCAACCTTCCTGAACTGTTGTATCCTTTCTAGGAGTCTTATTCGTCTTGCATCCCCCCACCCCCTAAGTTTCACCTCATTTTAAAGTGACACGCTTACGGAATCGGGTATAAAAACACAAGTGTGACACACAGTTTACTTTCTCACTTTTAGCATATATTGTATCTGAGGTATATAGAGCAGTGTAATCAAGATTCTGTATGAAATCTTAGTTTGTACTGACTCAGCTAGTTCTTTTCATATAGCCTGTTGTTATACTAGGCAGTTACCTAGATGAGTTGATATACCCCCTGGAAGACCTTTGTGTACCCCGCAGGTGAGAACCACTGCTCTACAGCATTGGTTGGAAAGGCTACATTAATTTCTCCAGGCTGTCTTTAGGATAAATTTCCCAGGAGCCAGAGTGCTTTCCCCCATCTTTAGATAGTTACCATACTTCTATAAAGGAGCCTCTTCAGTTCAGAAGACAATGAAACTGGGAAAGCAGCAGAAGCTTTCTCTGCAGCAAGTAGCAGTTAAACCTGCTGCAGGATTGTTGGGGCACAGTAACCCTGACAAACCTCAGGGAGAGGGGAATTAAACCAGGCCTAAAATAGATTATTGGTCTGATCCTGCTTCTAGCCAGAGGAATTGTTACAGTTCTTCATCTAATTTGCCTTTGGTTCTTTCTCTGCTTTCTTGTCCCAGCCTTGCCAACAGACCAGGAAAAAGAGAGTAAGCAGGGGACAATGTTTGGAATTGGTCAGGTTACTTCGCCTTTTACTCTTATTTGTTACTGGTCTCCAGTTTGCTAGTTGCCTGGCAGTCGAGATAATCTTGCTTTGCTCTCTGTTGAGGGTTGATGGTTCTCATCCTTGTGGCATGGCATGAAATTACTGCAAATCACTGGGTTTAGTCTGTTTTTGATCTATCCAGTACCAGCTATTGCAGATGCATTCTATTTGGGCTGAGAAATTGGACTGTTTATAGCCAGTAGGACATGGAAAGCCAAGCTCTGTATGAGAGTGTCTAGTTGCCAGCCATCAGCTGAATGTGAAAATCCTTCTTATGGTTCAGTCAAGGACAACATAGTGTCAGGATAGCTGCGTGCTATGATGGCAAGCAAGGAAGTGCTCATTTCTAGCTGCTTTGTCTGGAAATGGTGGATATGGGCCAGTAATTAGCATACATACAAGTGAAGTCGCACTACAGGACAATTGTCATTCTTCTTGTACTTATCAGCTGTTAAGCCTCCTAACTGCCTTCCAGTGCACAAGCTAATTCAGTGGCACTTAACGCTTTACCTAGAATAGGATTATCTGAAGGTCTTAGACATTAGTGGCACTCCTTGGTATTGTTCCTTAGAATGCCTTAGAGCTGTTGTCAGGGGCAATTCTTCCTTACCTTTATAGGGTGCCGATAGTCCATTCCCAGTTGCTGTGCAAATGGTACACTGGCAACTGTAGCCCTTCGCACAGCACCTACATGGCTTTTATAACCATAGTCCAAACAATATTTGGAGGATTGGTTCTCAGGCTTTCCAGGGTGCTTGGACTCCTGTCAGGACTCTGAGGTCGAGGTCGCTGTCTGGCTACGCTGGTCTGAAGCCTATAACATGGTTTTGCAGGGCCCCGAGCAGTTGCCTGGCTGGCCCTGCACTTCTTACAATCCCTCAAACTCATCCTGTGGCGGTTCTGTGACTCTCAGCCCCAAAGTTGAGACACACTGATCTAGGTGAGTTGATGTATTCCCTGGGAGACCTGTGAGAGCCACTGTTGTGTGGTATTTAGAGACCGTATCCCTATTCTAGATATTGCACAAACAAACAAAATTGGTGCCCCAAAAAGCTTTTAAATCTAAGCATAAGGCATGATCCAACCAATAGATAAAGCATTGGATGTGTTGCGTTCATAAGGTCATATTCTGCTGATATAACACAGAACAGTTGAAGGGGCTTTAGGCCTTTCATAACAAGTGATTGTCACCATCATTGTAATAACAACCATTAAAGCTCACCTTTCATGGGTACAGGAGGAGTAAGGGAAACAAAATGCAGTAAGGCTTAAGAGCTAAGGCTTTTATTTTAAACCTTTTCTGTCTTTCAGCTGTAGTCTGTTTTATAGAGTAGACCCCAGTTTCATCAGTTTTCTTGGAAGGTATTGAGAGTTGTATTTGCTGTCTAATCCCCAAAAGATTGTTCATTTGAGCTGTTGAAGTTAATTCAGAGAAAAACAAAATTTAAGACATTCATGTAGAGGTAGGAAAAATAAGATAAAATCAACGCAGCTTGTGTCATTGGTGCTTGTTTCTTTACATGCGTTCTAGCTGCTTTTAAAACAAGGCCCTGTACATTATCCTATTAATTATTCAGACTGTGGGAACTCTGTGAGCATTGGGCTGTCCAAGGCACTAGCAGCTGGCCATTTTGGTCACAGGGTCACTGAGCCTGCTGCTGCAAAAGGTGATGGTGTCCTGGCTGAGTAAGCCAGGCTCTCGTAGAACAGAAAACAAAAAATAAGGGAAGAGTAACATGAAGATAAATTATGCATTAGGAATAAGTGATAATAGACACTACAACTTTCATTCCAGATATTCAGAATTTAGACAAAACCAAAATACCTTTTGACAGTCTACTAATCAGCACAGCAAAGGGCTGAACTTGTCAGGAGTCTGCTGTGGGGCAAAAGATGGGTACAATGGTCACGATGGAAGGCACAAGCTTTTAGTCTTTCTGTTGTCTGTAGCGACCTCCTCAGACAGACTGTCCAAGAATGGATGGCACCTTCATGCTATTGAAACTAACCAATCCTTGAGTTTCTACAATGTTTCAACTCTCAATGACCATCCATAGCTTTCTCCATTAACCTTAAAGATACCTTGTCTTACTAGTTCATTAATATTTGTCTGCAGCTTGCTTTTATTTAAATATATATATATATATATATATATATATATATATATATCCAACAGAGTTGGATTCTTGAGTGGCTTTAGACTACAGGTCCCTGCACAGCAGATGTTGGGAGTGGGAGGGGTGTCACTCCTATGGGGTGACAGATCTTTTTATATAAGAATAAATGTTTACTGGTGAGCAGTGGCTTCAGAATCATTAATTGCAGAAAAGAACTAAAATAATCAACTGTAATTGTTGAAGTCTTGAAGCCTTTAATAAGGTGGTGTGTTTAGCACATGTGATAATCCTAAATGTGTATTTGTCCTTTTCAATTTGTTGACAGTGTAGCTGTTCAGAAATCTAAGGAACATACATTTCACAGAGCCTGCTGTTTGGGTAGATTGACTCAATCTATCCCTAGTGGTTTCAGAGAACCATGAAAACAGAGAATAAACTGTCACTGTTTTGAGTGGGCAGTCTCATGCAGGGGCATGTTGATATCAACTGCCTAGTTTGTTGTTAATTTCAAAACTGCCATTAGGTTTTGTCAAGTTTAATTTAGTTCACACCTGGTCATTTTCGCCTGAACATCAAGTGAATACGTGTCTTCTGATATGCCAGAAACTCCAGCTAGCAAGCTTTCAGCTTCATCTCTGTAACTTCTGATGCCACTATACATTGATACAAATCCGTGGCCTATTGAAAACTGAAACTGGAGAGAGGAGTAATCGTTGACAAGTTAAATGCAACAGCAACAACAAAAAATAACCCCACAGTTGTAAGCTCTGAAGCTGTTGAGTATTTCCCACGTAGTGCCACAGGAGCAAAGAATGTTCCTGTGAAACTTATTTCTGCTGAGTATGTGCCGAGTTGTTCACACTGGCACGTTGAAAACTTAAAGCTGTTTTTAGAATCACCCTGCTTAATTTATAGGGCAGGTGCCCAGTAGCGATAACGTTTTTAGAATGGCGATGAACTTATGAATTGCCCTACTTGGTCAAGACCAGTGGCCCGTCTCACCCTGTTGGCTCTTTAAGAAACTGAAGCGTAAATGTGAGCACTGAGTGAAGGAGCTTCTCTTTTTAGTCATTAGATGGAAAAGCAATTAAAGTGGAACAAGCAACCAAGCCATCCTTCGAAAGTGGTGGTAGACGTGGGCCACCACCCCCTCCAAGAAGCAGAGGTCCTCCCAGAGGCCTTAGAGGTGGAAGAGGTGGAAGTGGTGCACGAGGACCACCTTCAAGAGGGAGTCACCTGGGTATGTATTTACATATCTGATTGTATTGGGACAACATGAAGGCCATCAGCCTTGGAAGGGGGCGATACACTTCTGGAAAATCAAGCTGTAGACTAAAGTATTCCTTGTTTTTAAATTAAAAACAGGGATCTGGTAAAGCACTGCTTGATTAAGCACTGTGAGCTGCAGTTTCAAGGAGAAATTCTGCATGTTCGACTGGCTGTCCTTTTAATCTAGAAAATGTTACAGAAGCCTGCAAGTATTTATTACTCTTTTTGGATGCTGGCTTATAATACCAAAATAAGCTGTCTCCTTAATAGGAGAAGCAAATAGATCTTTATCTAGGGTATAACTGAAGTTTAAAAGCAAAACAGCCAGAAAGCAGTTACTCCTAAATAGTTCAGGTTTTCTGTTCCAGGGGGTCCTGCATATTTGATCCTGCACAATACTGAGAGTGGGATGTGATCAGATCTACTTGAGGCTGCTCTGTTGCTTGTTCCCTAGCTGGCCACAATACCTGGAAATAGTGTTTGTGTGTTAACTAGGCTAATGGTTCCCAAGGGATGGTCCTTGGGCCGTGGATGGTCTGTGAGGGTACTTCAGGTGGTCCATGGTAGGGGTGGGGGGAAGAGATACTGCAATAGTCCTGTGTACCTCTCATGTATTGTATTCGATGTTATGTTGTTTGTAATGTAATTTGCTTCACAAACATCCTTGTGTAATAGAACATTCTCTGAATACAAATAGTGATACTTTTTTGTATGATGTTAGTGTGAACCAATGCTCTTTGCATGTCTGGCATTAGAAGGTGGTTCGTAAAAGCTTTTGATGACGATCTGGTGGCCCACATAAGGGAAAGAGTTGGGAACTGTTGACTTAAGCATCATGACCATGTGGTTTAATTTGTTTCTCTTTTTCCTCTTCATCTTCATACCTGCTGGGGGCTTCCTAGATGTGAACACCATACCAAAAAAGGCCATTTTGAAGTCTCAGCTTGCATATAGTCAGAGTATTGCAGATCTACACTTGACCTTAAGTCTCTCTTGTAGACTTGTGCTCTGGCTTGGTGATACTGATTTGCCACTGTCTAATTGTTTTAGATTTTAGCCATTGAAACTGCAGGAGCATTAAATATGGCTCATCTGGTTCTTTGCATAAATGACCTGTTGACTTACTCTTTGCTGTTCTAGGTTCTTCTAGGGGACCACTTCCAATGAAGAGAGGTCCACCTCCACGAAGTGGTGGACCTCCACCTAAAAGATCTGCACCATCAGGACCTGTGCGTAGCAGTAGTGGAATGGGAGGAAGAGGTAAGGAGTTGTTCAGTGTGCTGCTGCTTTTCGGTTGTCTGGAGTAGCTAGGCTGGACTTCCCAATTTGTCTGAAAACAAACTCATTCACTTTATATCAATAATCTAGTGCTTATATAGTTCTTCTCTTCAGATCAGTAAAACTTTCAGACTTCTCACTTTGCAAACATTTTCCTGTAATGCTGTTCCTTAGTTTGATTGGGAGAATCATGAAACTGTTCCATGAATGCAGATGATGGCAGAGTGATTTCCTAAGTAACTCTGAATGAACTGTGCTGTTTATACGGTTTCACGTTGAAGAATGTTCTGTGCAACAGCTGTCCTTCATGCTTGCTTCATTTTAAAACTGTTTGTTTACCTGAATTGTACTTTTTTAAAGCTCCTGTGTCACGTGGAAGAGACAGTTACGGTGGTCCTCCACGCAGAGAGCCAATGCCATCAAGGAGAGATGTCTATATGTCACCAAGAGATGATGGTTATAGTACAAAAGACAGGTAAAATGAATGCATTAGTTAAAACTTAATACCTGGGTCCTGATTCCTAATTTTTCTTGTAAAGAATGACGCTTACCTCATAAATAATACCTGTCACTTTGTTCTAGTTATTCAAGTAGAGATTATCCAAGTTCCAGGGATACAAGAGATTACGCACCGCCTCCAAGAGATTATGCGTACCGTGATTATGGGCATTCCAGCTCACGTGATGAATACCCTTCTAGAGGATATAGGTACCTAGCATAGTATTTCTTTCAACTTGAGTTACTCTGTCACAGCACTGATTTGTAGTAAGTCTCAGCAGTTTTTCCTCTTACAGTGATCGTGATGGCTATGGCGGTGGACGTGATAGAGACTATTCAGATCACCCGAGCGGAGGCTCTTACAGAGATTCGTATGAGAGTTATGGTAAGGACCCATTTTGAGGCTATTGAAGCAGAGTTTGTACAGGCTTCCTAATCCTGACTTACTAGGCTGCTTGCATTTAAGGGGAAATGGCACACTGTTTTCTCCCCACAGTGAAAGTGAGAATGCGGTTATTAGTTTATTTAACAAGATGATCAAATGATTACCGTATCCTAACGAAGCAAAGTCTACAGTTCAGAATTGCAACAATCACTGGAAAAAATATGGCTGAGTTTCTTCTCTAAAATAACAAGCCGTTCTGGAATATCCCCAAAAAGAGCCTGCTTGAAATAAACACCGTCTTCAGTCCTTTCAAACAGTCTTTAAATTCAGTCACTGCCTGATACGCAGCCCCCACTGTACATGTCCCAACATGGCTGATTATGTTAAGAACATCTCAATTCATACAAAAGAGTAACAGTAAACATTAATGCAACAATTCTGTAAATTCAGATTTAAATTGTTATATATAACTTATAGTGTTGCCATATTGCCTGACCATTGACCCTGCAGGTAACTCACGTAGTGCTCCACCTGCACGAGGGCCACCGCCATCTTATGGTGGAAGCAGTCGCTATGATGATTACGGCAGTACACGAGATGGATATGGCAGTCGAGAAAGTTATTCAAGCAGCAGAAGTGATGTCTACTCAAGTGGCCGTGATCGTGTTGGAAGACAAGACAGAGGTCTTCCCCCTTCCATGGAAAGGGGTTACCCTCCTCCCCGTGATTCATACAGCAGTTCAAGCCGCGGAGCACCCAGAGGTGGTGGCCGCGGAGGAAGCCGATCTGATAGGGGTGGAGGCAGAAGCAGATATTGAAAAACAATCATAAACTTTTGGACCAAGACAAATTACTTCTCACAAACAAAGTGAAAAGTTGGAAGTTGTTCTATCTTTACTACCAGAGGACTACTAAAAAGGAAAAGTTGTTTTTACCTTTTTTATTGTTGCCTGTTAAGTTTCCCCTCCATGACTTTTATGCTTTTGTGAGGAAAAGTTAAAACAATGTTTAATTTCATTTCAAAATTGTTAACATTTCTTTCAAAAAGCAGATGTTAAATGTATAAAAAGTTGAGCTGTGTACTAGTGTTGTAACTTTCGAAGTAAAAATTTCCCTGAAATGCCATACTTCCATCTGATTTTCCTCATGAATGGAACAAGCAGTTCTACACAACATCTAGCCATCTAAAATGGAGATGGATCGTTCTACACATTCAAACCCTCATTCTAAACAAATTAGTTACCTGTGGTTTGGAGGGTGGTGGGTATATGCCGCACTAAAATTTCAGTTTCCTCTTGATTCTGAAATCACACAGTATTCCCAGTACAAAATTTCTTCAGATCCTTGTGTAAAGAAAAATCAGGATTCCATTCAGTCACTAAACCAGAACCACAAATGGATAATGCTGATTGTACTTTGCCTTCCTACTGTTTTGCTGGGAGTTTGCAAGGAACTCTCCCCCAACCTAAACCATTTACATGTATTAAATCAACTACAGCATACTGTAAATAAAAGGTTTGACCGGTTCCATCAAAGAAGCTACAAAACGATGCTTACTCTTACTGTTTCAAATTTTTGCAACTCTGTGTAGTGTCTCACTTTTAAAGGAACATCTTTGATTCCAAAGGCAAATGGAGAAAATAAGATAAGCAAAGAAGTCTTTCTCTCCAACTTCTCAAAGGCTTATGACTTCATAAAAACAAGTGAATCTTTCAGCATTCCACAACAGATTTAAAGCACCAAATGCCTGTGAAACAGCAACGATGGTAAGCAAAGCAAACTAGTTTTTCAGTCTAAGTCAAAATTGAACCAAATTACCTTCCTCTTAGTACAGTAAGACATGCTGTACGTCATGGCAATGGAAGTGCTTTCTGTGTTTAAAACAATACCTTATGGAAAAGCAATGCTGGAAAGCATTAGAAGTCCTCCAAATTCAACATTTCTTCTTATCTTGGATATAAAGCATGTATGGCATCAATTTTGAAACTAAAGCAATTAAGAATGCAGCTCATTCTAGACAAAATGTTTCAAAGTAAGGTTGGGAGGGGGTATTTTGTGACCAGTATGTTTCATTGAAGACACTTAAAACAAGCTGCATATACTATATTTTTAGCCAATATTAAAATTCTGATGGAATTGGCTTAGATTGCCAGCTATATCAGCTCGGATAATGGGCATTTTCAAGCAAGCCATTGCAAACTTGACGTTTAGTTGAATGCCTGAACTTACTGTAGTTTTGTGAAACTGCATTAAATGGGGAAATTCTAGTACAAGTGGCAGAACCTGTGGTGAGCTGTCACAGCCCAGGTAAAGCCATGAAGTTCAAAAGATGCTCTTGAATATAGTAGACTTGAAGACCTCCAACTAAAAAAAAAAAAAAAAAAAAAAAAAAAACTGCTCTAGTGCTCAAATAAATTTGCCGTTCAACTTATGGATTTAACGTGGCAGTGCACCATTGGAAAGGAATGAGAATCCATAAGCCATGCAACTGATCACTAAGCCATTCCAAGCCGGTGAACCTTCCACCACTTAAAGAGAAGTAGTAGGACTTGAAACACCTTAATCTGCAAACCCAAGCTTGTGACTTTTTCGGGGCTGGGGCAGTAATAGGCTGGGTAACCACTTTGAATCCATTCTAGCTCTGTCATATCTGTTTGAATTGTTGCAGGTTGAATACCTTCAGAAGGGCATGGTCTGAGGTATTATGCTGGCACATCTGCGGTGATAAGAAGTGACTGCAGCTGTAACAGTACAAAAGGTAAATTACAGCTTTTTAACTTCACAAATTTTTTTTTCCTCCATACTCAAACTCTTCATCTCACTTTTCTGGACAAATTATGCCTGTTATGCTTGAAAACAAAACTTACACTGTTTGAACAGAACACTTTAGTTAACAGGTTGGGAAGTAGCAAGGGGGGATTTGGACCAAATGCATATGTAGAGAGGAGCTTGCGTATGAGAGGCACCAGTTTAACTACTCTACTGAGTTCTTAGCTCAAGTAGTGTATGGTGCTGCATGGATGACTATTTTGGTTTAGTTTAAATCTTGTTTTAATAGAAAATGTCTGGGCTCTTTTTTTTTTTGCAGTTTAGTTTAATCTTTAACTAGTGCAACCTTTTTTCTTGGAGGCTAGACCCAAGATGATGTGATTGAAATTTAAGTTTAATATCTAAATGTTTTCTAATCTAGTGTTCTTTTGCTGAGGTTCTCAGACTAAACTGTGAAACTACCAACAATTGAAGCAATACAATTGAAGTTCTGTGGGTTAATCTGCATAGTTAAGCATGACAGGGCCTAATTCCATCACATCTGTGTACATTCCTCTTAATCAAGGGCACAGGGGCAGCTGTTTCCAGTTTGTTGGAACAACTGCATGTGAGTGAAAGGCTCACTGAAATAACTTTTCCTAAAAGGTATGAAAACAGGCATTTCTGTTTTAACACAATTTTACCAAAGTGTCACCAAGCAGACTTGATTAGTGACCTTAAGAGCTTAACTGGGACACACTGATGCTAAGTGTAGACAACCAGGAACCTTCCCCTTTAAAATAAAATGAACTACATGCAAAATTTATATTCTGATCCACAACCAGCTCCTTGTTTGCTTCCATCAATAATACAAGACTCTGGAAAAGTAAAATTAAAAGGATTTCCATCTCTGTTTGCCATTAGTATTAGTATTAACATCTGTAAACCACTAGGGCGGTGGTTACAGTCCAGCTGGGAGACCTGGTTTTACCACCAGTTTGGCTGCAGGTGATCTTTGTGGCGTAGCACCCACTTAGTCTGTTTTCCTTCCTTTAAAGAGTTACAATTTCACAGTGGTCAATGGCTAAGCTCTTGTTCAGTGTCCCAAGGAAGGTACAGTAGACAACTAACTTCAGTGAACTACGGGGCTCAAAGTAATCTTGCCAATGACAAATAGGATGACTGCATTTCTAGTCTTCCTGGCTGTTTTTGCAGAATCTGGAAAAGTAACTGACGGCTGCTCCATTTGCACTCCATCATTTGTGTGAGACTCACTTTTTGGAGCATTTTTCTTGTTGCTAATTTAAAACCGTGTATGAAATGAACTGTTAGCCAGTGTCGATTTAGAAATCCTTATAGGCATCAGCAATGGTAGGCTTTGATTCTTCCCTATAATTTCCTATTCCCCCTCAAATGTCTTTAGGTTAAGAAGGAGACCTCTTTCCTTGCTGTTCCTTCTTGCCTAAGCAAGGGGGCTGGACAGCTGAAGAGATGGTAAGTGTATTCCTTTCAGGGACATGGGAAGGTGAAGCTTAAGTTGCACCAAAAAAAAAAAAAAAGTCTGATCATTACATAACTTCCCCCCTGCGCGCCCCCCCCCCCCCCAATCAAGAGTAACTGTCCAATAAGTGGTGCAGCTTGGACTGCTGGAATTGTCATGCCATGATCAAGTTTAAGTACTGCAGTGAGCAATTCTACGCTTTCTCGTGGCAAACAAACAAGCTCTTAATGTTTGGAACAGCTTAGCTGCTACTTAGGTCCATAAATAACTTAACTTGTGTGCAGCATATCATGTATGCTGGGCCAGGTCTCTGCAATCTATTGTGGATACAATATGCACAGTTCACACTTGTGCACTATGTTTTCCTGACACTTCACAAATGGTGACTGGGCTGAATTTGTGCAAACCATTGCAAGGGGCACTAATGCAACTAGTCATTTGCCTCTGTTGGAAGCTGCTTTCTTAAAAATAGCATATTGACTCTAAATGCAGGTTATTTCACTTTTTTTTTTTTTTTTTGGCAGGGAGAGGGGGGTGGAATTAGGAGATGGATGTGTAGCTGTAATATTTTTGTGCCCCAGCAGTTCAGCTTTATCTGAAAACTTTCAGTGGTGCTGTTAATTGCAATATTTGCACGTTCCTGGGAAAGCTAGTGCAAGAGGAGTTGTATGTGTCTCAGATGTGTCAGTTAACTAGTGACTTTCAACATCATCATGTCTAGTGCAAAAGGGATGCTAAAGAAAGAGCATTCATCTTGAAGTCTAGCTTAGTCCTCCTGGATGTGTGTGTTCACTTGTCTGCTGGGTAGAAGCAGTTAAATTACTGCACTGTTTTTAATCATATACAGTTTACTAATACATTTTCTCTTTCTGGCTTACAGAGTGACTGGAAGAAAGCGGTGGAAGAATGAATACATATTGAGAAACATAGGGATAACTAGTGCAACTTCCACAAATTTGTACCACCTCTAAAAGTGGTCTCGGCCAGCACTCAGTGCACATGTTAATATTAGCTGTGGTGGAGAATGAGGTGTTAATTACCATTTTAGAGTAGAGCATTACTGCAGGAGAGATTACTAAATGGTAACATCTGTGGAGAGTGTCTCCTTTATAGATGAAAAGTGTGAACTAAGTGACTATTGGTAGGCTTCTGTAACTATCCAGGTGTGAGTGGATTGTTACGCTCACGTTAATGGTGCAATGGAACAGACATTCCTGTGCCACTGTTAGTGAGCAGTTAGCAGAAGTTACCCCTGTGGGCTGCAAATGGAATGACAGGTCACTTACACAAAAGCAGCTACTTGCTTTAACCCACTCGAGGTGGGAGCAAGAGGGCCTCCACTTGCAAACAAAACATCTTCATATTTTAGGGTATTCTGCATGGGCAATTTTCCAATCTTTTGGTAGGTAGAAAAGTGGAGAAAATCCTTTAATACCACATGGCACAGTCTTACCTGTGAGTTTGGCAGTTCTGGAAAGAGCTGTGTCCACCCCTTAGTGCAGTGTTTTTTAAACTATTTTTCCTGGGACTCAGTTGGAAAAAAAATTATGCCAGTGACCCAACAATTACATATTTGAGTAGTGTGTTCCAATCTTCTGGCGTCAGCAATGGGTGCCATGATCCAGTACCTGAGTGTCTGCGACCCAGTGTTGGGTCCTGACCCATGGTTTGAAAGCCACTGCTTTAGTGTAACTACATTGGCTTCTAAAGTGAATTTGTTTGAAAATTGTAAGAAAACAGAAGTAGAATTTTCCCTGTTGGGTCAGAAAGGACATTAATGAACCTAGGTATAAGAATGTTCAAATCCATTCTTGTAGTCACTGGTGTCCTTGTACTAGCTAGCATCTTTCATTTAAAAAAAACAAAAAAAAAAACTGCATTTGTGCTCTTTACTTACTAGGCATGTTGCTTTTTTTTCGGTCAATATGTAGTAGAAATGAAAACCAGATTTAAAGCATCAGTAATCCTATGTGCAATACCTTTCCTTTCTCATAGGTGATAATGGATTGTCACAGATGATAAACTAGCATCAAAGTAAAGGGTTTTAGCCTGACACAGTTTCCACTAAGTGCTGTAGAATTTTAGGTCCCACTCACCATACTGTATTAGGGTTATAGATGTCTATCTTCCTGTGCAAATTAAAGGTGTACAACTCCTTGGATGTTGAATAAAGTCCAGTTTTTACTTGAAACTCTGATCTCTTACGGGAAATGACAACAGTTAAATGAATGCAATGAACTTTGTACCATATGCATTTCTAAATTCTGATGCTAGAGCTTTGGAATTTCACAACTGTTAAAAATGCTTGTTTTAGAACACAATCCTTAATTGGAAAATAGTTAATGCCTCAGACTAGTTCTATGCCTGCTTCTTCTGCAAGTGCTTGCTGGTGTCCATTCCACGTAAACTGAGCGCGCATCACATGCCACCGGTGCCAGAGGTTCTCCCCCCCCCCCCCCCCCCGTGGTGCCAACTCTAGCACCACGTGTGCATTGGTGTAAGGGGGAACTGCCAGCTCTAAAAGAAGAGACGTGGAAACTGGGCAGCAGTCTTAGTTAACATAGCTGAAATTGATTCACCTTGTTACCTGACCTCCAAAGTCAGCCCAATGGATTTGATTGTGTTGTAGCTGTGCTTTCAGTATCCAGGATTGTCAATGAATCCATATTATATGTAGAGGAGAGCAGCTTTGTAAAGCTTTGCTTTGAGCCTATTGTGCTGCCTTTTATATCTATAATGAAAGCAAAGGGAATGCTTTTTGTCCCCTTTGTGGGTTATCTTTTAAAACTGCTTATAAGCATTCAGGATCTGAATTTCTTTTAATTAAAAGAAATCCATGTGCATGTGAATAATCAACATGAACAGTGGCTACTTTAAGCATTCCTGGTAATCCTGGATGCAAATTAGATAATGAAGTTTTGTGGCCCATAAAAACAAACTTATGGCATTGCCTTAACACTCCTTACGGGGAAGAAAATGTTAATGCATTTTAAATGTCTGTGCCTGGGTATATGTTACATGTCCTCAAATGTAAAATCTAGTTTGGAAATAGTAAGTTTGGAGAAAAGAATTACAGCTGGTGTCTTTCCCTGTATTGTAAATTTGGTATGCTTCAGCCTGAACATCTTGCTAGGCACTGAAATGGTCTAAACCAGGCCTGGCCAAAATGCAGCTCGAGAGCGGCTCTTCAAAGAAAAATTGTGGCTCCCCAAAGAGCACGGCAGGGAAGGGCAGCATGGTGGGGGAGAGGGGAGAGAAGTGAGCAGTGCTCTGGGACAGTAGAGGTGGGGTCCTGTCCAGGTCCCCTCAGACTGGCAGGGAGAGGAGGCACTGTCAGAGCAGAGCCCTTGCAGGGAAGGGCGGTGCAGTGGCAGCTTTAGGGGTAGGCGAGGCAGGCGGCCATCTAGGACCCCAAGGAATAAGGGGCCGCCTCAGTTTGGTGGATGGAAATGAAAATACAGAACTTGTTCCCATCTAGCAGCGCTGGAAGCCTAAGCACTTTTCACTCTTGGCTCATCAAGGCAAGCTGTCATCAGGATCTGTCCCTCATCTGAATTGCAGATTTCACTGCCCATCACCTTCACATGGACATGCTAAAAAATCAGGAGCAAGCAGTAGCACAATAGCAGGAACTTTTCCAGTGGCCTCAGCTGTTAATTCCTCAGTGTGGCCATTTATTCTGCCTTTTTTTTAATTTTGTGAGATTTTGCCTTTTTTTGTTTTTTGCCTTTTCCTTTGACTTTGTGACAATTTTTACTTTGGCTTGGTTAGCTCAGGTTACCAGGTAGGTCCATATAGGCTGCTACAGTGCTGCTGTTGGGCAATAATTACAACTGTGTGTGGTGTCTGTGCTGTATGTCTGTCTTTTGGTAAGTAATTTTTTTAGCTTCTGTACTTACCATTTAATATTTTTGAGGGGGCCAGCGTCTTATAAACTTGAGTACTTAAGAGAATTTCATTGAAATTTGATGTTTTTCATTTATAGTTACACGCTAGAAACCTTTTTATTCTTACTTTTATTATACTTACTTGTATTAACTGTCTACTTCACATAAACCTACACCTCTGTGAAAAATATGTAAGATTTGACTGCCAACGTTTTAAATATGGTGTTTGTTTTTGAGCCATCATTGTTACCACTTTTTATTTATTAATGCTCATACTGTTTGAATTTTTTTAAATGTTCATTTTAACTTTGTAGTTTAGCATTAGCCCATTTATGTTAAGTGACAGTTGATCAACTTACAAGCTTCATGATGGGAAGATCTTTAAAAAATATACCCAAGAATAATTTACAAGGTCCAAGGGGAGAGTCATGTTAGTTCAGTTCAGCAAAACAAACGGAGTCCTGGGGGATGGTATGGGGTGGTTGGGGTACAGGGGGGATGGGGGCCGGAGGGAGGGTAGCCATGGAGGTTGATAGTGGGCTCTTTAGGGGGCCCCACAATGGGCCTTCGCCTAGGGCCTCCAATTGCCTAAGGCCTCCTCTGGGGCAGCATTGTCATAGCCCAGCAGGGAAGGGAAGCATGGGGGGGGGGGGGCAGAATTGCAGCATTGTTGGGAAAAGCAGAGAAGGAGCAGCGTGGTAAGAGATGGCGGGGAAGCAGCAATGGGGGTAGGGGAGGGACGTACAGCATGGTCAGAGAAGCTGCTGCATGTTTAGATTTTCTTATAGGCCCTAAGGCAGCTTACTCATTAAAATAAGTTGTTTTTACAAGTTCTAAATATGTGAAATACTAAGAAATGAAAATACAAAGGAGAAAAGTTTAAAATGATGTAGATTACTTTCAGTTTTTGGCACAACTTACTGCTGTGAAGCATTGTATTCCAGCATGAAATTCAAAACATTGTGCAATACTTAGAGATCAGCCTCTGGGAGAGCTTTTTATCTACTGCATTGACAAGTTACTACCCAGATTTCAAAAAAAAAAAAAAAAAAAAAAGCCACAAGCCTGCAGCGCTCTATATCTAGCGACAGCTAAATTTTTATTGTATAGGCCTAGTTTTTGTGGTAACTTGAAGTAATTATTAGAATTTGACATTAGTGGGATCAATATTTGCCCTGTTTTTATGATAAAATTAAAGTGTGCAATGAATTTTAAGCCTAGTAATTTTTTAATAGGCAAAAACGTGGTGGTGTTTCAATGCAGCTCTCAAAGGTTTAATAATTGACTTGTGTGGCACTTGAGTTCCATAAGTTTGGCAATCCCTGGTCAAAACCATGTAAAGAGTGTTGTTTTCATTTAAGGATGATGCCTTGGTAGAAAAGGGATATTATCAGGTTATCTTAAGCTCCATGTATGGGTCTTGGGAGGAACTGAAGATGCCTTAACACCAAACACTAAAAATTGATGCAAATAATTGTAGTGTGTTCAAATCTTCCTCCACCAGTGTTAGGACTTAACTAGAATTTAAAATGTATTTTTATGCCTTCTGCTTACTGCAGTGTTGTCTGACAATTTACTAACTGATCAGGACTCTTGACTAGTAACTAAATTCAAGCAATCTTAGAAGTAGCCCACAGGGGGAGTCATAGACAACTAATGTCTGACTCCTAGCTGGTGTGCCTTTTCCAAATCATCTGGCTGTCAGTGCTAGAAAAAATAACCTGGGAAATGTGAACCACTTCTAAACTATTGCATAGATACCTGGAGTAGCCTGTAGGCAGCTTGAACCAGAGCTGAAATGTGAATTTAAATCCATGGTGATTATTGAAATCAATGTGTCGTCATTGCTCATCTCTAAGAAAAACACCAAACTGCCACAGGTTTAGATGTCAAAAGCCTCTGTCTGGCAACCTCCTATTAAACTCAAGGTTCTTCTGCTAATGGCTTTATTCAGGTCTGCACTACAGAACTACATTTAAGTTACTGACTTTCCAGGTGGATTAACTATGCTGACAGGAAAACAGACCTGTGGCACTTGAAGACTACAATTGATTTATTGCATGAACTTTTGTGTCTGTCTGCATGCAAGCTCATGCAACAAATCAATTTTAGTCTTCAAGTACCACAGGACTCCTTGTTATGCTAGTGGGAGACACTCTCCTTGGCATGGTATCTTCATTAAGTGTTCCTAGTGGCACAGCTGCACCACTGTATGGGAAGACAAGCTCTTTGATAAGTGCATTTCTTACCTACTTCAGCAAATTAAAAACCCTCAACTGATCAGAAATTGCTGCAGATCTAGTAGTGCACTCCAGAGTTTAGACTTGCAATGGGTGTAAGGTGCCCAAACCAGATGAGGTCTTGGAGAAAGTCCCAGGCCTCATGTGGTAGATTGATACTAGCAGGGTTCCAGAAGCAGCCAAATAGGAAGAACTGCATTTAGTGAACCAAAGAAAAACAGTCTGGAAAGCGGGGAGTGCTGGTAACTTGCATGGAAGCCAACAGGCTATACAGGAATACAGGCCAAAATTTTCAAAAGTGACAACTGCAGGGTGACCAATTTGAAACAAGGGGGTCTTAATTTGTAGAAGCGTTGTGGATCTTCCTTCAGAAAGTTAGACCTCATTCTTAATGTTAGGCGCACAAAATGAGTAGCTGCTTCTGAAAAACTGCACTACTGCCTACAGATTCTGGGCTGTTGTCACTAAGAGATCTCTGAAAAATTACAACAGGAAATGGAATAACAATTGAAAGTGATGAGATTGCAACAGACAATAGAGCAGGGTTTTATTCCAGTGGAAGATCAGACCTTTGTAAAGATGAGTCTAAGCTCATGAAGTTCCATTGTATAGTGGAAATACATAACTAGTAAAATATCTGTCCGCTCAAATACCATGAAAACGTCTGCTGGGAGTGTGGGGACTTGGCTGCTTTTTTAAATAACAGTGCATTTTGAATGGTCAGTAGTCAAAGGTAGTTCCTGGATCTTGCTATTTTGCTTTCAGAGTTGCCTGTAACAAATCCAAGTTGCAGCAGGAATGATTGTCTGGTAACAAAGGGCTATGGTTGGTACTAGTAGGAGAGGTTGCTGGTGACTGACTTCCTGTCCTCTGGACACCAGGGGTCCTCTTCTTTCCATGCAAAAAAGAACAGCTTGTCCAGTTTCTGGCCTATACAGAATCAGACTGTGGTCAACCCCACCCTTTCCAGTTCAAGCTTTCAGCAAAGGTCTTCATCTGATCCTTTCCCTCGGAGGTATTCAGCCTACAGTAGAGGTGGAAATGTTGAAACTTCTTTCCCAGTAGATTGTGAGATGCATGGACAGACTTTCATAGCCACTTTTCCCTTAACTGCTGTAAGGGCCTGTAGGGGCAGCCTCACTCCCCTACTGAAAGTATGATCAGTCATGCACAGATCAGCCAATTAGTAATTAAAAATTCTCAGTTTATTCCTGCTGGTTCCCCAGTTCAGCTATCAAGTTGGTTTTGAAGGAGTTAAATGCGAGTGTCCAGATGACCATGTGTAACCTGAGTCAGACCTGTCAAGAATGTGCTTGATAACCAGATTCTCTCCTATTGAAAACATGACCTTATTAGCTAGGGTGCAGTTTCTGGCATTTCTGGTGCAAGCTATGGAGAGGACAGAAGAAAGGTCAGCTGCTTTTCTAAATTACTTCAGTGTGTCTGATAAGGAGCTTTGTTCCAGCTCTGTCTCGTCTATTCTCTATGCTGCAGCCAGATTTAAATTTCCAAGGGAGTAGTTCCTGTATCTGTGTTCTAGCATGGTGTGTTCAAAATAGAACTTGATTTTTAAAACTATTTTTTCTAGTGGAAAAATGTTTTGTTTTATAAAACTTTTCATGTTCTTATCAATGTATTTTAATAAAGTTCATATTATTTCTGTGTTTGAAATAAGAGCTCAAGTGTAATTTTTTTTAAACAAAGTTTGGGGGGTGGGGTGGGGAAGAGAAATATGCTGCTAAGCTGCCTGAAAGCTCCTTTAAAAAAATATTTGATTTTGAAAATGGGAAACTTCAGTGTGGTTTATAAACACTGTATGTATGGTTTGTCAATTTTTACAAAAATGACCATTTATTTCAAAATGTTTTCATATTCTTTAAATTGAATTTTCAGGCTTTTAATTGTTGAATGCAGTCTTGATTCTGCGCACACTTGCAAATTATGCATAACTTTACTCACATGTATTGCAATGACTTCATTGGGACTGCAGGAGTCGTTACATGGTTACGATCTTGCAGGATGGCTCCCATGTATTGGGATAAAGCACTCAAAAGAGAAGCTGCTGAGATGGAATTTATTTGCTAAGTCAGTTGTATTGCTTCAAGACTTAATAGGGACATTGGATTTTTCTCTCATTACAAGAGGTGATTTGATCTCATCTTCCTATGCTGTTCCTCATTGTTTGAATCTTCACAACTTTTGATTTCTTGTTACAGTGTGACCTGTTCCCATGACTTACACTTCCCTGCACTTATTTCCTTCCATTCTGTAAGTTCCCCCATCTACAAAGCATCTGACAAAGTGGGATTTTCTCCTGCGAAAGCTCCTGCAATGAATTTTAGTCTTTAAGTGCCACAGGACTCCTTGTTTGTTTCACCATATTTGGGCACACTAATAAGGAATCTGAAACCATTTATACAGCCAGAAACTTATTTCTTCATTTAGAATTAGCATCGCTTCTGGTTTTAAAACTCAACTAGTGCAGTGGGTTTCAGTACAGAATTAAAAGTTGTTTCAAACTTTAGCTTTGCAATCACTAGAAGAGGCAGGAAGATGCAATCACGGATGTGGGTTAGAGCTAGTAGCAGCACAAAGCTTCAGTGAGGAGAGAATTCTTAACGATGAATCCAGAAGAGCGAGTGGTGACATGGCTTATTTCGTTAGGAGTTTTAGATTCCCCCAAAAAGATGATAGGTGATCCAGAGCAGTTCTTGAAAACGTCTCTGAAAGATGGGGTAGTTCTGTGCAAATTGATTAATCGGCTTCTTCCAGGAGTTGCGGAAAAGGTAATGTCTTAAGTGTGTGTGTTTGACAGCCACTATGGCAGGAGCATCTTGCCACAACATGCTGCATGAGAGCAGGCATCGTTTCTAACGGCTTTTACTTGTTGGAGGGAACAAAGAAATGTGTGTTTCAGGAAGACTGCAGTATTTTATCTTGTGTCAGATATTGTATTAGCTGATCTAAGTGAAGTATAAGTTTGGATTGTAGCTTTTTAAGATTTTCTCTCTTAGAGAAACTTTTTCAGAAACAAGTAACTTGCTTATATTTACAAGTCAAATTGGCTGAACTATACATGCATGGTGTAAGTCTTAGCATGACTGAACACTGAGAAATATTTACTCATGAAATATCTACATTTTAAGATATATTTACAAGTCATAGATAAGTTAATTCTTGAATTTCAAAGATGGTCCCATAATGGAAATACTAATTTGTTAATTAGGAAAAATAACAAGATAGAGAAGGTAGCCAAATGGGAATAAATGTACCTTTCATCAGTGCCAGTTTGTATTTGGTCTGGCCAATATATTTGCAATATCTTGCAGCTGCTAAAAACCCAGTCAGTACATCATGTTATAGTTTTACTGGGTACGTAGGCAGACAGTTCAAATCAGCAGTAACTGCAAACAGAAAAGCGGAAGGAACCTGATGAGAGATAGGAAATGGTAACATAAGAGGACAGGCTGTTAGTAAAATGACCAGAAAAAAAACCATGTTCCTACCATCTTAAAAAATGGGGACCTTTAAAAAGATCATTTGAGCTAGCTGCATCTGGCTCTCGGTTTATGGATGTGGTGGTGGTTTGGGGCAGCATGCTGACAGAGGCAAGCTTTTCACAATCACTTGGGGCGGTGTCATATGCTGACATTCAAAACAATATGCCGACCATTTAGATTTATGCATCGCTTCCCCCAGTGGCTCTTCCTGGTTTGACAGCTTGCCTGCCACCCCCATGCTTTCTCCCAAAAAGCTTCCTTAATTCAGTACAAGATGCACATGTCAAATACCCATGTAAGCCTGCTGAGCAGCGACTATCCTGATGACAATACAATAATGGCTGGGTTTTGTTTCTTTAGTATTGTACGGAGCCCAAAAATGAAACAGACTGCATCAATAACATTCAGGAGTTCTTAAAAGGCTGTGCCTCGCTTAAAGTGGAGGTAAGTTATTCCACTTACATCTATTACACTTATTCTGCTAATCTGTTCGCTTTGTGAATGTTCCTGAATTAAATCCAGTACTAGGAGCTTAAATTGATCATTATAGATAATCTCTTGTTTTAGTAAAATACAGGAGAGTCTGGATTCTTTATTTGGCACAGGGATTCAGAGGGATTTTGTGAATGGATAGTGTCTCTGAGGTGAAGAGACTACTTTTTGAGTCTTCAAACTGAAGCTAAATCTTGAAATAGGAACATACACCAAAAATAATTCTTTCTAGAGAAAGGGGAGCAGTGATCCCACTGAAGATTTTTCATTACTAAAAAAGTTCATGCAATCTCTAGGCCTGCTTTTAATTGACTTTATGTTGCAGTATTAAGAATAAGTTTATCCAAGATCTTGCATAAGTGTTGTGTTAATTGTGACAAAATAAATGGGTCCAGAGAGTCAAAGCTATTAACATGACCCTGTCTCTGTACCCCACACAACAGCTAAAGAAATTGGGGGTTTTCAGTATAAAGACCGTAGCCTACTTAGTCCTAAGTGCCACAGGACTCCTTGTTTGTTTTATACTAGAAAATGCCTGCCAAAGTCTAGAAATGTGTTGGCAAGAGTACTCAAGAAAAAAAAAAAATCAGAATAAGAAATTTTGGAATTCAAATTGAGTGGTTAACAGAGCAGACTTAATCAGTCCTTTTCACATAGAGGATATCTGTTAGTCTGTCAGGCACCTCTTGGTGAGGAGGAAAGGGTTGGAACCTTTTATAAATTTTCACCTACCTTCAAATATCTAAGCTTACAGTTGAGGTAGGCCTGATAGACCCCAAAATACTTTACAGATCAGTTGGGACTGATTCTGGGAAATTTTTGCCTTTATGCATAAAAAGTATTGTATGGCGTCACAGGAATTACCCCCATAAGTAGCATCTGCTTAACAGGAGGATGGGCCTTTTATGTAATCCCAATGTGTGTGTCTACACTGGAGGCTCTGTTAAGTCCACTTAACAAGGTCAACTTAGAGTCCACACTGGAAACTCCTGTCACCTACCCACATCCACGCTGGCAGGTGCTAGGTCGACCTTTCCAGATGGCCAGGAACTCTAGGAGGGGGTCTGGTGGCCAATTTAATCAACTTGAGCTATTCCCTGTCTACATTGGCTTAAGTCAACTTAATGAGGTTGACTTAAGAGTTAAGTTGACCTTTAAGAGGTGGTATTATTAAGTCAACTTAATAAAAGCTCAGTGTGGCCATGAGGGTCTGTAGATCAACTTAAACTTCCTTAAGTCAACCTAAGGCTCCAGTGTAGACATACCTAATGAGTGCAGGCTGATTCCCCATGCCCAAGCCTAGCCCCATTGTGGAAGGGTTTTGCCCACATGCAACAGACTATGGGATCAGGGCCAAAATGTCTATACTGCAGCATTGACAGTAGGAGTCCAGCAACTTTTGCTGTGCACTTTTAGACTGGTTAGGTGGCATTCCTTGAGCTGGCTTAAAAGCCTCTCATTTCACACTGTTAAGCTTCCACACAGTAAGATGTTCTCATACTTGAAAATGCTGTTATTGATGTCCTTAGAGTGCTCTTGTTGAGTCTAAGGAGAAACTATTGTTCTTAAGGAAATGAGAGCTGGTTGGGAATTTTTCAATAAAATGTTTGTCAGAAAATGCTGCTCTGTGGAAACATGTCAGTTTAGACAAAACTTGCGTTTGGAAAGCTTCTCAGGTCCAGGATGGAATTTCTGGTCACAATGAGGGAAAGTGAGACCCCGTATCAGACTATCCAAAGGCACTTATCCTTACCAGGCATGTGAAAGACTCAAGTTTGTCACTATTCCTAATCAGGCAGAGTAGGGACTTGTATGAGGATTGCATATGTTCCAGATGTGTGTCCTAACCACTGGACTAGTGGCTAGTCTGTGTATTATTTGAAGCACCCTGAAAAAGCCATTATTTAAATTATAGCATCTTGGTTGTTGTATAGTTATCAGAAATATTAGAAACAGCCAGACTGTAAAGTTTCTGAAAACAGGAACTTTGCTTTTCCTTAACTTCAGCACACCGGGGCCAGCTCCTGCAAAGCCAAACTCACTCAAATATGCCCTCTGAATTTTACTCCATAGGAGAACCAGCACTTCAAAATTTGAAAAATGTAAACCAGCAGTGCAGTTAGTCAAAAAATGGCAATATAGCAAAAAATTCATTTTTCAATTTCAAAATTATATCTAAGATGAAGGAATTACAGCAAGGGATGAAGGATGAAATGACCCATAAAGTTGAAGCCATTAACATGGGAGCTCATCCCAGATTTGGCTTGAGGCACAGGGGTCTGCACCACTAATCCTTGTGTTTCATTTCTGCTATGCATGAAGTCAAAGAGGACTCTGTGCTCAGGCCGTCTGGCCAGCACCTTTCACAAGCATTACATTCACTTTGAAAAGAATCAGCTAGCTTTGGAACCTCCTTGCGGATGTACAGCCCAGCTCCGGCACGGATGAAGGGCAGGGAAACCATGGCCTGTGAAGCATGAGGGTGATAGCTGGAGGATGGAGATGGAGAAGCAGTAGAGGACATCGCTTCAGAAGCAGGGACATAACTTTGGCGGGGCAAAGGGAGCTTGCCCGAGGCACCCCAGAGTGGCTCTGTTGAACCCCTCCATTAAAGGGCACGTTCTGCACTGCTCATTCCAGGCGCCACTTATTGCGTGGGATGCATTTCAAGCAGAACATGTCCCCAGGCACCAGAATTGCTCGTTACAGCTCAGTTCAGAGGTGAGGTAACTGCTGGTGAACTTGGTGAGGTGTAGGGAGGGATTGCTCTCCTCAAGGAAAGCTCAAACTGCATAGGCATGAGGGGAAACTAGCAAACTTAAGACAGAAAATAGAGAAGAGATGGAGAGAAGGAAGAAAGAAAAGGTCTGGAAGTATGTCATCTGGTATTACATAATCCAGAGTGAACTCCCACCTCAACATATTTCAGGCTTGCTCTGCAGGGACCATTTCTTAGGAGGTATTGGCTCACTTCTTGTTTTTTCTCCTGGGATTGCTAGGTATGAATTATACTGGCAGTCTCTTAAGGAGTAAAATCTGACCTCCATGTACTGGACTTAGACTGGCTATGTCTATGCAGCAAATTAGTTTGAATTAAAGAGCCTTAATTTGAACCCTGTCTACACTAGGCTTTGTCTAGTTCAAACTAAAAGTTTTTTAGTTTGAACTAAGCAAAGCTTAGTTCGAACTAGTTAGTTAACTGCTTAGTTTGAACTAACACATAGTTAAAACTAGCACACTGTAGACATGCTAGTTTGAACTAACCACGCTTTTTTAGTTCAAACTAAAAAGTTAGTTCAAACTAAAAAAAAAAAGTGCAGCTAGTTTTGAACTGCAAGTTAGTTTGAACTAAAAAAATGCACTTAGGTCAAACTAATTTTCAAACTACGTAGTTCAGACTGACCAAGTCTGAACTAAGATTTTAGGTGTAGGCAAAGCCAGACCGTCAACGGTTCTTCACAGATCATCAGATGCTCATGACTTAGTCACAATGGACTTTGTTTGGGTTCAAAGGTATAAAACACTTTCCCCACTCTGGGCTATAACTACTGCGGGGCGAGCAGGGCTTTGCCCCAGGAACGCCAAAGCAGCTCCATCGAGCCACTCCATGAAAAGGGTGCATTCCTTGCTGCTCCCTCCAGGCACCGGCCATTGTGTGGGGTGCATTCCAATCCGAACATGCCCCGGGCGCCTAATTCTTTAGTTATGGCTCCAGCCCCTTCTACTGTGGTTTGTGTGTGAGGGCTGTGTAAGTTATTACAGTTGAACCAAAAGATTTGTGAAAAGTGAGTGCTATCTGAGGTGAAGTAGAAGGGGGGGGGAAAAAAAAAACTAGATAAGTTCATGGAACATAGGTCCATCAGTGGTTATTAACCTGGACAGGCAGGGATGCAAAACCACGCTTGGTCGTGCCCCTGGCCTCTGTTTGGCAGAAGCTGGGAAACGGGTGAGAGGATGGACCACTTGATGATTACCTCTTCTGTAGCCCCTGGCATTGGCCACTGTCACAACAGGATTTTAGGTTACATGGACCATGGTTACATCAGTCTGATCCAGTATGGCCGTTCTTATGACAATATTTACATTTTTTATAATGCCACTGGATACCAAGCAAGGAGAAATCTACACACTCACCATGTATTATATACCCACATGCTTAAGGGCACTCTTGAAAGTCCAAGCTGGATGAAGTGACAAGAAACAGCTCTTAAGCCTTTTCTCCTCATTCTGATAAAGAATCCCTCTCCAGAAATCCTGCTCCTTTTGAGGTGATCAGTTTCTTTCTGCCTCATGTCATAACATTTTGTCGGTGACTTCACATCAGTTTGCACACCAGAAGTGACAACACAAGCAGATCAAGGCTAAGTTTATTCAGGCAGAGAACAAACAGCAATATCTATTTTTGGCATCTACTGTTACTGTATGCTGAGTTCCTCACAAGTTTTATGTGTGTGATCACCACCCCCATGTGCGAGGGCTTTTCTCGTCATATATTTGGGGAACTGGAGGCCCAGAGAGACTGAGTGACTTGCCTGAGATCATGCAGGGCGTATGTCAGAGAACTGAGCTGCAGTCTCCTGGACCCCAGGCTCACATCCTGACCACAGGTCCATCTTCCCTTTCTAGTAGATGATTAAATTTTACTTTCGTATGCTTGTGTAATTCCTGGCATGCACACACATTGATGGGGGCTGGATTTGACTGTGGATGTTTGTTTATTTTAACAAGAAGGGGAATTTTATTTAGCAAGGTAATATGACTATTGGTGTGACAAAACAGTTCCAGCAAAGGGCTGGATTTCAGAACCAAGCCAGGCTCCTGCAAAATTAAATGGATATCTGGATTAATTCCTACTATCAGGAGTCACTCTTTTGATGGTTTTGGAGTGTGGCACTCTGATGCTGCAATTCTGAGCAGAATTTAAACTGCTTTTTTCATTGCATTTGGAAACCTGGGCTGCAGCCTCTAAGGCCCTGACTCTGCCAACACTTTTTGGCACGTGTTGAAGCATATGAGTTTGTTTCACTGACTTTGGGGGGCTACTTGCAGGTTTAGAATAAAATATGTAAAAAAAAAAAAAAAAAAAAAAAAAAAAAAAAACACACACACCAAGCTAAGTATGAAGCAACAGTGTAACTGTTGCACAAATACATTATTATAGGATGTATTGACAGGAATGTTGTAAGCAAGTCATGGGAAGTAATCTTGCCACTCTACCCAGGCCTGGATTAATGGCACTTGAGGCCCCATGCTGCCCCCCTTCCAGCCTGGGGCTCTGCTGCCCCCCACCACTCTGGGGGTCCATGGCTGAGTTGGTGCTTGGGGGGAGCAGAAGTTGTGCTCCTGCGCCACTGCTGGGCTGGATGGTCTGCCCCCCCCCAAGGGAGGGGCAGGCCAACCATGTTTGCCATGCTCCATTTCATGCGTGGGGCTGGGGCCGGGTGCATCACGTGGCTCTAAACTGGCCTTGCAAAGGGTGAAATGAAGCAAAGCGAACAGGACTGGCTGTGAACAGTGTGGGAGCGGCTCTGGCCCAAGGTCCTGCCCCCCAGCACCAGCAGGGCAGGGTCTCTAGTGGCACTGGTGGATATAGTGGGGGCCATAGGGGCTCAAGCCTGGGGCCCCCTTTTTGGCCAGGGCTCTAGCCCCTATTGGTCCTTTGTTAATCCAGTCCCAGCTGAGGCTCTGCTCTGCGCCGATTACTAGAGCCCTGCAAATAAGCGGATATCCGCTTTATATCCGCATCCACAGATACGACACAGAAATCCGTGGACCATTTCTTGCGGAGGCAGATCAGATATGGATCTACATATTTTTATCTGCACAGAGCTAGAGCCTGCAGATACGTGGATATCTGCATTATATCTGCATCCATGGATGCAACACGGACATCGGCAGGCCGTTTCTTGTGGATGCGTGTTGGATACGGATCCACTTGTTTGTATCCATTCAGGGCTCTGCTGAGTAGGCCTCAAGTGGAGTATTGGGTCCAGTTCTGGGTGCCTCATTTCAGGAAAGATGTGGATAAATTGTAGAAAGTCCAGTTAAGAGCAACAAAAATGATCAAAGGTCTGGAATATGGGACTTACTAGGGAAAATTGAAAGAGCTGGGTTTGTTCAGTCTGGAAAAGAGGAGACACAGGACATAACAGCTTTCAAATACTTAAAAGGCTGTTACAAAGAGGAGGGAGAAAAATTTGTTCTCCTTAACTGTTGATGATGGGACAAGAAGCAATGGGCTTAAATTACAGCAAGGGAGGTTTAGGTTTGACATTAGGAAAAAATTCCTGTCAGGGTGATTAACCACTGGAATAAGTTGGTTAGGCAGGTTGTGGAATCTCCATCACTGGAAGTTTTTAGAAGCAGGTTAGACAAGCTCCTGTCAGGGATGGTTTAATGGGGGTCCTTGGTCCTGCCATGAGTGCAGGGGCTGGACTTGATGGCCTCCCATGGTCTCTTCCAGTTCAGTGATTCTGGCTGTAGAAGTGTGTAGCAGGATTGGGGCCAAACCACTTTTTATTTCTGTTAGATCTCTGTCCAATTCTTACATCATCCATTGCCTTTCCCAAATGAAGCCCAGTGCTTTGCTGAGGTGGACTGGGAATCTCTCATTTCACTGAAGCAGTGCTGTAAGTGAACATGGAAACAAGAAGCCATGAGGCTTGGTGTTCGCTGTTGTGGGCAAGGACATTCTACTTTAGACTTGATTGACTTGTGACTCTTTCCGGCAGCACTTTGTGTCCGTTTAGAAAAACTGACGTTTTATTGCAGCAGTCTGTCTTTGTTCTCTTGCTACTGGCCTTCATCCTGGCTTTCTTCTGCCATTATCCCTCCTAGTTTCTGTCACGTCTCCTTGGTTCTGGTGAGCAGTTACTACACCTCCCCTTCTCTAAGGCCCGAATGGGTGGCCGTGTGCATCTAGTTCAGTAAAACAAACAAGGAGTCCTGTAGCATTTAAAAACTAACAAATGTATTTATCACATGAGCTTTCGTGGGAGCAAATCCCACTTTGTCAGAAGCTTAGATGATGGGAGAACTGCCAGAAGGGGAGGAAATAAACACAGGGATGTGTAAGTCATGGGATCAGGTCCCCCAGACTTACACTCCCTTGCATTTATTTTCATTCCGCTCTGTAAGCTCCCCCATCTGCTGAGCCTCTGCTGCGGTGGGATTTTCTCCTACAAAAGCCATTGTGCTAAATAAATTTGTTAGTCCTTACGTGCCCCAGGACTCCTTGCTTGTTTTCTCTTCTCCTTCAGGTACGCTGCTAGCAGGACCTGGCAACCAGTGCTCTCCCTGTGTAGGGTTACCAGATCCTAAAGCATGGAAAGGAGGACAGGGAATTACAAAAGGGACCCATGGAGAAAATGCAGTATTAATGTGATAGCCTTAAATTTATAGGGGCCCTCAAATGCTTCCCCCTAAAACCAGGGTGTTCCTGGGCGTTGCGGCATCCTTTAACCCCTGTAACTATAAAACCAGCCACAATCATGTATTTTTTTAAAAATTCCTCGAGGTTGGAGGACATGAAAGTAAAAAAGAAGAGAAGTCCTCCTTTTCCCTGACATCTGCTAAACCTCCCCTGCAAGCTCTTTCAGCATCTCTGCTGCGGCTAGGAGAGTCTTTCCTGCTTTTTTTTAGCTGACGGCGCTGTGGCCAGCAGCTTTTCTGCCCTGCCTAGAGCCAAAACTGGGGGCTGAGCTGCCCCCCAGCGGGCAGCAGGCGCTGGGGGCTGGCTGGAGACTCCCCCGGGGCTGGTGGAGCTGGGTACATCAAACCCGCCGGAGGAGGAGGCAGGAAGCCCCGGCTCCCCCCAGCCCCGGCCGTGGGAAAGGAGCGGGGAGCAGCAGGCGCCCGCACCCCCCGGGCCGCGCTTCTGGCTGGGGGCGTGGGGGAAACTGAGGCAGGGGCAGCCCCTCCTCGCCTGGGCCGGGCCGGCTGGGGGAGGCGCTCCCGTCCCTGTCACTTCCCTTCCCCTTCCCCTTCCTAGCGCCGCCCGCGATCCGGCTCCGGGTCAGAGCCAGCCAGCCGCCGCCTTCCGCCGAGCACCGGGCCGGGGCCGGGGCCATGCCCCGCGGGGGCCGCCCCGCACCGCGCGGAGCCTGAGCCGGAGCCGGAGCCAGCCCCAGCCCCGCCGCCGTGAGTCCCTCCCGCGTCCTGCGCCGAGCCCCCGCCTCCGCCCTGCCCTGGGCTCCGCTCCGGTCCCGCTTGCTGCGCCCCGCGCCCGAGCGTCCAGTCGCAGCCCGTTCCGCCGGCCCCTGGGGTCTGGCCTCTCCCCGTCTGAAGAGACGGTGCAGCTGGGGCTGAGCGGGGGGCAGAGGCAGTTGTCCTGGGTCCCAGGAGCAGCACCTCTGGGTGAAATGGGACGGGGTGGCGCCGGGGGAAACCAAATGTGCTCAGGTCCCAAATTTAGAGCCCTGCAAATCCACGGATATCCCCCTTGTATCCGCATCCGCAGATACAACACGGATATCCGCGGGCCATTTCTTGCAGATGCAGATCGGATACGGATCCACATGTTTTTATCTGCACAGAGCTAGAGCCCTGCAAATATGCGGATATCTGCAACATATCCACAACCGCGGATACAACACAGATATCCGTGGACAATTTCTTGCGGATGCAGGTTGGATACGGATCCACATATTTGTATCTGTGCAGGGCTCTACCCAAATTTCTCTGGCTGGGCACCATCCGGCGGGTTAGCTCTCTGTGTGGAGAAAGGGACGTGCACAAAAGCGGGAATGTCTACGGCGGGGGTCTCCAACCAAACCACCACGAGGGCTGCATGGGGACTAGTAGGGTAGCCCAAGGGATTGCTAATGGCCATAGCGATAGTGTCGTTGAGGGCTGCAAGAAATAACTTTAAGGGCTGCATGTGGCCCTCAGGCTGTGAGTTGGAGACTGGTGTTCCCTCTAATTTTTCATAGGCTCAAAAAATTCCTTTTGTGCAAATTTTTGGAACCTGTGTCCAAATTTGTGCACACTCCAGTGAGTGTGGTCAAACTTGTGAGGGCAATGAAGTAAGTGTGTATGATGCAAATAATTTCTAAATTTTATGATGATAGAAATAATTTTATAAATTACAAAGCCTTATTTGAAACATGTTATTTGAAATTGTCATCTTAAAGTAGCATAAAAATATTAGCACTGTTGAATTTTTTTTGTGCGTGCCTTATTTTGCGTGTGCAGGTTTCACAACCTGTGCACACACTCACATGTGCATAGTTTAGAGGAAACAGTTTGAGACCCCTGGTCTACTGCAAGTATCTAGGCTGTTTGGAAAGGCAGAAATGTGAACAAGGTAGTGCTGTTAAGGCAATGGGACCCACTATTTTGTGCGGTGCAGAATCTTCCTTGAGGAAATCCTCTTTGCTGGGGCACATGAAGACTGAATGGTGCTGATAAAATCATTTCCCGAATGTTCTGGCGTGTAGCAGCATTTTTGGCTTTCACAGGTACCGTGGAGTTTGGATTTCTCGCTGCTCTTATTGAAATCTGTGACAAAACTCACTGACTTCAGTGGAAACAGGATCAGGCTCCTGATTGCCTAATGGTTAGAGCAGCAGGTGGCTGGCTGGGACTCCAGCTGGCCCAATGCACCAGTCTTTGTTCTGTTTTGGAGAGGTGGGTCTGTAGCCTTGCTCTCTGTTTCACTTCACGTTTTGAGTTTGTGCAAAAGGCCTGAATTTTGCTGGCTTCGTGTTAGAACTGCACAGATCCACCTTCTCTCACCCAAAATGATCATTTACCTCAGGTTTGTTAAAAGGGCCTTAGCCCTGGGTGAACCTCAATCACACGCTCGGTTGGTAACGAAACCTGATGTTCCAGAGCTTTCACACATATCCCTGGGATTTGTTCCCGGCTCTGCTAGGGACTGGCTAATATCTTGGGGCCTGATTTTCAGAGGCGCTGGCCCCCCTCAGCTCATATAATAGGAGGGGAATGCCTGTCCCTTCTGCAGACCGTGAGAACATCCAAGGGTCCGTCTAGCTCAATATCCTGTCTTTGCAACAGCCAGTGCCAGGTGCTTCAGACGGACTGAAAAGGAGGCAGCAATTTATCAAGTGATCCATCTCTGATTGTTCAGTTCCAGCTTTCTGGCAGTCAGAGGCTTAGGGACACTGAGAGCAGGGGGTCGTATCTCTGCCCAACTTAGTTAATTGCCATTGATGGACCAGTCCTTCAAAAACTAATCTAATTCTTTTTTGAACCTACTTATGTATCGGCCTTCAAAACATCCCGAGCCTCAGGTTCCACAGACGTGAAGTAGTAAGTACTTCCTTACATTTGTTTTAAACTCGCTGCCTTCTAATTTCGCTGGGTGACTTTTGGTTCTTGTGTTATGGGAAGGGTAAGTAACACTTCCCTATTCACTATCTGCACCATTCATGATTTTGCAGACTCTGTCTTACATCCTCCCCTCCCCGCCCATCTTTTTTTTCTGAGCTCAACAGTCCAGTCTTTTTAATCTCTCCTCATATGGAAGCTGTTCCATACCCTTAATCATTTTTTGTTGCCCTTCTTTGAGCCCTTTCCAATTCTAATTTATCTTTTTGCAATGGAAGAACCAGAACCGCTTGCAGTATTCAAGGTGTAAGCATACCTGGCTTTTACTATCTTATTTCCTCTCCTTTTCATAATGATTCCTAACATTCTCTTAGGTTTTTGGAGGGCTGCTGCATGTTTTGCAGCTGTTTTCAGACAAACTATCCACAACAACTCCAAGATCTCTTTCTTGAATGGTTACAAGTAATTTAAACTCCACTGTTTTCATTGTATAATTGGAATTATGCTTTCCAGTGTGCATGACTTTTTGCATTTATCGAGATTGAATTTCATCTGCCAGTTTCTTGCCCAGGCATCCAGTTCGGAGAGATCCCTTTGTAGTTCTTCACCATCTGTTTTGGACTGAACTTTCTTGAGTACCTTTGTATCACCTGCAGACTTTGTCACCTCATTGTTTATAGCTTTTCTCAGATCATTCATAAATACATTGAACAACACTGATCCCAGTACGCATCACTGGGGCTCCCTTCTGTTTGCCTCTATCCGTTCTGAAAACTTACCATTTATTCTTCTCCTTTGTTTTCTGTCTCTTAACCTGTTACTGATCCATGAGAGGACCTTCCCTCTTTGTCCCATGACAGCTTACTTTGCTTAAGATGCTTTGATGAAGGACCTAGTCAAAGACTTTTTTGAAGTTCAAGTACACTGTATTCACTGGCTCTGCCTTGTCCATGTGTTTGTGGCTTTCTCAAAGAATTCCAATAGCTTGATGAAGCATTATTTCTCTTCACAAAAGCTGTGTTGACTCTCCTCCCAACATAGCGTTCATCTAGATATGTGATAATTCTGTTCTTTACTATTGAATTCATTTAGCTGCTCCTCAATGACCTTGTCTTCCTTGATTGCTCCCTTAGCACCTCAGCCTGAGTATGTCCACACAAAAGGATGGATGCCCTTTTAATCTCTTCCCTCCAAGCTCCCATCTCTATCCACTTCCTCTCTCCCCTTTCAGCAGAGGCCTGGGAGAGCCGCAGTTCATCTTATCCAAATACGATATCCCCGGTGTGGTTGTGTATTATCATTGGAGGGAGCCTGGATCTGTGTTTTATAATGTAGAAAAAACACCGCAACCCAGGCTGGGTAAATTAGCGCAGGTCCATTGACTTTACTGAAGTTGCATTGATTCCACCAGCTGAGGAGCTCTTATCTTTTACTAGCCTGAAGAGGTGATGGAAAGTGCCACATGCACTTTTCCTTTCGGGTTGGCAGCTCATTTTTAATGTGGAGAACAAAATTAGGGACAGGCGAGCCAGAGGGAACAGAGTTTATACTTTACTAGTAAAGGGCTTGTCTATGTGAGTCAGTCATTCTGGAACAAGATACGGAGTGAATTTAAAGTGCAATGGTTATTCTGGAACAGCTCCCTACCAGCACATTGTTATTTCAGGGTGCTATTTTGGTCAGTTTCCCACATGTATATAAACCCCAAAGTTTTCTGCTTTCCTATCCCTTTTGCACACGTGCACACACGCAGAGTTATGTCTACACTGTGCTTGTGTGTCTCAAGTTAATTGAGTGCCACAACTCAAGGTACAAATGTCTAATGAAGGTGTGTGTGCACATTCAGTCTGGGCATGGAGTGATCAGAGTGTAATGTTTTTCTCATTCACCTCTTCAAAAAAAAAAAATTGACACCTCTCATGCAAGTTTGGGCTTGTTTTCCTTGACTGCTGAAGTGGAAGGAGAAGGTCACTGTGATGGAGAAAATGACGCAGCAAACATAAGTAAAGACTGCAAGCGATCCTGGTGTTCACTTTGACAGAATGAAGCCATGCTAGTCACAGCCAGTGGGGTCACTGTACTCGTGGGCTCTTTTGAACCACGTCCCCTCTGAGGGAGGAACTAACATGGAGATTTAAAGCAGAAATCCTTGTTCAAGTAACAACTACTTAATTTGCAAGCCAGGAAAACTACTTCAGACACTGGTGGATAGTGTATGGCCCACTCCTGTGAGACTCTTACAGAAACAAACCGAAGGGTAGATTTGGCATGTGCATGAAAAGATTTGTTTAGAGCAGGGGTCTCAAATTTGCAGCCCATGGGCCACATGCAGCCCCTAAAGTTCTTTCCTGTGGCTCACAATGACACCATCGCTATCGATGTTTGTGATAATGTCATATGAAAAGGTTTCAGTGGTGCAGCCCTTGGGCTAATGTACTGGTCCTCGTGGTGATTTGAGTTTGAGGGCTCTGCTTTAGAGTATCCCCAACCTATGTGTAAATGTCCTGCACTCCAAGGGAGCTATAGATCGAACCAAAGGGATAACTTGGAGTACTTTGCAGTGGTGTCATTTGAAAAGGGGCTACTAAGTTTAATACATTCTTCCATACAACACTACATGGGGAAGCTTCTGCTTATCAGAGTTCACTCCAGTAATCATCTGTTACTAGCTGTACTTAGGCAAATGGATAACAAATCAAAGCTTCAAACAGAAACAGCAGAATTGGGATTCATATGCAAATTTGACACTGTCAGCTTAGGGTTAAAAAGGGACTGGGTTTTTGGGTTTTTTCCCCCCATTACAACAGGTAATTTTGCTTTTCCTTTTCGCTCACATCCCTCTGAATGCTGTTCCCCAGTGTATGAATCTAAACTGCTTTGATTTGCTGTAACAGTCTGACCTGATCCTGTGACTTACACTTCCCTGCATTTATTTTCTACCTGTTCTGTAAGTTCCCCCATCTTCAAGCATCTGACAAAATGGGATTTTCTCCTACAAAAACTCATGTGATAAATAAATGTGTTAGGCTTTCAAAGTGCCACCAGACTCCTTGTTTGTTTTGCTGGACTAGACTAACAGAGCTACCCCTTTGGTACATGCCACAGTGCTCTGCCTTTAATATCAGAGGCAGTTTTAATACCTCTTCTTGTGGTTAATATTCTCCTGGAAAGCCTGGCTGCATAGATCAAGTGGTTATATAGATTTTTAAAACCAAGAACTGCTAGTTATTGTCTGTCTTACCAGCTGCTTGTTGCCCACTGCTCAGCTGCTCTGCAATGTGTGTGGTGTATAGATATAGAGACAGATTATACAGATGACAATGATTCAGGGCAGAGCAAAGGCACTTCTTTCTTCAGCTTGCATAAGGAATATGATAAATGAACTTGAGGAAATGTCGGAAATGAAAAAGGGCCCCATTAATGAGAGATCCCTGTTGCAGTGATACCTTTAAGGTAACATATGATGTCGTGCTTGTTTTTCGCTAAGTACTTTTTTGTGCACCGGGCGAATCTATGAGAGGAAGGTGTCTGGCTGGAAAACGCTAAGGCCTCCCATACTCATTGGCTTTGCAGCACGGTTGCTTTTGCTCCAGTACAAGTATACTTCTGAATGATCTGATGGGCTCCCCACACAGGGCTTCTTGTGCCACTCTTATCCCACTTGAGTGGTTTGGATGGACCCTCTGCATTAAGGTGAATTTCTCCCATATCGAAGGGTAGCTAGCGCTTTGAAACCTCCCCTGCAGCTTCCAATCTACTCCAGTGGATTGATGTGTAATAGTGAATGACACTTACAATGCAGAATTTTAGCTCCATGGTAATGACAGTTTCTACAAGGCCGGGTCCAGGAGATCCACCGAGCCCAATAGAGCGCTAGTGTGAAATTCCTATTGATGTATATTTTACCTCCTGCTAACTGGAGCAATGAATCCTTTCAAATGGAATTTTTTATGCACTGGATCGTGAGTGCCCACTGCCTGGGACAGCTGTAAATGTGCAGTGTGTGCCATGCTGTCAGTGCAGAACGTCCTGGGTGTGGCCCATTTGCTTTTAAAACACATACAATCTCAAGTCCATAACTAAAATCATACTTCTTCTCAGTGATTTACAAGGCAAGCAAGCTCTGCCCTCATTTACAAACATCACACTATTCTTCCCTACATGTCCATAGCATCCAGCTGTGAATGGGTTCATGCCCTCTTTTTTTTCAACTTCTGTTGGCAGTTTTATCCCAGGGATACACTAAAATAAAAGGAAGCTGACCGAATCAACTCCAGAACAATTTCCTATATTTGAATTGCTGCAGAGATACTTTGGGTGTGTTTGACTATTTAATAGTCATTGTTGCTGCTTACCAAAGTGGGCCACTAAGACTGAGCTTGATAAGATGGTTCATGTTAAACTGACAAAGTCCCTCTTTTACAGCTCTTTGATGCACATGACCTGTATGCAGGTGAGAAATTCTCCAAGGTGCTGCATACCTTAGCGGCTGTCAACAAAGCTACTGAAGGTAGGGAAACGTCTGTGGTGGTGGGGTTTTTTTGTGTGTGTGTGTGTGTCCCCCCTTAAATATTAGCACTGCACATCATTTTCTGATTTGGTAACTCATGATTTTTAATTATTTTCCAAGGTGTGGCAAACAGGGTTACCTGCTTGGATCATGTAGTTGGGGTGGTCAGTGGGACAACACCATGTATTTCTAATGCACCCACTGAGATATGCCTTTTGGGGGCAGAATCTTGTTTACTCTGTGGCTCTTCCCCCAGTTCTCACAGCAGAAATGAACTTTCAAGTGGAGTATTGTAAAGAGGCCTTAATATAAGTGGGACTCTAAGCCTCAAAAATGCGAACATGAAATTTTGAATGGTACATTTTAAAGATTTGAGAAAAAACATATTCCTCCTGTATTGGGCGTTTACTGACTGCCTAAGCACACGGAACTGCCAGGCGCTCAGTCACAAGTGTCCATGACCTTTGCTTTTACCTCTCGAGATCTGTGAAATGTGCATCTGGGGTCAGGAGCCAGGTTCTCACTATGTGCGCTGTTCTACTAATGGTGCTATTCGTTCTGGGCCATGAAAAAGCAGGTCACTGAGGCAAAGCAATTCTTGAAAATTTTCTCAACCGTTTTCTTCATTCTTATTCTCTGTCAAATCTGATATAAAATGAGAAGGTTCAAAAGCAAACAGCTGAATACCAGGAGTGTGGAACCAGTCTTGCTTTATCTTCCTAGGCAGAACTCCCTGTATCCCGTACCAACCACAGAAAAGACACAATGACGTCCCTGGCAGAGTGTTCGGGGGGGTGAAAGGATTCGGATGCCTTGATGGGTGGGTTTGGAGAGGAATCTGCATATTACAGATCTGGAAAAAGGCCAGAAGCAGGAACATTGTTTGGCCCCAGCCCTGCCACTGGGTCTACACAGGCAGACCTCTCTGCCCATATGGCTCCAGGGGCAGGATCGGGGCCAAGAGGATCCTGTCTGGTTAAAAATGGCACACTTCAAAATGACACACGTTTCCTTATTATGTTCTAAATTGCATGTTAAGTAATTCACACAGAAGGAATGTTAAAATCTGATTTAATTTCCCCCCTTAACACCCTTTGTTTCCTTTTTGCATTGCTCTCAGGGAGGGCAGGGGCAACAGATGCCTCTTTCCTACTTAGTTGTGCTAGCCTGTCACCTTGTGCTACTGACGTGCTGCGAGGAATGTTAACACACAAGGAAAAACTCTTCTCATTGGAACTAAAATGCAATGGAAATGGATTTGCTGAGCCAAGGTTATATAAAACCACATTTATACAAAACCCAAATTTTGGCCCTGAGTTGACCTGCTAGTGACCCTTTTTAAGAGCTCTTCCTTGCCTTATTAGACAGGAAAATGCAAGTTCTCTGGGTATCTTTCTGCAGGTCTCCAGCTGATGAACTCTTTTGGCTAACTAGTTAGCTCTCTGAGGATCCCATGGACAGCAGTTCATCCTCAGGGGGCCCATTAAATGCAAAGAGCTCATGGACTCAATTCAGAAGATCCTTGTGGACAAAAGAGATGCTAATATAAAATGCAGTTCATTTGGGAGGTACACAAGGCAAACTGGCATGAGAACAGGATTTTTTGTGTTCAGTTTTCATTGGCTTTTGTGCTTTTCCCTACCTGAACTCAGAATGCTCTGTCCTAGTGACCCTGCCCTTGCACAGAGGTTGAAATATCTGTGCAATTATTATGAAATCACAAATGAAGATTTACTTCAGCTAAGGAATGAACTGCAGGAGCAGCAGACATTTAAGAAACAAAGATCTCGTTTTCAACTGGGTGAGAGCATCTCTTGCATCCATTAATTCTTTAGTATTTTTGGATGTACACAACATACACTAAGCAAAATAGTTCCCATATGGCCCCACCATATGTTCTACATCTCAGAATTGGAAAGGAAGAAAGTCTGATACGGTAGCAGAAATGTTACCAAACACAGTGTAATTGAAAAAGTTCGGTAGTGTCAGCAAACTTTGTAACAACTGATGTAATATTGGAGGGAGCGTGGATGTGCCATACTCTTGTTTGTTGCATTAGCATTGATGATGATGAAAACATAAACAACAAGAGAAATAATTGCTAGAAAATTAGGTACTTTAGGAAATAAGGTTTCTCTGCAATACATTTGGGAGATTGTTCAAGACGAATATACTCTCTGCTGTATATCCTTCAGGTATGTACAGAGCACCAATGTTTAGGGGCTAAATAATAATGATAGTTTTACATTGACGTAGCACCTTTCATTCCAAAGGATGTTATCCGTCTTATAAACTATTTACATATAGACCTCTGAAATGCACCCAGCTCTGGGGTGGAGGGCATCAGCTATCTGGAAAGCAGCAGGCAGCATAATGGTGAAAATCTGTTCTCCCTAGTGAATTTTAACATTTTTGCTTTCATGAGCACTGATTGCTGGGGTTACGCAGTCTGTTTCACTGCACATCTGTGCCTGTGTAGCTATCGTGCCAAAGCACAGCTTCACCCATTTTAGAAGCTTGTTGCCCCACTACACTGCAAGAACATGGTTACGGAAGACTTAGCTCATATTCTCATTGTAAAAGTTGGAGCCTTGCTCTGCTATGTAATCATGAAAGCCATTACTTTACCAAAGGGGCCAGTGAAGCAGGGATCATAGGAACTTTCATGATGATCGGCAGTTTGAAAACGTGCATTTTCTGTTTAATGTTAGCGTAGCTTGATGCCTGTGATATAATTATTTGCTCAGAGGGAGGAGAATCTTTGGGGAAGGGAGAGAGGTAAAAAGCTGTATTTCTAAAACATCCAGCCATTTGGTGGGTTGGCCCAGTTCCCTGGAAACAGAAGCTCTTGTGCCAGAAACCACCACTACAGATGGCACAAATTGACTCCCAGGCGTGTCATCGTGCCAGAGGAAGGGAGGAAACGCCTCCTCACCCTGAGGTCCCTCCAGCTCTGGGCTGAGTCACGTTGTTAATTAATGGGACAGAGCAGGGAAGCTTGTCTTGATGCTGTCTGGCTGTCCTGTGGTTAATGGAAGTCCCCCTTGGTGGGTGCTCTACCTACATGCTTCCCCACCCATTTACATTCCCTGTGCAAAAGGCCTCAAGTGAGTTTCAGCATATATTTATGAAGCCTGCATGTGCAGTGACTTGAAGAATGCAGTCATGCAGGGTAACTCTGATTTTCCATCATAGGGCATAAAGGTAGGATGCCGGAGCTGTCTGTACTGCATATCAGGTTAGGCTTTCATTTTAGAGGAAAAAAAATCCAGCTGTAATAAAATGATCCATCAGGCTGTGTGATATGCCTAAAATGATATCACAGAACTCTGGATGGAAAACTCAGTGTAACCATATTTTCACAACATATGGCAAGCTGCACTCAGCACCATTCCAGTTCAGAGCAGACGTAAAATAGGACATCAGCATAAATGATGGGTTGTACTGCCAAACTGTCAGTCAGTTTTACATTTTTCTCTAGATACTTACATAAGTACAGAACTAGGAATACAAGGAGATAAAACATTAAAATCTACAGTAACCAAGTAATTCCCCTGATGCTATTGTTCCTGGCTTAAATAGGTAGGTAAATAGAGATTTGTGGCTTATTTCCTCTGTCTTTTCTAAACAAATCACAGGGAAAACGCATAAAATTGGCCTAATGTCACTTTGACCATCCTCAGAACCCTGAAACCAGCTGAAACAACTCTGATCAAATGTCAGTGCATTGTGGAGAAAAGTCCTGTTGTTATTAAGTGGGTGTTTCATCCTGGAAGATGCTGCTATCAACACCACTGTTCAAGGAGCTGAGAATTAACTTCTGTGCTGTGTGCATTAGGCAATCATCCTAATACACGAGGGCGAGAAAAAGAATTCAGTCAACAAGGAATGATAGAAATTATTCATGAATACTGCCACAGATAGCATGGACCATAAACCATTATGCTAACAGTTGCCACAAACATTAATATTTATTTTATTATTTGTATTGTGATTGTGTGTAGGAGACCCTGTCAGCACCAGGACCCCATTGTGCTAGGTGCTGTACAAATTCCCAGTGACTTCAGTGGTCATTGGATCAGGTCTAGAGAGAAAAGTTAGATTTTATTATTAAAAGTACCTGGAGAGCGTGGAAGCCTGACTGGGCCTGCATTCATCCTGTTCTATGAGGTGATGAGCTCCTTTATCTCCTGCTGAAGTTCATTCGAATCACAATGACAATAAGAATTAAGGACAGTCAGCACTTTGCAGGCTGGGATTGAGATTATTTTGTAGTTTCACCCAAGTATTTGGCAACCGCCCTTCTTGGATGTCCTTGATATTGGGAGTTTATCTTCCCCTGCTGCAATAAAGCAACACACTTAGATTGAAAAGGAGTAAGAGAACCTAGGTAGCAGCCTTTGCATCCTCTCTACTTCACAGTTTCTTGAAATTATAACGTCTGCCTTCGTTGCAGATGACAGCATATGAAACTCACAAGATTTGAATATTTCTCAGTAACATGGAAACATGGCACAGTAGCAGTGGGTGAATGAAAGTGACAATTTCTTAAAGCCCAATTTTTCTGCTCCAACGCATCCAAGTGGAAATTCTGTTGCATGGGACTGGATGGTTTTTGGGGCCAATAGTGTTAACAGCAGTCTCTTCTACTTGTGCCACTGGTGCAAACATAGCTCTTATCTACAGAGATCAATAGGTTTTTAACCACCTGACAAATATTTTAAGTGGCTGCTATAGAAAGATTTAAAGTTACTGGTCATGAAATATAACAGTAAATACAAACCACACGCTTGTGTTCTCCTGCAGGTGGCATTAGGAATAGCTATCAAGAATTTCATCCCAAAACCACAAGCTCTGACTGTTGGAACAGAGGAGGCATCTCTGTTAGCTGCTTGTAGCGATTTGTCCTCCCTGTTGGTTTCAGCTAGCTGTCAGAGGGCAACATCTCATACTTTCCTATCACGCTCAAACTTAGCACGTTTTAAACTGTTTACTTACATGATTGGTCCATTAGATTTAATCAAAATAGGCCCTGCAGTGCCCAGCTGCCTGCTGAGCCTCTAAATGTTTGGGGACTTTATAGTTCTGTGCACTGTTTGGTTCTCTGAATTCTGAGGAAATAGGCACAATTGTAAAACAGCGATTACATTTCAGTTTGTTTTTCCTTCAACAGATCAGCCGTCAGAAAGGCCATGTTCACGCTTATCGTCTCGTAACTCGGTTGTCGGCAGCTCCCAGCCTAATTCACAAGGAACCGCTTCTAAAATCCAAAGAGTGTTAAGGAGGCAGTCAAAACCCGTGGTACTTTTGTTTTAAAAGCTATCAGAGAACATACCTGTCAGAGAAAGAGGCAGCATGTTTTAAGGACTAGAGCAGAGGACTGGGAATCAGAGCTGAAGTTCTAGTCCCAGCCTTGTAACTGATTTCACCATCTTGAGGAAATCAGACAATTTCTCAGAGCTTCAGCATGTCGGTCTATAAACTGAGCACACTGATACTTGGCTGCCTCTCATGCTGTTGTGAAGGTTGACTAGTGCTGGGAAGATGCGTTAGGATCCTCTGATAAAGGTTTTGTGTAAGGGTAGGATACTGTTGCTGTTATTAAAATGCAAACAATAGCACCCTCCTGACCTTGCTATTGTCCTGCTAACCTCTTGAACTGGTTTCTAATACACTTCCATGTTTGCTTCCTCAGGAGATGACTGAAAATGGCAGTTATCAGTTGGTGGTAAAAGCCAGGTTCAATTTTAAGCAGAACAACGAGGATGAGCTCTCCATGAACAAAGGAGACATTATTTATGTCACCAGAGTGGAAGAAGGAGGCTGGTGGGAAGGAACCTTGAATGGAAAAACAGGCTGGTTCCCCAGTAACTACGTCCGAGAAGTCAAGTCCGCAGGTGAGCAGACCAGCAGTGGTTTGGTGCATAACAGCAGTGATGCAGGCTGCTCTGGCTGCCTTTCAGAAACTGCAGCTGTTTAGCACGGTCAGCGTGCTCAGGGCGGTGCCAGAAAGAGTGGCTGGAAGTGAGGTAGAAGGAGAGAACCCAGCCCTTTGCATGACTTACTTTGCAGCTTCTCCCCAGGACACCTCTCTGAAACTGCTGAGCCCCAGTGCAGTGGCACAGGGCTGGAGCAGAGTCACTGCTGCATCCTTCAAAGAGGGCAGAGCATGAGGACGCGTGGGCGCCCTGGCATTTGCCTTCAGTTTTAGGTGGAGGCCAGCTCATTTCTGCAGTTTCTAAGCACAGGGCTCGCTTTCCCTTGAAGACTTTTATATGGCTCTGGGGGTATTTTGATGCAGCCAGTGACATAGCTGGAAACAGGCTCCTTTTCCTATTGCAGCATCTGGTCCACCAGCCCACGCTGCCTCAGTGTATCCGGGGGCCCGTTTCATCACTGGCAGCTGTAGTGATGCGTAGAACTTGAACACGTGCACAGTTATGAGCGGCAGCGTAAAGAGGGCCATAAGGTCTGTCCTTCCGCTGTTCCCCTGTGTATAAGGAAAACATAAGAGCTGCAGCAAGGCTTCACTGCGGAGCCACAGGATAGAGCTTCATTGCCCCAAAGAAAAAAAAAAAATTCCCCATGGCAGCAAGCCTCAGACCCTGGATCAGCTGAGTCAGCGTGTGCTATGGGGCTAAAAATAGAAGTGTGGACATTTCTGCCTGGCTCTGAGACCCAGCAAGGACGATGGGTCTCACAGCCGGGGCTGCTGCTGAGCGGGAACATCTGGGCTATCCTGTCGTGCAAGCCTTGTGAGTTCATATAAGGTGACCCCGGCTCTGAGACACACTGTGCAGGTTTTCTTTTGCAGTGTAGACAGCCCCTCAGTGCCCTGCTGAGGAAACCAAAGATCGAGTCAATAAGGGCCAGGGTGGGGGACCACGAACAAAACAAATGTCAGTCCCATGTAATGTTCCCTCTAATTACTCGGAGACTGTGTACGCAAAAACATTTCTTTGTGAGCACCAATATTAGCACTATTGAATTTTTGTGTGTGCACTTTATTTTTTTGTGTGCGCAGGTTTCATGACCTGTGTGCGTGTGCGCATGCACACAGCTTAGAGGGAACAGTGGTCCCATGTCCGATCCCCAGTGAACCCAAGAGGCACATGATAGCTTTTTAGTCTGTAAAGCTGTTAACCTCCAATCCTTCCTCTAGCGCCCGGTTCGAGCAGCTCTGCTGGGTGCTTGGGATTTACTGGGCAAGGGAGGAAGGGTATAGAGCGGGAGTAGCACTAAGAAGCAGCCTCTGCTGGCTCAGGGGCTGGAGTAAAGTCTGAGGCTGTAGCCCCAAGCCTAGGGTTACCAGATATCAAAGCCTGGAAAGGAGGACAGGGAAGTACAAAAAGGAGGACATTGGAGGACGCATGGAGAAAATGTACCATTAATGGAATATTCTTCTGTTTTTAGGGGGCCCTGGAATGCTTCTCCCTAAAAATAGGGTGTTCTGGGGCATTCCAGCGTACTTTAACCCCTGTAAGTAAAAGCCAGACAAAATCATGTTTTTTTAAAATGCCTGGCGGATGGAGGACGTGACGGTAAAAAGGAGGATGTGTCCTCCTTTTGCCTGATATCTGGTAAAACTACCCAAGCCCCTGTGTCTGGGGTGGAGATGGACTAGATCAGGGAGGTCCAACCTTTTAGTGGAAGGGGCATATTGCAATTTTTTTCTTACTCAGGGAGACTGGAGAGAAATATTGTTGCCCAATATAGTTCTGTTTCAGCACGTTCATTTAATCGAGTCTCACCTGCCCCGTGAGGCTGTCAAATTTGCTAGCATTCTTAGTACAATAATGCCTCTTGGTAGCGTATTCCTTGAAAACAGCCAGCTTCTGTAGACGTACTGGACAAACTATGCCCCCATTGTGCCCAGTTACAAAAAAATCATTGGTCCGGGACCCTTTGTTGGCTCGACATTCAGAGCCTTTTATTTCTTGGCCTCTAATTGTGGGAGCTGCCATCTTTGGGTACATATTAAGGGCTGTACCAGAGAACAAGTTAGCTGAGAAAAGTCAGTGACTGTGCTTAACAGCAAGGCATGATCTTCGCTGGCTCGGGGCTGGAGTGGAGAAGTTGCTGCTCCCCCTACCTGGGCTGGAGAGGAGGGGCTGCCACCCCAACAAGCTGGCTGGGGCTGCAGGGGAGGGAAACCTGCTGCACCCGCTTGGCCGGCCCTGGGCTGCAGGAGAGGGGGCCTATTACTGCCCCCCCCCGCATGCGAGGTAACAGCCCATGGCGGGCCGAACTTTGGCCCCCAGGCCATGGGTTAGACAACCCAGAACTAGAAAATCCACATAGCTGCTAAACTGCTAAACCTGTAGCCTCGCCTGGCTTGCTGCCACCACCCGTCCCTCCCACCCTGCTTCATGTGGCCATGCCCAGAGCCCTTCCTGGCTTGGCATGCAGAGAGGGGTGCTTGTGTTTTGTTGGGTCTCCAGGCCTACGAAGGGGCAGAATTTGGGCCCTCAGGCAGGACGTGGTGTCCCGTTTGCCAAGTGACTAAAGATTGGCTTGTGTGTTGTAGGGAAGAGGCTGGCCTCAGTGAGTCTCCTCCTCTTGGGACCTTTTTAAATAGTGGGAACATTTTTCAATGGTGAGAGCTTAAAGGTAGATTCTTGGCCACATTTGAGCACCTGGTTGATCCGGCTCACAGCAAGTCTATCAGAGTCTTCCCGTTGACTTAAGTGGGGCTGAAGGAGGCCCCGTGTGGCCTGAATGTTGGGGGGGGTGGGGTGGATCTGCTGCCTCCAGGGGCTTTTCTCTATTTGGAGGATTGATGGAGCTGATGCAGGGACCATGCCTGCTGCTTTGCTAATGTCCTGCAAGTCCACTCTAGTGTCATGCAAGGATTTCTCTCTGTGGCAGGCCACATGGTGGGTTTGCAGCCCACACAAAGGCTATACTTGGCCATAGGTAAATTTGTTTATAATTAGTTGCAAAATAAAAACAGCTGATCTTAGATCCAGGACCTTAACACTCATTGGCTTAATTCCCATTGCAACTGCGCAATAGAGCCGCTCTGCCTTTTTTCAGTGCTGTGGTTGCACGACGCTGTTTGCATGCATGCTGTATCCCTGGCGTACCTTTTGGGCCATAACTCAGAACTGTATGGAGAGACGCAGGACAAGCCACCACTGTCTGTTCTGCCTGGCAAATCACAAGCTCTTCCTCCATGTTCAGAGCTCCCACTTTCCTCAAGGGGAGCTCAGTATGGTGAAGGAATGCCAGACTGGGCCAGTCAGCAGCCCTCGGATGGGCTGATAATGTATATGGGTGGAGGAGGGGGGCATACCATCAAACCTGTTCTTCTAGACAAGGAAACAGCCTGAAATGGAAACACCTCCTGGCAATAAAAGGAATTTCACAGTCATAATGTGATTTCTTAGGTGCTTTAAAATTAAGAGCAGCCTAAGGCAGGTTCTCTCCTTTGTGAACCCACTGCATTTTGGCACTGGGTGGTGTTGGCATAGGTAGTTGTTTGTAGGGAAAAGAGCAGTGCAGCAGTGACTGGGGAGGAGCAATGGGAGGGAATAGACCAAGCAGATAAAAGAACTCCCATGAATCAGCTTAACAAATGGGTGTCGGAAAAAGATGTGCTGGAGGTTGAACTGTGTGCTGTTCTGCTTTGGTCTGTTCCTTATTCACTCAAAACTCACCCTAATTTCAGTGAGGATTTTGGCCTGGCAGGGCTGGACCTCAGCTGGCAACTTCTTACTGGCATGTAACATAAATGGTGCGTTGGAGATGGGCTCACAGCAAAACCCTGAAACCTGCAAGTCGCCAGAGCTGGGAGTGTATGAAATTTGAATTCTGCTGGTTGCTGAAGCAAAACCCATGCTGCAAACAGCCCCAGCTGCTGCTCAGTGGGAAGTTATTTCAGAAAACTCGTAACTATTATAGAATGGCTGTGCTGCAATTCTGTCCAGGCCTACCCAGCTGTCAGTTTCATGCAGACATTCACTTTGCTTCAAGCTTCATTTAAAACCCCCTATAATCAGGCTTCTGTTTTTTCCGCGAATGTGTGAATCCTTTCTGCAGTGGTGGACAAGACACGGACATGGCTTTTTCTGTTATGATCGTGATGCTTCAACTTCATAATTTACTGTTTGTTTGGCTTTTTCAGATAAACCTCTCTCTCCAAAAGCATTAAAAGGACATGACAGCTCTCCCCTTACAAAGAATTATTATACTGTGGTAAGTTTTAAGGACCGACCATAAGTTTTAATAAGCAAAGTAATATATTAGTGCTCTGGAACAGGTCCTCAGCTTGTATAAATTATCATAGGTCCAATGAAGTCATTGGAGTTAATTTAATCTATACCAGTCGGCTGTAGCAGTCTGTGTTTACATTTAACTGTTGTGATTACTCTGGTTCAAGATGTCTTTTTGGCTCTTAAGATGGTAAACCACAAGTGGAAGATGGTACAGTCTGTGCAAGAGAGGCTCAAAATAGAGATTCAAGATAGAAGAGCAAAGATGGGAATTGTAATAAATTGTGAGACTGATATTTAAAAACCCATCTGCTGCTTTTGTTCCTTTTCATTATTCTGGTATAAATGATAGACATTAATACAAGGGGGTTCAAGGGTTTTTGTGTTGCAAAATGGTTGGTGGTATGTGCAACTGTGCATAAAGCCATGGTTGCAAAGTCTGCCGCTGCCCCGGAAAGCCCCCAATGTTGGGAGACTGCAGTTGAGGGAAGCTGTAGCCATGCTTCAGCTTCTTGGAGTGTCTGGCACCCGGCGACACACTTATCCATGTGTTGTGACACGTTAGTCTGTCGTGACACAGTGGTGGAGAACTGCTGCCTGAATATAAGTGAGAAGGTAATTGGGTTTGGGATGGAGCAAGGCCAGCTCAAATGAGTAGAGCCCTGCAAAAATACAAATACATGGATCTGTATCCGACCTGCATCTGCAAGAAATGGGCCACGGATATCCGTGTTGTATCCGTGGATGCGGATATAATGCAGATATCCACATATTTGCAGGGCGCTAGCTCTGTGCAGATAAAAATATGTGGATCCATATCCGATCTGCAGCCACAAGAAATGGTCCACAGGTATCTGTGTTGTATCTGCAGATGTGGGTAGAATGCGGATATGCACGGATTTAAAGGGCTCTACAAATGAGAGCTAAAATAAGTACAGTATTGCCGTATTGCATAAGAGAGAAAACATTTACATTTGGATATACAGCCTGGATGGCGAAGGTTAAATGCATTTGTCAGTACAGCAAAGTACATTTTGTGCCAGCTGTAGCTGAAACAGTCCATGCCCAGGGTGCTGAAAACCTGGTCTAGGAGCAGTCCTGTCTCTAAAGTGGTGGTTCTCAAACTTTCGCAGTTAGCGACATGCTTGGTGGCATATCGCAGTCCTACAGTACACACCAGTCCATCCTTTCTAAGCCAAATCTAGTCATCTCCCTGGCTCTACATGACACACTTACCATTGTGTGGTGACACAGTTGTGTCTCACCGCAGTGGTTGAGAATGACAGCTTTAAAAGCTTGATCTGCACTAAGAAAGTGACAGTCAGCTGAGAAGGGTGAGGGCAGCAGGTCTAGCTGCACCAGGACTGAAAAGAGATTAACTGCCAAGAGATGCAGGAGTGAACCACATTCCCTGCTCTTCCATAAAGTGAGCCGTGCTCTAGGCTGAAACAATGTTGAACCAGATTTAGTCCTGCCTACTCTCTCAGTTCAGCTGTTTTAGTCTCACTGATGTACAGTTACGTGTGATTTGTGTGTCACTACTGTGCCTGCCTGCTTCCCCGGTCAGCACTGGCATACCCAAATAACGACTTACGCTTGCAAACTGCCTTTTGTGGGGGAAAATACCTAATCTGCATGTGCAATTACATTGTATTCCAATAACACAAAAGAGAAGCTGAGAAGTGGCCGCCTCTCAGTCTCCTTTTTCTTGCTTTACTGGGGCATCTTGAACCTTGTAAGATCAAATCAGTGACTTGAAACCTTGTGTCTGTTTTGCAGTTTCTGTCTTGCAAGTTCTTCAGGCCTCAGTAAATCCGGGGTGGACTTAAAATATGTTTCCATGTTGCTCTGTTGTTGGAAGCTGATGTGGTTATGCACCTAGATCAGTGGTTTTCAAACTTTTGCCTGTGACCCAACAATTACATCTTTGAGCAATGCATTTTGGCGGAGACTGCAGGGGGTGCTGTGACCCAGTGCCTGAGGGTCAGTGACCCAGTACTGGGTCCCGACTCTAAGTTTGAAAACTACTGACCTAGATCTGCTTTTTATTCTCTTACTCTAGGTACTGCAAAATATTCTGGAAACAGAACGTGACTATGCTAAGGAACTACAGTCGCTTCTTGGAACTTACTTGAGACCCCTTCAGTCCTATGACAAGTAAGATCTAAGTCAGTCTGGGATGAAGAATACTTCAAAGCCTTTCAAAGTTCATTATCTTCTCACTTTGGAATATTAAAGGAACATTTCTGCTCTTTAAAAGTGCTCATGCAAAACCTCAAAATGTCCTTGTGATCAGGAAAACAAAGCTTGCGATTGTTTCTGACCCTTCCTTTTCCTGATTTTTGGAAAACAAGCAAGGAGTCCTGTGACACTTTTGATAGATGTGGTCTCTGTTTTAATCTGTCTTTGAATCCATATGTAGAGTTGTTCTCTCCCGTGCATTCCCTTGCAATGTGCCTTATTTTGGCTGTTCAACTTTAAATGGGCCCTTCTAGTCATTTCCTTAGTGGACATTGTTTAGACCAGGCTATCATCTTGGAATTGGTTTAACAGTGGTTAGCCTGGCTCTTGTTTATTCTGAACTTGCTAACTAGTATGTGTGGATGCACCCACTGTTCAGTGATCGGCTTGAAGGGCATCATCCTATAGTTATTGATAGCCAAAGTAATGTATGGATAAGTGGGGGTTGCTGTCAGGTTCTAGGTGCAGAAACAAGGTGTGGTCCAAAATGTTTTTTATCAGTATCATGAATAAGGTGACAGTGATTTTCAGATTCCAGACATACCCATTGACAAATTTAGGATTTTATTGAACATTATCTTTCATTTGTTCAAACAATGGCATCTTGATCTCTCACTGTGTTGCCTACACATCAGTAGTCTCAATGTGCATAAATTATTCCTGTTTCAAGTTCCAAAGGGGCAGCCGTGTCAGTCTAGTCCACCAAAATAAACCAGGAGTCCTGTGGCACTTTTAAAGACTAGCAAATGTATTTATCACATGAGCTTTCATGGGAGAGAATCCCACTTTGTCAGATGCTAGACTCCTTGTTTATTCCAAAACAAACAAGGCGTCCTGTGGCACTTAAAAGACTAAAAACATCATTTTATCGCATGAGTTTTTGTGGGAGAAAATCCCACTTTTTCTCCCACGAAAGCTCATGCAATAAATTAATTTGTTAGGCCTTAAGTGCCACAGGACTCCTTGCTTGTTTTGCTGAACTAGACTAACACAGCTTCCCCATTGGAAGTTGTTTATTCCCGTTTTAGTAACCCTTTCCTTATGCTTACTGCATTGGCTTTATCGTCTTCTGTCTTGGATAGTAGCCTGACTAGCCACAGCCTACCTGCTTGGATAACTCCATCTAATGGAGCCAGCCGCTTCCTCTTTAGACGATGTTCTGTTGTAAATGTGAAGTAACTGTATCTCTGGATTTTGGTGCTGCATGCTTACAGACGATTACAAGAGTAGAGGTCAAACACATAGCCTTTTTTCCAGGTTGGGAGAGCTGAGAGCAGAATCTCAAGGCCTTCCTATTTTCTATAGGGAACAAGGTTTCTGTTTTCAAAGTCACATGGTTTCCAGGGTCTCTCAAACCTTTCGAAATATTTGTGTGGGATAAATTCAGCTATGGAGAAGTCACAAGCTCTAAGCCTTTCTGTACAGTGGCCTTATTTAGTCATAGTTTTTATCATGGGATCCAGAAGCACAACCCAAGGCAATGAGACTTTCTTGTGTTGTTGCAACAATGTTATCTAGAAGTCTGATTTATTAAAGAACTGGAAAGAGTGCAAAGAAGAGTAAGACTGAAATGATCAAGGATGCTGAGATGATGATGGGAAGACTAGCAAGAAGTGAAGCGAGTAGAAATTGTCATCCTAAATTGTAGCTCCTAAAGGCCTCAGCTGAGATTGGGTCCCACATGGGCTAGGCACTGTACACAGTCCATCCCTGCAAGAGGTTACAATCTAAGGCTCTGATCTTGCAAGGAGATCTGCAGCATGAGTCAGGGTTGGCCTGGCTATGAATACAATGATGTCCTTGGTTCTGTGTCCACATCCTCTTTCTCTGCCCCCTGAAAAAATCCTATCAATGTGAATTAGGACAATTAAACAACATGAGAAGATTAAAACAGAATTCACATAATCCTTTTAGCAAACAGCATCTGTAAGGTAATTCTTTGCATATCATGAATTTTGGCTTTGTATTTCATTATGTTAATTCATGTTTCTGTTGGAACAAATATTTTCTCTCTTACCAAATTTGGAAAGGTTATTTGTTTTCAGGAGGTTTGGGGTTTTTTGTTTGTTTTTTTTTTTTAAATAAGTTTGTTTTGCAGAGTACCTATTTAACATTTTAATTCTTTCAGGTTAAGTGTGGTGGATATTGCATCTTTACTAGGAAACGTTGAGGAAATCTGTTCATTTCAGCAAACTCTGAATCAAACCTTGGAAGAATGTGCAAAGTAAGCGTCTACCATTGCAATTAAAGGTGATGAGTTATTAACACAGGGTTAACAGTACTCAGAAGGCCAGTTTAGTAACCTGGCTTCTAGCTACACTCTGTACATTAGTTTTAATAAAGTAGAAAGTGGGTGGCACTAGAAAAGGCTTAGGGAGTTAGAGAAAGTAATGCATATAATGACGTGTGTACCACTGAGATGTCTCCTGCACTGCCCTGCTTAGCAACAGAAAGTTAAGATTGATTTTCTAGCCAGACAGAGGCCCAGTCCCATTGGAAGGTGGGGAAGTGGGTATTTAACTCACGTGAGCCTTTTTGAACAATCTCAACCTAAATCTTTTCCTTCCGTCCCACCTTCCACCATCCCCAGCTGTCGGTGTGACCTGGACAGAGCCTGGCTAGGATAGGGAGAAATGGGAAGTTTCTGTCTCATCCCTTTTATTGGGGATGGTGGAGAAGAGAAAACAAAAGCTGAATAATGGGGATGGGGCACAGGTGGTGGAGGGAGAGAAGCTGAGCAAAATAATAGAATAATTTCAGGTTCTGGGCCTCCTTTCTCACTCAGAGCTTCAGAGTTGAAGGAGTCCTGCGGGCTGATGGCCCTTTTGCCCCAGGCTGCATGGTACACGCTGCAAAGCAGGAGGCAAGAGGTGTCTGAGGGGACACTCCAGCATCACAAAGCAGCCGCATGAGAGGCCTGAGAGGCAGTTCCTAAGCGTGTCCTCCGCTCTGGAGTGTCTGAATAGCAAAGGTCGCAGCACCCTAGCTGGAGTTCTCAGCTCGGGCTGTCACTGATGGGCTCTGAGTGCGTTGTTTCGGGGTGGGCGAGGCTCTCTGCATGGCTGAATTCCTACGGCAGCCAGCGCTGGTACTGTGTGTCTGTTTCGCGAGTGCTCCCTCATGTCTGCTCATTGACTCGTGTTTCAGTGACGTACTCTGAAGACATTCCTGGTTGTGTTTGCAGGCTCCCCGAGAACCAGCAGCGAGTAGGAGGCTGTTTTATGAACCTGATGCCCCAATTCCAATCTCTCTACCTGACGTATTGCGCTAACCACCCTTCCGCTGTTAACGTGCTAACCCAACACAGGTCAGGAGCTACTCATGCCGAAGGAGCAAATCACTTGGTTTTTAACGTTACTAGGGTCCAGCCAGGGCCTTGACTTGTTGACAGTGGGACCCAAAGGCGACATAATTGCATGGAGTGTTTCAAAAGGGTTGTAATAAGTTTCTGGTGCTGGAGAAGCAGAGAGGTTCTGGATTGTCTCTACTCTGCTCATTTCCCCATCTGCAGCGTGGGGCTAGTACCCGCTGCCCACCCCAACCTATGGGATCGTGGTGGTCGGTCAGCTGATGTAGCCATGCTAGGGGTGTAGCGGGGTGGGTCTCAGAGTGAGCCTGTGTGTGCGCAGGAGCCTGCCGCCCTGCAGATCAGCCTCTGCTCACCTGCCTCCTCTACAAGCACTCGCGAGCATCCCAAATGAGACTGATAGCAGGGGCCTGATCCTGTGACGTTCAGGCCTTTCAGCTTACATTTCCAGACGTGTGGGTGGTCATCATGTGCAGGTGGACAAAACGTGAGGGTAATCAACACCAATACAGCGTGAAGAGGCTTGAAGGGGGGGGGCGGGTCTTTGGCAGACCACAAAGAGACCCCACAGGTCTGTAGGTTATTGCACTAATCACAGGAACATTCTCACACAGATTGTGACTCTTGAGTACACCTTTGCTTTGAGCTGTGGAGCAAGAGCTGAGAGAGCCCTCCCCGCTGACATGCTATCACTGCGTCCCCCATCAATGCTGTGTAATTTAGTCTAGTTATAGCCCTGGCTATTGCTACTGACTCTTCATTCAGTTCATGTGTCAGACAATGTTTAAAAGAACAGCTAATATGCTAAAACTCATAGAATGTGCTCTCCAAAGTGCCAGGAGCCAATGCCGAGCTTCTGTGAGTCTTCTAGGTTCTCAGGCCAGAAGGGACCGTGTGATTTTTTGAGTCTGACTGCCTGTAAAACCTGGGCCATAGGACTCCCCAGTGTCATTCCTGGGGTGTAGCTGTAGAAAATCCTCCAATCCTGATCTAAAAGTGCCCAGTGATGGAGAATCAAACACAATCCTTGGGAAGTTTTTCCAATGGTTAATTATCCCCGTTGGGTAAAATATACGTTTTCATTCATGTCTGAATTTGTCTAGCTTCAGTTTCCAGCCATTGGATTGTCAGACGTTGGATTGAATCATAAAACCATGGGGTTGGAAGAGACCTCACGAGGTCATCTAGTCCAACCCCCTGCCAAAAAAGCAGGACCACTCCCACTAAATTATCCCAGCCAGGGTTTTATCCAGCCGGGCCTTAAGCATCTCCAAAGATGGAGATTCCACCACCTCCATAGGTAGCCCATTCCGATGCTTTACCACCCTCCTAGTAAGAAAGTTTTTCCTAATATCCAAAGGGATAGCCGTGTTAGTCTAGTCCAGCAAAAAAACAACAAGGAGTCATGTGACACTTTGAGACTAACAGATTTATTTTTTTGCATGAGCTTTCATGGGAGAAAATCCCACTTCCTCAGATGCTTTGAAGATGGGGGAACTTACAGAAAGGAATGAAAATAAATGCAAGGGGGTGTAAAACATAGGATCAGGTCATACATCTGAGGAAGTGGGATTTTCTCCCATGAAAGCTCATGCAAAAAATAAATCTGTTAGTCTCGAAGTGCCACATGACTCCTTGTTGTGTTTTTTTTTTCCTAATAGCCAGCCTCAACCTCCCCAGCTGCAACTTGAAACCATTGCTCCTTGTTCTGTCCTCTGTTACTTCTGAGAACAGCCAAGCTCCATCCTCCTTGGAGCATCCCCTCAGTCTTCTCTTCTGCAGGCTAAATAAGCCTAGTTCCTTCAGTCTTTTTTCATAGGGTTTGTGCTCCAGCCCTTTGATCATTTTTGTTGCCCTCCGCTGGACTCTCTCTAATTTGTCCATGTCCTTTTTGTAGTGGGGAGCCCAAAACTGGACACAGTATTCCAGATGTGGCCTCACCGGTGCAGAATAGAGGGGAATGATCACATCCCTCGATCTGCTGGCAACACTTCTTCTGATGCAGCCCAGTATGCCATTGGCCTTTTTGGCAGCAAGAGCACACTGCTGACTCATATCCAGCTTCCCATCCACCATGACTCCCAGGTCCTTTTCTCCAGTGCTGCTACTTAGCTGATCGCTCCTCAGCCTGTAGCAGTACATGGGGTTTTTTCGTCCCAAGTGCAGGATTTTACACTTCTCCTTGTTGAACCTCATGAGATTTCTATTGGCCCACTGCTCCAATTTGTCTAGGTCTTCCTGAGTGCTGTCCCTGCCCTCCAGCATGTCTGCCATGCCCTCCAGCATGTCTGCCGTTCCCCCCAGCTTGATGTCATCATTGGATTTTGTCCATTGGATTGTGTTAGACCTTTCTCCACTAGACTGAAGAGCCCATTTTAAAGTATTTCTTTCCTACATAGGTACTTTCAGAATATAGTCAAGTCACCCTTCACCTTCTGTTGCTGAGTTCCTTGAGTCTGTCACCATCAGACAGGTTTTCTAATCCTTCAATCATTCTTTGGCTCTTCTCTGAACCCACTCCAGTTTAGCAGCCTCGTTCTTGAATTGTGAGCCCGGCCACTAGCCAGTTTTCAGTGGTGGTGCCTGGTAAGGTGGAGTGCTCTATAAAGTGTATTCTCTGTCAAACAAACCCTGCTGAGTGATCTCAGTGATTGCTCAAGCATCCAGCCACAAGCAGATCCAGGATGCCCAAGCCTCACACCAGAGCAGAGAGGCCTAGTGATGCCAAGCAAAGCCTTGGCTATACGTGGCATGCATCTGCTAGAGCAGCTTGTCTCAACAGTCCCTCCTTGCCGTCTAACATGAGTGACTGTCATTACACGTGTATTATTTGGAGCTGTGTCTTTCCCCGGCTCCGGTGTGTGAAGATGAGGGGGAAATGTACTAGGAGTCCTTTCTCTTGGTAGCCCATGTGAGGGCCAGCCACAGTGGGTGGGAACCAGGTCCTGTTCCCTTCTCGTGTCCTAGCAGCTCAAGACACATCAGAGGAACTTGGTTTCTTATCCATGTGGAGCAGGCCACAGAGTTGGTTAGTGCGTTTGTAGTGAGGTGACTGCATTTCTCCATGGTGGTTGTACAGCATCCATGCACCTGTTAGGCACCAGGGGCAATACCCCACATCCCCAAGAGCTGTCCTTGGGGAGGAATGGCTGTGAGCTACCGGAACCCAACCTCAGTAGGCAAAGGTAGAAGAAGCTGGATTTCCTTTGCAGTACTGTGCTCAGAGCTGGGCCATAGTTAATGGATTGGCCACAGAGTTAGTAAACTGTGGCCATCGAGGCTGATGAACTTTGCTTGTCGTGTCTCTTCATAGCGATGAACTGGAGAAGTTTATGGAGAACCAGGGCGCGGCCAATCCAGGGATTTTGATCTTAACGACAAGCCTCAGCAAACCCTTCATGAGACTGGATAAGTACGTTACCCTTCTCCAAGAGCTGGAGCGGCACATGGAGGTACGGGAAACAGCGTCTCTCGTGCAGACCACGGGTGGGGTTTTGTGCTGCCAAAAACAGCACTGAGAGTTGGTCGTGCTGGGGCCCTGCTGTTTAGACAGTGAGGGTGGCCGCACTATAGTAGTATCCAAGCACCCCGTGATCTTTACCATATTTCTCCTCGTGCATCCCTGGGAGGGAGGATGGTGCCATTGTCTTTGTTCTTCCAGTGGGGAACACAGGCGTGGAGGAGTTAGAGGCTGGTCCAAGGTCACATATTGGTGGCAGAGCAAGGAACTAAACCTGGGTCCTCCACGTCGGAGACTAACACCTGAACCATTGGGCCACCCTTACTCTGCTGAATCTAATCTTAGTGCTTAATCATGCTTCAAACTGCCCTCTTCTACCATCAGTCAGCAGAGCAGTGAGGCCAGGGCCAAACTGGGTCAGAGCAACTGTGCTGGAGCCCATGTGGAGACTTAGTGTGTTGGCTTCCCCTCCTCACGTGCTCTCCGCCCCAGCACTTTCCCTGGGCCTGGCCTGCTGTAGGACCCTGCAGCAGCGGGTGGTAGAAACGGGAGGGCAGGGTGCTTTTGGATGTGGTGGCAGTGAGGGCTAGAAAAGTGCCTTGGGGGCACAGAGTAGCTAAGTAGGAGGCGAAGAGGCGAAGGCAGGAGACTGGCCAGCAGTCTTATTTTGAGCCATCTTGTGTCCCCGAAGAGCTGGCCTGACGCAGATGTTTGGATTTCAGAGGGGCAGCCGTGTCAGTCTAGTTCAGCAAAACTCGTGAAGGTGAAGATGCTATAAGTTCCCCATCTTCAAAGTTTCTGATGAAGTGGAATTTTCTTCCACCAAAGCGCATTCAATAAATAAATTTCCTAGTGTTTAAAAGTGCCGCCAGACTCCTTAGATGTTTCGATTGCAAGTCCTACCTGTAGCCACCAGAGGCCACTGCTTCCAGCGTAGTCAGCGAAGGCTGCTACCAGCACAGGTGCCCTCAGGCCAGCGAGGCACCAGATTTATTCATGAACAGATCCCTTCCCCCTGCGCACAGCTGGCTGAGGGCAATGAGGAAGGAGGGGGTACTACCAAGGTGGTGCAGAAGAAGAGCAGAAATGGGGCTGGTACCAGCAAGGGGAGAGTTCCCGTGGGAAAACTGCAGCGACACATGCAGACCTGGTGGCATCAGACAGGGCTGGACCTTGGAGGGCAAAAGGCAGAGGCTGCTCAGCTGCTGGGGTGGGGATTTGAGGAGGAGGGTCTGGCAGGGCACGAGCGTTGCCCAAGGCCTCTGGCACTTGCTGCTTGCAGAGCTGCTGGCGTCCTGTGTGCTTGCAGCACTGGCTGGACTGCCAAGGAGCTGTGGCGCTGTGCGGCAGTCATGGTGTGCCGCAGGTGGTGCTGAACATAGGAGGCGATGGAAGGGCTGGTACTGGGGCAAGGCTCTGAGAAACGCCCAGAGCAGGCTTAGTTTTGAGGCATGCTAATCATGATCTTTATTTATATTTTTGTAAAGAATCTGTGGCTCCCCCTGAGCCCCCCTGACTGGGACCTAACGGCGACCATGTTACTGGCTTATTTGGCAATAAGCAAAATCAGTCAAATGCTGGTAGCCGTTGGGGGATGGAGGGGAGACCAGGCCTCCTGGGCTAGGAATCAGTCCCGTGGGGCACATTTTATCCAGGCTTTTTATCCAAAGCACATCTCTGCTCTGGATGGGCAACTCAAGAACTGTTCACACCAGGGAAATGTCCTAAAAATGTTCCACCCAGCACTTCTGCTGAGCCTGTGAATTAGTGATAAAGGAGGGTCTAGGACAGACAGCCTTGTCAATTGCTGATCCTGTTTCTGCACCAGGTCAGCTAGGTCTGCTTCAGGGAAGATTTTCTGTAACTGGGTTGAACTGGGCTTGGTCTGGTCGGCAGTCTGCAGCCATGTCCCAGCTGGGCCTGTCAGCGACAGCTAACATTGCTGGGGGAGAGACCAGGCCAAGGAAGGAATGAGGGAAAGAGAAACTCCCCTGACTCTCTCACTGACTACTGCCCATGCTCGTCTAGCTGCGTCCCCACAGCTGCTGTGGCTGACACCCAGATCAAGGTGAGGTGAGCCAGGTGGTTTGTCAGGCACGGGTCACCTCTGCTTGTGGGTTTCTAGGTTGTGAGCATGGTCAGTGGTTTTATCTGTGCTGCACTTCGTAGGAGCGTGTAAGTCGCGGTTATGAGAAAATGTGCTAGAAGTGGGGCTGGCTGTGTGTCGTGTACCGAGGAGCAGGGTTCAGCTCCCTGGGACCGCTGGACGATAACCCAGCAGGGGCAGGGTCTGAACAGGCTCTGATATGGGAGAGGAGGCTGAAAGATCCACTGCCCCACCGCCAGCTGGTGGGGGCATAAAATCCTGTGCAGCCTATTCCAGGTGTTGGAGTAACTCCACCATTAGTCCACATCAGGGCTAGATTAAGGCAGCCCCTGATCTCAGCCTAAAGGGGGACCCCATAGCCCTCAAGCTTCTGGCTTGGCTGGCCTGAGTGGTGAGGTGCTACGCTCACCTTCAGGCTGCCTGTCCAGCCCCAAGCTGGCTTGTCTGCTCACCAGCCAGCCCAGGAAAGGGCCAGGAGCACCGTGTCCCCTTTTTTTTGTCTGTCCTCACATCCCAGCCTCCAGCAGCAGAAGTGCCAGCGTCTGGCTCCCCTTCAGAAGCATCGGCCTGTTCCCCCACCCCTGCAGCACCCTACACAGCCACGCCAGGCAGTGGCAGCACCAGTCATCCCCCAAAACTTCCTCCGCAGCGCCAGCCAGGGTCCTGGAGCCCTTGACCCTGCACCCCAGCACTGGGGAAGGGGGTGAGCCCACAAGGCCTTGATCCAGCCCTGGTCCACAGCTTGCGGGGGTACAATTGTATCTCCCTTATCCACGGCCAGTGCTCTGTTCATTGGCACCGCTGGGGCTTGCCGCATCAGTTACAAAAGTAAAACAATTGCTTGAGCCCCGGCACCCCTTTCATAACAAGTTAATCCTTGTCCTTGACCCATCCGCCCATGATCGGTCCAGCTACTGTGTGCAATGACTTGGCTCTGGGTTTAGGTTATAAAATGTTCATGATGTATAGGCCAAATTCTGCCTGCAGATCTGTGTGAGCTACTCCAGTTGTTTTTGATGGGACTTGTGTGTGCCTAGGAATGGCCGTACACGTACAGACTGTGAGGGAGGGCAATGTCCTGCTCTGATCTTGGCCCCGGAGCTGTCCCCTTTAGCCTTCTGCAAGTGCAGAGCTCCTATGGGTATTAATGGGAATTCTGCACATGGAGGCGTCTTTCATACAAGAGTCAAGATCTGCTTTCTGGAGAAAAGAGCAGAATTGCCCTATGCAATTTGGCATTGGGGTAGAGTTTTCTTACAAAGCAAACTGTGGCTGAAAAGAAATGGTGTCTGTCCATGCTAAACCAAACAAGGAGTCCTATGGTGCTTTTAAAGACTAACAAATTTATTTATTGCATGAGCTTTCATGGGACCAAATCCCACTTTGTGAGATGCTAGAAGATGTGAAAGTACAGATGAATGGGTTGGTCCTATTCGTCTATACTTCAGCATCTGATGAAGTGGGATTTTCTCCCACGAAAGCTCATGCGACAAACAAATTTGCTAGTCTTTAAAAGTGCCATAGGACTCCTTGTTTGTTTCGCTGAACTAAACTAACATGGCTGCCCCTTTTGGAACTTGTCCATGGTAGGATCACTTATCCCTGACTGAACACTTTGACAGCAGTGCACGTTTAGTTGCTTTAGATCACATTAGAATGAAAAAGACTTTAGGAGAGCAAAGAATAAAACTTGAGGAGGGGGGTTCCCGCGCCCCACTTAGATGCTCAGTCCTGCTGGGCCACGCTAGCTCCTCCCCATACAGAATTTCTGTGTCTTTTTAACCATGGCAGCAGTGGAGGAAATCTGCATTTCCAAATGCTGTTGCTATTCATAACTAACTCAAAGATCTCTTCCTTCACTAGGAGGCACATCCGGATCATGAAGAGGTTTTGAAAGCAGTTGCATCTTTCAAGTCCCTTGTGGTAGGTGGCGATGCTCAAAATAGAGCACTCCTTCCTTCTCTGTGCTGCATTTTGCAAAGAGTGAGTCAAGGCTGACATTTGTCTCCTTGCGAAAAGGTCTTTTAGAATGGAAAACATGGGTTATGGAGACACAACTTTGCCCATCAGGTAGCATATTCCAACAATTGCATTGTGTTCTCCATAGCGTAGTAAACTGACTAGATAAAGTAACTCATTTTAGGGCGCCACATGAGGAAGCCACGTGTAGGTGGGGAGTTTCCTTTAATTTCTTTCACCTTTACACCCTTCTCATTTTTGCTGTATGTAATTGTGTAATTCCTTACTCATTAAAACGAGCTGTGAGGGATGAACACAAGTGTATGACTCACCTGCCAGCTCTAAGGGAGAGATGCATTCTGAACCTGATCCAAAGCCCATTGGTTTCATTAGGACTCTTCCCACTGGTATCCATGGACTTGGGATCAGGTCCTTGCATATGTAGAGACGTCTTTAGTCTGCTGTCTCTTTATGTCTTTTATATATGGTACACAAAACAGTAAAACAATCAGTAGCAATACCACACTGTGCATATTTCAGTCCCATATTCCAAATCACTTTGGAACCTGTTTTGCAAATGAAAGGAGAAGAAAATCTTCCCCACGGTGGCTGTTCTGCTGGGGAAAGTTTAATGCTCATTTATTGAGAAAGTCATGCTCTGTGTCTCTTCAGCCGCTGAATACCTTTCACTGTAACCACTCCAGTTGTGGTCCAGCTTCCTTCCTTAGCAGAGGAGATGCAAGTTTTTAATACTTAACATTGCAGTGAAAAAAGGAAGAAGGAGAAATTTCATAGAAAACAGGAAAAGGGTTAGGGTTACATTTACTTAGAAGTGCAACAATTTGCATTCATTGTAGTAGATAATAGGGGGAGTCATTCAGTTATATTAACTTTGAAATTGCTTTAATCTTTCAAACTGCTAGTAATTTAAGCAGATTTGTATTTGAGCTATTAATGTCTTAGATCCTATTGTTAAACTGCCTGTGGTGTTTAAAGTAAGACAAGCCAGCTGCTGAGCATTTGCAAATTTCACAGGCTTCAATGGGATTTGCCAGTGCTCAGTGTATCTCAGGACTGGGCTCTGATTTATCTGTGCAGTGTAACTATGATATATCTGAGGAGTTGAGGTTAGATGTCAAAGGGCTAAATTCTGCCATCAGCTATGTGTGCATAATTCCCCTGGAGTCAGGGATCAGTCAAGTGTATGCTTCCAAGCACAGCGTAACAAAAAGAAGTCCAGTGGCATTTTTAAAGACTAACCAATTTATTTATCACATGAGCTCTTGTGGGAGAAAAATCCCACTTTGTCATCTTCACAAAGTCAATGAAAAGACTGTTTGTAGCCATGTAATAGCAGCAAGGTGATATGCAGTAGTTTCAGTTTATAGGACTTGCAGAAAACTTCGGTAGGTTTTATGTGGGTTTGCATCCCCTCAACTTCAGGTTCAGCACTCAGCGACACAAAAGATCTACCATGTGACTGGCACCGCATGACTTTGGGCACAAAGTTTTGCAAACCAAAAGGAAACCACCAAACTCTGGTTCTAAACATGAGTGCCTCAAGGGTACAGCCAAAAGGGCCGCCTCCTTCAGTCACAGCTCAAGGGTCACTGGCCTTGAAGGATTCCTGCAAAAGCGGATCAAATCCTGAGTTTGAAAGGGAGTAAGAAATTAGAACTTGGCCTGCCTGAGAACTGAGTAAAAACTGAGCCAGGAATTGGCCGTGCAGGATTTTACCTCCCAAGTCATCAGAACTTCATCCTGTATCAGGTTTCATAATGAAACACTCATGCAACCTCACTGAGTAATGTGCGTGACTTAAGCAAAGTCCTATAATCCTTCTCGGCCAGCACCTCTATTGACTGCAATGGGAATTTTGCCTGTGTACGTACTCTGTAAAGACTTCAGCAGTGAGGGTCTGATCCAGAGCTACTGAAGTCAATGAGAGTTTTCTCCATTGACTGTAGTGTGTTTTGGACCAGGCACTTCACCCTTAGAGAGAAAAATCATGTATGTGTAATCAGTACTTCTGAACCTAGATACAATTAAGAAAAATAAACTTACGACAACATTTATGTAGGCTTTTTAAATGTAAATTTTTATGAGAAGCTCTTGCATTTTTCTTCCAATAAGCCAGAATCTTTAGCCAGGTTCATTGAGTATTAACATGATCCTAAATAAGTAATAAATAATGTACAATGTCATATGTTAGGGCCAGACTTTTAAAGGTATTTAGGCACCTTGTGGGCTTTTCAAAAGCACCGCTGCTCCTAACACCCATTGAAATCAATGCATTTTAGATGCCTAGGTGCCTTTGAAAATCCCCAGTGCCTTTAAAATCTGGCCTCCAGAGAGACATTCTCTGGGAGTGGTGATCACGCTAATGACTGCATTTGTCATTGGCCATCAGGCTGAAAGGAGTGTTGCCAGAAAACCTCTCCGTGGTGGGACAGAGCAGGTTTGATTCTGAAGATTCCCTGTTCTCATTTTAACAATTTTTTTTTTTTTTTTTTTTTTTGAACGTGTGTCTGCAATATTGGCATTACAGTCCCAGTGCCAGGAGCTGAGGAAGAGGAAACAACTTGAACTGCAGATCCTTTCAGAGTCCATTCCAGGCTGGGAAGGAGAGGATATAAAAACCATGGGCAGTGTGGTCTATATGTCACAGGTCATGGTGCAGTGCGGGGCAAGCGAGGTAAGGTGGTTAAAATGACTGAAGTCCTCTCTCCCTATCAAAGCTAAAATGGTGAAAGTCCAAAAATTCCCTTTATCATGGCCATGCTTGTGGAAGACGCAAAGTGCTGTGGCCCCGTCCAACAAAGAGTCAGTGGGACTACTCGGCTACTTAAAGTTAAGCATGCGCTTAAATTCATTTCTGGCTGAGATCCTGAGTGCTCTGCACAGTGCAGGGTCATGCCCTATCTGACTGGCATTGATCCCTCAAACACAAAGATGTTTCAGTGCTGTTAAGCAAACAGTAAGGAATTTTTTTCAAGTTACCTGAGAAAATAAATCCCATAAAACTCCAGATACAGACATTTTATTTTTCCAGCTGTTTACATCCTTTAGTTTCCTCTACAGAATTAACATATTATGCTATGTGTTTTCGCTGTGTGCTGTTAAACAAGTGGCAAGTTCCGTTCCAGAGCTGGCTGCATTTAGGAGGCCGCTCCCAAACTGATCCCTGTAAATACAGAACCAAATTCTGCCCTTGTGTGTCCTTGACATTCAATCGAGTGGAGATGGGCATCAGGTCCAATCCTGTAAATACTATCTAGTTTAGTGTTTATTATGGGAGTAGACTCATTCACTCTGATGGAACTACTTATCCATTGTAGGAAGTCTTCCCTTCAGCACAGAAGTCTGCAAAGTCCGGCCCTTGGTTTGTAGCTCTTTTGTGTAGTCTGGGAAGGATGGAACATGCTACAATATAGATGATCTTCTTCCAAATGATTGCTAGGCTTTTATTGATTTTTCTTGTGTTGTTCATGTGTCTTAATGCCTTTTGGGCCATATTCAGTCACCTCTCCAGACAGACAGCTGTTGCCATGACCAGAAATTCCACAGGTGGAAACGTGGCAGGCTTCGGCCCTTAAGTTCCTACTACATAAGCAAGAACTGATGGCCTCTTATGCTGTCTTTCTTCATGTATTAATATAGTATGACGTATTTTAGCACAGCTATATTTGTATGTTGGTATGTATTATATATGAATTATTTCTTACTGCAGCAGCTCTTAATGATTTTGATTTAGTATTTACCTATAATACATGGGTATATCTCCTTGGAGCCAAATGAATGCTTGACAGTATGTGTGTCTGAATGTTTGTAGTCTCGGAAGGGATATTCAGTAAAGATCAGTAGATTTTAAAAGAATAGGCTCGGTTCTGTCTCACTGTGGTCTCTGGGAACGCTGCCATTGATTTCAGTTCAAACTAAATTGGACCCATTTGGTTATACTGATGGCTCTGAGGAAAATGTAAGTGGTGCATTGTAAGATGGATGTATTTTTCACTTTAGGAGAAAGAAGAGAGGTATTTCATGTTGTTTTCCAGTGCTCTGCTAATGTTGTCTGCAAGTCCTCGGATGACTGGATTCATCTATCAGGTAGCATTTTTGGTTTTAAGTTGCAAGTATTTGGGCGTAAAGAAGGAAACGAAATGTCTGTAATCAGATTAAATTCCTCTGCTTTCTGAAACCTCTCTGTTGTGGTGTTAATACCCCACAGCCAGGAAACATAGCACTCTGTCTTACCATACATGCTAACATGGGGACTTGTTAAACAATTTCCGCAAGTGTGAGTGCCCTTGAATTAAAAAATCTCACTTTCTTATACTTGGATAGTTCTGAGCTGTTACTATGGTGTCTATACAATAAATGCTGACATGGCTTTAGACTTCTGCATCCAAATACACTTTTCAAACTGGGTGTCAGTGGCATGTAACCCCTGCCCCACATCTCCATATAATGCCTGGTTAAAAGCTTTCATTATGACCCTTTTTGCCATGGGAAGATAATTAGCATTTTACATAACAAGATGCTCCAGACATTGCATTTCTTGAGGTTTCCCCTCCACCACTGAGTGGTGGAAGTCCTTCTGCTTGGGGTTTATTCCCCACCGCTTCCTGGAAGCATGAAGTAATTCCCAAGAAAGGAACCCTTCGTGCTGATTTATCACACTCAAGCACGTGTGCACAAGAGTAATTGTGAGAATAGGAAGGATTCGTGATGGGTCGTCTTTGGCTTTGGTTCTAGACTGATGGGCCACTGTGATACGTGGCAGCTTTTCCTAAGACAGGCTTGCAGAAGTTAAGGATAATGACCTCTTCTGTAAAGCACTATGTAAGAGCTAGAGTCTATAATTTACTGTGATTAAGTTAGCATGGGAGTTCCTTCAGTGGATTTGATTTTGGTGTTTGGCCTGCTAAGGACAGGGAAATCTACATCCATGGAGTGACTGGGAATTTTTTCTGATTTTCTGAGGCCTTCAGTGATTTCTGGAGGTGATTCAGGAGAAAGCCAGACTTCCTGTAAACAATAGGCAATCAGCTGGGGACATATGGAGAGTCTGAATCATTCTCAACTCTTTCTGTAGGGAAAATTGCCATTAACAGGAATGGTACTGACAAAATTAGAAGAAACTGAAGGGAATGAACATGCTTTTGAAATCACAGGTCAGTACACTTTTTGCATTTCTTGTCCAGTGGAAGGTGCATCTAATGTACAAGTAGTTCCCAATGACTGGCACATGCAAGAGTAGAGATTCTTTACACTATTGCTGCTGTGATGTGCTAGTCTGTTCTCCTTACTCCGAAGCTTCTGGGACGGCAGAGTTCCTTTATGTCCTGCTCCTTTGATGATCAAGGAGGGGGTCTACTTTGGAGCCATCTGTGTACAATTTAACCTGCCATGGCTGGGCTTGGGTTGTCTTGGACTCCATTGTGAGTCACTGGTGGCTTGTATGCTGAGGAAAGACAAGTGAGGGGTACAGCCAAGGTCTACTTGAACTGGTACAGTCTTCTGAAAATGTTGGGAACCACCTCCACAAGCTACTACCAATTTGTTCTCAATCCCTTATTTCTAAGCATTGAATCTGAGAATCATAGGGGCTAGAACTAGGAAAAGTTCCGAGTTATCCTGTCCATCCCTGACCATTGCAACACAGTTCCCTGATCTACATTTCCTAGCTTCTTATCCAGTCTCATTAGAAATGCCTTGGGGAGGTCCCTGATAGATCGTTCTGTAACCCACACTCACTGCCCTAACCCCTTTCCTAATATTGAGTCTCAATTTTCCCTTTTGCAAGTTCATCCCGTAACTCCCAGTTAGACCAGCTGGTATCATACTCAGTACTTTGGCTCCTGCATTGGTTTTTGAAATATTTGTAGACTCTTCTCATGGCCCATATCACTGCTTAGTTAAACTAGACTTTTCTTTTCATAATTCCTCAAGAGTTTATTCCTCCAGTGCCCTGGCCATTTCTGCTGATCACTTCAGAACTTCCTCCAGTTTGTCAATAATTTTCCATCAATGAGGTGCCCAGAACTGAACACACTATTCCAGAAGCTGTCATACTAGAGTCAGAGGGCATGATCCCGAAAGCCCACTGAAGCTAGAAGAAAGGCTTCCATTAACTTAATTGGCTTTTGAAACAAACCCACGTAGAAGGTTGTTAACTTTCTCCTCTGGAATGCAGTGCTGTTTTTGCAGCCATGTCCCATTGCAAATTCAGGAGATGGGTTGGGCTGGATTTCTTTCTCCAATAAATCAATGCCATTTTATAAGAATGCAATTTAATCCTGTATCACAGGGAACGTGACAGAACGAATCACAGTATTCTGTAACAGCAGCCAGGATTTGCACGAATGGCTCGACCATTTGCAGAGGCTGACCAAAGGGACATGCAGCACCATATCAAAAAGTCAGTCCTCAAGTGCTCATTCAGTAAGTATGTTGTACCATTCCAGTCCTTTCTGAATTTCATTAGATCTCAGTGCTGACCAGGCTTTCTTTTTACCTAACATGACAAAGCAGATGGCCAGCTTCATAGAATCATAGAAATGTAGGGTGGAGAGGACCTCAAGAAGTCATCAAATCCATCCCCCTGTGCAGCGGCAGGCCTAAGTAAATCTAGAACGTCTCTGATAGGTGTTTCTCCAACCCATTCTTAGAGTTTCCAGTGATGTGAACTCTGTGACCTCCCTTGGAAACCTGTTCCACATCTTGACTCGGTGGTGTACCAGGCTTCTCCAGCGCCAGGGGGCCAAAGAGTTCAGTTGTGCCCCCTCCCCACCAGCTGGCAGCAGCATCCCTGGGGGAGATTTACGGGCCTGTTTGTTGCTCTCCTTCACTCTTCCCTTCCACCGTGGGGGCAGCTTGGCTGGGAGAGGGAGTGATGGGGCAGTTAGATGCCCCTGGATTACCTGGCAATAGTGCAGGAGGGGGTTTTGGGGAAGGGTGATGGTCCCTACAGCTTTGTCATTGTGGCTGGGAGGGTTTTTGCTCTTCTGCAATGGGAAACCTCATCTACTGGTGCAGTGCCAGTTACCAGGAGCTATCAGACTTTGAGGCGTAGGTCTGGCATAGTCTCAAATTCTGATAAGTCCTATTTATCGATGCTACCCTGATGGGCATTGGCTCAGCTTCAGAGGGCAGCCAGAGGCTTCCCACTGTCCCCTTCAGCACACCACTAGCTTAACTACATTTATGGTTGGGAAGTTTTGTGTAATATCTGACTTAAATCTCCCTTGTTGCAGACTGAGCAAATTACTTCTTATCCTGCCTCCGGGGGAGAGAGAAACAATTTTTATCACCTTCCTTTTGTAACAGCCCTTACTGGAAGACAGTTAAGAGGTTCCCCAGTAGTCTTTGTTTCTCAAGACTAAATGGTTTTCTAAACCCTTCATCGTTTTTGTGGCTCTCCTCTGATCTCTTTCCAGTTTGTCCACATCTTTCCTAAGTTGTGGTGCCCAGAATGGACACAGTACTCCAGCCAGCCCTCCTAGATTCTAGGTCTAAAGGGACCAATATGATCATCTAGTCTGACTCCTGCACAATGCAGGCCACAAAACCTCACCCACCCAGACCTGTAGTAAATCTCTAACCTATGACTGAGTTATTAAAGTCCTCAGATCATGGTTTAAAGACTTGAAGGTACACAAAAATCTACAGAAGGCGGCAAAACACCTCATTAGTACTGAGTCGAGTAAGACAGCAACCTCCTGTGTTTTACACACAGCAGTCCTATTAATAAACCCCAGAATCACGTTACTCTTTTTTTTTTCAACTGCATTGCATTGATCCCTCACCCTCCGTCTGTGGTTCTTTGTCACCCCCAGATCCTTTTCAGCCATGCTTCGACCAGGATAACCAGTGCTTCAGGACTCCTTTCTTATTTTGCTGAACTAGATTAACACGGCTGCCTCTTAGGAACTATTCCCCATTTGGTAGCCGTGCATTTGATCTTTCCTTCTGAAGAGAAGGACTTCTGCAGTTGAACTTCATCTTGTTGGTTTCAGCTGTAGAATTTTTCATGTTGAGATTAAGGTTCCAGGGCCTTATTGTGCCCATCATAGCTGTAGTGTTAGTTATGAACTCTACTATCTGTTCGTGTCATTTTTCTAATGCCCTACTATCTTTGTGGTAAACCATACCCTTCAAATAGCTTAAATGCACAAAGGTCCTTTTGCTCTCTAACATATGGTATGTAATGGCAAGCAACTAGCACCATCTCATCAGGTATTTTCTCAGACTTTTAGTTCTACTGGACAGCTTCGTGGACCACTGGAACCGCCCAAAATCCTTAAACCCTGGACCTTAAGTTGCCTCCGACCTGCTCCTCCACTCAGACCATCAGCAGCTCTAAGTTACAAAGAGGTAAGCCTCAACACACGCAGTGTATTGTGGCTTTCATAGACATCTTTAATGTTTGAGTGCAGAGTTGTTTGGCTTGATGGTAGGAAGACGGGTTTTACATTAAAGGACTGCCCAAAATAGAGCCCTGGTCCTACTGACTCACTTAGGCACATGCTTAACTTCAAGCATGTACATCCCACTCAGTCAGTGGACCTCGTTTCTTGCTGTAAGTGCATACTTAGTTGCAGGATTGGAGACTTAATATTTTCTCTGCTGCCACTGAACTCAGTCCTGCAGTCTTTATTTAGAGCTTTTTTGATGTGATTTTAGGGACAATTGAAGGGAGAGATGCAAAATACTTAAAATATCGTGCCTCCCTCTGCCTACTACCTACTCACCACAGGGATACTCTCTGTGTGGGGGTGGTCTTCCAGCGTCAGCTTCCTGATTGGCTGAGTGGGTCTTCACAAACCCAATCAGTCAGAGAGATCGATTTTGATGGTGGCAAATTTGCTACCGTCGGTGAAGAGGAGCTCTTAGGCAAAACTTCCATTTGAAAGTTTTGTGTACGTGAGGACTTGAGACCTGGGCTTAATGCAGAAATTTATGGGAAGGAAAACCACCCTTAATTTTGATTATATTTCTCCGCCCTTTTTTTGGTACTGGATCACAGATCAGTGTTTTCCCCCCTGGGGAAACTCGGTTTCCAGGGCGTAGGTGACACACGGGAAGTCTGTGGTGGAACCCATGATAGAATCCCGACCTGAGTGTCAGTCCCCTGTTTTAACCACAATGCCATCTTTCCTTCTTTAAAAATAAACGGAGTTATTCAAAAAAGTTGTACTTGGGTGATGTTCTAGTTAGCAGGAGATGACTAAACAGCTTAATCACCAATCATTCAGATTACAATAAAGGGTGAGAACGTTACAGTTTTAGGCTGTTTGACACATCCTAGGTGTGTCTCAGTCACCCTTCCGTTCCAAACCACTCATTCTCAGGGACTTCATGGAAAGCTAAAACCTGATGGGGGTCCCTGGGCTCTGTGGACAGAAGGCAGAGGGGTTAGACATCACTAGGGTAGCTAAGATGATTTTCTTTTAATTAATAAAATTCAGAAATTTTATTTTGAAAGCTAAATTGGTTTTTAAAACCCCATAATCCCAGAGTCCCTGATACTGACTAAGCAGATTCATGTTTGCATGACAAATTGTTGCCCCCTCACTACATTCCTGTCTGAAGATGAACCACAGCTTAGCTGTAATGAATGGATTTTTTTAAATAGGCCAAAAAAGTACAGATTGCACGATGTCATTGCTGGCAGCACCCCTCACTGACTGGTTATTACTGGGTAACCACAATGCAGAACTCATGCCCAGAAACCAGGCGAAGATTTTTCTAGAAGAGAATTTATTCCTGGCAATTCCATAGCAACTGTTGGGTGATGAGAGAATGACCTTAAGGCTTAGGATCAAACCAATGTTCCCTCTAATTTTTGTAGGCTGTGTGAGCAAAAAATCTCTTTGTGAGTGCAAAAAAATTCTTTGTGTGCACTAATATTAGCACTGTCGAATTTTTTTGTGCATGCCTTGTTTTGTTGTGTGTGCAGGTTTCATGACCTGTGTGTGTGCACACACGCACAATTTACAGGGAACAGTGGATCAAACTCTGGTCAGTGAAGCCTGAAGTTCAGTGAAGAAATCCCAGCTGAGCAGGGAGGCCAAGTTAGCCTGATTCCACACGTGAAAGTGATCTGGTGAAATCCCCTGGCTCGCACCCCTCCATACCTCCATTTTAAATATGGAACTGAAGCTAGTGGTGATGCAAGGGTGCCAGCTTGACCATTAAAAGCCAATTATGTTACGTCTACAGCTGAACAGATGCAGCATGTGTCGCTGGCATGTCTCACACAGCCTGTCAGCCTGCCTCACATGCATTCTGGCAAGCCCAGATCTTGGCCATTCAGCCCAAGTCCACTCTACTGAGGCTGCCGGCTGGGAGCCCATTAGCACCAGTTGTGAAGAGGGATCTTGTGAAGTGGACCTCATCCATTATTAGGATCTGTGTGTGGACCCTCCCTCACACCATTTTGTAACTTAAAAAATTAGCACCCACCTTTTTCAGGGCTGTTTGGCTTTACAGATCAAAACCCCAGTTCCCAGTAGAACCAGACCCAGTGTGACTCTAGTTTGGAGTGCACGTTAATTGATCAGACCTCTCTGAGCAAGAAGGGAAAAGGTAAATTTTAAGCACATATGGTGACATTCTGATCTTGGTGTGACACCTATTTAAATTCAGATTAACTCTAATTGGAACTATGTTCATGCACCGGGAGCCAGAATTCAGCTCTCTTCTAAAAGCATAACATTTCTGTTCACTCAGAAAGCTAAAACAATGCATATGATTCTTAATTCACACTTCTTGCTATTATCTGATAGACGGTAATGGCCTTGAAGGAGACCTTGTAAACTTCAGGCTGAACCTTATGGACACAACCATATGATGATCTGATGTTAACATTAAATAAACTCAGTTCTCTAACCAATCTAAACCCACATTTATTTTCTCTCTCCTTTGTCAAGCCTGGTCTCAGTTACTAAAATAAGCAGAATTGCCATTTTGGCTAATTATTTTACACTTAAATGATATGGAATTGAATCAATTAAATATGAGAGTAGGCTGAAAAATCAGAGTTGGCCAGGTTTCTGTTATGAGATATAGTAAAGTGATTAAAAAAATCCATTTCTTTGAAGAGAATTAAGCACGTCATTTGAAAGAAAGTCATTATCTGTGCAGGGTGGAATTTGTTGGAAAGACTGGAGATATTTAGACATCCACTGAGATTTCAGTTGGCTTCTTGTTCGTAGGGTGGAATTTCACAGGCTTGTGTGCTCTTTCTCGTAGCTAGCTTCATTCAGGAAACCCCAGAACCCTGCTTACGCACTGTGTATCAGTTCTGCGATTTCCATTCAAACTGGGTCATTTTTCCTGTTCTGTTTCTAGTCATAATTTGAGATTACAGAGCATGTGCCCACCGGTAAATTTTCATGTACAGATTTGGAGTAATGAGGTGTGAAGACTGGCATACATTTCCAAGGTTGTAAGATTTTCTACAGCATCACATTTCTGGCCAAAAGAGCAAGATCTGTTATGTCAGCAAGTTTGTGTGTTTGGGGGAGAAATCATGCCTGAAAATCCGTATCAAATAGCTTCTCTGGGTCTTTCCTAGAGAACCCACAAAACCATTTGTAGTAAGACTTGCTTGTAGGCACAAACCAAACTCTCAATATTTTGGCCATGACACTTGCCTGACTGCTGGGAAACACCTGACAGGAGGTTATGAGGCCACAGAGATACTTTGCTAATCCCCACTAAGGACTAAAATAGTTTCTGTGGCCTTTGCAACTCGCATGAAGCAAGGAAAGGCTACAGGTTAAGTCTCCAGCTGTCTACCTCATGCTGCCCTCAGAGCAAGTGACTATCACAGGAGCCCAGGATGCCGGGCTGTATTGGATGCAACGCCTGCCATTCCTGTTCTCTTCTGCAGCAGATCCACAGGAGTTCCTCTATATGGGGAGCCCCATGTGCCTGCTGAGGAAAAGTACTGTTTGGGCCACGTTAACCGTGATTATAGGGGAAACTATGGTGAAGTCAGAGGAAAATGCTGCTGTGTTTCAGCACCTTGCACTGTAGCAGTCTCCCATTTAGAGGATGTTGACCAGGATGAAAAATAATTCCATGGAAGAGGGTCCCGCTGTGCTTTAGAAAACAGAGTTCCCAGGATGCCAGCAGGCTTTGCCACCCTGACACCAAATGTTCCCTCACCCCATTCCATTGAAGAAATGTTTGCTGCTCTTACAACAAATCTGAGCAGGCAGCAACCTCCAAGTCTGGCCTTACAGACGCTCTACAAGTCTCGGGCAGAGCTGTCTGCTCGGAGCAGCTGCAGAAATCAATGCCTTACCTCACATATTGAGGCTGGGGTTTTCAGGATTTCGTGCATTTCTAAGATGTACCATTATAAATAGGCAGTATTTACTGACATGCTCTACAGCTCATTGATGCATGACCACTGTTTTGCTGTATTAGGAATACATTAATGCCTGCTTGCTGTGTATTTCATAGTTAATTTATTTTTCAATGTTCATCATTTTGCATGAAACCATGCTCTTTTTGGTTCTTTTGCATGCTCATATTGAGGGTGTGGCAATCCTTGGAGCTCATTAATTGCAACACTAACGTAAATGTTGTTTTAGAATTATTGAGTAAATGGACTTGGTCAGTAAAATCATCGATCACTCACACGCATCTTCTCTCTCTTTACATATTCATTTTAGAGGATGTCTTATGTCTTAAAGGTAAGGGTAGATACATCTCTTTCACTTATTGTGACATAAAATGCTTGTTCTGTGACTTTTATTAAACAGCTCTTGCCTTTTCTGCTTGCTTTTCCCTAATTGTGCCTGCTTTTAGTAATTTCAGTATGATTCAGTTCTGATTGGTAAATACATCTGGAGCAAACTCACCAAATATATTTAGGACCATGACACTAGTGTTGGATTGCATGAAAAACATAACACCCCTTTTTATTTGTTTAGCTACTAGATCTTTTACTCTTAATATTTCTATTGCACATAACCCATCACATGCCAATGCTTTTAAAATCAATAAGAATGACTGTGACTCAATAAAAGAAGGAAAATCTTCTGTTTTTACCTCTGCAATCTTATGAGATGCTAATTTTGTGTGTATACATGTATATTTTGTTGTTGGGGGGTAAGGTGTTTGGAATAATACACACAGATACAGTGGGCGTGTATAGATCAACAAACAATATACCATTTTATATTAGGAGTAAAAATTTAGTCTAGGCATTGACGTGTATACAATTCTATGGAGAATTTTGCAATTGACCACAGAAGGACTGATCATACTGATATTTCTTGTGAATTAATGTCAATCAATTAGCACAAGATAATATTTCAGCTGATGGTGTTTTATTCCCTAGTCATGTCCTAAAGCCACATGCACGGTTCCCCGCTGCTTTCATTGTGAGCTGTGTACACAAGCTTACTTGAGGGTGTACCTTTAAGTGCTGTCACATTTCCTTAACTTTATAATTGTGTGCAAAGTGATTTGGTGCATAATACATTGAACCACACTGAGTCTGAATTGCTGTTATTTTAGCTGCCTTTTGTATCTTACTTAGAAGGAAGGTCTTTTTCTCTCTAGGATTCTAGCAAGAGTCCAAAGACAATGAAGAAGTTTCTTCCTAAAAGGAAAACTGAGAGAAAGGCATCTGATGAAGAGTTTGTTATTAGAAAAAGTAAGTGTTTTCTTTTCAGCTGGAGAGTTCTGTTTGCGAAGTGATTTACATGGGCTATTTGTTCCATGCATCATGTATTACACAGAAATAACTAAAGGTGTTTTAGGTTTTGAGTCTTTTATCATACTTGTTGGCTTCCCACTGTGCCCTGCACAGCTGTCGTTTCTCTTCATTTTGTGGCAACCGTGTGGGAATTCTAAGCGTTTCTATCCCTCTTACCTTTGATTTATGGAGCACAAAGTCATGATGAGGTACATGGGTAAATGATGACCATCACCATGATCATAAGGAAACAGGGACAGAGAAAACAAACTTCAAAGCAGTTAATGGGTTAAATTGAATTTTAATCTGTGAACTGTCTTAACAGCCATGGTCCTCTGGGACCATGCAGATCCCAAAGCCCAAGAGGAAGCCTGTTGGAGTTGGGGACAAAACATTCTTTGCCAAGTGGATCTGGTCTGGGTTTAAAACTAACGCCCAGTCTGGTGTCTGGGCAAATCCAGCCTGCCCATCATTAGGGAACACTGCAAAACCTAGCTCTTCAAAAAGACTTTTCTACCATAATAACTATATTTTCAATGCAGGCTTCTTCTTGTACTCCTAAACCATTGACAACCAAAAAGAAGTTTATAAAATCCAATCACTTCCTTTCTTCCAGAAAAAGTTTTTTTTTTTTCACCCCACTAAGGGAGGCCTGCCGAAGCCTCCATGAAATCCACCTGGGACATGACTTTGGATTTTTACATGGAAGGGAATTAATTACTGTGGTGGAGAGTAGCAGAACAAAACCTTAAAATAGATAAGTGATATGACCAAGGTCACAGAGTGGGGCAGTCGCTGAACCAAGATTAGGAATCGGGAAGCTTGTTCTGATACCCCTGCACTGTGTGTCTCTCTAGGATCCTGGCAGTGAGGTTTGAAGCCTGCAGCTTCTTAACAAGTGCATTTATTCCCCTGTAAGTCCTTCATCCAAGGGATAGTTACTATCTGACTCTTCACAGCACTTGCTATCTAGTATCCCCATCCTTCCTTTAGTCAAACCTCAGTCAAAGGTAGGCACCACTCCACTTACTTGCCCTTCGTGGTGAAATACAAAGCTCAAGTTCCTTTGAATTGGGACTACCACCTCTGCCCCACTCCCAGAGACAATACTGTTTGTCATACAAGTATAGCCATCTCATCCTGTGGGTTTCTTAGAAGGGTTTTGAGAGAGAAAAATGAAGAAAAACTATTTAGACAATATTTTGCAATGTTTTGCAGGTACTGTGGCATTAGAAGAAGATGCCCAGATTCTGAAAGTCATTGAGGCCTATTGCACTGGTGCAGGTTTTCAGCAAACTCTTGGTTCAGGTAGACACGCAAACATATTACATAATTCACAATGTGTCTGAAATGATAATCACCTCTTAGGAGAAAAACAGTGTGGTGCAGCATTTGACAGTCAGGCTTGTGCAAAGAAACTGGGGTGTTGAATCATCAAGATAAGAACATGTCATAAATCTAGTGGTTTATTTGCCATTGTTTTTCGTGGGTCACAAAGGCTAAGCAAGTAGGAGGTAAGATGGCAGAATGATCTGAGTTGTAGTACACAACTACTCCCCCAGCACTTGTTAGGAATTAAACAAACCTAGTTTGTGCCTGTGGCTGTGAGCAAGAGAAACTGATGCTAATCTTGGGCTTATAGGTAGCTTTTGAAAGGAAGCTTGAATATTATCTTTTGATCAGCTGCATGTTTAAGAAGAAGCTGCTTTATGAGAACTTGAGAATCTAACATCTTCTGAAACTCTGGAACTAGAGCTCTTTATCAGTGCTGGTGAAAGCTCACATTCGGTCAGCGTGGTGTTAGCTGAGCACATTTTGAAATGGGCACCTATGGAACATGTGTCTTCCAAAGGTTCCTAATTCTAAACAAATGCTTTCGTTTATAAGTAATCAAATAGTTTTAGATCCTGTGAGTGCCTCCAGCCACTTGCCATTAATTGCTTTAGCCCCAATTTGGCAAAGTACTTAAGTCCATCCTTCCTCAGCTAAGCACTTCCTCAAGTCCCATCAAAGTCAACAGGACTTCACTTCTGCTTATGTTTAAGCATGTGAATAAGTGCGTTGCTGAATTAGGCCATTGTCAATCAATGCTTTCTTTTAGTATTCTCTGTACTTAGCCTGAGAACTGCCACAGCTATCACGGGGCTCACTCAGAAACCACGCACTTTTAATGGTGCTGGATATTTATCATACTGCAGTATGGGCAACATGAATGTATTGTTGTTGGAGAAAGTGGGAATCTAGTGGAGTCACTTTCATTGCCATTATTAATGGGGATGGCATGTCTGGTTTTGCACATGCAGTTGAAAGCTTTACTTCTGTATTTGCAATGTTTGCTCAGAAACTAATGTGTTATAAAGGCTTGAACAGCAAGTACATTGGATATGAGTCAGCAGTGTGCTCTTGTTGCCAAAAACGCCGACGGCATATAGGGCTGCATCTGTAGGAGCATTGCTAGCAGATCGAGGGATGTGATTACTCATCTCTATTCAGCACTGGTGAGGCTGCATCTGGAATATTGTGTCCAGTTTTGGGCTTCCCACTACAGAAAGGATGTGGACAAATTAGAAAGAATCTAGCAGAGGGCAACAAAAATGATTAGGGGGCTGGGGCATGTGACTTATGAGGAGAGACTGAAGGAACTTGGCTTATTTAGTCTGCAGAAGAGAAGAGTGAGGGATGATTTGATAGCAGCCTTCAGCTATTTGAAGGGGTGCTCCAAAGAGGAGGGAGCTAGGCTGTTCTCGGTGGTGACAGAGGATAGAATAAGGAGCAGTGGTTTCAAGTTGAAGCTGGGGAGGTCAAGGTTGGATATTAGGAAAAACTTTCTCACTAGAAGACGGGTGAAATGCTGGAATGGGTTAGCTAGGGAGGTGGTGGAATCTCTGTCTTGGGAAACTTTTAAGCAGCGGCGTCGCTAGCGTTGGGCACCCGGGGCACGTGCCCCAGGTCCCAACGCCAGTGCCCCGGTTCTCTGGCCCAATCGGGCCAGGGATCCAGCACCCGATCCCTGGCGGTCCATGTCCACGGTGGCCGCGTCTCCGGCCAGGGATCCGGGGCCGATCTGGCCACCCGGCAGGCCCCACCCCCTGGCCCGGGATAAGGTCAGGGGGAGGCCGCACCGCCGCCACCAGCTAGGCCGCACTGCAGTGCGGCGCGGCTCAGCCTAGCCTGGCCCGGCGTGGCCAGAAACGGCTGCTGGAGGCCGGGCCCACAGCTGCAGCCCTGGATCCCCGGCTGGGGACGGGGCTGCCGCAGCCACAGCCAGGCCCCGGATCCCCAGTGGGGGACAGGGCCACTGCAACCGCGGGCTGCCGGCCGGGTCCCGGATCCCTGGCCGGGGACGGGGTCGCCGTAGCCACCAGCGGCCAGGCCGGGGATCTGGGGCCCTGCTGGCCACCTGCGGCGGCCCCGTCCCCTGCTGGGGATCTGGGACCCGGCCAGCAGCCCG